>OW386291.2:43582044-44287044 GCA_936432065.2 Rutpela maculata | reverse complement strand
CAACTTTTTTGTGCGCACAATTACTCTGGAATCGTTTAAGTATTGAATTGAAACTTGGTACACCTATTTAGTATTTTAACGAGATCTGGAACTAGATTATATTTTGATCTTATTCCGTTGAAAGGTTGGGGGTAAATTAAGGTAAATGGAAAGTAAATAGGTAAATAGGTAAATCAAGCATATAAGAGTCCATAAAATTGGTATATAGCATATATAAGAAAAACTAAAGTCTAACAATTTTTTTTGACACACCATTATTAAAGGGGATGAAGGAAATAAAATTGTGATTTAGTGTGTGTACCAAAACCAAAGGTATCAAAAATTTTCTTTACTTCATCCAGTCTGTCTGTACGTGTCATGTGTCTGTCTGTTGGTGTTTGCGTCACATCTAAAAACCTATTTGATGGATGAAAATAATATTTGACAGGTAGTTCACGTTATTGCCAAGAAAGATATCTGACAACTCTTAATAAAAAATATAAAGGTTGGATGCTTTAAAAAAATAAAACGACAGGAAAATAATATCTGGAATGTGGTTGACAAGGATGAAAATCTGATACAATTTTGGTAAAAAAAAAAAAATATACAAAGTGATCACTGAAAGGAATATGATAATTAATGAATAGAAGGTATCAAATAGAGAGGGGAGATTTTTGCAAATAATTTTACAAATTCTTTATATTCCTCGCTTACCGAAGAGAAGTATTGTTGAAATCGTGAAAAAATCACTATTCCAGATTACTTAGAATTTTCAAATTTCAGATTTAGATTATGGAAATTTAGGTATTTCAATTCAGTTATTCAGTCCGTCAGTTGGTCGGTCTCTTGGCTCTAAAAATTCTGATATGTTTTGATCGAAAAATATAAAGGCTGAACACCCCAAAAAAATAATTAAGGAAATAATGTTATGGAAAACAAGAATATTTGACATGTAGTTAACACAATTGCTAAGAAACTTATTTCAGTTTTAGTAAAAAAAAGATATATGGAGTGGTAACTAAAAGAATAAAATAAATAACTAACTGAACTAAACACGTCAGCATTCGACCGAGGATGTATAGACTCTTTTGATTTTATGAACCACTGTAGGAAAAAGTGTGCTCAAGTAACACACAGGATAGAATGTACGTTTATTTTTCATCTATATCAGATGTCTAGATATCATATATACGTCTGTCCGAAAGATAAATACATTTCATGAGAGTTTAAATTGAGTTATGGCATACGCGATAATTTTGAACTTTAAATCACCTTTCGCTATCGTTCTTCACAAAATGTTAAATATTGAGTGTGAACTCCTGTGATTGGTCCCAGCCCATTAAATAAGAACAGTATGAACATTACAATGAGAATATGAACATTTGTGATTGGTTCTAGCCCCTTGAATAATGAATTATTACGCACGGCCGTAAGTAATGAGCCCTATTACTTGTTCAAAAACGTATCGATAACACAGCCCCACAAAAAAAGAAAAAGTTCTGTGCCAGTGACGTGAATACATAGATTTTGTGCATTTTTTATGCTGGTTATCCAGGTAGTTTTTTAGTAAAACGCAAAACATCCCCTAAAATAGAGTGATACGGTAAAGCTTTATAATGAAATGCCACAATTTGTAAATACTTTGAGAAAACATTTTAAAATAAGATTTTGAGCATCAGAAAGAAATTATATGCAAATTAAATCCATGCCCACCCCTACGAGGGGTTTAATTCCACCCTTGAGATCAAATAACGAATGTTATAGTGCAAAACAATGTGAAAAGTCATAGCCTCGTAGTTTGTAATTCCAAATATACAAATGTAGGTTGACAGACAATATACCTAAAAAATATAATATAATCTTATTTTTAAGGGGCTTGAAACCACCTCTGCAGACTTAGGTATTTCTTTGAGTTACATATTTTTCTATTTAATTGTTTGGTCTAAATTTTGTTACCGCGGTTTTTTGGGGTCGCTTATTACGAATCTGTAGTCCGAATCCGAAAATTCCTTAATAAAAGATGGCGGATCCAATATGGCGGATGTAAAAATCGGAAAAGCATTCAAAATTTGAAGATTATGGCTGAAACTTGTTACTCGGGATTTCTGGAGTGGCTGATCACGATTCTGGGGTCTTAATTCGCAAATTCTTAAATTCAAAATGGCGGACCCATTATGGCGGATTAAAAAGTACCATAGAAATTGGTATTTACTACCCAAATAAATACGTTTTGAATGTTTAAAAAAAAATGAGGCATTTGAGAAAAAATAGGCAAATGTCTAAAAATTAGAAACAAGGAATATAAATTCGATTTGCAGTGAGCTGTCTCGCTTAAACGTGAAAGTGAAGACGAATGAAATAGGGACGATTTGGAGCCAAATATATAAAACTGATCATGCAAGTGATTCCATCTTAAATACAGTTTAAATATAGACTGTAACTTAGATCGAGCATTAAGTTTACAATTTTAAAACTTGATGGAAAAGCTGTAAGTTTTGTTTTTTTCAGTTTTCCCATATTTTTGCAACCAGGACACCTCCACGTGGTGACGGTGGGCAACAGATTCTTCTGGCAAAGCTCCTGGATTAATAAAATATGCCGTCATGGCAAAAAAAGGTAATGCATTTACGATGCAGGGTATCGGAAGCCCAGTATCGGCGGCTGGTCAGGGTGAGAAAGCGACCCAGCAGGAGTCGTCATCCAGCGACTGCAGCTTTTCAGTAGTGGGTAACTTGGCTACTGTTGAGTATAAAGCTACAAGAAAGCTACGTTTACGCCTCACTCGAGTTGACCATATATCGTCAGTATTTTACCATGCCTGTAATGCAGAAAAAGACTCTTATTGCTATATTTGTGGCAAATATGTGGGACAGAAAAACAGAAGAGTTTTTACTGACAATTTAAAAGGTATTTATAAAAAGTGTTATAATTTGCAAGAAGATATTAATGTTATATATATACCTAACATATTATGTAATCTTTGCAGAGTTATGCTGCAGCGTTGGAATAAAAATAACTGTATTGAGAACTTAAAAGTAATTACACCTGTTAAGTGGAGTAGTATTAACATCAAAGAGGACTGTTACTTTTGTATGACTGATGGAGGAAATTATAATTTCAAAGCAAATATAAATTATGCTAAGATTTCCTCTGTAATTCCTGCAAAATTTTGTGAAAAAAAGAAGATAAAAGAATCAGAGAATTTTGAAAATGAACCTGAAAAAATGACAGATGAAACTGCAGAAGAAGCCCAAGTAAGAAGAATGGATATTAAAGAAATAGAAAGTGAGGAAATGGATGCTGATGAAGCAGAAGAAAAAGAATATGAGAATGAAAATGATAATCAATGTAATAGTGGAGTGAAAGATGCAGAATACGATAGTGGTGAAGAGGAAGATGCCGAATACCATAGTGAGGATGGCGAATCAGTGAGGAGGGTGAAGATTAATTTTCACCCTCCTCACTTTCAGACTCTTCCTCTTCACTATCTGATTCGACATCCTCACTATGGTATTCGGCATCTTTCTCATCACCATTATCGCATTCTGCATCTTTCACTCCACTATTACATTGATCATCATTTTCAGTCTCATATTCTTTTTCTTCTGCTTCTTCAACATCCATTTCCTCACTTTCTATTTCTTTAATATCCATTTTTCTTACTTGGGCTTCTTCTGCAGTTTCATCTGTCATTTTTTCAAGTTCATTTTCAAAATTCTCTGATTCTTTTATCTTCTTTTTTTCACAAAATTTTGCGGGAATTACAGAGGAAACCTTAGCATAATTTATATTTGCTTTGAAATTATAATTTCCTCCATCAGTCATACAAAAGTAACAGTCCTCTTTGCTGTTAGGATTATTCCACTTGACAGGTTTAATAACTTTTAAGTTCTCAGTACAGTTATTTTTATTCCAATGCTGCAGCATATCTCTGCAAAGATTACATAATATGTTAGGTACATATATAACATTAATATCTTCTTGCAAATTCTAACACTTTTTATAAATATCTTTTAAATTGCCAGTAAAAGCTCTTCTATTTTTCTGTCCCACACATTTGTCACAAATAAAGCAATAAGAGTCTTTTTCTGCATTACAGGCATGGTAAGATACTGACGATATATGGTCAATTCGAGTGAGGCATACACGTAGCTTTCTTGTAGCATTATACTAAACAGTAGCCAAGTTACCCACTACTGAAATGCTGCAGTCGTTGGATGACGACCCCTGCGGGCTCGTTTTCTCACCCTGACCAGCCGCCGATACTGGGCTTCCGACTTCCGATACCTTGCATCGTAAATGCCTTACCTATTTTTGCCATGACGGCATATTTTATTGGCTTTGCCAGAAGAATCTGTTGCCCACGTGGAAGTGTTCTGGTTGCAAAAATATGGAAGGGAAAACTGAAAAATCAAAACTTATAGCTTTTCCATCAAGTTTTAAAATTGTAAAGTTAATGCTCGATCTAAGTTACAGTCTATATGTATTTAAACTGTATTTAAGATGGAATCACTTGCATTATCAGTTTTATATATTTGGCTCTAAATCGTCCCTATTTCATTCGTTCTCACTTTCACATTTAAGTGAGACAGCTCACTGCAAATCGAATTTATATTCCTTGTTTCTCATTTTTAGACATTTGCCTATTTTTACTCAAATGCCTCATTTTTTTTTTAAACATTCATAACGTATTTCTTTGGGTAGTAAATACCAATTTCTATGGTACTTTTTAATCCCCCATAATGGGTCCGCCATTTTGGATTTAAGAATTTGCGAATTAAGACCCCAGAATCGTGATCAGCGACTCCAGAAACCCCCGAGTAATAAGTTTGAGCCATAATCTTCAAATTTTGAATGCTTTTCCGATTTTTACATCCGCCATATTGGATCCGCCATCTTTTATTCAGGAATTTTCGGATTCGGACTTCAGATTCGTAATCAGCGACCCCAAAAACCCCCGGTAACAAAATTTAGACCAAACCATTGAATAGAAAAATATGTGACTCAAAGAGGTAAGAAATACCTAAGTCTGCAGAGGTGGTGTCAAGTCCCTTAAAAATAAGATTATATTATATTTTTTAGGTATATTGTCTGACAACCTATATTTGTATGTTTGGAATCACAAACTACGAGGCTATGGCTTTTCACATTGTTTTGCAGTATAACATTCATCATTTGATCTTAAAGGTGGGTATGGATTTAATTTGCATATATTTCTTTCTAATGCTCAAAATCTTATTTTAAAATGTTTTCTCAAAGTATTTACAAATTGTTGCATTTCATTATAAAGCTTTACCGTATCACTTTATTTTAGAGGATGTTTTTGCGTTTTACTAAAAAACTACCATACTACAGTTCATCTCAAACTTATAGCAACATGAGGCCCAGCGTTCCAGTGCAAAGTTAAGCACTTTATCCTACAAATAAATTAGCTAGAAGTTTAGAATATGCTTTTATTAAACACTTTAATATTGCAACTTCATATTCTAACCTTCTAGCTAATTTATTTGTAGGATAAAGTGTTTAACTTTGCATTGAAACACTGGGCCTCATGTTGCTATAAGTTTGAGATGAACTGTACCATATTTTTGGCTGCGGATTCGGATTCAGCTTAAAAAATAAACAAAATCTATGTATTTACGTCTCTGGCACAGAACTTTTTTTTGTGGGGCTGTGTAATTAATAAATTATTCAGTACCTAGTCTAATTATATTATAAGTGCCATATGAGGTATTTTATATCACACGTCTGAAATTTACAGAACGAACCGAGGGTGAGTTCTATAAACAGACGAGTACTATGGAATACTTTATATGGTACGTATAATATACTAAATATACTAGATTTTATCTACTCTCGACTTATTAATTTTTTTATACATAAAAAAACTACTAATTAATCAGTATTATTTATTGTCAACATGTATCTACAAGTAATAAATAATCAACACTAAATAATCTTCTGTGGAACAAAGCCTAGAATTGCTTCAGGTGCACTTTCTTCGATATCTGAAGGCAAATCTTCATCGGAAAAATTCATTTTTATAGAATTTATTTTGATTTCAACTTTTTCAATATGTTTTTGGTAATAACTAAGTTAAGAACAATAGCTGTTTGTTGATATCTCCTTAGCAACCGGTGGTGTTGGTCGCTTCATCGACCAGCTAACTATGCCGCGGGGTGTTACATCCAACCCAACAGTGACAAATATCATAACTAATGACATTTGTCAGTGCTGGGTTGGAGAATAAAATAATCACCGATTTTATTACTTTTTTTACAATATAAGTGAAATATTTAGTGAAAGTCTAATTAACTTAATTACTTACAGTGTAACTAGTACTGATTGTTAAGTCAAAAATGTGTTGATTAAATTTTATTGCAGCATACAATTGCCTGCTTTTTTTATGAAATGCGTGCAAATAAATATATATCGCATTATTGCTATAAACAACAGCATTATGACATTGAAATGTGTGGCATATTGCTGTCAATATACAGGGTATCCCGGCACTATGGGGCAATACTTCGGGAACGTATAGTTTGGGTCAAAATAACACTAAAAGTACCTATAATTTTTTTTCTTATGGCGCCCCCTTACGGAGATATTACACTTTAAAGGTTACATATTCAAGAAGGTTTTTTGCCTATTACTTCCAAACCGTTCTATCGATTTTAATAAAATTTGGACTGGGTACATATTAAATGAGTATCTTTATTTCAGAAATATGGCGCCCTTCGTATCTTGTCTAGGAAGCCAGGAGTGTTCCACCCCTAATGCTTTTTACCCCTAAATTTTGACATAAATTAATATTTGAAAATTAAAGTCACATTTTTAAATTCCTTAAACAATTTTCTAAAAAAAAGATATTCTTGTTTGACATCGATAAAGCGATCCGTTTTTGAGAAAAAATGATTTAACTGATAAGGGACTAAGGAATGTAATACAAACTACTGCATAATACCTGTGAGAAAACAATTGAATAAATTTAAACGTCAAATTTGAGTAGCAAGTAATGTAAGTTGTAAGTAGTTCTGTGATAGTAGTTTATTGACATGGCAAATTTTTCATCTGGTGAATATGCCGACATGCAACTTGCCACCGGTAATGGTTCAGAAGCCAGACGGCTTTATGGGGAACACTTTCCTAACAGGAAAACTTTTGAACGGGTAAACCGTCAAATACAAAAACAGGTAGATATCCATCTTAGCAATAAAAAAACAAAATAATAAAAATTTTAGAATAAATAACTATTTAAAAAAATAACCTTATTAATAGAGTGAGATCCCAGAGCTGCCAGACCTACGTCATTTTAGCAAAGCTAATATTTTGACAACAAATAGTGTAATATCTAGTTAAGAACGTATGCGTATTTGCTAGTCTGAAAGCGGGGCCCTTTTGCAGAAAACAGGTATAAAAGGTACATAAAAATTTTAATCAGTACGTTAAAGTATGATAGCTGGATTATTTTACACGTGACACGCTAACTACATGGTGTAAGCGTCAACCTCCGGAACTTAAGGTTCGAGGTTCGATCCCTGAGCGTTCTCAGTTTTTTTTTTCAAATATACGTACTAAGAAAAAAAGTTATGGCCAAAAATAATAAATATTTCCCTATCGGTTGTCTTTTTCTTGGTAATCGCCACTTTAAGTTAATATTTGTTGAAAAAAAAAAAGCTGAGAACGCTCAGGATCGAACCTCGGACCTTAAGATTAAATCAAATCAAATCAAAGATATTTATTAAAGTTTAGAGACATGAATGCACCTCAGCTGGGTCCAGTCTAGAGCCGATCACCCCACCGCGGCGTGCAACGTCGCGGTAAGTAGGTGATCGGGTGGAGGGGTTTAGCTTCGGCTGTAACAACAGATGCAATTGGGGCGTCAGGGCTCCTGTTTAACATAAAAAAAACTTAAACCTAACAATTTCGTTGAACAATAGGACCTTAAGATTAGGAGGTTGACGCTTACACCACGTCGTTAGTGTGTCACGTGGAAAATAAACCAGCTATCATCTTTAACGTACTGAGTAAAATTTGTATGTACCTTTTGTACCTATTTTCTGCAAAAGGGCCCCGCTTTCAAACTAGCAAATAAGCATACGTTCTTAATTAGATATTACACTATCTGTTGTCAAAATATTAGCTTTGCTAAAATGACGTAGGTCTGGCAGCTCTGGGATCTTGGACTATAATGTTTAGGGAGCGTGGAACCGAAACGAGGAGGTGTTCGTACAGTTGTGCTAGAAGAAGCTGTATTAGATGCATCAATAAACGTTAGGAAGCTCTCAGCGCAATTTAACACTTCGAAGTCGGTGGTTCACAGAATTTTGAAAGAACAGCTTCTCCATCCTTTCCACATCCAGAAAGTTCATGCAATGTCCCTGGACGACTACCCTGCTCGAGTTCAATATGCTAATTGGTTCCTGCAAAAGCAACAGGAAGACCGCAAGTTTATTGCTAGTGTTTTGTTCACGGATGAAGCAGGATTTCGCAGGAATGGTGTAATAAATTCTAACAATCTACATAGTTGGAACGATGAAAATTCTCAAGCAATTATTCAAACTCATCACCAACGACAATTTCAACGTCTGGGCAGGAATAATTGAAAATTATTTAATGGGGCCATTTGTTTTGAAAAATCGGTTAAATGGGGAAAATTACTTAAGGTTTCTACAAGAAAATCTAGATGGTTTATTGGAAGATGTGCCATTAGCAACTATAAGAAACATGACGTACATGCATGATGGAGCTCCTCCTCATTTCAGCATCACAGTCGGGAATATTTAGATCAAAAAATGTCCCCACCGATAGATTGGCCGAGGAGGTCCAGTACCGTGACCTCCTCGCTCACCTGATCTAAACCCATTAGGTTTTTTCTTTTGGGGTCATCTCAAAAATTTAGTGTATAAAACACCGGTACAAACAAGGGAAGATATGTTACAAAGAATCACTACCCAGTGTGAAGCCATTCGGAATGGAATGCTATTTCAGGATCAGCGATCCAACTTATCTCGCTTACGAGAATGTATTCTTGTACAGGGTGCTCACATCGAACATTTATTTTAGTTATGTAGTTATTGTAGTTATGTGTGTATTGTAGTTGTAGTATGTAGTTGACGAAATGTCAGTCTTTGTCCCTTATCAGTAAAATTATTTTTTCTCAAAAACGGATCGCTTTATCGATGTCAAACAAGAATATCTTTATTTAGAAAATTGTTTAAGAAATTTAAAAATGTGACCTTAATTTTCAAAAATTAATTTATGTCAAAATTTAGAGGTAAAAAGCATTGGGGGTGGAACACCCCTGGCTTCCTAGACAAGATATAAAGGACGCCATATTTCTGGAATAAAGATACTCATTTAATATGTACACAGTCCAAATTTTATTAAAATCGATAGAACGGTTTGGAAGTAATACGCAAAAAACCTTGAATATGTAACCTTTAGAGCGTAATATCTCCGTAGGGGGGCGCCCTAAGATAAAGGTACTTTTAGTGTTATTTTGACCAAAACTATATGTTTCCGAAGTATTGCCCCATAGTGCCGGGACACCCTGTATAACGAGAGTAGATAAAAATCTTTTATTATAAATTATTCTCACGAAGAGGTTCCGCATTTCTTTCTTTTTACACTAATTTTGATATATTAGACTTCAGAGGGTCATAGAAGCGACCAAATTAATTAAAGAAACAAATAATTTAACAATGTTTGCATTTTATTATATAAATATACTTCATAAGCTGATTTAGATACACCTATAAAATGTTTACCAAAAATTGAAAGTTATTTGTTGCAAAATTGTAGAAGCCTAAATTAATACCATTAATATTTTCTTAATCTCAATCTGTAATCTAGAACGAAAGTGTGAGCACTTCTATTTACCGATTAAAAGAAACTGATTAGGGAGGCGAACAAGTAAAAATCAAATACCATCATTTATAACTATTTTGGTTGTCAACAGGTTCGCTAATTAGTTTATCTGATAATTAAAGAAAAAGATTAACTTTGCTTAAACTGCTTCTTACACAACTTGCCAATCCTTAGCCACAAATTTTATTGCATACTTTGTGAAAGGTCATGGTACCCAGTCGATAAACATCAATTTAGGTTTAGTGTGGTGTTAAAATAACATGTCAGTGGTGCCCACATTGTTACGTCCATATAAATGTAATAGTGGCTAATTTTCTTCGCCGTTCATGCACGCCGCGGATATATTTCATTAATGTTACTTCATAAGGTAACTTTTCCAGTAAATTTCCAAACTGTATAACTTCATTAAAATTTATTACGTGCTACTAACTCACGTAGGAGGAATAAAATATAATAACTTGCAAAAAATCAACACTGATTTATAGAGATGTTTTTATATCTTATATTGCAGACTATTGTAACCAAATTTTTATATACAGGGTGATCCTTAATGACGTGGTAATATTTCAGGGTATCACACCCTGAAATAGGTCATTTTATGAAGAAAAGTTTATATGAACATATTTCCGCAACGACTCATTTTTTTATATGGTACGGATACAACAAAAAATCAACCAAAATTCGCCAAACCAATTGGTGACAAATATTCAGAGCTCTAGCCATGAATACTAAAGACCAGGATTACGGACGTTTATGGGAATTCCGATGAAAATCGATCCGCAAAATGTGAAGAATCAAGACGTGTCACAGGTGGCGCTAGTAACACTACCATACTAAGTTCTCGGATATTGTCAGTGGCGGACCCAGGACAAATTAACAGGGGGGGGGGGGGGCACAACCATTAAAAATGCGCCGCCACAGCAGACAAATATCTTCCTTCATTCAGAAATAAAAAAATTGATGAGCAAGGGAGGGAGAATATCACATTTTTTTACTCAGCAATGAAAATTGATGAGCGGGGGGCATTACAAAATTTTCCACTCAACAATGAAAATTAATGTAATGAGCGAGTGGAAGAAAATCATCAAAAATGTTTCCGCTCACAAATAAAAAATAAACAAATTTTTTATACTCGGCCTTTTTGCCAAAATAAACGGCAGGGAGGGCACGTACAGTACATATACATTAGACCAACCCAAAAAAAAAAAAATCTTGTCATATTTTGTCTCACTCTGTAAAAATGTTCCTTTTTATGTAAAAGAAAAAATGCTCTTTTGATTAAAAAAAAAATGAATTTTAAAATGTGCTACCATGCTTTAAAGTATGCTATTTCGATAACTTTGAGTTATCTACAAAAATTAGGCTGCGGGCTTCATCTAATATATGTTTTTTAGTGCGAAAATGGTTTTTCACTTTAAATATTACATAAATAATTGAAAATTATCGAGTGAAATTTTTTTGTAAGAAACCCGATAAAAAAAATCTACTTTAAAATGCTAAAAAATGGACAAAAGGAAAATCTCAAATAAATCTGCTTTAGGCCTGCCGAAAATACTTTTTCAATATGTTCCAAAACATATCTAAACCAAAATTTACTATAATTACTTGCAAGCGAGCAGAAACTAGAGTGCGAAAATTAAAGTTTTCAGGGTGTATTTCACAATTTTACTAATAAAAGCACCAAAAATATATCATTAAAATTGTAAATAACTAATGAAGTTACTTAAATAATATTTTTTTCCTTGGAAAATTATATTAAATATAGAAAATATTGTTTTTTGAGGCCCGGGTTTTTAAGGATAGGCTCGAATTTGTTTAAGTTATTCACCATTGTAAATAATTATTATTAATAATAATTTTTTAATTTATTATATATTTTTTTTGTTTTTGTACATTTCTTTGTTTCTGCCCTTTGTGTTAACAGTAAAGCTTGTTTTTGTTCTTCATCTATTGTAATAACATTATTAAATCGAGAAGTCAACGCAATTTGACATTCAGCTAAATCATTGACAACTTTAAAATTTATGCATACATTTTTTCCACACACATAATGATGGCCTGAATTCCATAGATAAACAAATACCCGAATCATTTTTTTTTGGATCTACAAAACCTCTAACATTACGTTGCGGCTCCCGTAAACTTTCTTTTTTTGAATTTTGTATCATTTTTATTTTTATTTCATGAGTCACTTTATCATAAAAAAATGCAAGACACACGAGTTCCTCCGAAAGATACCAGAAGTGATTGGTAAATTTATTTAATAATAAAAATATTTCTTGTCCTCGTCATGAACTTTTAGAAGATTTATATGAATATGAAAAAAATAAATAAAAAATTGTCTCCATTATTATTAAATAAATTCACCTCTGGTATCGGAGGAACTCGTAAGCCTTGCAATTTTTAATGATAAAGTGACTCATGAAATAAAAATAAAAATGATACAAAGGTTAAAAAAAAAGAAAATTTACGGGAGCCGCAAAGTAATGTTAGAGGTTTTGTAGATCCAAAAAAAAAATGATTCGGGTATTTGTTTATCCGATTTTATATCAAAGAAAAGTTTAAATTTTTTTAAAATTACAAATATAAACGTTGACTCTTGAAAGAAAAATCCAGATCTATGGAATTCAGGCCATCATTATGTGTGTGGAAAAAATGAATGCATAAATCTTAAAGTTGTCAGTGATTCTGCTGAATGTAAAATTGCGTTGACTTCTCGATTTAACAATGTTATTACAATAGATGAAGAACAGAAACAAGCTTTACTGATAACACAAAGTGCAGAAACAAAGAAATGTACAAAAACAAAAAAAATATACAATAAATTAAAAAATTGTTATTAATAATAATTATTTACAATGGTGAATAAGTTAAAGAAATTCAAGCCTATCCTTTAAAACCCAGGGCCTTAAAAAACAATATTTTCTATATTTAATATAATTTTCCAGGAAAAAAAAAATTATTTAAGTAACTTCATTAGTTATTTACAATTTTAATGATATATTTATAATGGGTAATATCCTTCAGAATGACTATTTAAATAACAAAGCTGAGTTTCTCTGTAAACAAAGTATTTTATTGATTATTTTAATAATCATTAACAAACTTATTACCTAACTTAATGCTAATTGTAACAATCTTACCTGTAAACAAAGAAACGACATTTAAAGTTATTCGATTTCAGTCATTCCTTTCTTACAGTATTTAATTCTTTCTTACACTAATGTAAAATGTCTTTCTGCATTGCTGTCTGTCTTCAAACTGACAACTCCCGTCGTTTATGACAACGTGTCAATTATTCGAAATTACTTCACAATTCAAATAGCCTTGTCTAGTCACCTGGCCAGTGACCGCGCGGGCGGAATGCAGAATCAGCAAAGTAATGCATGTGTTACTTTACATCTCCCTCCCTCGGAAAAAAATTTGATTTATAAAATTTTATAACATGAAATCTTAAAACTAGTATTAATTATTAAAATTTGAGTTATCAGCTGTATCTGGTGCTGGAATAAGTTTCGTGATATGAAATAGATTCGATTCGGCTTTTTTATATCCTGTATCTACTTTGTAAATAGAGTTTGAAATCTTTTCTATAATCTGAAAGGGACCTATTCTTATTTCATCTAATTTTTTCCTATTTAAGCGATTTCCATTTTCTACATATACCATATCTCCACTGTTGAATTTTATTTCTTTTCTATTTTTATCAAATAGTTTTCCATATATTTTCTAATTTCTCATTTTTTATGTTCAATAATTTTGAATTTATTAATGATATATTGGCACCTGAATCGTATAATCCGAAAATTTCAATTGTATCTTCAAGTATTACTCTAATTTTGATTAATGGTGGAGTTACAAGTTTTTTGGAATGGATTCAAATAATTCTGTTTCTATTTCCGCGTTATTAACAAATTTGATTTGATTCTTATCTTTCGCGTCTTTCTCATTTATTTTATACCAACATGTAGATTCGGGGTGGTAGCGGTTTGGCTTACCTTTTTTTTCGCAGATTTTACATGGCTGTTTTTGTTGTTTCTTTTCTGGATTATCTTGTGTATTTCTGCTCGTACTTTTTTTCTTCATCAGATGTTCTAGGCTTCCTAATTCAGTAAATAGATCTTTGGACGTGTTCAATTTTTTTCTGTTAATTTTATCCGTTATAAATTCTGGTAAACCTACTGCAATGAGATTAATTATGGTGCAATCGTCGATTGTTTTATTCATTTCTAATAGAATTCTTTCTTTTTTTAAAGCATAATCCAGCAACGAACCACTTATATACTTATATAGGATTGCATACCTGATTAAAGACCAACCTTTGTTAGCATATGTTTCACAAAAATTTTCTTTCCATATGTTCCACTCTGATGTCAAGGTATTTCTTATAAGCATTGAATTATACCAATCTATAACTGAGCCTTCTAAAAATAATCTCAAAACCTCGATTCTTTCTATATCTTTGTGGATTTCTAAACGAGTGCATTCATTTTCGAAAGTATCTAGCCATTGGGTTGCATTAGAGTTTTTACCTGTAAATTTTTCAATGACGAACTTCTCTGTTAATTTTTTTAAATTTTTGCCCTTGTTTTCTCCATTTGTAGGTGTTATTTGTTGTTCTATAACTTCTGCTGGATAGTGATCATTTATGACTACATTATCGCTGTCATCCAAATAGATTTGTCTTAATTCCTCTGTTAAGGTTATCCATACTTTTCTTGATTGATGTCTCACTTTCAAAACTTTAACCACATTCTTGATAATATTGGTAGCTAATAATTCCTTATGATTTGCTAGTCGTTGGTGTTCTACTGGGACACTATAATTTCTTCCATCTGGTGTTCCTATGATGGTTAGACACAAAATATTTGTTTTTGGATCCGTCGATGCCTTTACTTCAATTGTAAATTGTAGCTTATCCATTGTCATGAACTTAAATGTCGTTTTATAATGGGTAATATCCTTCAGAATGACTATTTAAATAACAAAGCTGAGTTTCTCTGTAAACAAAGTATTTTATTGATTATTTTAATAATCATTAACAAACTTATTACCTAACTTAATGCTAATTGTAACAATCTTACCTGTAAACAAAGAAACGACATTTAAAGTTATTCGATTTCAGTCATTCCTTTCTTACAGTATTTAATTCTTTCTTACACTAATGTAAAATGTCTTTCTGCATTGCTGTCTGTCTTCAAACTGACAACTCCCGTCGTTTATGACAACGTGTCAATTATTCGAAATTACTTCACAATTCAAATAGCCTTGTCTAGTCACCTGGCCAGTGACCGCGCGAGCGGAATGCAGAATCAGCAAAGTAATGCATGTGTTACTTTACATATTTTTGGTGCTTTTATTAGTAAAATTGTGAAATACACCCTGAAAACTTTAATTTTTACACTCTAGTTTCTGCTCGCTTGCAAGTAATTATAGTAAATTTTGATTTAGATATGTTTTGGAACATATTGAAAAAGTATTTTCGGCAGGCCTAAAGCAGATTTATTTGAGATTTTCCTTTTCTCCATTTTTTAACATTTAAAGTAGTTTTTTTTTGTCGGGTTTCTTACAAAAAAATTTTACTCGATAATTTTCAATTATTTATATAATATTTAAAGTGAAAAACCACTTTAGCACTAAAAAACATATATGAGATGAAGCCCGCAGCCTAATTTTTGTAGATAAGGCAAAATGATTGAAATAGCGTACTTTAGAGCGTGGTAGCACATTTTAAAATTCATTTTTTTTTAATCAAAAGAGCATTTCTTCTTTTACATAAAAAGGAACATTTTTACAGGGTGAGACATAAAATATGACAAGAATTTTTTTTTTTTTTGGGTTGGTCTAATATACATATATACAGAGTGGGGCAATAGTGCGTCGGACTTCGATATTTCGAGTTCTACAATAGCTAGAAATTTTTAAAAAAAATAAAAGTAAACTAAGTAAAACAGTCTATAACCGAAAATTATTTTCGAATATACAGGGCGAGCCAAGACGAAATTACAGGGTCAAGTGCCTTTTTTAAAAATGGAATGCTATGTATATCATGCAGTTCCTTTTTTTGAAGCCTCTTTCTAGGCTCTATTCATTCCTATATTATTATTGACTATCTACCAACCACTTGGATGTAATGAATTTTTTTGTTGAAATAATGCATCTGCAGATGCATATTGAAAAAAATACCAAAGTCACAGTGATGGGTCTTAAGAAAAATTTACGTGACTACTAGTTTCGAGACATCTATATAATGTTTTTGAATATTTTCACTTCCTAAAAATGTACAGGGTGGCCAAAAATTATTTTTCAGTTAAGAACTTTTGAAACTGAATTTTCTCAATTTTTTCAAATGGTACACCCTATATGTGATGTAGAAATGAAAAACGAACATTTTTTGTAAGTACTTCACTTCCCTACGACTAATTGCAACCATTTTCATTTTATCGAACAATAAGCATAAAATTCAGGAATAAATTTAAAAAATAAGGTTTCTTCAAATAATTCATTAGAAAAAATTATAATAAGTGTTCCACATGTTGCCCATTTTGATTGACACACGTTTTTATGCAATTTTGAAATGAGGCCAGAACATGTAATAGGGCCACATTTCTTTGATGGTACATTGACTGGAGCTATTTATGTTCATTTTCTGGAAAACTATCTGCCACAATTATTGGTGAATCTTCCTGAAAGGGTTTGAAATAGGATGTGGTTTCAGCAAGATGGTGCTTCACCACATTAATTAAATGCAGTTACAGTGGGCCAGAATCCTAGTTTCTAATTTAGGAATTTTTTCTCCCAGAACGTTTAGTAGGTGACCCCAGATATAATATAAACTAGTCCCTAGGAGCCGGCATCCCCCGAGCTCTTTGTAATTTAATTCCGAATGTGGCCGTCACATGAAGCGCACCGAGCCATTTGATTCACGCGTATTGTTATAGTCAACAGAAATTGCTGTAAAAATTTAGAAAACAGTGACATTGCAGTACATTAAAATGGATTCTCCTCCACAAGATATGTATAATTATATGTCGAAGGTGAAATTTCGTAATTATTAATTTATAAAAAATTATAAACATTCAATAGGAGGTGGTTTTTTCATAGAAAAATCGGCAGCTACTGGAAGCGGCTGAAACCTCCCCACCCGGTGAATCTTTGAAGCCGAAAAGAGCACTAAACAATATGAACGATCTCATTTAATTATATTTATTAAGTTGAAATATTTTTTTCGTATTAAATCAGAAAAAAAGTCTTGCGTTCGGTGGGATTTGGACCTAAGAACTTGAGTGTTAAATTTATAGTCTGCACAACATTAATATTTTATTCAATGTTTTTAATACAAATATATGCTTCATCGGATCCTAGTCCGGGGCCAGCCAGACAACCACGGTGAACACCGCCGTGGCGAGTGTGATGCTGGACGGGGTATGTCCGGTTTGGCTTGGAGAAAAATAGAAAAGTAGCTCCTGTCTTCTGTAGGCAGGCTTAAAGACTAGGTTAAAATTATAATGTGTCTACATGGACCTAAAATTAATATAAAAATAAACACAATTCTATAAAAACGTTCGTAGGCAAGAGCACTTAATAATTTTGATTATTGATACGGGAAACAACTAAACGAAAAAACCTGTTCGTTGGTAATGGGATGAATGGCAGGGATGGCCATCTTTGGAAGAAACCATATAACTCTTGGTGGACAGCTTCCCTGCCAGATGTAGCCAGGGTAGTGTTCATAGTGGATCGTTTAAGTTTGAGTTGGTATATTTTGTATTATCTTTTGGCCTCGACCAATTTTTCACTAAATCGGTCGGGGAGTGATAGCTGTCAAATTTTTGGTACCAATGTTTCTCTGGGGAATTTGGTTTTTGAAAAATGTTTAGGTTGGTACCAATGTCTTAAATTGTTTTTAGGTTATGTAGGACTATTTTTAGGTTATGTTGCCGGAAGAATTTCCGGCGGGATGCCGGAAGTAGCGGAAATAGTTTTTAAAATATAATCTCACTGTCACTTTTAAAGTTTTATTGGAAAAACTCACCGAAAGCGTTCCGGTGGGGTTGCTTACACTTGTAGGGCTTGTAAGCGGTTCAGGATGGCCTCTCACACCATCCGTGGGCTTTATAAACGTCGAAAAAACGTGTAATCTCTCGATGCACTTGACACGTCAAAAATACTCAGCATACAGTCTGCACGCTTTAACACACTAGCAGAGAACTTATACCACAAATGGACCCGTAGTATTTTTTGGGAATTTTCTTTGAGTCCATTTAATAAAATTTGACATTTTTCTGAAGTGACATTACTCCGAAAATTTGACAATTTTCAAACATTTGACATTTTTCTGAAAGGTGACATTTCTTCGAAAATTTGACGTTTTTTCGAAAATTTGACATTTTTCTGAAAAGTGACATTATCCCGAAAATTTGACATTTTCCTGGATTTTTGACATTTTTCTGAAAAGTGACATTTCTCTGAAAATTTGACATTTTTCTGAAGTGACATTACTCCGAAAATTTGACAATTTTCAAACATTTGGCATTTTTCTGAAAGGTGACATTTCTTCGAAAATTTTACGTTTTTTCGAAAATTTGACATTTTTCTGAAAAGTGACATTTTTCTGAAAAGTGACATTTCTCCGAAAATTTGACGTTTTCCTGAAAATTTGACATTTTTTAAAAATCTGACATTTTTCTGAAAAGTGACATTTCTCCGAAAATTTGATATTTCTTGGAAATTAAAAAAACAATTTCGTGACTCGTCTTGTAGAAATATTTTTTTGATATCAACATCAGTTCGCCTGTTATAAGAATTTTATGTTTTCACGACGTCATCAGAACGTAGGTGTATTTTTAATTCACTCGTATTCCATCCATCTACAATATTTCCACCTACGTTTCAAACTTTAATTGGATGTTTCCAATAGTTAAGTCGATATCTGCACCAGTTTCTAAGTATTTTTCTTATTTGTGACGTCATATGGACGTAGGGGTATTATTAATTCACTTGTATTCCGTCCGTCCACAATATTTCCACCCACATTTCAAATTTTAATTGGATGTTTCCAATCGTTAAGTCAATATCTGTACCAGTTCGCCTGTTGTAAGAATTTATCTTATTTGTGACGTCATGTAGATGTAAGTGTATTATTAATTCACTTTTATTCCGTCCATTTACAATATTTCCACCTATGTTTCAAATTTCAATTCAATAACTCCAACCGTTAAGTCGATATCTGTACCAGTTCGTCTGTTGTAATAATTTTTCATTTTTGTGACGTCATGTGACGTAGGTGTATTATTAATTCACTCGTAATCCGTCCGTCTACAATATTTATACCTACGCTTCAAATTTCAGTTCGATATCTTCAACCGTTCCCGAGTTATCAGCCGAAATCACTGAACACCTCTGTCATTATTAGAATATCACCCTGTACATTGCACTGCTTTGAGGACAAAACAAGTGAAATTTTTGTTTTTTCATTTTTTTCACGGAAACCAAATCGAAAAAGTGCAAGTGTGATATATCGTTGAAATCGGAATTTTTACTGCTTTTCAATGGTTCAATTACAAATTGTAAGTAATCATAAAATAAACAACTTGTTGTGCCAAAACGGCACTAAACGTAATCCGATCTCAACCAAAACCTTTTCAGATCTTCTGGAGCCCTAAAGAAACCCTCATGCAAAGTTTCGTCCAAATCCGTTTGGTAGCTTCGCCGCTATCGTGCTAACATACATACACACACACATACACACACACAGACATTTTTCAAAAACAACTTTTTTGGGTTCCTGGGACCTAAAAACGTAAAGATTTGATGTTATCTCAATTTTCGATTTTGGACTAATTGTAGTAACCTCCCACAATTTTGTTGTGGGGAGGTTAATATAGAAAACATTTTTATCTTTATCAAGAAAAAGTTTCTGTTGTCTTCACTTTCGTTCAATGGGGTTTTTTGTTGTTCGTTGAATATTCTTGTAAAAAATATGTAAAAATTGGCTGCCTCTAGGTGCCACTCTTGTTTTTGTGATCGTTTTTCTGACGCGGTGCAAAATACAGCGACGCGTTAACTTTGGTTTATAGTGATGTTTTAGCATATATCTAAATTTAAAATGGGGCGAGCGTAGAGGCGACTTCAATGTGAATATCAGTCGATATTCCGGTAGAGGCGACTTCAATGTGAATATCAGTCGATATTCCGTTGAAGCAACGTCGAGCGCGGTTAGTACTTGGGAAATACAGCGTTCTCGTCCCATCTTCTAGCGGCTTGTATATCAGTGTATACGAAATTACGTAATTTCAGACGAGGATTACGTAGTGGATATACCATCCTTCGGAGGGGATGTAAAGCAGGCGGTCCCTTGTCTATTAAATGTTAGGCAAGTAAAAGATCCCTACTCTTCTTAATGAAAGGGGTTCGGCAAAATTTCCAGGTTGGGGGTAGCTCGTCTCCTGGCGTCGGTGATACGCCCTGGTAGCGGAAATAGGCCGACGTTAAATAGTTAAAAAAAAAAAATTAAAAATTGCATTTAAACGTAACAATTTATAATACTTATGTGTTATAAACAATTTTTGTAAAAATTAATGCATTTTGTTAGGTCGAAAATAATTATTGAAAAATTATTTATTCTTTGGTTGGAATTTATAAAATGTCTAAAAATATGTAAAATTGAATCCACTTGTAAGCAACGGCCTCTAGTACTAATTTTCAATTGAAATGGTAAATTTTCTTCAAATTTTTGTCGCCATATTGGAGCCGCCATTTTGTTTTTGGAGAAATTATTATCGAGTTCGTAATCAGCGACTTCGAAAACCCACGAGCACCAATTTTCAATTGAAATGATTAACTTTTCTCAAATGCTTGTCGCCATATTGGAGCCGCCATATTTCTTTTGAAAAATTATTACAAAATTCGTAATCAGCGGCCTCGAAGACCTATAAGTAGTTAACTTTCTTCAAATTTCTGTCGCCATATTGGAGCCGCTATTTTGTTTTTGGAGAAACTATTATCAAGTTCGTAATCAGCAACCCCGAAAACCCAAGAATACCAATTTTCAATTAAAATGACTAACTTTTCTCAAATATTTGTCGCCATATTGTTCTTGAAAGAAATATTACCAAATTCGTAATCAGCGACACGAAAACCCCCAGGTGAAAATTTTCAAAGCCATTACTCCATTTTTTGAATTATGGCCAGCTTTTTCGGATTCTGGCCCACTATGGACCAGTTAAATAATACCTACCTACTTCAATGGATTGGAAGAAACTGACCCACTAAATGGCTTGCTAGATCCCCAGATCTTACAAAAATTGATTTTTTTTTTATTGGAATACGTGAAGGAAATTGTTTATAAAGACACACCAACAACAGTACAAAATATTAAAGAAAGGATAACTGCTTTTAGATCTATCACACCGGCAATTTTAGGAACAGTAGAAACCTCATTTCAAAAGCGCATAGAGATGTGTGTCAGTCAAAATGGGCAACATGTAGACCATTTATTGTAATTTTTTCAAATGAATTATTTGCAGAAACCTCTTTTTTAAATTTTATTCTAGAATTTTTTATTTATTGCTCAATAAAACGAAAATGATTGCAATTAGCAATGGGTAAGTACGTATAAAAAATGTTCGTTTTTTATTTCTACATCGTCGAAAAATTGAGAAAATTCAATTAAAAAAGTTTTTAATTGAAAAATAATTTTTGGCCACCCTATACATTTTTAGGAAGTAAATATGATTCAAAAAGATTGATTAGATATATCTCGTAACTAGCATTCACATAAGTTTTTCTTAAAACCTGTAATTATGACTGGTGATTTTTTCAATATGTATCTGCAGATTTCAACAAAATTCATTACATTCATGTGGTTGGGAGATAGTCAATAAAATATAGTAATGAATTTTGAAGCCTCTAGAAATATTCGAAAATAATTTTCGGTTATAGACTTTTTTATCTAGTTTACTTGTATTTTTTTTTAATTTCTAGCAATCGTAGAACTCGAGAGATATAGAAGTTCAACGCACTATTGCCCCACCCTGTGTATATAATAAAATAAAAATTAATATTGTTTTTCATAAATCACTATTATTTAATAAAAACAAATACCAAAATAAACGACAGGAGAGGCACGTGTCCCTGTGTCTCCCTCTTGGATCCGCCACTAATAAGGTTTTGGAGAAACATTATTATTGCAAAAACAGAAACGCTTGGGTTTATTATTTTAAATAATGAATAGCGCTGGTAACAATAAAATCATCTTTCATCACAAAGACTCTTTATAATAGTCACGAGTAATGATAATCAAATAACACGGTTGCGTATAAAATTCATATTTTTCCGCGTTCCAGTGTGATAGTGAGAACTGCGCCACCTAACGTGCAGCTTCTTTCTTCCAGTTTCACGGACATTTTAAAAGCACGGGTGCGTCATCCTTGTTTCTAGTATTCATGGCTCTAGCAATATTCCTCGTGCTCGTCTTAGGATATTCGTCGATTTTCTGCAGTACCGCTTCCTCAATTTTTGATGTTCTGGCGGTTCGAGTTCTACCTTCCGAAGTGCCTTTTTGGAACTACCAGTTTCACAAAGACGGCGATGAATAGTCGAAAAGAATCGGCTATCTGGCAGGGCACGATTAGGATATCTTTCCTGATACATACTTATACATTGCGTTTCTGCATTCGTCTAATTCACCATATTTACTGAGATATTCGAATAAAAACCGCTGCCCAAGGAATCACTACTTCCACATCCGGAATTTCTATCCAAGTCATACAACGAAAAAATTTTGTATCTAGCAATAATTGTTTATGGAACTTTAGTAATATAATATTTGAAATCCTCTACCCCAAAAACCCATAAAACGATACCCCACATCTGTAGTGGGGTGGGGGTGGTGACAGGGGGTGGGAGTGGGGGGTGGATAAAGTAAAAAAATATTTTGAGGTTTCTGGTTCTTGTACACACACCGAGGGGGCAACCGCTGGCGAAATTTTGTACACCTAATACCTATTCTAGAAAAATACCCTTTATTTCCCCTTTAATTCCTTGTAATTCCCCTAATTCCTCAAATACCTTTATTTCTTCCTAATACCTTAATATTTTCTAGATTATCTCGGGAACGGTGCACTTTTTGATAAAAATGCCTATATACAAAATTGTTCCTTATAAAATTCTCTATCAAAAATGTCTCTACACTTTTTTCCTAAAATTGATAGTACCGTGGGAAATAAGGCGCACACATAAGGGTCAACACAATAAATTGTAATCTTTACTATAATCTACTTTAAAGTTCAATACTTAACGCTAAAGCAGTAGCTACTAAAGTCCGCCTAAAATTATAATAAATTCCTCTCACCCCTATAAAATAACGCGATTTTTGATGAAGCGAGAATATTGTATACCGTGTCGCTCAGCCGATAGGGACACTGTTGTAACTTTTGAATGGGCGAATGGATTTTTTTCAAATTTGGTGTAGTGATATGGGATATAATTTCCAATTATATAATGTAAAGAACCAAAATGGCCGACTTCCGGTTTCGATTTTACCCGAAAGTGGGTTTAAAATACCCGGTTTTTGCGTAAGTCCCGCACATTGACAGCCCTGAAGAGTAACAGCGTTTACAGCAAGCTCTAAAATAATGCATTGACCTTGGGTCGTCTGAGATGTAGTGGAAGAAATTGAAATTTTTTACATTGTGGTGGTGTGTAGATGTTTATACTTTTTTCGCGTAAAGACAGCCATACGGATATTCAGCGAATTATATGACCTGCGCTCATTACATTTGCGCCTCATTTACCAAAGTACTATTAATTTTAGGAAAAAAGTTTAGAGAAGTTTTTTATAGAGAATTTTATAAGGAATAATTCTGTATATAGGTTTTTTTATGGAAAAACGCACCGTTCCAGAAATAATCTAGAAAACCTCAAAATGGCGGTGGAAACGACGTCCTCTAGGGGATGAAGCACGCAATTTTTGAAACTTTATGAATTTTGTCCAATATATTACAATCTTAACTGTTATATTACTGAAGTATTACAAGACATTGTGCAAAGTTTTAATAATGAAAAAGCTAGTCATGGAGAAATTGTAGACGTAGGAGAACGATTTGTTCTAGCTTTATACAACTCTACCTCCGCAGAAAAAAGTCATGATGTATACAGATTCATGACTTTTAACAAACTTGTTGGTAAAGCGAACAATACTGTAATATTATCAAAACTACCAACAACTTCTGCTGCTGGAAAAACGTTGCGCTAGAAGCTACTGATTGGGGATGGAAAAAAGTTGGCGGTATATTAATCCGAACTATGACAACAAAAGAACCGGCTCCCGAATCTGTTCTAACACTAATTTCTTGTTCGTGCAAATTAGGGTGCGAAAACAGGTGCAGTTGCAGAAGAGCAGCTTTACGTTGCTCCACAATGTGTTACCATTACCACGGACAAGCATGCATGAATGTCGAATCTATGGAAGACGATGAAGATTAATTAACGTAGGTAATCTTTTGATAATTAGTGGATTCGGCCTACAGGGGACACCACACGCCAAGTACTTTACCTCTAGGGTGGCGTGGAAACAAGTACAATATACTATATTCTCGCTTCTTTAAAAATCGCTTTATTTTATAGAGGTGAGAGGGTGGAAGTGGTACATTTATTATAATGTTAGGTGGAGTTTAGTAGCTACTGCTTTAGCGTTAAGCATTGAATTTTAAAGTAGATTATAGTAAAGATTACAATTTATTGTGCACCTTATTTCCCACGGTACTATTAATTTTAGAAGAAAAGGTGTAGAGACTTTTTTTATAGAGAATTTTATAAGGAATAATTGACCAAAAAGTGCACCGTTCCCGAGATAATCTAGAAAACCTCAAAATGGGAGTGGAAACGACGTCCTAGGGGATGAAGCACACTATTTAGGGTTGGGAACTTTTCGGTTTAGTAATTCTTATGCCATCCTTAACATTTCTACCGATTTTCAAAACTTTATGAATTTTGTCCGATATGAATCGTTATATTACTGAACTAGAAGTCCATAGTATCATCGGTAGTTTAATTAAATTAAATATTTTTTCTTTACTAGATATTTTTAGCGCTAATTTCTGCGCTAATGTTTTTACAACACTGACGTCTCTTATATAAAAATTGGTATGTAATTCTTCAAGATAAACATTCCATTTCAATATTTTTACGCTCTAATTCCCTCCTAATACCTTTTATTTCCTCTTAATTCCCTTCTAATACCTCGTAATAATATTTATTTCCTACAAATTCCCCTGTAATTCCCTTAATACCTAATAATTCCTTCCGAAATACCTTCAATTCCTTCCTAATTCCTCCGATTTGTACACTATTTCCCCTCAGCGGTTGCCCCCTCGACACACACTAAATCACATTTTTTTTTCATCCCCTTTAATAATGGGGTGGGGGTGGTAATGGGGGTGGCTAATGCCAAATTTTTTTTTGAGACCTTAGCTTCTCTTGTCTATACTAAATATCAATTTTATGAACTCTTACCTGCTTGATTTACCTATTTACTCCAAATTTACCCCAATTTACCCCCCAACCCTTCGACAGAACAAGATGAAAATATAATCTAGTTCTAGATTTCGTTAAAGTACATATGTGTACCAAATTTCAAGTCAATATCTCAAACGGTTCCAGAGTAAACGTGCGCACAAAAACAGTTACAGACCGACAGACCGATAGACAGAAAATTTTTTTTCGCTCAAACTTGAAATCTCGACGTTTCATGACATTCTAAGCCTATTTGGACAATAAAAATTTTTAAACATTTGTTTGTCGTTATTATACTTCCACTGGATGTGGAAGTAAAATAGCGAAAAATAAAATAAATTCAATAAAATACTAAAAATCGAAGAAATAATACGTAGAGATGGTTTGGACCCAAGCAGTTACTTTATGTCAACAAACACTGTTTTAAAAATGATGTTTGCAAATCCGTGATTTATTCCGGGATAACTAGATTTATGTGTTGAAGAATTATTAGTCAATACTGCTAAATCAAGCGATTTGAAATTAATCAAGAACTGTTCGTCAGACAAAAAAAAACGCAAGAGACCGTTTTCATGTAGAATTGACCAGGCTAATCAGAAGAGAATGTCCACATGGAGAAATGTCAGTGGCGTACCACTTTTTTTGGTAAAAAATATCAGAGGATATAAAATGACCTAAGGAATCACACCCTGAAATATTAGCACGTCATTAAAAAACACCCTGTATAAATAAATGAGATTATACTATAAGCTAGCTGTGCATGATGCGCAAGAGAGTTGTCTACAGGTTTTGACAGCAATTTTGATCGCCATATTTAAATCCGTACTATTAATTAAATTTAAACGCACGATTTCCCCATTAAGGACTAGTTTATCAATGAAGGGTCAAAGGAGGAGGGTAGCTAAGGCCGGTTTTAGGCCTATTTTATTTTTGGATTTAAATTTTAAAAAGTCATTTTCTTATCATCTGCCATTAATATTTAATTGATTTCACCCCGAACGAAACCTCCCGCCACTCACACTCTTCTACCCTTTTAAGATATAGATTAGATTTTTGCATTTAAAAAGTGTTTAGAACCCTCGAACCCTCCAAAAGTTTTTTCCACTGATCCCTTTCCCCCACTACGCCTACTTACCCACCCACACTCTTATCTTATAACTTGACTTTATAAACATACAGTTATATAATGGAACCACCACGTTCATCTAACAACCCACCACATGGTGGGGAAAGAAAAGATAGGAGCGGTTGTAAAAAATCATCTTTTTTTCGATAAAAATAAAGAATCCCTGTAGTAGCATTATATAACTTTATGTTCATAAAGTTGAGTTTTAAGATAAGCGTGTGGGTGGGTAAGTAGGCGTGGTGGGGGGAAAGGATTAGTGGGAAAGGTAGTCCAGATGAACTTTTTTGAAAAAAAACACTTTTGGAGGGTTCTAAATACTTTTTAAATGCAAATAAAATTTATCGATACCGTTCCTGGATTCTGGTTATCTAATACTTAAAAGAGATACGTGCGAGTGGGGGGGGGTGGTTCCGTTTGGGGTGAAATCAATATATTGATGACAGATGATAAAAAAATTATTTTGTTAAATTTAAATCCAAAAATAAAATAGGCCTTTGGGTATTAACTAACCCAGGAATAATTTATATCTCAAATCAAAGCGAGTGTTAAACCCGCATGCGTTTATCCACTAAATTTTATGGTGTGGGTTAGGAAACCCTTGAATTACCTAGGGTTGATAAACTCCAGCTTGATTGTGATTGGTCGAAAAATGAGTGATCTTTTTAATGGTTTTTTAAGTTTTTGTTGATAAGTAAAAAACATTTGGATGTCTTTATCGAAAAATCATTTGGCAGTGACAACAACGAGCAAAAACAATTATAATTTTATATTATGTATTTTCTGGACCCACTTTTTATAAGCAGAGCGGTTGCTAATAATTAAAATAGCAAATAAACATGAGCATGTCGTAGCATAAAAAACTGATGCAGTATCTTGGAGGCAGAAAGAAACTTCTTGGCACAAAATTCAAATTTGTTGACATTTATGCAATCTTCAGCTATTAAAAAATTACTAGTTGCATAGTACCTCAATCTCAATCTCAGTATATCAATGTTAAAAAGAAGCCCGACAAAAAGAAGGGAATGTTCTTTTTATCAGAACCGCATTCTATGCTGAAACCGATTCTGATATTAAAAAAAATCTACCGCATCAGTTTTTGTCTACCACCCCCTTTATCCCCTAAAAAGGGCAAAAGGAGGTCTTGTTCTAAGGTTCTGATCTAACATTTTGGCTTAATTAAAAAACGAAGATTTAAAAAAAATCTTTGGGGCCACTGTGCGGCGTACTCCTGCGCCATTAACATAAATATGTAATTAAAACAAAGTCAATTCACAAAAATGCTTAAAGATTAATTTTTTTTTAAGGTAGTTTATTACTTGAAGTTGTTAAAAAAAATTTATGCTGCCAGTAATTCAAAGAGGCGTCAGACTTTGGCAAAAAGTATTACTCCTAGTTTTATATTGAGAACCTGATGAAGACCTCTCCTTAATTCATTATGTAATTATGTATCCAAACATTAACGATAATATTTTAAAACCGAAGACACGCCTCTCCAAAATCCGCTTCCCTAAAAATGCGTTTATACACTTGCGTGCATAGAAATCGGCCCACCGTAAACTTTTGATTTTAACTATATTTTTTTAGAAACTATTCATCAGATCAAAAAAAATATATGCTATTTGAAAGACAATTTAATATGCTTTAATATGAGTTTAAATTTATTAAAATTTATTTCGGCTTCTTAGACTTTAACATTGAAATTAATGCATGAAACAAATTAATTTTTTTATTTACTAAAAGAAGTATGGTTATTGACAATTATCTAAATTAGCATTTAATTTTTAATAATGGGTATGACCCCCTCTTGCCCCAGTAACATCTCTCATACAATTAGGCATAGATGTAATCAAGTTTGCTATTGTTTCTTATGGGATATTAAGCAACCCTTCTTCTACTACAACAATAAGCTCTGGTATCGAGGTTGGGGTACGAAGTCTAACTCGAACTCTTCGCTTTAGCTCATCCCATAAATGTTCCATCGGGTTTAAGTCGGGACTGTATGCTGGCCACTGCATAACCCGAAAACTGACTTCTGTAATGTAGTCCTGCACGATTTTTGTGGTATGCTTCCTCGTATTGTCATGCATAAAAATAAATTTCCACTCCAATGTAGTCGACGTAAGGTACCACATGAGCTGCTAAAATCTCCTCGATGTACCTAGCACCCGTTAACCTCCTCTTCCGTGACCACGTTCGCCCCTATGGACGAAAACAGGGTCGGTTCGTGCTCCCATAGAAGTTGCACCCCAGATCATACAGGAACCACCTCCATAAGCAACCCGCTCTTCAATGCAGCATTCTGCAAATCGTTTTCTTGGTCTCCGGTACACTTCTCTTCTTCGGTCGCTACCATAGAGGTATATCCTGGTCTCATCTGAGAACAGAACAGGCCCCCACTGTTCCAATGTCCAGATGATCTCGTACAAAACGGAGGCGTGCTTGACGATGAGCTGGGGTAAGTTTTGGACCAGTCGCAGGTGTTTTAGGGATTAGGTTACTTTCCTGCAGTCTTCTTCTTACTGTCCACGGACTAATAGCCACTCCTCGTACTTCACGGAGCTGTTGTTGCACTTGAACCGCATTAAGGTGACGATTTCTTAATGTTGTTGACACAATAAAGCGGTCATCACGATCCAGGTCGTCTATGGAAGGATCCAGTTTTCTCACAACGTTGGAACATTCTTCAAACCGCTGCGCGTGTCATATCCAATTGTCGAGCAACATCTCGCTGGCTAACTCCATTTTCGATTAAAGCAATTACTTGGGCGGCTTTCTGCGGTGTAGTATGCATTAAACTAACACATTTGAAAACTAATCAAATTATTAAAAAGGAATAATGTGCAAATTTCAATTGCAAAGACAATAATTTCAATCTTTCACAAGTTTGTTACTCTCGTTATAACCACCACATAAATACGTTTGACTTATTTACCGGTTGCTACGTATATAAACGATAAGCACTCGCATATTAAATTATCTTTCAAACAGCATATATTTTTGTTTGATCTGATGAATAGTTTCTAAAAAAAAAAAATAGTTAAAGTCGAAAGTTTACAGTGGGCCGATTTCTATGCACGCAAGTTTACATTGTGAGACTTTTTCTTATGAAAGTACCAAATTAGTAAAAAATAAGTATTTTTACAAAATGATAAAAATTACTTCGTCTGGTTTTACGTTCATTTTACATCAACTGGAATATTGATCGACTTTACCTACATACCGTTGTTTTTACACAATTCTTTCTGTCATGTCAAACACATTATCGAGTCTTTAAAATTACTAACAGTCTACTGCACACAGTAAAAGCATAGTAAAACATTATCGCCCAAATGCAAAAATAATATTGATTTCCGCAATTTTAAAATTGCCACGAAAATGGGTAGAAAATTGTGTTACGGACATCAAACGATTAATGAAAATGAAATGATCAAAATAGATTAGAGTCAAATATTGTCCCCCATATATTCATCACAAAATGAATGAAAGTTGCAATGTGACGTTGTCGAATGCGATTATTAATGTAACTGAAAGTATTTAGACATAGCATAAGCAATTAGAAAAATATATTATGAAATAAAAAGGTCTAATTACTGTCCCCACAAAATATCATTTTACAAAGTAAAAATAGACATATAATAGGAAGGACCTTAAAAATGTCAAGCTTAAATATTTTGACCATAAAATAATAAATGCTGAAAATAAATCAAAACAAACTGGGAAAGACAGAAACTGCTCCTGGGTATATAAATAATCAATATTCAAAATAATTAAATATCTGAAATAAATCGAGTTGCAAACTGCTTTGCATTGTGTTTCTCTACTATTTCTCCAGGAAAATAAGGTTTTTGCCAGGACACTAAACCATTCAGGCATCTGACAAGTTTTTCAGGTAATATAGTGGATTTGGCGTGGTTTTTTCGTTATTAACAATTAAAGGCCAGAAATTATATATTTTTGCACTTTTTTGCCTACCAGTAAAAAATAAAGTATTTGATCAACAATTCGGAGAAACTATCTTGTAGGGAATTAAAAAACCTTTAAAATGGCTTTTTGAAAATGTCGATATGATTATTTGTTGCTTAGAAAATTGCAAAGAACGGTCTATATTCGCATAATATTCAATTAACTATAAATATTGCAAAAATCAACCTACGATTTTGTTATTACGTAAAGAATTGGGTATTGTAGTACTTAATATATGTTAAATATTTCGAATCTATTCATTGAATAGTTTTTGCAAAATTGTAATTGTTTATCCCAGAGATGTTTTTTTTGCAATAACATTATACGCACAATAATGAAAATACAATGGTTCTACGGGTATTTCATGAAAGGGGAAGAGTTGTTTTATCGAAATAAATTATTAGATCTAAAAAAAAAATATTTTCATTATTGCAAAATCTCATTCCAAAAACTCTATAATTTTTAACTTATAAACAAATAGAATAACTTCGTTGCTATTCCTCGTAGAAAAATGCCTTTTTCATATTCGAAAAACTAGCATTTTTACACGAATTAAAAAAAATTGTCCCAGGTCAATATGGGATATAGTTAGCCGTTTTTTTTCTAAATTCACAGCTACTTTGTTTATAACAATTAAGAAACGTAACTAGCGCCATGTTAAAGATAAAGAGCTGAAGTTTTTGTGTGAAAAAATTGAAAACGATTGCACTTCATACTGCATAGAGACCTGAAAGAGGGGGTCCTTAGTGATTTTGTTAGAGATCCGAATATCACCAAATAAGTCTACAAGTTATATTATGTTCTTACAAACCAGACTCAAGTGGCTCGGTATCCGAGTGAGTAAGGCGACTAGCGCTTCACAAGGATGCTGCAAGACGCCAAGCATAATGTTGCCACAACCATAACGATTAATCCGTACAAGGACAGACTTGACGCAGCGGTCATACAAGACATACGCGAGAAAAATCGACTGAGACGGCTTTGGTAGCGAAATCGCGATGTCGACGCTAAGGTCGAGATGGTAGGTTGCAACGGCAGATCAGGACCGCCATCAATACCGCAAAAAACCGGAAATGGCGGGATAGTCTGGAAGCGTTGCATCCCCAAGACAACTCGCTGTGGAAGCTGTCGAGGGCCATGAAAAATATGCGGGATGCCATACCCGCATTAACAACACCAAACAGACAGACGTCGATGACAGACTCGCGAAAAGCAAACGACTTAGCCAACCAATTCCAAAATATACATAATATACAAATACCAAACAATCCGGAACACGACCGCATCGAAAATGACGTAAACGAACTGATTGGTCATGACATCCAATTGATAAGACGCGAATTTCTAAAAGTCATGGCCAAGCCCTCGGAAGTTGCGGGCATTGTACGGACTCTACCAAACAACAAGACCCCGAGTTCAGACGGCATCGAGTATAGGCTACTCAAATATCTCCCGAGAAAAGGCATTGTACAATTGACGTACATTGTCAACGCAATCCTGCGACTGCAACACTGGCCCAGCCAGTGGAAATGCGCCATGGTCGTGCAACACTAGTGTGCCAATCCTAAAGCCGAACAAGAATGCGAAGCTCGTCGGCAGCTATCGACTGATCTCGTTGCTGTCGGCGATCTCCAAGTTGGTGGAGTAGGTCATCCTGATCAGACTAGACGCTGCTCAGGATGAACTTCACATCGATGACGAGTGCCAGTTCGGCTTCAGGCGGGGCAGGAGCACCGTGCAGCAGGTCGTCAGGATCGTGAACGACGTCAAGGTGCAATGCAACCTCGGGAAGAGCACCGTCATGGTGCTCCTCGATATTGAGAAAGCCTTCGATACCGTATGGATCCCGGAGTTACTCTACAAACTAAACCCATTGGACTTCCCAACGCACATCACAAAACTTATTCACTCCTTCCTGTCTGGTAGATCGTTGGAGGTCAGAATAATAAACTATCAACTCGGCGGGACATTAGCGCGGGCGTCCCCCAAGGGTCGTGCCCGTCTCCAAAGTTGTTCAACTTGTACGTCTCCGACTTCCCGGAGTTCCTGAATTCGAACCTTGCCAAGTACGCCGACGACACAGCCATGTACGTGCATTCGCATAACGCGCAGGCGGCTAATATGCTGCTGAAAGCGCACATGGCCCGTGCCACGGCATATTACAACAAGTGGAAAATTCGGATCAATGCCGAGAAGTCAGGGTCGATTCTGTTCATGCGCCGCTTCACAGAAAACCGGATTCTAACGCCACTTTCGATCGGAGGTAGAGAAATTCCAATTAAGCGGTGCGTGAAGTATTTGGGGTGAACCTAGACAAAAGACTGACGTTTAATACACACATTAATGAAACGATACGCAAGGACTAGGAGTCTGTATCCGCTCCTGGCACGGGGTAGCGGACTCAACAGGACTAATAAAAAGTTGTTGTATACGATGGTAATCAGGCCGGCCATCACAGACGCGGCGCCGGTGTGGTGCAGCATCTCGGCCACGATAATGCGGACGTTAAGAGTATTAGAACACAAATTTATGCGCCTCATTTCAGACTGTGGTAGGTACACCTCAGAAATCTCTATGCACGTTGCCACGACATAACTCCACTAGCGGACTACGTCCAAGAAACTTCACAAAAATTCTACCAGTTTAAACTGGGCGGTAGCCAGCTTACTCGCAACATTAACCGAATCAGACAGCATAATGCCATACTTTTCGATATAATACACCCCCTATCATACCAGGCGTTGCCTATCTTCCGGCAGCTCCCCTACCGACACTTCCTTCTACGATAACTTACCCTTATCCTTACTCTTATCGTTCCTAAACTTTACATCTTTCCAATCCTCTTTCTCCCCATTTATGTTTGTACAATTTTGTTCTTTTATCCTTTTTGTTATTTTCATTTCTTTTTTGTCTATCTAAATCCCCTCTAGGCCGAAAACTTACGTAAATCCTAATTTTTTAAACCACAATTTTATTTCCACCCTACCTTCCTTGTCCGACCACAAGGTCGTCATTTGTTCGAACGGGTTTTTTCATTTAGTTGTGTTCCCCGTATCAACAATCAAAATTACGAAGTGCGCTCGCCTACGATTTTAGTGTTCTCAGTGTTGTGTTTATTTTTAAGTTACTTTTAGGTCCTTGTGGACACATCAAAAATTTTAATTTAGTTTTTAAGTCTGCCCGTGGCAGACAGGAGCTTCTAGCACCCCCCCCCCCCCTCGAATTTATTTCCAAGCCGAACCGGACCTACCCCACCCACTTCGGCGATGTTCGCCGTGGTTGTCTTGCCGGCTCCGGGATAGGATCCGGTGAGGCACATCTATTGTGCTTGAACTTAAAATAAAATATTATTGTTGTTGTTAGCGCTTTTTGTTTAGGGTGCGGACGTCTCGGGTTCTAATCCTGCTCACGAAATTATTTTTTTTATTGTATCAGTAATATAAAAAGTTTTACAAAACTCTATACATGTACACGAGGGTAGTTGTTCAAGTTAAGTTGGTTTACCATTTTCGTGACAAAAATTAAAAAAGTTATAAAAAAATTGAAAATGTGCAAATGTTCTCAAAGCCGCATTATTCGATGTTGTTTTAACAATTGTAGCTTTGGATTAACTTCAAACAACAGAAACAAAATAATAAGAATTGGGGAATAGCCAGCCCAAATTTCAAGAGGAAATATCGATTTGTTTATTTATAAGTGACGTAAACGTAAAAACTAACGTATCTCAGCTCAAAATATAAGTAGAGCATCAATTTTTTTTTCAAAAGTTGTTTTCTAATCTACCTTTATTACTCGTTTACCGTTTTTGATTTCATAAAAAAACCAGAGAGTTACTTGAATTTGTTTATAACCAAAATTTCGAAAACTATAAACAAATACAATAAAAAAGGTTTAAATTTCGAAAAAAAATTGATTTTCTCCGTGATCTCAAAGTACTTATAGAGTGCTACAATTTGAGTCATCGTACAGATTTCTTGGTCTTGATGGCAAGATTTCACAAGGGTGCAAAGTTTTAGCAATAATTGTATATTTGAGCCGTTTTAATAATCATTTAGATTTGGAATTTTGAGCGGTGATTGTACTTTGTAAGGGCTATATTTTTTCGAAATTTAAATTTAAAATAGTTTATGCACTTTTGTGCCACAACTCATAACGGACATTTTTCCTCTTTTTGTTGATTTCCATAGGACTTATAGATTTCGAGATATTCAAAGAAAACCAATGAAAAACACGGTCTAATAAATTAAATTACTTGGTAAACAAATTGCATATTCATAATGTGAAATCCTGCCATCAAGACCAAGAAATCTGGACGATGACTCAAATTGTAGCACTCTAAAAGTACTTTTTTTGCAGCCGTACGGGAAATGAGTATTTCACGTTCTCAAAACAGGCCGAGAAATTCACTTTCCTTAGTAACGGCCAAAAAACTAAAAGTCACTTTCATAATAATTGACGTTTAAGTCACTTCAAAATTGACATTTCGAAAATATCACAAGCAAAAATTGTTATATTTTAACTCGCTGTAACATTTTTCGTATATCAGTTTGGATTTTTCTAGTATTACATCGGCAAGCGCCGAATTTATAATACTTTTTAACTCTGGGGGAGTATAAGAAATTGAAATCTCATTATCGCTCTCAGAAATGTTTACGATTATTCGAGAATTGTCGTATGTAATATCACTAGTGCTTAAAATTTTATCGAAAATTTTTTCGAAAGCGTGTTGCCTGGTAATATAAAGAGTGCAAATTGGCAGTTTATTATCTGATTAAATCCCGACCGCTTTAGCGGGAGGGATTTAATCTTTGATAATAAACTGCCAATTTGCACGAGTTATATTAACTAGGGGCGACTTAGCTTGAGAAAAAATTTTTAGATAAAATTTAAAGCACGAGTGGTATTTGAGGAGAATATTTCACGAATAAATAATTCATTAAGTACATCTTCAATATTATGTTTTCTCATTAACTGCCTTCAGACGTTTTCTTGTCACTTTTTGGAGTTTACTGACCTTTATTTTCAATTTCATCACTAATTTGATATACAGAAATATTTCCAAACCGACTCATATTGTCAAAACAGCAAATCTGAAACAAACGCAGTAGAAACAACGGAGATTCGCTATATTTTAAAATAATCTAGTGACGTTTCCATAGCAACTAGTAAATAAAACGAGTTGAAACCTTAGATATTATAATATATAGATTGGCTTAACACCTTTCAGGCGTTTCTGAGGTGTAATACGACGAGGAACGATAGAGAGAGCACTACTTTAGTACCGATGTCTCGCCCAAATAAAATGTACACCCATGGTTCCGAGATTGACATAGAGAGCGCCATCTAGCGCTACAAGTTATATTCCATAATAAATAAATGTTCATCGACTCATATTTACGTATTTAATCCTTACTTTTAACTTACGAAATTTATGAATTATGTTGAGGTTTGCTTTGTTAAGCAAAGAGAATTTTAAATACAACAAATTATAATGTTTGATGCACAGCTTTGATTCAACGAGTTACTTTTTGGTAGATTATCATATGTAAGTACTATACATTTTTAGTTTGTTCCAGAGCGAATGTGTACTTGACATTTATAATAAATGATTTTCTTACCTTTGTAACTACGTTATCGAGCTATTGAAAGCTGTGCTTGACTTGTTCCTGTATTATGAGCTATATTAAGTACAATCTTTGTGTGTAATTGTTACCTGATTGAACACTAGGAAAACTGACATAGTTACAGATAGGCAAAAGTTACAGCCTATATATTTCAGACAAGATTCGCTTTGGAATTGAGGTGTGTTTTTGTTTGCTACTACATAATACAATATTACAATTTACAAGGTAAGTACGTTAACAATTACTTAGTAATAAGCTAGAGAAGATATTTATAGATAAAACTTAAAAGCTCGACAAAAAACGTCAAAAAATTTTCGCATATTTGCCGCTGCAGCGACCTAAAAAATTAGAGCGATAAATTTTGCATGTTGGTCCTGTCAAAAGCCGATCTAGCTTGAATTACCACTAATAATGACGTTTGATTGGTGCAATGTTTTGAAAAAACGGGCTCTCATTGGCTATAGCGTTAATGAGTGAAATAATCAAGTATATATTCAAAATATACCGTTTCCATAGAAACGCTCTGACGTTAAGGCCACCGCGTTTATTTAACAAAATATAGCATAAACGGTGGTGTTATTTTCATCATCTATACTAACTATATTTACGGTTGCACAAAAAATAGTGTTTATACCATGGCCGCGAAATTTTTTAGCGCCCTCGAGATTATCTTGCCTCGGCCGCAAGCGGCCTCGGCGATAATTTTTCTCTCGGTACGTAAAAAGGAATTTCGCGGCCTTAGTATAAAAATAACTATTAAGATCGCGGAGAAAACAATTTTTTTTTTTTTCGAAATTTAAACCCTTTTTATTGCATTTGTTTATAGTTTTCGAAATTTTAGTTATAAACAAATTCAGGTAACTCTCTGGTTTTTTTATGAAATCAAAGACGGTAAACGAGTAATGAAAGTAGATTAAAAAACACAACTTTTGAAAAAAAAATTGATGCTCTACTTGTATTTTGAGCTGCGATACGTTAGTTAGTTCTTACGTTTACGTCACTTATAAATAAGCAAATCGATATTTCCTCTTGAAATTTGGGCTGGCTATTCCCCAATTCTTATTATTTTGTTTCTGCTGTTTGAAGATATTCCAAAGCTACAATTGTTAAAACAACATCGAATAATGCGGCTTTGAGAACATTTTCAATTTTTGTTATAACTTTTTTAATTTTAGTCACGAAAATGGTAAACCAACCTAACTTGAATATGTTCATGTATACAGCTTTGTAAAACTTTTTATATTACTGATACAATAAAAAAAATATATTTCGTGCAGCAGCAAAATCAAATCAAACAATGCTTAGTCGCCTTACTCACTCGGACACCGAGCCACTTGAGTCTGGTTTGTAAAAACATAATATAACCTGTAGACTTATTTGGTGATATTCGGATCTCTAACAAAATCACTAAGGACCCCCACTTTCGGGTCTCTATGCAGTATGCAGTGCAATCGTTTTAAATTTTTTCGCACAAAACTTCAGCTCTTTATCTTTAAAATGGCGCTAGTTACGTTTCTTAATTGTTATAAACAAAGTAGCTGTGAATTTAAAAAAAAACCGGCTAAGTATGCCCCATATTGACCTGGGACAATTTTTTTTTTAAATTTGTGTAAAAATGCCAGTTTTTCGGATATTAAAAAGGCATTTTTCTACGAGCAATAGCAACGAAGTTATTCTATTTGTTTATAATTTAAAATTATAGGGTTTTTGGAAATGAGATTTTGCAATAATGAAAACATTTTTTTTTAGATCTAATAATATATTTCGATAAAACAACTCTTCCCCTTTCATGATGTACCCGTAGGACCATTGTATTTTTATTATTGTGCGTATAATGTTATTGCAAAAAAAACATCTCTGGGATAAAAAATTACAATTTTGCAAAAACTATTCAATGAATCGATTTGAAATTTTTACCACATATTAAGTTCTACAAGACCCATTTTTTACGTAATAACAAAGTCGTAGATTGATTTTTGCAATATTTATTGTTAATTGAATATTATGCGAATATAGACCTTTTTTTTGCAATTTTCTAAGCAACAAATAATCATATCGACATTTTCAAAAAGCCATATACTTCTATCCTGTTACAGAAAGTGAACTAGTAAATGTTATTAAAGACCTAAAAAATAAAAAATCATCTGGTTTGGACGGCTTGACTGCCCAAATAATAAAGAATATTTCTGACAACATAATTTCATTGCAACTGTATCTCATTTGCCATTCTCAAGTGGGACATTTCCAGACATACTTAAAAGAGCATCAGAAATACCTATTTGTAAAAAAGGTTGTAAAAGTGATATAGATAATTACCGGCAGATATCTGTATTGAGTTCATTATCAAAAATAATTGAAAAATTTTTTTATGACCGTGTTATGTCCTTTACACTAAAATACAAGATACTGTCCGAATGTCAACATGAATTTAGATCAAGTAAATTAATGGAAACTGCTACTGAATACTTTTTAAAGAATATATATATAAGGAGCTAGATGAAGGTAGATATGTTGTATCTCTTTTTTTTTTTTTTGATTTATCAAAAGCTTTCGATAGTGTGAATAGGAATATTCTCCCACAAAAATTAGAAAATATTGGTATTAGAGGGAGTATCAACACCTACATGGAAAATTGAAAGCTAGTGATAAACTGTAATGATTGTAGATCGGATATCCATGACGTAACTCTAAGTGTCCCACAAGGCTCAATTTTGGGGCCTCTTTTATTTTTGTTATACTTTAATGATCTACCAGACCACATTCATCATGGCGTTACCACGATGTTTGCAGATGATACCATTGTCTCGGTATCAGCTGCTACACAGGAGGAACTTAAGCTTAAAATTTATACTACACTTGACAATGTACACGCTTGGTGCCAGAGAAACACGCTAATTTTATATAACAACAAAATCATTTTTGTAAATTTTAACTGCAGGAGAACATTAACCTCTGATAACCTAGATTTCTTTAAAACAATCAAGTTCTTAGGCACGTTCATTGACAATAGTTTGACATGGGAATTATAGCGACTATAGCGACTCACTCACTGGAAATCGAGAAGTTCCAAAAGCGAGAAGTTTCCATGGAGTCGCTAAGAAACAAAAAGGAAAACTCGATCCATAATGGAGAAGTTTCCATGGAGTCGCTAGGAAAAATAAAAACATTCGATATAAAAATATAATATCGATATACTTTTAAAATACCAAATTCATATTAAATATGAACATGTATTATAAACAAATATACGTATATTAACTTCGATTTTAATTTTATTTATAGCGATAACGCTATAAATTTGGTGACCCCGACGTGATAAATATATGCCCGACGTGATAATTTTATGTCCAACGTGATAAATATATGCCAGAAGTGAAAATTTTACGTCCAACGTCATAAATATATGCCAGAAGTGAAAATTTTATGTCCAACGTGATAAATATATACAAGAAGAGATTCAATATATCAACTACATATAAATTGACCATTTTATGAAGAGAAGAATTTTCCCGATGAATTTTGAATAGATGTTCCTATAATTTATGGTAATTTCCTAATTCAATCAACTGAAGTTGTACATTACAAGTACTGTCATCTGTCGGTGAGTGAGTTAAAGTACATTCCCTTTTTTATCTGAGAGAGTAGTCAATCAATCAATCAATCACAATCGATTAGTTATGCCAAGACAACCTTCAGACGAGGATTTTCCTCAAACCCATTATGTCACGTCTGTCAAATTACCCCCATTCTGGAAATCAAAACCAGAAATTTGGTTTACCCAGATTGAATCACAGTTTTCTGTTGCAAAAATTGTCAATGACAAGAAAAAGTATGATCAGGTTATAGCTAATTTGCCATTAGATGTGATAGATAATATATACGATATAAAATCTAATCCCCCGGAAACGGATCTCTATATAAATTTAAAGAAAGTTTTAATTTCACGTTTATCATCGAGTGAGGAAAAACGTCTGAATGATCTGTTATCAGGTTCCCAAATGGGCGATCTGAAACCTTCAGATTTCTATAGATCCATGCTGAATATGGTTGGAGGATTCAGCATGGTTAGTCAAGATTTATTGATAAAGCTATGGAAAAGACGTTTGCCTCAAACAGTATATATTGCCATTACAGCTTCAGGGAAAACAGACACAAAAGAGATTCTAGATATTGCGGATCGGATCTGGGAGTCCTGTGAAAATTTAATGGTTGCATCGTACTCCAAAAATCCTCTTGACTCTGAGTCAACCCCGTTATCAGATTTAACTACTACTATCAAACATTTTTCAATCACTTTCCATGATTCAATTAATCAAGTATTACAAAAACAAGAAATTTTTAATTCTCGATTAAACTCTTTAGAATCCAGACTTTCCAATCAATCCTTCGAGCCTCAACCTTCTACTTCATGCTGCAACAATTGCAAAAGTAGAAGCAATTCACAAACTCGTACCACTAATCGCAATCGTTCACCCAGCCGTAATAATGTTTCCAATAAATTTGATCGTACAGACAATACTATTTGTTACTACCATCAAGTTTATGGTGCCAATGCCTATCGTTGTGGAGGTGAATGGTGCAAATTCAGTAAGAATTGTAAAAAATCTGATAATTCTCAAAGATGACTGAAGTTTGATAATAATTTTATGACGTCTGATTTTGACATTACTAACAGCAAACGTCGTCGACTTTTTATTTACGATAGATCTAACAACCTGAACTTCCTAATTGACACTGGTGCCGATTTATCTGTGGTGCCACGCAATGCTTTCACAGATTTAAAAAAGAATTTTGATACGATATTAACCGCGGCTAACGGTTCAACCATTTTTACATACGGTAAGAAATTGTTAAAAGTCAATCTAAACTTGCGTAGATTATTTCCTTTCGTTTTCAATATAGCAGACATTGACATACCGATAGTCGGAGCAGATTTCTTGTCTCATTTTGGTTTAGTTGTTGATCTTAAAGGAGCTCGAATAATTGATAACAAGACTAATTTGTCAGTTAATTGTTTTATTAAAAATAGTCCTTTAGACAATGATAGATTAGATACACTTAAATTATTTCCTTTGACAGATAAATATAACAAATTACTTTTACAATTTCCTAATCTAATTAGTTCACCAGATTACAATTTACCTATTAAACATTCTATTGTACATCATATAGTTACTGAAGGTCATTTACCTTTTTCACGACCTCGTAGATTAGACAATCTTAAATTTAAAATAGCTCAAACAGAATTTAATAACATGGCAGAATTAGGTATCTGCAAACCATCATCTTCTCAAGTTTCCTCTCCACTCCATCTAGTGGCGAAAAAAGATAAGAATGACTGGAGACCTTGTGGAGATTATCGACAACTAAATACGATTACCATTCCAGACAGATATCCATTACCTCATATCCACGACTTTAGCTCTCAGTTGCACGACTGCACTATTTTCTCCAAGGTTGATTTAGTGCGAGCGTACCATCAGATACCTGTCGCTGAAAATGACGTTTATAAGACAGCTATAACAACTCCATTCGGACTGTTTGAATTTTCCCGCATGCCTTTTGGTCTACGCAATGCCGGTCAAACTTTCCAACGTTTTATGAATGAAGTACTTGTCAATTTACCTTTCGTTTTCGTCTATTTGGATGATATATTAATCGCAAGTCAATCAGATGTACAACATTTGGAACATTTGGAAAAGGTTTTCAAGAGATTAGACACATACGGAATTAACATTAAACCATCTAAATGTATCTTAGGAGTTGACAATTTAACCTTTTTAGGTCATCACATCTCTTCATCAGGAATTTTACCATCAACTGAGAGAGTCGAAGTCATTAATAATTTCCCTTTACCGACAACTCTCAAACAACTACAACGTTTCATAGGTATGGTGAATTTTTATCATCGTTTCATACCCCATTTTGCTGAAATATTACTTCCCCTATATTCTCTTTGTAACAGTTTATCTCATGATAAAATTACAAAGATAAATAGTTGGCCTGATCAATGTTTAGACGGGTTTTCGAAAGCCAAAGACGCAATAAGTAATGCAGTAGTTTTAGCTCATCCTTGCAATAATGACGATACTATCTTATCTCTCTCAGTCGATTGTTCTAACCTTGCCATGGGTGCAGTTTTAGAGCAAAAAGATAATAAGGGATTTCTTGCTCCTTTAGCATTCTTTTCCCGTAAATTAACCACAGCACAAACCAATTATTCGGTTTTTGACAAAGAACTTTTAGCATTATATACTGCAATTAAACATTTTAAGTTTATACTTGAAGGTCGAAAGTTTAATTGTTTTACAGGTCACAAACCTTTAATCAACGCTTTATTCACAAAAGCAGAAAGATCTCCTCGTCAAATACGTCATTTAGAATACATAGCTCAATTTTCTTGTAAAATACAACATGTTAAAGGAAAACATAATGTAATAGCTGACAGCTTGTCACGTATTTACGACACTTCTTCCTTAAAACAAGATATTTTACCACTTCAACTTAAAAATTCTCCCTTCTTTAATGTTAACTTTGACCTAAAGTTGCTTAGTGAAGCTCAGGAGAAAGATTCAAATCTCAACTATTTATTGTCAGATAAATCATCACTAACTAAAACCAATTTCATTTTAAAAAAGATGCAAATTCCAGATTCAAATGATTTTATTTGGTGTGATGTTTCTCGTGCAAAAGTCAGACCTTTTGTCCCACTTATTTACAGACGAACGATTTTCGATATTTTTCACAACTTATCTCATCCTGGTATTAAAGCCACTAGACTGTTGATTTCAAATAACTATTTTTGGCCGAAAATGAACACAGATTGCAATTTATGGTCAAAATCGTGCATTAACTGTCAAGCTGTCAAAGTCAGTCGACATACGCGAAGTGCTCTCGGGAACTTTTCCATTCCGAAAATCAGATTCGACCACATCCACATAGATTTGGTAGGACCATTACCTCCATCCAAAGGTAACTCTTACATTCTTACGGTGATTGAACGATTCACTAGGTGGCCGGAAGCGTACCCTCTTCGCGACATCACAGCAGAAACAGTTGCGCGTACTTTATTTCAAAACTTTGTTTGTCGATTCGGTGTTCCCTTGTCAGTAACGACTGATCAAGGAGTACAATTCGAGTCAAGATTATTTAATGAATTTGCAAAGTTTTTAGGTTTTCATAGAATACGTACAACTCCATATCACCCAGAAGGCAACTCTTTAATTGAAAGATTTCATCGCTCACTTAAAACTTCCTTGTTAGCTAGAGCCAATACATCACATTGGACAGATGAATTACCCATCATTTTATTAGCATTTAGGACAACTCCCAAGGAAGATCTGCAATGTTCACCTGCTGAACTCATATATGGTCAAACCCTTCGTTTACCTGGCGAATTTTTCGTTGAATCGTATAATTCCCCAGATATTCCTTATTTCATTGACAAATTACGCATTTATTTTAATAATTTAAAATTTGTTCCTCCAACTTCGCATGGCAATTACAAAACTTTTGTTAGTTCAGATCTTGCCTCTTGCGATTTTATTTTCGTTCGCATTGAACGTTTAAAACGTTCATTTACTCCTTTATATGAAGGACCGTTTAAAGTTTTATCTCGTTCAGATAAGTTATTTACCTTTAAGAAAGGAGCCAAAGTCATAACTGTCAATATTGATAGGGTTAAACCGGCTTTTGTATTAGTTGACAGATGTGACACTTTGCCTACCCCGATTAAAAAAGTACGTTTTGCAATCGACACGTTGATTGATTGACTATTTTCTTTTTTAACGAGGGGGTGTATATAGCGACTATAGCGACTCACTCACTGGAAATCGAGAAGTTCCAAAAGCGAGAAGTTTCCATGGAGTCGCTAAGAAACAAAAAGGAAAACTCGATCCATAATGGAGAAGTTTCCATGGAGTCGCTAGGAAAAATAAAAACATTCGATATAAAAATATAATATCGATATACTTTTAAAATACCAAAATCATATTAAATATGAACATGTATTATAAACAAATATACGTATATTAACTTCGATTTTAATTTTATTTATAGCGATAACGCTATAGGAATCACTCATTGACTATGTATGCAAACTGCTTAATAAAGCTTACTTTGCAATCTTACAGTTAAAAGACACAATTGCCGAGACTGATGGTCTCTTAAGTGTATATTATGTTTGGCATATCCACATCTGTCATTAAACATATTGACTTGGGGAAGATCGACTCATCCGCAGAGAGCCTTTATATCCCAGAAAATATTATTGAGACTGATTTTTAATTTAAAGAGCAGAGAAAGCTGTAAAGGTATTTTCACGACGAAAAATATTTTCACTGTTCCTATTGTATACAAATACAAATGTCTACTTTTTGTTAAGACTAATTTACATGCCTTCCCTACCTTGGCTGACAGTCATTTATATAATACGAAAAATAAAAAATTATTGTCAAATCCAGTTCATAAAACAACCAACTTTAAAAACTCTTCATACTATAATTGTATTGTCTTGTTTAATACTTTACCAAAATAGATTAAAGATAAAAGCGTGCCTTCTTTTAAAAAACAAATAAAGAGTTTACTGCTAAGAAATGCTTTTTATAGTGTGAGTGAGTTTTTAAAGAGATAGATCTATTTTACTCGTGCTGCTATTATATAAAAACTAGCTGACCCAGCAAACGTTGTTTTGCCATATAAATTATAAACTTTTGTCCAAAAAATAAAAAGAAAATTTCTGGATAGAGCCACCCTTTTCACCTAGGCGTATAAAAAATAGCCTACGACCGATTCTCAGACCTACCAAATATACACCAAAAATTTCATAAAAATCGGTCAAGCGTTTCGGAGAACACTGTGACACGAGATTTTTATATATTATTATGTGTGAATAGGAATATGCGTGTATGTTCGAATTTACATTTATATGTCTTTTACAATTATCTGGAATATTATGTCTTTTGTCCATCAGTTTTATTTTGTAAATAATGTCAGTTTAACTTTTAATGGTGGTGTTGTTATCTATAGCTGATATCCCAACTAGCACCAAAGTAACAGTAACTGAGATGGAACCTTCGAATGAGTAACCACTACGAATCCGTGACTAAATTTACGACTTTGATGTGTAAATAACTTCATTTGACATATCCGTGGTCACGGCCTCCCAGTTTTTACCACTAGCGGTTACTTTAGAGTTATGTGACTTCTACGTAGCCTTTTCCGTGCATGGGAACGCCCTAGTTACCAGTGGGACGACCTTCAAAATTGCAACCACTTTCAAGTAGCTTTGATAGTGGCCGCGACGATCTGGGAACCTTATTTATCCGTATAAAGTTATGGACCTTGTTAGTAACATTTATTAGTGTTAATGACGTTACCGCTACCTGCAGAACAGAAATTCACCGTGCACGGCTACTACGAAGTACGCATTACCTCTTAAATTCACGATGAAGTAAATTTCACCATCTAGTTCCCATTGTTAACCATATATAGGAAAGGAGGGGCGATAACGAGAGGAATGAAATACCTAACCTATATAGTTTATGCTTGTCTTATGGCCTTTATCTTTTCCAAATTTTGGTTGTTTACCATTTTAAAGTAATAACATGCTATTTTGTGTTGAATTTCATATATATTTATCTTTTCCGTTCAACACAACTCGTTAAGTGAGGAAAACAACTAGATATTTTTCGTATTGTTTACCTGTTAATGTTTTTCAAAAGATAATAAATGTTCTATATAGGTAAGAGTACGAAGTTGCTCCATAATATTAATTAATGTTCTAAAGTAACTGGTAAGAGTAAAAGTTATTATTCAGTGCTCAAACACAAAAAAACTTCGCAGTAAGTGGATAATAGCTTTAAGAAATTGGAAAACCACCTAGCAAATGTATGTGTGTATATAGTCAACATTTTCTACAGGATGATTTTTTCACTAAAGTAAGTTATTCATATTTGTATCTGCATTTATAGATATGTTTCAAAATACCTATAATAATCCCATGGGTTGGAATTTATTTCACTTAACATAATTTGTTAGATGGTTTTCCAATTTTTAAAGCTATTGGCCACTTACTGCGAAGTTTTCTATCTGTTTGGAAAACTGTGCATTGACACGACTTTTAAACTATATGAACTATTACTGAACATGTCTTTTACACTTACTAGTCATTTCAGAAATTTAATTGATGTTGTGAAGTAATTTTGCACTCTTACCTATGTTGAACTTGTATTGTTTTTTGAGAAACATAAACAGGTAAACAAATACAATAGCACTGAAATAAAATATAATTTTAAAATAAATCATTTATTCAAATTTCTCTTCTTTTTCACAATATATATGTGCAATGTACATATAAAATAATTCCTAGTTTGCTTATAGCATCCGGATTGGACTGCTGTACAACTACACGTGCATTTTCATTTATCAACATCACCTTATAAATTCATTCTAACTTCATGGCAACAAACAAAGGACAAAAATTTGTTTTTTTTTTTCGGCGTCTTCGACTTAGCAGAGCATTACATGTCCATCTCTAAATATCACTTCACCTTCCTTGATGGGTCTACTTCTGCATGCAATTTGAGTAAAGATATCACTCAATTCTAATTCTACCTTCGGCATATTTGAAAACAGTTCACAAACGTAAGAAAATTAATAAAATAACAGATGTAACGTTATGACAACTACATGTTTTCGTCACCATTTCCGATATATTGATTGAAAATATTGAAATGCACTGATACCATCTGCTGATGTGATTTTCCCCTATAGACAAAAGTCAAAATTAGGAGCGCGTTCAGTTTAAAAGTCGCGCGTCGGACGTATGGCAGCGCACCAGGGCGCGGCATTCAGAATCAATGTTGGAAAAAATGTAACTATGAAGTGGCAGCGGGAACCTTGCTGCAACTTTAAAGTGACGCTACAGTCCCATTTGGTACTTTGTAATAAACGTAACTTTAAAGTCACATATCTCCAGTTCCTGTCACTATCCTCAAGTAACAATTACTTTCAAGTCGCATTTCTCAGTAAAAACGACTTCAAAGTGATTTTTTTTGAAATACGCCATCTTGTTAGCCACGACTTATCACGCCATTGTTACAAGACATGAACCATAGCTTCATAAATAACTTAAAAATGTAATTTATCATTATTTCTGCACCAAATATAATAAATTAATGGGTAAAAATTATTTTCATGTTTCAAAGATCAATAGAAAATAGCTTTCAGCATCCAGGTTGACACATTCTCGCATGACGTTAAATATTTTAAAGACAATATTTTAATTAAAAAATGCAAATTATAAAGGCGGGTGCCAGATTCGGACGTTTTATCATTATGTTTGACAATAAACTTGCATTCGTTTTAATTTTGATGCTTAGCCATTGGGAAATCGTACAAGTTTTTCCTTCTAATATTATACTATTCTAGTATTCTATTAAGTTTCTGAGTTAGGGAAATGGATAGTCATGTAGGAATGAAACACAAGTATAATAAAATCAGTTGCAAGACAAAGCAGGCAACATTCATTTGATAGAGTGGGGCGTGGTAAAGTTCCCCGAAAGTCGCGGTTTACACTCCGCGACGTCACCGCTACATAACCACAATGCCATTGGACCGTAACCGGACTCAGTTCCGGGAACGTAGCCGGAACGTTGCGGTAACCGAAAAAATATTCCCCATTTTGGTCGTACTAACGTAATGGGAACGTTCCTGTTATGCTCTTGTGACTAGTGACAGAACACTTTAAAGTACCTACAATAGTCGTTGCTACGTTCCAGCAACTAATTATGCTAGTTGGGATATACAGTGTGTCCCAGGATAGATGTAACAAGAGGGTGTAATGGACCAAAAATTTTGGAATTTTGGAATGGTGTTTGGGGATTGAGTCCTGCTTGTTGTAAAACTAAAGTATACCAAAAACGACTTGATTTGTTTTATAAGCAAAGTTGTAAAAATCACCACTAATAAAGTAAATTTATTTTTCAAAATATGAAAAAATTCCACTAAGAAAAGTTATTTAGAATGCAATTTTGTACCTCTATACCAAATTTCAAGAATATAAAATTATTTTTTTGAAACTTCCCATTTTTGCGAATTAAGAGTTGAATTCATAAAGTTGTGTAGGAGCAAATGTTAATCATCTCAAAAAGTGGGCTATTGGTAAATAAAAAATTGAATATAGGAGATGTAAGAAGGTATAAAATAATTTCTATGCAGTTTTAACTGAATGGTTCAAAATAAAATACTAATTTATTGAAAAAATGGGAAGTTTCAAAAAAATAATTTTATATTCCTGAAATTTGGTATAGAGGTATAAAATTGCATTCTAAATAACTTTTCTTATTAGAATTTTTTCATATTTTGAAAAATATTTATATTTTATTAGTGGTGATACTTGATCGCACTCTGAATTGGAAGAGACATTTGGAAGTTAAGATAAACAAGGCATGTGCGGCTTTCTGGCAGTGTCGCAGGGCGGTCGGTAGGTCTTGGGGTTTCTCACCCAGAATCTCCCTCTGGCTGTACACTGCTGTGATAAGAGCCATGCTTTGTTACGCAGCCATAGTCTGGTGGCCCAGAGTAAGGCAAAAAACAGCAGCATCTCAACTGGAGCATGTTCAAAGACTGGCATGTCTCTGCGTTACTGGTGCGATGAAAACGACGCCTACAGCTGCAATGGAGACTATACTCTGCATCCCCCCTCTAAATCTGTACATAGAGGAGGTGGCGTTGAGGACTGCTCTGAGATTGCAATCTGTAGGCCAATGGTATATTAAGGGCACGGCTACGAGACATGCCCGCATCCTAGAAGAGGCTACAAAACAAATTCCTCTTCTGGGAATGGGAACTGACCGTATCCCCCCTATATATAACTTCAACAAGAACTTTGAGGTGAGTTTGAACGTGTCCGGTAATGACGAGCCGGACATATCAATCTATACCGATGGTTCAAAAATGGACTGTGGATCAGGAGCTGGGGTTTACTCAGAAGACCTAGATCTACATTCGATAATACCGCTAGGCACACATGCCACTATCTTCCAGGCGGAACTAGTGGGGATCCTGCAAGCGGTAATAGAAACCACGAAGGCAAACGTCAGTGGTAAAACGGTGCGCATATTAACGGACAGCAGAGCAGCCCTGCTTGCCCTAAACAATTGTAGGACAGGCTCAGGGCTGGTTCTGGATATTAGAAAGGCCCTAGATGTGCTCGCACAAAATAATAGTGTCCAGCTCCATTGGGTAAAAGGACATGACGGAATTCAGGGTAACGAAGAAGCGGACGCTTTAGCCCGCAAGGGATCTGAGAGCGCCCTGCATGGTCCAGAACCTGCAATAGCGCTCTCAGATTCAGTCCACAGTTCCCTGCTAAAGAACTATACACTTAAACGCCATGCGGACTGTTGGGGTGGTCTGAGCAGCTGCAGACATAGCAGAATGGCTTTGGCCACACCCAGTCATAAGCTAGGCAAACACTGTCTCCAGATGTCCAGGAGTAATCTGCGCATTTATGTAGGATTGCTAACAGGACACTGCAGACTAAACAAACACCTCCATACACTGGGAGTTATAGACAACCCCAAGTGTAGGGGGCGTAACCTGGATGACGAGACCGCCGAGCATGTGCTCTGTCACTGCCCTGCTCTCTCAACGAAAAGAGGATCCATACTGGGGGACTTCTGGCCCAGTATGGCCAGCATAGGTGGCGTCTCACCTGGTCTTCTCCTCAAATACATCACAAGTGTTGGTTGGCTTGAGGAATGAGAGGCTCGGTGGACATGCCACCACTTACGGGGGCAGCACAATGGGCCCGCTTATGAGGCCTGAGTGCACGAGAGCGTATGCTCACCCCCCGCCAAACAATCCAGATCCAGATTAGTGGTGATTTTTACAACTTTGCTTATAAAACACCCTGTAGAACACCAAATCAAGTCATTTTTGGTATACCTTAGTTTTACAACAAGAAGGACTCAATCCCCAAATATCATTCCAACATTCCAAAATTTTTGGTCCATTACACCTCTTGTTACATCTATCCTGGGACACACTGTATACGATATCATTTTAACTTATATACTGCATGATATATGTTCTCTAATGTATACCTGACTTGCCAAATGTACATAAATTGTATCAACAAATTGGTAAGATAAATATGCTATTCTATTCTATTCTATTCTAATGATAGCAAAATTAACTCATAGCGCATGTCGCTGGGATTATGTTCACCACCTATCTTTTTACAGTAAAAACCACTGACGATGTAGCAACAACGTATGGTTGTGACTCTTGAAATTGACAGGAGACATAAGTCTGAACTTTTTATCTATCTGTACAAAGGAATACATAATTAATCAGTTTCAGATAATGCCAACATAGTTGGCGAAAGTGTTCAAGTGTTTTGAGTTTTTGTGGAAGCTACTTCAGATATATGAATTTTTCTTTTGAAATTAAAATTTTTATTTCATTAATTAATATTGTAATCACCTAAGCATTATCATATATAACGTATAAATTAATCAAGATTTAGGTAAGATAAAGAACAATATTATTTCGCATATAACGCAGTCCTTAAGAAATCTGCTAAATATTCAAGTTTCTCTAATTAAAAATTAATTAGTGGCAATTATTTTGAAAGCAAGTGATGATGTCGCATATTGTTGACGTTCTGGTTACACATGGGTAATTACTATCTTACGTTTGTGGAGGAGGCCTCTGAGACTAATTATACTGCTTTTACTTCCATGTTTAGAAAGAAATAAAAGTATGTAGTCGAGGGAATATAACACAAAAACAGCCCCAACCTTCAATTTTTTTTGCAGTAAGTCGGATTGAGATGGGGTTTTTTGCATTCGCTTCGTTAACTCGTCTAGAAACTTTGTGCCATATTTTGGTCTTGTACTTTTTTGAAATTGCATTGCTGCAACGAAAAGTGCATTCTTATAAGTGCATCTATTCAAGTGATGAAGAAAAAATTCATATCTTCCAGAAAAAACTCCCGAATTATACGAATTTTAGTACCCGGGGGTTTCTTGAGTCGCTGGACCTGAATTTGATGTCCAAATGAGCCTCCTGTGTACCTGGAGGTCAGGACGGCACCAGGACTTCATCACCTGGAGTTCCCTGTAAACTTATGGAAAATCGATCGAAACTCATTACCCGGGGGTTTTTTAGGGTCACTTGTCCCGAATCTGACATCGGCAACCTCCTCCGGAGGACCTGGTGCGCGCGACCTAACTAATAACGTCATCTCCTGGAATTTTACTGAAATTACTTATCAAATCGATCGAAAGTCGTTACCCGTTTTTCGGGTCGCTCGTTCCGAATCTGACATCGGCAACCTCTTAACTTATACAAAATGGGCATGTCCACTCTTTTACAATGAACTTACTTTATCACCAGAGTTGGAATAGTTGATTCAATTGAAACTATTCGAAGGTTACAAATATATGCAGGCACAATTTCAAAAATATCTGACGCAACAAAGTTCAACCAACGGAATTTTGGAATCTCGTATACAGAAGGCACCAATTTGAAATTTTGACTAGTTTTACTTCTATCAAATAATTAATTTTTGTAATAAAAATAATTATTTTTATTTTTAATTAATAATTATTTATAATTTGTTGCGTCATAGATACTTACGTCGAAATGATGAAGAAGGTTGCAGTGGAAAACTTTTTCTACCATAGTAATATATTAACTAGCATTCATTAAAGCAATGTTAGAAAGTTTGATGAGTAAAACTCCAGGAGATGGTGTTATTAGCCAGGTCGCGCACACCAGGTCCTCCATAGGAGGACCCGAAAAACCCCCGAGTAGCGAATTTCGATCGATTTGATAAGTAATTTCAGTAAAACTCCAGGAGATGACGTTATTAGCCAGGTAGCGTGCACCAGGTCCTCCGGAGGAAGTCGCCGATGTCAGATTCGGGACGAGCGACCCGAAAAACCCCCGGATAACGAGTTTCGATCGATTTGATAAGTAATTTCAGTAAAACTCCAGGAGATGACGTTATTAGCCAGGTCGTGCACACCAAGTCCTCCGGAGGAGGTTGCCGATGTCATATTCGGGACGAGCGACCCGAAAAATCCCCGGGTAACGAGTTTCGATCGATTTTCCATGAGTTTACAGGGAACTCCAGGTGATGCCGTTCTGGTGCGTCCTGACCTCCAGATGCACAGGGGGCTCATTTGGACATCACATTCAAGTCCAGCGACTCAAAAAACCCCAGGGTACTGAAATTCGTATGATTCGGTAGTTTTTTCTGGAAGATATGAATTTTTTCTTGATCACTTAAAAAGATGCACTTATAAGAATGCACTTTTCGATGCAGCAATGCAATTTCAAAAAAGTACAAGACCAAAATATGGCACAACGTTTCTAGACGAGTTAACGAAGCAAATACAAAAAACCACATCTCAATCCGACTTACTGCAAAAAAAATTGAAGGTTGACTGCTATATTTCCTCGCCTAATGATCGAAAATCGTGTTCAAGATAAAGTCAGATTCTCAAAACACGAAGAAAAGTGATTATCCGCATGGCAGCTGTGCGTGTGCCTGTGCAATTTTTTTTCGTTTCCGATAATTTCTGCAAAAATCTATTTATTATTATTATTATTTATTATTCGTCTCAATGAGGGCTCCAGACCTATTGATTTTAGTGATGATCAGATTATCGGTTTTGGTAGTATGCACAATTTCGCAGAACATGGCCTCATGATTGCAATTCTTTTTATAAGTTTCAGTAATATCAGAAGAAGAATTTCAAGTTTCTGCTATTACTTCCACATTCACATAGTGGTGTGGAAGTATAGCAACGGTAAAAAAAATGTTTGCTCAAATATGTTTAAAACATCATGAAACGTGTAACTCTCTTGTGCCCACTATTAATTTGGAACGGTTTACGAAATTGACTTGAAATTTGGTACACCTATGTATTATAACGATATCTCGAACTAGATTATATTTTGACATTATCCCGTTAAAGGGTTGAGGGGTAAAGTGGTAACTAAGTAAAGCAAACAATAATTCATAAAATTGGTATTTAGTGTATGTACGAGAAGCCACCCATCAAACATAAATATATAGCATATACGTAAATGCTACGTAAACTAAGTTTCGCAGAAGTAACGTGCTATGTAAAATGTGACGCATAATCATATGTGCATACTCTGCGAAATGTCAGCAACATGTGCATATGATTCTTACATAGTGAATAGGTAACACTGTGACCTCACGGTATGGAACAAATGACGTAGCGTATATGTATATTCAACCACTTGCTATGTAAAGCATACGTAACTAATTTTATCTCTATATGATGTAGCATATATGTATATTCAACCATTTGATAGTGACCTTACGCTACGTAACTTATATACTTTTTATCTCTTTATGATGTGGCATGTATATATTTTATCTACCTACCATATGTTCAAAATAGCATATCCCAGCACTTTTTAAATATTGATACTACACAATTGGATTTTTAAAGTTAGATATATGAATAAAGTTCCTTATAAGTTATACAGAAAAATATATTTCTTTAGAAAATTACCGAAGTTGACACCAAGTTTTATTTTTAAGTCGGATACCTTATTTAGAAAGCCGAGTAGTTTTATATTTTGAATGAAAATTGTTTTGTAAAAAATGGTTATATTTAAAATATCAAACTATCTAACTTTCTAAAAATGTTCAGAGGTATTCTACTTAAAAATAAAAGATGATGTCTCCTCCAGTTATTTCCTAAAGAATATCAATTTTTCTGGACAATTCATGAGGAATTTATATTCATATATTTAACTCCAAAAATCCAGTTCTCTAGTATCAATATTTAAAAAGTACTATAGGGTGCTATTTTGAACATTATGGTAGGTATATAAAACAAATACATGCTACATCAAAAAGAGATAAAAAGTATATAATGCAAGATATGGTTGTCTGATTTGTCAACATATATTAGCTTAGGAAAGATTCTCGAATTGAATGACAGTTTAAACTAAGTTAATTAGTATCAACAAAGTTTCAATTCCATCTTAATCTCTGCATATCCCAGTAAGTAAACCAGGCATTAGGCGTTGTCCTCGATGTTGTCATCTATATGTTCTTTTGAAAGCAGCTATACGATATTTTTTCTCCTCCAATGATGTATACCCACCTACCTACCTTGCCTTGCATTCCTAGTAAAGCTCAAATTTCATTTAATTTATTTTATTAACTGTTGATTTAGGAGAGATTAATACTAGCGTCTTTTGTGTAACTAATCTATATTCAAGTTAACTAATTATCTACAATAAGTGTTAAGCATGCATTTCTCGGGTCGTTTCTGATTGTACTCATTCTTTGGTCAGCCTTCGTTACTCTGACATTTGCTACTTGAAAATCAGTTACACAACCTGTGAAAATAATTGAAATACTAGTCTATTTCATATACGGGGTTGCACCATTTAAAACTCCCCAGGCTTGTAATTTTCTTATTTTTTAAGGCACATCAAATTGTAGATATTTTTAAAGCATTTAAAAAAATTTTTTTTTTAAAAATTGTAAAAAAAGAAATCCTAATTTCCTTGAATATTTTTTTACGTCACCCTGTACATGAACGGCGTTAATGCTTTCTTATAAAGGTTTTAATTAGCTTCAATTTATATTATTACGTCATATTCGAAATTCTTTTTGGTTTTAGAGAAAGGAATTAAAAACACTCCAAACTGATTTTTTTTAAATTACTTTGAAAGGAATGTAAATAATAATTTTATGCTTTATCTGTAAAAGACATATCACAAACAGTATTTAGCGTAATAAAACAGTAACAAAAAATAAAAAAAAATATTTTTTTCTTCAAGCGTATTAAAATGTTTAAATTATGTCACCAAAAACAGAAGTAGAAGTAGGACATTGTTTTACTAGTAACAAAATGTTAGTACCGAACGCCACTGTAGTGGACATTGTTTTACTAGTAACATAATGTTAGTTCCGAAAGCGCCACCGCAGTGGGTATTGTTTTACTAGTAACATAATGTTAATACCGAAAGCCACCGGTGGCGCGCTATCCACTAGCCACTTGTCATATTGTGTCAACATGTAAGACTGTAGTTTGAATATTTGTACATTTATGATAAATAAATGAATTTTTGCATTTTAATACGCTTGAAGAAAAAATAGTATATATTACACGGAGTAGAACGCCTTTTTTTGTGTTTCGCCCAGTTTGCAAATCCTAGGCTCAACACAAAAAAAGAGTGCGTTCTACTCCTAGTAATATAATATACTTTAAACACTAACACATTAAAATGTACTAAGTAGGAAATTGCAAATTTTTTATTTTTTAAGTTTTTTTATTTTAATAACATAAATTGAAGCTAATTAAAACCTTTAGAAGAAAACAATAACACAGTCCATGTACAGGGTGAGGTAAAAAAATAGGAATTAAGTTTCCTTTCTTAACCATTAAAAAAAAATAATAATAATAATCACTCTGTATGGATATTTAAAGGCTATAGAAATGTCTACAAGTTGATGTGCCCAACATGGTCATCGCTTCGAAAATAAAAAAGTTACAAGTCTGGGGAGTTTTAAGTGGCGCACCCTGTATAGTCTGGTAAATCTGGTTATATAGCTTGTATCCATTTACTAAATTGTGAAGAAAACTAGATGCAAACTATTTTGATCAATTTGTTAAGTTATTAAACAATTCATGATAGCTTAAATAATAATGTATATATTTTAACAAAACTTTACGAAAACACGCTTCCAATGGAATGGAAAATTTGAGGTCGATCCGATAAGTTTCAGAAGTATAAAATTAAGAGATTTTTTTGCAAAATGTAATAAAAAATATACTACATAAGCTCATTAAATCGTCACACCAAATTTCAAGTGGAAATGTTGATAACAACGCCAAAAAAACAATTACAAAGTCGAAAATTGAACTGTTGACTGTTTAAGTGCATCAAGTCATATGTAGAACAATTTGTTTCAGAATGTAGACTTTTCTCCTACTCTTCAGTGGTGTTAACACAATTTTTTTAAACTATTTAAAATCATTTTAAATTTTTTATAAAGAATTTTTTTTCTCAGAATTAAACAATTAAAATTAGAATGCTTCAAAAGATCACAAAAAAAGAAACAATTTTAAAAAACGGGCCAATCGGGAGCGTGAAGCGTCAAAAAAATGCATTTGTTAAATAATTGCCAAAAAATTGTTTTAAATAATTTTAAAATACCTACTTATTTATGCAACAAGTGTGTAAAGCAGTACTTTTTTCATGCATAAGTTGTAGACGAGTGCATCAATCTTGAGATAATCCCATAATAAAAGTAGTTTCTTTAACAGTCATATAAACAAATTGTTAATTAACGCCACTGAAAAGTAAACAATCAACGATTCAATTTTCGGACTTGTTACTGTTTCTTGTATAAATATTAAATTATATTATACTATTACATTCACCGAGAGCCATTTGATATAAGAAAATGTGCGGGGTCCTTTACCGAAATGATTTAATTCTACCAGAAGCATATTTTTAATAATGACAAATCTTAATTGGTCTTAATTTATTGCAACAAAATTAACCATAAAGGTTCAGACAATTCTAGTTTTCTTCGTAGTTTTATAATGATCAAATTAATTTTTTTAATGGCGATACAAGCAATATCATTAATCACAAGACAACAAGAAAAAGGGCTGCGCTTTTGATCAGAACCATCTAATTCTGTTTTTTAACATGTTGAAACCGATTCTGATATTAAAAAAAAAATTATCAGTTTTTGGTTACCACCCCTTTTATCCCCTAAAAAGGGGCAATAGTTTTGTCCTAAGGTTCTGATCTAATTTTTTTGAAGTATTTTGACGTGCTGAAGCCAATTTTGGACAAAAGAAAAATTGCAGGAAAATATTAGTCTACTTTACACATACAAAACCTTGAAATATATATGTACAATACAATAACGAACACAAAGTAGGTGCTATAAGATGTCGGTAAACAATAACCATACCTATGCATAGTACTTCGCAAAAGCTTTTGGACACTATTAAGATCCCTGAATTAAAACTTCTTACGCTGGATTCAGTTGAACTTAATAATGTGGGAACAGCACCAACATACAACTTTTGTGTAACAAAATCTATGTAATGATATAATTGTCTGTCGAAAATAACGATTGCCGTGAAATAATTCTAACCTATAAAATATCTTTATAAAAACGGTACAACACAAACTTACTTTTGGGTCATTCACTGGAAAATGGTGCACCTCCAACATAGGTATGTACACCAAATTCGCAAACAAGAGGGCATGTTTATGTTTGCACCTCTACACTAATAAAACGTCCAAATAAAAAAATATTTTAAGAAAGTCAGAACGCTTTATGGTTCACAGTTCTGCAACAAAGTTATTAAAAGACATCATCCACAAAAATGATCAAAAAACACAAAAGTTAGATTTTACATCATTTTATACTGGCGTGCTGCGTGAGCGTGAGACTGACGCATTCCATGACTTCGATGTCTTCGATGTCGTAAAATAAAGTAGGTAAACATTTTTAAGTAAAATTATGTAGCAAATATGTAAACTTGTGTATAAGTAATTAAGTTAATATGTTGACTTAAATATGATATTATTTTACGTATATGCTATGTAAAATTATGTAAAATATTTTATATAAAAATGTTCTATTAATCTTGCCTCTCAGAGAGGTAAAGTTACATTAATGTTTACTGGGCAAGGACTCAGTCACACCAACTATCACCCGATTGCCTCCCCCACCCCATTATTAAAGAGGAAAAAATAAAATTGTGACTTAATTTGCGTGCAAGAATCAAAAGCCTCAATTTTTTTTGGTATTAACCTCCCTAAATATTACTTCATTGGAGTGCAAATACAGCATCAACATTTTTTTTTTCGTTGTAAGACACTCCAGTCGGATAGGAAATCTGGATGTGTAGGTAATGATTCTTCATGCAGCGGTATTTTATCATTTCATCAGATTAGGCGATTAAAATATGTTCAATCTCACTGTCTTTTGCATTGTATTACTTTCAGATAGTGAATTGGAAGTGTAGTAACGTTTAAGAAAAAAAATGTCACGAAACGTTGAGATTTTAAGTTTTAAAGGAAATAAATGTCTGTCTATCAGTCTGTTTGAACTTTTTCTTTGTGCGTACAATTACTTTGGAACGTTTCATGATATTGACTTGAAATATGGCACACCTAACGAGATCTAGAACTAGATTATATTTTGATCTTATTCCGTTGAAAAGTTCGGGGGGTAAATGAGTTATAAACAGGTAAAGCAAGCCATAAAATTAGAATTTAGTGTATGTACGAGAAGCCAGGATCTCAAAATTCACCCTCCATCATCACCCACATTACTACCACTACCCCAATATGAAAGAAGGGTTAAAAAAATGTGATATAGTGTTTGTACAGTACTGCCCAAAAAACTTAAAATGCAGTAAGTAACAAATGTCGAAGAATTACATTTTTATTGATTGTGAAAGAGATTATGAATTGACGCAGCTTCTGAATTAACCTTGTTTTAAAAAATTCTACATATAACCGAATAAAATGGAATGGCAAACAGCAGTATCTGGCATTATTTTAAAAAATTAAGAGGTATAAGGCAGTATGTGCATGAACAGCAATTACTACGATTTATCTTAGTATGATATTCGCATTTCAAAATGTTGCACTAAGCCAAACGGCAGTATGTGCATTAACTTTCGCAGACGAAAGATTTTGCAAATATAGTATAAAAATTTCTTTCGTTGTAATAGACTTGGATAGGATATCCGGATGTAGAAGAAGTGATTTCTTAGGCAGTATTTTTTTTTCATTTACTGAAGCAAATGTAGTCGAAAAATAAATTGACAACAAAATTTTATGTACACTATATAATGCTATTTTCAGTTTCGCTGATAAAGGTATTTTTAACCTAAAACAATTATGTATGTTTTTTTTATATCTTCTCAATCATTACTCTGAATTTGCTGCTTGTTTTCAGCTTGTTTTCATCTACAATATCCCAAGGACGTTGATAATACGAAATAATTTTATCACAGTTTCCGAAAGCACTTGCTTGGTAATATCCCGATGCCGCACAGTGGAAAAAAAGGCCTTTTTTTGGACAAAAATCTGCCTACAAGCCAAATCTTAATCAATTTTGATCTACCTTGGCTTAAAATGTAGGTATTGGCTACACTTTCAGAGTATATTGCCTAAATTGCAAACCCCGATTTCCTAACCTCAAAAAATGTATCAAATATGAGAGTAATCACTTTTTTCTATTTCTACAAGTCAAATCTTGATCAATTTTGACAATCCTGGGCTTAAAATGCAGGTTATTAGCTACCCTATTCAAAGTTTTATTAACATGTTTTGGAAATTACTTTCAGTTATTACCATATTTTGTTATAAAAAAAAATTTGTTCGAGCCAATGAATTAAAATTTTACCTACAAATAAAAGAGATTTGTAAATTATTAAAATAAAAAAATGTATACTATAAAAAATAACAAAACTCGAATCTTTTATTGACATTAATTATCGTGGAGATATATCGAAGATACTAATTAAATATTGATAATACCATCAGTATATCTATCTAATATTAGCTAATAACCTGCATTTTAAGTCCACGATTGCCAAAATTGATCAAGATTTGACTTGTAAAAATAGAAAAAAGTGATTACTCTTATATTTGATACATTTTTTGAGGTTAGGAAATCGGGGTTCACAATTTAGGCAGTAAACGCTGAAAGGGTAGCTAATAACCTGCATTTTAAGCCCAGGATTGTCAAAATTGATCAAGATTTGACTTGTAGAGATAGAAAAAAGTGATTATTCTTTGATACATTTTTTGAGGTTAGGAAATCGGAGTTTGCAATTTAGTCAGTATACTCTGAAAGTGTAGCTAATAACCTACATTCTAAGCCAAGGTAGATCAAAATTGATTAAGATTTGACTTGTAGGCAGTTTTGTCCAAAAAAGGCTTTTTTTTTCCACTGTGCGCCGCAGGCGGAGGGTTGTTACCTAAAAGCAACGTGCTTGAGGAAGTTGTGATAAAATTATGAGCTATTTATCAACGTTCGAGGGGTATTCGCATAGAAAATTTTTTGCAATTTATTTTATTTATTTGTTCAAAACTATTTATTAAAAATACAATTATTAAAAGAGCAATTTGTAAAATTAAATGTAGATTATGTATTATGTATTATTTGGTGTGTTTTTTCTATTATTATATTCATTAAATCGTTATAGTTCCAAATCGACATTGTCAAAAAATAAATTTTAAATTATTGAACTATCAAACTGGATGACGAGTGAAAAGATCCCTAAGGGATCTTTAAGGGATCTTTTCACTTGTAATCTCCCTAGTGCTTGAATTATTTCCGGAAATTTTTTTGAGGTCCGAATTTTCTGAAAATCTTCCCGAGGCGTCAGCCGAGGGAAATTTTCTTTAAAAATTCGTGAGCGAGAAAAAATTTCCGGATTTTTAATTCAAGAGCGAGGGAGATTCGGTAAGAAAATTTTAGACCAAAATTACTTGACAAAAAAACTTTAGAAATGCTTGCAAAATCTTGTAGGCTGGTGTCGGTGTTGGATTAATTTTTTTGGTTTTTATTTTTTTATGTGGTTTCCTCATATCTTAGTAAAATGAAATATTTAATAGTACATAAAATATGGAATAATGAGAGTGAAGTAAAATTAAAACAAGTTTAGTATACTTATTTCTTATATTCCCTAAGCTCTAGCCACATAAAAATAATATAGCGAATTAATATTAGTCATCATAATTTATTTCGTACGCAATCTTTATACTACAGTAAAGGGAAACCAAGATGAAATGATATTTGCTGTGATTTAAAGTGGTGACAAATAATATCCCCTAAAAAAATCGCTAATAGTTAGCCATGGAATCACAAGTGTCTTGAAATGGCATAAAACGGCTCTGTGCTTTATTTTTTGAGGAAAGAAGATGTACAAGTGGAATTTTTAAAGCATTTGGAATTAGTTAATGATGTAAGGAAACATAGTAAGCCAGAATTGTACTAATTTAATTTAAAATAAATATAAAAATATTTTTCATAATATAAACGCCATTGTCTAATCATTGCTGTCAAACCAGGGAAATTTCCACTTATTAATCACATAGGTAGGTGCTCATGGGTAAGTAAGATTTCCAAAAAATTTGATGACAATGACAAAATAAACGTGTCCGATTGGCCAATAATGATTGGTATAAAATTTTCAGTGTAATTTTGTTGCGATTGGTTATTTCAGCACACGTGATTAGAAATGTGCGAATTTAATAGGAAAGCACTTGCTTGGTAATATCCCGACACCGTAGGTGGAGGGATATTACCTAAAAGCAACGTGCTTGAGGAAGTTGTGATAAAATTATGAGCTATTTATCAACGTTCGAGGGGTATTCGCATAGAAAATTTTTTGCAATTTATTTTATTTATTTGTTCAAAACTGTTTATTAAAAACATAATTATTAAAAAAGCAATTTGTAAAATTAAATGTAGATTATGCATTATGTATTATTTGGTGTGTTTTCCTCTATTATTATATTCATTAAATCGTTATTTGCAGTTTCAAATCGACATTGTCAAAAAATAAATTTTAAATTATTGAACTGTCATTACTGTCAAACTGGATGACATAAGTGAAAAGATCCTTAGGGATCTTTTCAGTGTAATTTTGTTCTTATTGGCTGTTTCAGCACACGTGATTAGAAATGGGTGAATGTAATAGGATTGCTATTTGAGCTAAAAATTTTCACTTATAATATCCGTAGAGCTTAAATTATTTCCGGAAATTTTTCCGAGGTCATGAATATTTTGAAAATTTTCTTGAAATATTCATGAACAAGGAAGAATTTCCGGATATTAATTTAAGTACCTACCTACTTCAAGATTTATATGTTTAATAAAATACGAAATTTCTTAGTGAAATAATATACCATTCTCCAAGTTTAGTTATATGAACGTTTTATAAATAACTTAAAAACATATTATATTTCCGTTTTTTATTAACTTTGGTCTACTAAAATTGGTGGAACATCATTTATTTCTGATAATTATTATGAAGTACCTACCTACTTCAAGATGAACTGTCAATGTCATCTTCAACATTCACATCGCTATAATTTTTTATATAAAAGGTGTGATGAGCTTCTGGAATTAAATATAAATATTTTTTTATATCATTCAGCTTCTCAGTTGATAAAAGCTTGTCATTTTCCAAAGACTCCCCAAATCGCTACCATTAAAATGAACGCTTTGCCTTTCTGTATGGCAAATTAATTTCTAGATACTCAGTATTCGGATTGTAATCAGTTTTCATAAAGATAGCCCATGTAGAAGAACCTACCACACAGCGTCTGAGTGAAGCCACACCAATTTATTTATTAAAGGCGCCAGTCGCGTTCTCCCTTGTACGTGTGTGGTCTTCCACTCCCAGGCGGGTTTTTTCCTTTTTTTTGTGGCACTGTGGAACTAGTTCAATCAGCCAGTCCAGACGGATTCAACAAGATGTAAGAGATATTTGATAGCTAAGAAAAACCACACCTGCACTTACCGCAGATTACTAACGACGCTCTCTCCAAAAGTTGGTTTTTCTCTCGATGCACTTTTTCTTATTTACCTAACGTTTTAATGGATTTTATGCTTAGAATCTCTGAATTGTCTTCATAAAAAAAATCCCTCTCGAGATTCCGTAATGTAACTGGGGTATTGAAACGCAAACGTGTAGGGTCTGAGACAACCCAATTTACTCAATTCCAACCTATCATATGAAAGCCCTCGAGGGATAAGACTTGAAACAAGTCATTCAATCAATAAAATGCAATCATTCAGATAATACCATTTTTTGATTGTTTAAAATAAGTACAATTAAAATTATGCAATATCCTATCTAATAAATAATAGTGTGTCCCAGGATAGATGTATCAAGAGGTGTAATGGATCAAAAATTTTGAAATTTTGGAATAGTATTTGGGGATTGAGTCCTGCTTGTTGTAAAACTAAAGTATACCAAAAATGACTTGATTTGGTGTTCTACAGGATGTTTTATAAGCAAAGTTGAAAAAATTCCACTAAGAAAAGTTATTTAGAATGCAATTTTATACCTCTATAGCAAATTTCAGGAATATAAAATTATTTTTTTGAAACTTCCCATTTTTTCAATAAATTAGTATTTTATTTTGAACCATTCAATTAAAACTGCATAGAAATTATTTTTTGTGAATTAATATTTAAAGTTATGTAGAAACTAAAAGTAGGCTATGAGAAAAGCAGTGGATACACATTTATCATTTATTATTGACATATCTGTCAAACGTAGTCAATATTGTCCTTAATTTCTGTTTCAAATTAACGAACCAACCATAAAAAAATTAGTGAAAATGGTACTCACAGTGCGTGAAGAAATTTATATTGTGCAATGCTACGGAATTGGCGGTGAAAACTCCATAAAAATATTTTTCCAATTTTGGCACTTGGCATTTGGCATTTTTGGCATTTTGGCACTTTTGAAAAAGTATATTTTTGTCTTTCACCATGAACATAATATACTTTTACTCTTACGGCCTGAACATAAACATATTTTTATTATATTTTATATTATATTAAGTGAAAATTCGATGTTTCATCGAATTTTCGTTGTGCCTTACATCCTAACTCTTAACGAACATGTATAAGTCCTTTTGTGCCAGTTTTCCGCTCTGATGCCTTTCAGTCTTGTATGTTATGCTCTAAAATGCTTTTAACTGAATTTTTGCTATATCGAAATTTTTATTTAGTCCTCGACGATTCTGGGATATTCTATAACACCCCAATCAGAAAATAAAGTATTCCACTAATGGCTAAACCAATGGACTGGTCCCATTTTACATAGTAACTCTCAGGAATGTGTATTGAGCACCATTATGCACCATTATGCACCTAAATTGGTTGGTTGGTTTTCTATAAAAAAATAATTTAATGGGTTTCCGATAGATGTTGCTTAGTTCACAGTGCTATAACGTCATTGAAGCGACTAAATTGCGTTAGTTCTTGAAATGAAAAACCTAAATTAGAGTTTTCTATTTAGGAATAAGAAATTTGCCCGTAAATTTGAAATTTGTGGTTTGGATCCTTACTGCATTACGCTGGCCATTTCGAAACAGATACCAAGCATATCGAGAAATATAGATAGAACTTGAAGACAATTTTTGTTATTTGAAAGTATTTTCAAGGATCTCATCTTCTGATTATTCAACTAAATTAAGATTTTACAAAAATATTTTCTCAACTAACAGAACAGCTGTCCCGTAAAAATCTGAAATTAGAAAATAAGAACCACTCCAATCATTATAGATAAGTTATTTTCAATAAAAAAAAGGTGTTAACTTTTACGCAACTTGAGAAATTTCTGGTTTGAATGCTTAAATGCAACACGATCCAATCCCTTCCTTGATACACGTTTTAACACTGGTCAAAATTATTGCTTTCGTTTAATTACTAAATTTGAGTTCTGTCTGAACCTTGCATAATTCTTTTATAAAATGTTTTATTAATAAAAATACATTCATGAAATAAGCATTTCACCGAGCATTGTACAGCAGAGTCATAAATTATTTATCTATTAACTAAAATATAGCCTTAAGGCAAATTAAACCATAATATTTAAATGAAATGTCGGCTTTAATTGCTGATTCATTCTATTTTGTTACATGTTAATTAAATGGTAATAAATTTTGCACGAGATTTACTCGAATATAAATCACATTTTGCTTACTTAGATGAAAGTGATTTAATTTGTGCTAATATGCATGTAGTTTTGTCAATGAAAATGGCAGCAAATAATGGGAACGTAATTACCGCATTTTTGCAACAAAAATGAAACAGAAAAATGTTTGTAAATAACGCTTACATTTTGCATTGCAACATGTTATTTAAATCGGGGAAGTTTCTCCAATATGAGGTTATCATGCGAATAAAAAAATGGACAATTTTTTCACAATATTTCTTTGCTATTAATATGCTACCGGTTTCGTAACAAAATGCATCACATCCTCAGGAACCAGAATGAGTCTTTATGATTTCATTCTCGTGCCTAAGGATGCGATGTATTTTTTATCACAAAACCGGTAGTTTTTAATTATTTTATTATAATAATAAAAAAATTTTGTCATCAAAATTTTATGTATATTTTCAACTATGAAATAGCACAACCACAGTATTTCGTTGTCCTTCTAACTCCTTCCTATGGTTCATTTTTCTTAAAATTACAATGTTATTAGAAATAGAAATAAAAATAGAAATAAACTTTATTGCTGTAGATCTTGCAAAAAGAAAGACATTAGCATTGTCAAAATAATCAAATATTTAAAAAAACTTACAATAAAATAACAGAGATGAAACATTAAAATATGTGAAATGTATAAAAAAGGAGAGCTGCAAAAGGAATAAAACAACAAACAACTAAAATTTGCCTAAAACTAAAAATGTAAAAGTGTAGATACGGTTAATATAAATAACAACCAATACAATTTTTTTATTATTTAAAAAATCACTAAAAGAATAAAATGCATTTTCAAATAAATACAATTTAAGTTGTTTTTTAAATAAATTAATATTATTTATCGATTTTAATTCGCTTGGCAGGGCATTGTAAGCCTTAACAGCGTTATAATGTGCACCTTTTTCATAAAAACTATGGTGATGAATTGGTATTCTGAGATCAGGCCCATGCCTTGTTGTCATTACTTGATATATATTGTTATTTCTTCTAAACTCAGTTGGATTTTGTTTGACGAACAAGACTAATTTGTATATATACAGGGAAGGGATGGTAAGTATTTTCAATTCTTTAAATAAAGGTTTACAAGAATCTCGGTAAGAAGCATTCATCATGCATCTAATTATGCGTTTTTGGTTAATAAATACTTTCTGCCAATATAGGGAAGAACCTCAGAATATTATTGCATATTCTAAAATACTTTGCACACATGAAAAATAAAATATTCTTAGGCTGTCTATTTAAAGCTGGTTTCTCATAAAACGTATTAGATAACAGGACGATTTTAATCTTGATATCAATGTATTAGTTAAAGATTCCCAGTTTAACCTACTATCTAGCGTTATGCCAAGTAACTTCACATTGTCCGTTTGTTTAATCGAAAAACCATTTAATTGGACGTACAACGAATAATCAAGGTTAGTACTTGGAGAAAATACAACAAGGTTAGTTTTACTTCCATTTAGGTTCAAGCCATTCGAGTCACAGTACTTAGTCATACTTGAAGATATTATATTAAGTTTATTTGCACAAGCCACTACGGATTCTTCAGCTGCCATACAGGAATTATCATCAGCATATTGATATAAAGTATCTATGTTAATATGATCTTTTAAGTCATTTGTATACAAAATAAACAATAGAGGCCCAAGTATAGATCCTTGAGGCACTCCTTGTAATACATGAACTTTATCTGAAAAAAATGTTTGAGGTGTTCCATTCTTAAACGTTGTTACAGCAGTGACTTGAAATCTATCAGTAAGATATGACCGAAGTAGTTTGTTACATGTGCCACGTATATCATAACAGTCTAACTTGTCTAAGTTGTCTTACTTAGTCTTTCCTTTAACAAAATTTTCTAGTGGATGTGAGTGTGAGTCGGAAGAGTAGGCGAAACCGTGTTCAAGTTATGAAACCTGCTCTCTCCCCCCGTTTTCTAGGGTGCTGAACAGGAATAACAGGGTGAAAAAAGTTTTTAGTCATGCGCACCTCCTCAAACGGCCAACCTTTTTTGCTTATTTCTCATATGACAGCTTGGCATCAACTATTTTTGCAGGGATTCTTTGTTTTTTCATGGGGATATAACAAATGGTGAAAGGTGATGTCAGGTGGTGAACCGTAACCGCCCCTAGGGGTGGAGTTTACTCCTCCGTTTTCGAGGATGCTGATCAAGAAAAAAATGGTTTTACGCCGATTTAACCCTTCCTTCACCCTTAACCTTTCATACGTTTCACGATATCAATGCTCGTCAGGGCGTTCTTGGAGGGGAATGACCAGAAATTTAGGCGGAGTTCATTGATAAGCAAAGGACACTAGTAGGAGTGAATTGTAACAACCTCAGGGAGTGGAAAATTGATTTTTTTTATTATATAATTTGTATATTGAGTGGGAGTAATTTCAAAGTCATTTGTCCATTGGACATCCTCATCAATCAGATGTACGTATTGGAAAGCAGAATGAATCAAATGGTTTTACTTCTATTTTTTTCTTGATTAGCATCCTCGAAAACGGGGAGGTAATCGGTTAAACCAGAGAAAAAGACAAAATCAATTTTCCACCCCCTCTTACCATTTTTCTTTGCTTATCAGTGAACTCCACCTCAATTTTCAACGATTTTCCTCCAAGAACGCCCCGACGATCATTAATATCGTGAAACGTACGAAAGTGGTGGTTTCCGTCCGTTTGACCATTTTTTTCTTGATCAGCATTTTCGAAAACGGGAGGTAAACGTTATTTACAAGAAACCACAAAGGAAACAATTTTACACCCTCTGACAGGGTGGGCGATTGCGGTCCACGACCTGACATCACCTTTCACTATATGTTATATTCCCATAAAAAAAATCCTTGCAAAAGTAGTCGATGCCAAACTGTCATATGAGAAATAAGCTATATAGACCAGGCAAATCTCAGTGTAAAATGGGTTTGGCGTGAACTATTTGGGGACAGTTATCTGTTTATCGCAATGGATAACTCTATTAATGTAGTATAAGTACATAAAGTCGCAAAAATCCCGACGTGAGCTAAAGCCGCCATTTAGATAAAATGACCGCCAAAGACATTTTCTTTAAAATCATATATCTTAGTAACCGTTGCTCCGATTTTAGATTTCTTTTTTTTTGTTCCATTCCTTACTTCACATTTTACAGAAAGTATGATTACATATTTTACGATAAATTAAACGATAAACTTAAAAAAATTAAAAAATAATTTAAATATTACGGAAATTTAAACTTTTGTAAACCCGAGACGTTTGTACTGAAATTTCTAGTCAATTTTTGAAAAAATAATTTTAATAAAAGTTCTAAAGCACACAATCAGCTTTCATTTGTTTTTTGACCGATGTTACTAACTCAAATATTAACGGAGTAATAGTTATTTATATATAAAATTGTAATCATTTTTAATAAGGTACATTAACGGCTAACTTTATAAAAAAAACTTTCTTAACAAAACTTTCAATGTTTCGTTTCTACTACAAATGTTCTACCATTTTGATTCAGGTAACACTGAGGTCTCGTCATAAATGAGCGCCTTACACAGTGTAACATATCAACATTTATACGGTTGAAACACCGACGAATCCTTTCCATCATATCTTCTGGAGTCGTTGGTTCTACTTTATAAACGTCTGACTTCACAAATCCCCAAAGAAAAAAACCCACTGAAGTCAGGTCGGGTGACTTAGGCGGCCATGTGATGAGACCTAACATAATTTAATGAAATAATAAATTAGATATTATTTAACAGTTTATTAAAATCTTGGACCTCCTCTTCCTATGCACCTTTCAGGAAACTGATTACTAATGGCCTGACGAACATTTCTACTAAAATGTGGTGGTTGTAAACACATATTATTTGTAATGTAATCAGGAATATGCTCGATTATTTGTGGAAACGTATTTTGCGTAAAATCTAAGAAGACTGCTCCATTCACATTTCCCTCAAAAAATCGAGGATGAATAACATAATCATGTACAATTCCTCCCCTTACATTTAAACTCTGGTTCTGATTTTTCTGTGCAACATGATGGTTTTCTATGGCATGATAATGGAAATTGTGTCTATTCACAAATACGTTGCGATGAAACGTTGATTCATCGGTGAACAATACAAATTTGAAAAATTCTTCATTTTCTCCAATTTGGTTTTGAGCCCACTGGCAAAAATTTAATCTATTTTTACGAAGACATAAAGAAACACTAGATTCACTGACATCTAAATCCCTACTTAACTCCCGAACATTTGCCGTAGGACTTTCGATTACCGCTAAAGTTATAGCCAGCTCATTTTCTTCATTACAATACATTTCGTCGTGTCGCCTTCTTTTCATATGCAAAATTTCCAGTACGTTCAAAACGTTCTTTCAAATTTTCTAGAGACCTCACATCAGGACATCTATAGGGATATTTTTGACCATACACTCTTGATGCCAATAAACAATTTCCATCACATTCACCAATAACATAACATTTACCATAGATATTAAATCTTATTGACAATAATTATAATTCGTATTTTTAAATATTAACAATATTAATTCAACTTAATCAGGATAATCTCAAACACATTAGAGAAATGTCATAGAGTGGAAAACAAACGCAAAACAAAAGACCAAAGCCATACTAGATTTTAATGCTAAAATAAAAAGCACCTCAATTTACGCAAAACTTATTTGAAATAATCATATCTCAAAAACGGTTTGAAATAAAAATTAAGTGTATAATATTAGAATGTGGGGAATTTTATGCTTTATTCATCCATGTAAAAAAATTTAGGCATTCCATTTAAAAAATTTTAGAAAAATAATAATTAAATAACAAGAAATGTAAACAAATATTTTGGACACCCGGTATAATAATAATTTATTTCAAAAATGTTTTTCAGTAAATGCATCATTATCGAATAACACCCTACATTTTTAGAAAAAACAGTTAATAAATTGCGGAGATATGGTAGTCAAAAATGTTTGTAATTTGACAAAAAAATTTAGGGTGTAATTCAAGGCCCTTAAAGGCTTAACTGGCGTCAAAAAACTAGAGGCTGTTCCATTAAAAAAATTATACATTCTCGTGTAACTCCTTTTTGTGACACCTTGTATAATTGAAAATAATTGTAGTAATTGTAGTAATAATAATTGTAGATAATTGTAGAAAGTAATTGCAATCACGTTGTAGTAGAGATGAAACATTGAAAGTTTTGTTAAAAAAGTTTTTTTTATAAAGTTACCCGTTTTTGCACAATCTTCCGAGGAAGCACTAACTGGACACCTTGTATATTTCCAAGAACTCAAGTCTTATTTTCTTCAATTGTCTTCTATTTTATGCCCAGAGATGTAATAACACTTTCGATTGTATATATAAAGGGGAAGAGAACAAAAAAAATAAATCTAAAATCGGAGCAATGGTTACTGAGATATGTCCTTCTAAAAGAAACGGTTCTGGCGGCCATTTTTTCTAAATGGTGGCTTTAGCTCACATTGGGATTTTTCGGAACATTTAAATCCTCATTCTATATGAATAAAGCTATCCATTTAGATACAGAAATAGCTGTCCCCAGATAGTTCATACTCAAAACTGGATTTGCCTGCACTAATAATAGGGTAGTTTTTGGCCGGAGGAGGTGCGCATGACTAAATACTTTTTTCACCCAATTATTTCTATCCAGCACCCTCCAAAACGGAGGGTAAACAGGTTTCATAACTTTATCACGATTTTGCTTTTTTCGAGAACATCCCAACTCCTCACATCCACTGTTTACCTAGTCCATACGAACTTGCAAAAAAAAGTGTAAAACCCCAAAAGTGCAGGAGTAGCGACCAAACATGACTACTCGAACTACCCCTAAACGCAAAAAACCACTCCTTCTTTCGATTTTTCCTCGGATTTTTCGTTGTCAGGCATGCGAGGACTTGTTGGATCGGTTATTTTTGAGGAAACTCAATATGTCCTGTAAAACTTTGCAAGCAGACTTCCTAACGACCAACGGGGGTTGAAACCACTCCCTCCCTTAATACCGGAACATGCAAAAAACATCCAAACATGCTGAACATTTTTTTCTACACGTTTTCAAGGCCGGAGAATACGATGCTGATACTATTTAGCCTCCCACCCCTAACCAGCATAATGCCACCCATTTTTCTCATTTTTCGTTATCAGGCATGCCAGGACTTGTTGGATCGGAGTTTTCCAAAACCTACGTATGCATACAGTTAGTCCTTAACCCATATATATTGCATTTAGTTATACTTCTCAAGGGTCCTCAATACTGAGGACGTAACAAATGGAAGGTATATGTCGAGAATACACAACCGACGGCTACGGCACATATTTTGTGCGTCGGTCCTCGCTGGATCCCTGTATGGAGGCCGCGTAAGAGGAAGACGACCCCCTCTCTCTACGATTTAATTTGTAAACACCGACGAATAAATTAAAATTTAATAATAGTAATATATAACGCATGTCTAGAATAAAGATAAAAATCATATTTTACATAATGTGAAAAAAATCATGTACACAATATATAATAAAAAAGTGGACTATGCATATACACGAATATATATACGTGCCCATAGCCCGTTCCATCAAACTCCTTTTAAGCTGCAATAAAAAATTATCTCCCTAGAAAACTTGATCCATTGAGCGCTTGTGATCTCACTATAAGAAAAACCGATGGTTTTGGGCATGCAAGGGTAGTTTTTGAGGACTAAGAGCAACTATCGTATTCTCCACCCTTGAAAACGGGGGATACCTTCTTCTCCTTGAGGGACACTTGAGGATTCAGACAAGGGGGGTGATTTCCCCCTGGGGTAGTTAGAATGTCTGATGGCAAAATTTTACAGGACATATTGAGTTTCTTAAAGAAAAAAAACAATCCAACAAGTCCTCGCATGACTGAAAACGAAAAATGGGAAGAAGGGGTGGTTTTAAGTATTTAGGGGTAGTTGGTTAGGGGTGGGAGGCTAAATAATATCACCATTGTGTTCCTCGCCCTCGAAAACGTGTGGAAAACAATTTTAAGCACGTTTGGATGTTTTTTGCATGTTTCGCATTGAGGGAGGGGGTGGTGTCAACCCCCGTGGGTCGTTAGGATGTCTGGTTGCGAAATTTTACAGGACATATTCAGATTCCTTAATAGAAACCCGCTCCAACAAGTCCTCGCATGCCTGACAACGAAACACCGAAAAAAAGGTTTTCTGCATTTAGGGTGTAGTTCGAGGGGGGTAGGGATCGCGTGACTATCACCATCGTATTGGCCGTCCTCGAAAACGGGGGGTAGTCATGTTTGGTCGCTACCTCAGCACTTTTGGGGTTTTTGCAACTTTGGCATGGACTAATTCATTGACCGGTGTGTAGAGAGTTTGACTTCAGAACGTTAATTGGGGCCATACATAGATCAGGAATCCATAGGGTAGATTATCACCGAAAGTGGGAGGAAGTTCGTCATATTGGTCTCTTTTTTTAGTTCGAGTCTAAATTTTAAGTAGAAAAATAAAAGCTTGTATGAAATTCTTTACACTTCTTTAGATAACGGAGTTACAAATTCAAACAAAATTATATGAAAACGCACAATCAACATCTTTTTCTTTAAAATTTTTGAGAAATATTTGTTTAATATAAGTTATATTCTGACATTTCAGATACAAAATTACATTATGTCTACTTCATTACCATTAAAAACAAGAAAGATGCAGCTACTTCAGATTTTGGTAGCGAAAATGATTATATATTGTTATTTTTAACAAACTTCAAAAAATTCAAAAAGGAGGAGGTTCTCAATTTGACTTTCTTGTAAATTGCATCGAAACCGGAAGTCGGCCATTTTGGTTCTTTACATCATATTATTGGAAATTTTATCCCATATCATTACTCCAAAGGACCCCGCAATAATCTTATGGGAATTGGGTTTCTGTCAAATCGTCTGAATTTTGGATATGTTTTAGGTTTCGTGATCCCAAGCAAAAGTCTCAATGGGCACAAAGCTCGAAAATCAATACTTTGGCTGCTACGGAGCTTGAAAGCTCCAAAGCTCCACCACAGATTTATTTATTCGTGCAGTCTTTATAGATTTTTAAATAACTTATTTTTTTTTGTCCAGGTTTATGTTTTTGAGGTTGCTGAATTCAAGTCCGATGTCAAATTGTCCAAATTGACACTTGACAGCTGTCAATTAGCTGTCAAAGTGCCTTAACAAAGTGCAAATCTAATTTTTATGTTATGAGTTTATGCTGCCAATTGTCGAATTATTGTATTCACATCATGTATGAAGTTACCTAAAAAGCATAAAATCATAACAAAAAAATAAGATTTGCACTTTGTTATTGCACTTTGACAGCTAGCTGACAGCCTGTTGACAGCTGCCAATTGTCGAATTATTGTATTCACATCATACATGAACTGAGCAGCATAAACTCATAACATAAAAATAAGATTTGCACTTCGTTAAGGCACTTTGACAGCTAACTGACAGCTGTCAAGTGCCAATTTGGACAATTTGACATCGGATTTGAATTCAGAAACCTCAAAAACATAAACCTAGAGATTAAAATCGAAGAAATAAGTTATTTAAAAATCTATAAAGACTGCAAGAATAAATAAATCTGTGGTGGAGCTTTGGAGCTTTCAAGCTCCGCAGCAGCCAAAGTATTGATTTTCGGGCTTTGTGCCCATTGAGACTTTTACTTGGGATGACGAAACCTAAAACATATCCAAGATTATTGTGGGGTCCTTTGAAAAAGATCCATTCGCCCATCCAAAAAGTTACAAGAGTGTCCCTATCGGCTGAGCCACCCGGTATATTATGTGTATAACGAGTAGAAATTACAGTCGGACATGGCCGATTGCGAATACCTATTTAAATTGTGTTGTGTTTGTGTTGTGTTTTAACCGCCTTCCATGTCACCTCAATGACCCTCTTAAGTCTATAAGGTCTAGATTTGTCTGAGTAAAGGAGACGGGGCCCTACAGTTTATGGTGGAATCCGAACCACTTCTTTGGGAAAATTTCCTATGAAAAATTTTTTCGCTGTGTGGGGCTCGAACCCACTTCGCTAGGTACGCTTACAGTGCAAGCTAGACGCGCTAACACACTGGGCTACCGACCCCGACAATTTGATTCATTCTTTGCACGAACAAAGCCCAATTCACTTCTAATAGGTGCCACTGAGATTAAGTACAGTCAATATATATATATATTTTTTTTTGTTGAAATAAGTGTTAACAGTCGGCAAAGCCAGACTGCCTTCATTCTTTCGTCATAGTCTTATTAAATACAAACAATTTATACCTTTTAAAGTAGAATTGATATATCATCTACGTAAAGTGTGTTCAAACCTGAGAGGCACAGTGTATGTTAAAGTTTCGATATTTTATATATTTTATAATTTTTTGGGCATACTTAAGAACGTTAATAACATTTTGCTCTAAAATACTAATAAAATAATTCATATATAGCAAGACAGTTTACATGCCTCTGGCGATTACCTCGTGTTACTGATATGGCTCAATTTCAATAAAAGTGCTGTACTATGCTATTTTATATATAAAAGAAATCAATGTGTTTATTAGATATTCGGTAACGCCCGATATCAAATTTTATTCGTATTGTAATAGTCTTACAATACATTAATACCATTTTAAGGTAAAGTTGATATACCCTAGGTAAAATGTATTTTTTTGTATTTGTATTTTTATGTGAGCTCTTAATCAAAGCCTTTAGAATATTTTGCTCTAAAATTATAATAACACATATTTTATATATATTTCACTAAGAAGTATTCTACGAAATTTATAATAAAACATTTAAGTTGATTGAATTTGAAACGTGTTTGTTGGGTATTCGGTGAGGATATGAAATAATTATTTATAATAAATAAGCTGCTCGATATATCATTATGAAATTCAATAGGATTCTATTTTGATAGTAGCGAAGCGATTAAAAAAAAATCATGTAGATCCGTTAAAAAATGCGACTTATAGGATTTTGCCATACAGATCAACTAGCGCAAACGTATTTCTAATATCATTCTAAATCCGATATGGAGGACGCTCCAAGATGGTGGCTTACATTTTTCTTCACAACCTCTTTGATATGGGTATCAGATGAAAGGGTTTGATGAGTAAAATACGAGAAGTTATGTGACGTCATTTAAAACCCAAGATGGAGGGTCACTTTTTTATTCATAACTCCCTTTACGTAGGTATCAAATGAAAGGGTTTGATGAGTAGAATTCGACAAGCTACGTGACGAAGACTAAAGAGTTAAAAATAAATAAATTAAAAAAAACGTTTTAAAAAACAATGGTTTTATTTAACCGCGCCCAAAATTTTGTACACCAGATTTTCTCCTTGACGAAGATTTTCTCGGATTTCCTCCATATTTTCTTAAGATTTTCTTCTGGGTGTACATCAGATTTCCTTCGCGGTTTGCCCCTCCGTTATATTTTAAAGCAAAATTGCACTAAAAAGTAGAAAATAATTTTTAATTTTGTAAATAGAACACCATTAGACGCTCATAAAATCTAAACGTAAACCAAAGTGATTAAACGAAGTAATATTTTATGAGCGGTAAATGGTTTTCTATTTACGAAGTTAAATTATTTTCTACTTTTTAGTGCAATTTTGTCTTAAAAACCATTTTTTTTTCAAAAAGTTTTTTTATTTATTTATTTTTTGGAGTAGCTTTTCAAAAAGCCATGACTAAAATCGATTCTTAGCAAAATTAACCCAGTGTGGGCGCGCTGAGCGAAACTAGAGCACACACCCGATAATTTGTGCAATAAATACTATATGAAATTATATTTCTTCAAATAAATGTCTGGGTGGAGTAGATAAAAAGCCTCAGTGAGTTTAATTCTCGGCCCAACTTTATTGATCCAGCAGTAACTATGGACTGAAGTTCAGTAAAATATATCATTCGTAGAATAACTTTATTAAGATATTTGTGCTAACTATAATTACTTTGTCTCGCAGACGGAGTCTGCTTAGGTATTTGCAGAATAATTCTTACATTGTGAGAAAGTTTCTATACTCCAGCTTATCTCTTGTTTTATCTTCTTAACTTGCAATAATATGTCTGTTAATGATTAGTTAAACATGAATAATTTAACTTAATTGACAAAGAAACGCAACTAAATTAATTATACAGACACACAAAAAAGTGTCATATACTAAGAACCAGACCACCATGATGTGCTGATGTGCTGAATTTGGGCTGAAATTTGACGCATGAAAATAGGTAAGATTAAGTGGCTTTGAATTATTTTTATATGCAGATCAGTTAAGGCCCAAAAAGCGATTTTTAATTGATTCAGCACATCAAAACACATAAGAGTATGGTGATCTGGTTCTTAGCACATGACATTTTATTTTTTTGTGTGCTTGTGTTGGTACTGTATGCAGTGTGTGTCGAATAATTTTTGTAAGTTCAATAATAAAATAATTTTTGACTGAACATAGTTGCACTATTCATTGCATTATGTTTGTATTAATTATCATTTACTTTATAAAACCATAGGCTATGATTGTATTTTCCGCATAATAATTATGCGGCGGGCAGACCGTCGAGGTATAAATGCTGCCGAGTAGTAAAATTCGTGCTCAGTTGTCACTATGAAGACTAGTCTGCTTTCGAAGCAAACTCAAAGCAGTCCTGGCTCAACCACTCGCGTGTATAGATGTGAATAGGAGAGACTCCGCAGCCGTAACGTAAAATCATTTTATGGAAACACGCCGTGTTGAAAATATTCAGTAAGTGAAAAGTCAGTGACTACTACTACGCATCACTTTTGGTCATTTCTCCCGTTCGACCACCGTTGGATTTAGGATAGCCCGAGTGTAAGTCCGACCAAAGAAGATTTGTCCAGCAGGAAAGAAGTAAGTATGGAAATGGTGGAAAAAATGTCCTAATCGATCAAGAGGTCATACTAGGAAATTTGCCAACTTCATAACCGCCATCAGTTGATGCGCAGACGGTTTGTGAGTTCTCCCACTCTGTAACCGTGTACCTGATCCTGGGAGAAGTTCAAACCAGCAGTCGCGACTGACTACGCGAGAGGAACAGACGTGGATAGTAAGTAAACCAAAGGAAGTAATAGTACAGGAAAACTTTAACTTGAAAAAAATTTGTGCTGAACTTAAAATTTGGTTATAGGTTCAATATAGGTCAAAGTTCACGAAACAAAAAAGTAAAAAAATTTATTTTTCTCTATTTTCTCTGGAAATATGGCATTTACAAAAAAATAGTTCAAATAAAAGTTGTTTCTGCCAAAATCATCTTTAATTGGGTGTTTTAAATTTAATTTTTAGCAATAATTAACCGAAATACTGGAGGTTTTAACTTCGGAATAATGTCATATGAATTAGGTATCGTTCATTTTTGGCAGTTTAATAGTAAATGCATAAAAGTAAAATAAAATGTAGCCACCCCCTTTTCAGGGGGTGGCTACATATAAATATATTCTAAATATATTCCCATAATAATAACTACTAGAAAATTTGGGATTTTAGCTTGAAAAAGTGGTATTTCAAATACGTTTTTCTCAAATAACTCGAAAGGTATTACACTGAGCAAAAACATGCTAGAGACAAATAAGAAAGCTACTAAATTAAGGATGAATTTCGTTTTTTTTTAATTTTTTTTTCTAATTTTTGTAGTGTTCAGAGTTCAGAGATCTGGAAGTCATTTATAAGACGAAGTATTTATTTAGTTTAAATAATGTTAAATGTCTCAGAAACTATGGCACTTAGGCCAAAAACGCTAATAACAATGAAAAAATATCAATTAGGCTTTCAAATGATTTTTTTTCCTATTTTTATAGCATAAAAACAAAGAAGTTATGACAGAAACAATGTAATTTTTGACATTTTTTTCAAACAAAAATGCTGCAGTTTTGTTAATATAAGTAGTCAGTAATTAAAAAAAATATATTCCCATATACTGTTTTTCGTTAATACGACGCTCAAATTTTTTCATCGGCTTACAGCACTTGCTTTTGAAAAAAAATCGCATTTTAAACTGTAAAGAAAAAATGTAACGTTCTTGTTTCTTTGCATATGCATATATCTCAATAAATATTAGTTTAAGAAAAAATATGGTGGACATTAAAAATGAAGCATATAAACTGAGAATTTTACTTTGTTTATATATTTGTGTAGGGTTGATTGTTTCGGAGATATTCAATTTTATAGATGGCATCCGACCATTCTTAAGATAAGGTATTTAGTTTAAAATGTTGAATATCTTAGAAAAACGTGACACTTCCATCAAAAGTTCTAAGAAACAAAATTAAAGGTGATTAATCAATCTTTAAAATAATTTTTTGTTTGTTTCTACACAACAAGAAATAAAGTTATGGCCTATTCAATGTGCGTTTTCACATTTTTGTTTAAAAAATGTCGGTGTTTTGTTATCGTAATTGCTCAAAAATGAATTTTTCTTCCAAAAATGCTGTTTTTTTCGTTAATATCACCTAGATGCTCAATTTATTTTGTCCCTTTTTAGAAAAAAATTCCATCTGCCATCCTCCATCGAAAAATGGCCGTATTTCGGTTAATTATTGCTGTCAAAACACCAACCATAAAACTCCTAAACTTTTTTGTTTCGTGAACTTTGGCCTATTTTAAACTTATACACAAAGTTTAAAGTCTGCACAGGTTTTTTTGTTACAGTAATTTTTTTCAATTTTTCATTGTACTAGAAAAAGTAGGTAACCGCCCAAGTTTAGTCCATCACCGTCATCGACTGGTGTCCAGAGGTTCCTGAGTTCTCCCACTCTGCAACTGGTTAATTTGTCCTAGCGGCCGCTCGAGCCACGAGTCCGCAGTAATTTACCTTGTAAATACATTCAAAGAAAATGATAGGTAAATTCAACCAAAAAGAGCATATGAAATCGCGCCTATCTAGTTAAATCAATCAGAAAAGAATAGTCATAAAACTTTATTTGTTTTCGTAAACAAATAGTAGTTTAATAATCATATCTTCTTGTAACAAATTAAATAGTACAATGACATTTTTTTATGTTCACTAACCATTTTCAATTTGGTCTACAATTAAATAGTACAACGACTTTGTTTTTTGTTCACCAACTAATTTTTAGGTTGATCTACACTTTATTGTATGATGAAGTTTTTTTTGGTTAGCCAAAATCTCAGTATTGAGACATCAGACCACCCAAACCAAAGATTAGAGGTCGTTTATAAGATATATCCAAATATATCGATGATCCCTGAGAGAATTTGAACATTGCAATCATGTTATTAATTTTCTATAAAATCATAAGAGTATAAGATAATGCATGATTGATTATTGTCAGTGATTTGTATGTGGCGTCATCTAGGAATAATTTATTTAATAGACTACGTGGTAAGGAAGCAAATTTTATGGTAATTCCCTTTTAGAACTTCTAGAAGACAACAATAATATTGGTTTGTCTACAAAGTACAATAATACAGCGAACTAATACTGGGTTAGAATTGCAATTAGATAATACTTAAAAATAAAGTCTACTATTTATCTAGTTTCATTTGACAAAATTCAACAAATTATTAGTAAGATGAATAAATTATAGTCTTATGCACCTATTTTTTAAGTTAATGTTTATTTTGTTGTGTGATAATCACCTTTTGTTTAAAAATACTATTAAATATATTTCAATTTAACAAAATGAACAATATATATACTATTTTTTTGATTGATTCAACCCATACTATTTGCAAACAAAAGCGCTGATGCGACGTCTTAATTCATCAAAGTGGATGGCAGAACGATGTTATCTTTATGTAAACAGAACTGCGGGTTAACTCTACAATAACATTGGTTTATCTGTCAACTATAATAGTAGATCAAACTGCTACTGGGTTTACAATTATAATTCGACAATAGTTAAAAATAAAATATACTATTATCTAGTTTAATTTGACAGAATTCAACAAAATAATAGCCAGACGAAAAAAAATAATAGTCTTATTCATCTATTTTTTAAGTTAATGTTTGTTTTGTTGTACGACAACTTTTTATTAATTAAAATAACAATCACCTCTTGTTTAAAAATACCATCAATATAATTTAGTTTAACAAAATTAACGATATTGTTAGTTAACCTTTTTTTTTGTTGAATTTACCCATACTATTTCTTTGAGTGTAGCAGTAATAAAGACTGTTGTATTCGGAATTGTGTGTTTTACTGCTGTATGTTAAAAAAGTTAAATTTTCCCTACTAATTTGACCTACTGGATATTTCCGTTTTTCCACTGTAGTTACTCAAGCCCTTTGAGGGTAGTGGCGTTCCTCCACTCTTAGAATAGGAACTGGCGCCCGAGCAACCGTTCCGTGAATGTCTCTGTTGCTGGGTGTCAAAGTGACACTTCGCAGCCTCAGTGGGAAGTACGTCACATGACTCTCTTAATTTTCAACATAAAGTTAATTTTTTATTGTACCATTTAAAAGTAGATTTTATTCTGACGATATATCACACTTCACCCTTTTTTCTCAATTTTCCGTGAAAGAATTCTTCGGGTCCCACGACTCACAGTGGGGCAAATAGTTCATTTTTTGGACAAACGATAATTCCCAAGCCTGGAATTAATGAAACTTAAATATTTTTTTTAACCATTCGTTATAAAATTGCCTTTAATTCTATCGAGCCCGAATTTTGAAATTTCAAAATTAAAGATGGCTAATCCAATATCGCGGACATAAATTTTGAAAGTAAATTAAAATTTTATCAAAAGATTGTTTAAAATTATAAAAAATTGTTACTTGGGGTTTTTTTGGTTTCTAATCTTATTTCTGATCCCCGAATTTTGCGATTCAAAAAACGAAGATAGCGGATCCAATATGGCGGCCATAATATTTTTTAAATAAAATGTACACGCACAAACTGTTAAAAATTGTTACTTAAGACTTTTAAGGATTTCTGATCGAGAATCTGAAATCTAAATTACGTAATATCGTAATCCAAAATGGCGAATCCAATATGGCGGCCATAATATATTTTTTTAATTGACATGTAAATGCGTAAATTGTTAAAAATTGTTACTTAAGGGTTTTAGAGATTACTGATCATGAATCTGAAGTCCAAATTACGTAATATCGAAATCCAAGATGTCGGATCCAATATGGCGGCCATAATATTTTTTTAAATGAGATGTACATGCGCAATTGATAAAAATTGTTACTTAGGGCTTTTGAGGGTTCTGACCATAAATTATGTAATATCGTAATCCAAGATGGCGGATTCAATACGGCGGCCATAACATTTTTTTAAATGAAATGTACATAAGCAAATTATTATAAATTAGGTTTAAAGACGTCAACATTTTTGATTGGTTATCTCATTTTTTTATAAGATGGCATATTCGAATCTGCCATCTTAGAATTCGAAATTACGAATGCGTAGTCAGCAATCGCAAAAACCTGCAAGTAACAATTTTTAACTATTTTCGCATGTACATCATAATTTGTAAAAAATGTATGGCAGCCATACTGAATTTAATTTTCTGGTTTGCAAAATATCAAAATTTTAATATCCGAAACGAGATTAGCAAACTGCGAAACCCCCGAAAAACAAATTTTAACAGTTTCCTTCTTGATTTGTCATTCTTTTTTAACTTACGGACACCATATTGTATCCGCCATTTTGGATTTCGATATTACGTAATTTGGACTTCAGTTTCATGATCAGCAATCTCTAAAACCCCCGAGTAACAATTTTTAACAATTTGCGCATTTATATGTCAATTAAAAAAATAATATGGCCGCCATATTGGATTCGCCATTTTGGATTACGATATTAGGTAATTTAGATTTCAGGTTCTCGATCAGAAACCCTTAAAAGTCCTAAGTAACAATTTTTAACAGTTTGTGCATGTACATTTCATTTAAAAAAATATTATGGCCGCCATATTGGATCCCCTATCTTGGTTTTTGAATCGCAAAATCCGGGGATCAGAAATGAGATTAGAAACCAAAAAAAAACCTTAAGTAACAATTTTTTATAATTTTAAACAATCTTTTGATAAAAATTTAATTTACTTTCAAAATTTATGTCCGCGATATTGGATTAGCCATCTTTAATTTTGAAATTTCAAAATTCGGGCTCGATAGAATTAAAGGCAATTTTATAACGAATAGTTAAAAAAAAAAATTAAGTTTTATTAATTCCAGGCTTGGGAATTATCGTTTGTCCAAAAACTGAGCTATTTGCCCCACTGTGCGACGGTGGATCGTTAAGTATAAGTTCTGGCAACCGTGGAAGGGAGGCCTCCATTACATGGCTCAGCGGTAACAAGATCGGTTGTTTATTTTATATTATTATATATTATTTTATCTACTAAATTTGGATTTGATTTAAAATTAGTTTCTTTAAACAGGAGTAATATTTTTAATACATAAGTCGAAAAATTCTTGCGCACCCTTTGTGTCGTATTCAAGATGCCACTTTTCAAATATCATGGGGATTTTCCACTTGATTTTCTGCAGATTTGATTTTCAATTTGGACTTTTAGAAAACCATTAACCTAATAAAAATCATGGGTTACGCCGATTAAAGTGCTTGCATAACAGCTCCTATAGTTTAGCCTCCATGTAATATTTTAGTAATTTTCTACGTTTGGGGCTGTTGCTATGATATGGACACTCAAAAATTCAAATTTCTACCTCTTTTAGAAGGGATCAAAATGTGAGAAGTCGCCTTTTCCTTATGGCCGTCATTTTGGATCCACCAACAACCTTAGATGCCAAGGCATGTCTGTAGCGAATTTCAGGTTCTTAAGTGATCTAGAAGAACAAAAAAACTCCCGTTAATAAAATTATACCATGGTCTTTAGAATAGTAATTTTTCTACTCCATTATGTAAATTTGCTATTTTCTGTACAGTCTGTAGAATGGATAAGTAGGCAATTCCAGTTAACTGAACGGATATATTTCGTATCAGTTCTAGGATGGATATGAAATGAAACTGACCAATCACAGTTCGTGTATTAAGTACATAGACAACTATTCGGTTTAATATCAAATTAGTGCGTAAGCTGTCAAAGTAACTGTCAGTGTGTACTGTCAGTGTGTATTTGCGTAATATATTAATGTTTAATACATTTTGTAGTTTTTTAAACTGGTCGTAGAAAAAGTATACTGTACAACTCGAGTGGATTATCCATATTGAACTCAAAAGAATTGAAGCACTCCGCTTACGGCGTCGTCCTCAAACTTCTTTATCATGCGATATGGATATCATATCCACTCTTGTTGCACACAATGTTTCATATCCGTCCTAGAACTGATATGAAATATATCCGTATCAGTTAGCTGGACTTGCTTACTTATCCATTCTACAGACTGTACAAAAAACAGCAAATTTACATAAGGGAGTAGAAAATAGTAGTTTGTGCGACAAGAGTGGATATGATATCCATATCGCACGATAAAGAAGTTTGAGCACGACGCACAGTGGGGCAAATAGCTCATTTTTGGACAAACGATAATTCCCAAGCCTGGAATTAATGAAACTTAATTTTTTTTTAAACTATTCATTATAAAATTGCCTTTAATTCTATCGAGCTCGAGTTTTGAAATTTCAAAATTAAAGATGGCTAATCCAATATCGCAGACATAAATTTTGAAAGTAAATTAAAATTTTAAAGATTGTTTAAAATTATAAAAAATTGAGCTATTTGCCCCACTGTGCGACGCCGGCGCCGTAGGCGGAGTGCATCAAATCTTTTGGGTGCGATATGGATAATCCACTCGAGTTGTACAGTATACTTGTTCTACGACCAACTTAAAAAAACTACAAAATTTATTAAACAGTAATATATTACACAAATACACACTGAAAGTTACTTTGACAGCTTACGCACTAATTTGATTTTAAAACGAAGAGTTGTCTATGTACTTAATACGCGAACTGTGATTGGTCGGTTTCATTTCATATCCATCCTAGAACTGATATGAAATATATCCGTTTAGTTAACTGGAATTGCCTACTTATCCATTCTACAGACTCTACAGAAAACAGCAAATTTAAATAAGGGAGTAGAAAAATTATTTATTTAGTCAATTTTGGGTAATTTTTATATTTATCATATTTGCTTATAAACATTTTAGTTTTGTTGTAAGACATGGTATTATATTTTTGAACATTTAGCTCAAATTTGTTTCCGACTACGAGTATATTTTTAAAGTATTGGCTTTGATTTAACTTGAGATCATCATGCGTATGTACATTTCATTTAAAAAAATATTATGACCGCCATATTGGACCCGCCATATTGAATCCGCCATCTTGGATTACGATATTACATAATTTAGACATCATATTCAAGGTCAGAAACCCCCCTTAAAGCCCCGAGTAACAATTTTTATCAATTTACGCATGTACATCTCATTTAAAAATATATTATGGCCGCCATATTGGATCCGCCATCTTTGATTTCGATATTACGTAATTTGGACTTCAGATTCATGATCAGCAATCTCTAAAACCCCTAAGTAAATTTTTTTAACAATTTGCGCATTTACATGTCAATTAAAAAAATATTATGGCCGCCATATTGGATTCGCCATTTTGGATTACGATATTACGTAATTTAGATTTCAGATTCTCGATCAGAAACCCTTAAAAGTCCTAAGTAACAATTTTTAACAGTTTGTGCATGTACATTTCATTTAAAAATATATTATTGCCGCCATATTGGATCCGCTATCTTGGTTTTTTGAATCGCAAAATTCGGGGATCAGAAATGAGATTAAAAACCAAAAAAACCCCCCAAGTAATAATTTTTTATAATTTTAAACAATCTTTTGATAAAATTTTAATTTACTTTCAAAATTTATGTCCGCGATATTGGATTAGCCATCTTTAATTTTGAAATTTCAAAATTTGGGCTCGATAGAATTAAAGGCAATTTTATAACGTATAGTTTTAAAAAAAAATTAAGTTTCATTAATTCCAGGCTTGGGAATTATCGTTTGTCCAATAAATGAGCTGTTTTGCCCCACTGTGCGTCGCACAGTGGGGCATCGCTCATTTTTTTGACAAACGATAATTCCCAAGCCTGGAATTAATGAAACTTAATGTTATTTTTCATACTGACATTAAACCACAGAAGATAAATATTGTTAAAATTAATGTGGAATATCTATCTATCTAAATAAGGCTGCTTGGCAGGGGTGTCGCTAGGGTTTTTTTTTGGGGGGGGGGGGTGGTAAGGAGGTTAATGATTCCCAACTCTCATTACAAAAACTTTCTGTTATATCTCGTAATATTTTTCTTTATTAACATATTGATTTCATCAATTTATTTTTTATATTTCCATTACACATTTTTACATTTTATAGTAATACATTGAACACGTTATCAAATTTACCGAATTTTGAACTAGCTTTTCTGTTTATAAGAAGAGCTACCTCCCAATAAACTTCTCCACCTTATTTAACTTTTGGATTTCCTGTGATATTTGACATGTTCCTAATACCAATCTTTAACCGCGCCTATTCTGTATCATGATCTCAAACAGGTACTGACAGACTGCAACGCCTAGCTACAGGCGATTTAAAGAGATTATAATCATTATAAATATGTATATTAACCTTTATTCAAAACATAAACGATCCTAATAAGGCACAAGGTAAATCAACATTATTTGTTATTAACAATTAGCTAACCTCTACTGAACTTGTATTTAGGAATAGATTTTGATGCAGTATACTAATATTGGTACGAGAATCGGTTGAACGTATCTAATGAATGATACAGTGGTTTACATGCTGACCTTTTACTATATATGTAATTTCTTTATGTAATTTAATTAAAAGTAATATAAAATTCGATTATGACTTTTTATAATCATTGTACGTTATTACAACTGGCGAATAAATCAAAGCAATTTATATGGTCCTAAAGTACAATATATGTTTTGCTTCGTATTTTTCACAACCTGTAACGAATATAAAAGTATATTATTTATATTTCGCAGCCTGAAAAGCACGAGACCTCCGATTAAAGAACTTATATCTAGATACCTTTTCACTATATACCTTGTTTGCTCCTAATATAGTCACATTATATGTCCATTAAGAATTATTCTTCCCATAGGTAACAGTGGCGGGTATGTGTAGAAGGATAAATATTTTCATTTCATCAATTAATTATTGCAATTCCAGCATTACCGGCTCTTTATGTAGTGATGTAGACATGTAATATTACAGTAAGATAATGCTTGATATATTTCAAATTTAATTAGCCTAAACTTTGAAATACATCTATTGTTACAGATCTATAAATTGTCTCGACATACACAATTAATTTTCTCTATTCTTTTTGAGTTTAATAATCATTGTAAAATGTTATTTCCAATAAAGCAATTTTATCATTACTATTAATTATTGTTTTATATTTATACATTAGCACAGCCAAAACATAAATTATTTGATTTACTAGGTATCCAGGATCTAAAAAAAAAAAAAAAAAACGCTGCGCAGGAAATCACTACTTTCACATCCAGGTTTCCTATTCAAGTCTCTTATTATGTGGATATAATTGTTTATGGAACTTTAATAATATATTTGAAATCGTCTACCATTAAAACCCATAAAACGATACACCACATCGGTGGGGGTGGAGGATGAAGTAAAAAAAAATTGAGGCTTTTGTTTCTTATACACACACTAAATCACAATTTCATTTATTTCATCCCTTTTAATAATGAGGCCTTAGCTTCTCTTGATTTACCTATTTACCCTTCAATGGAATAAGATCAGACGATAATCAAGGTAGATCCCGTTCAGGGTTCATAGCAATTTTTTAAACTTAAATTCCCTGACTTATCCAGGTTTGGACACTGCTGCGTCACGAAATAATCGGCACGAAACTAGAAGTACAAAACTCATTTTTTTATGAGCCGGGGTGGGATGAAAAATTATTTTCACATTCCCTGACTTTTCCCTGACTAATTAAAAATTCCCTCACTTTTCCAGGTTTTCCAGGTCGCTATGAACCTTGTCGTTACAATACATACATGTAGGTACCAAATTTCAAGTCAATATCTTAAACGATTTCAGAGTAATCGTGCGCACAAAAAAAAGTACAGACATAACGACAGATAGACCGACAGAAATTATTAAAATCTCGATGTTTCATGACACTTTAAGCTCATTTGAACAATAAAAATTAAAAAAATTCCACTGGATGTGGAAGTAATAGCAATGAAATTAACCCGCACATAATGTGTTGCGTGATAATCACATTTTTGTTTTTGTGTAATTTCCATACATTGAAGGTTGCCCAAGAAAATAAATATATTTTTTTTTATTATTAGCCTTATTTATATTAATGTCCTGGTGGAGTTCAGCCGTAGGCTGATCTTCCACTCTACCAGGACAGACACACATAGACAACATCACAACACCCATTCCCTTCCCATTGCCATCTGCTGCAGCTGAGACTCGAACTCAGGAGAGGAGAGCGACTAGACCGTGTTGTCTCTCACACAACCGCAGTCTAGCCCACTGCTACCATCTCGGTAACACGTGAAAAACGCCACTACACATCCATACCCTAGCCAGGATTCGAACCCGGAATTCCGTGGTCGCAAGCCTAACATCCTAAGCACTGCACCACCGAGCCGTGGCGCAGTGCTTAACGACAATATTGTACCTATTTTATGTAATCATAACCTCTAGGAACATAACTGCGGATTTAAAAAATAATAGGTAGAGATGTTTTATGCAAGGGAAATATGTATTTAAAGCATATTAATTATTATAATATTATTGTTACAACTGTAAACGGAACCCCATCATGTTACGACTATGATTTACTTACTTATGAAACGATCGATTTTCGTTTTTTCTAAACTGCTTTCTACAAACGGCAAACGGCACAGCACTTCACCATTTTACACTAAATATATTGTCACTAAACTGTATAAATATGAATACATTATTTAGGTATTAAGCAAATCACAACTTAAAATAAAATGACTTTTTCACCAATTTTTGATCGGAGGACACGAAAAACATTTATCGACATTAATGGCGGACGCTATCAAACTGAGATTATGATAATCGAACTGAACCGATCGTGTCCGAAACAGCCGCGAATAAGCCAATGGACCAATCATGAAATTATGGGAAGAAATGCCTTAGAGTGTGACTATCTCAGCAACATACCATTATGTATCTAGATTATAAGTTTTTTAATCGGAGCACGAGACATTTTTGTATACCGTCAATTCTGTATAATTTCATGCTAGGTTTGTAGAGACTTACATACTTATGACTGAATTTGTACTGGGAAATTGCGAAACTGCGATCTCAGATGATCTACCCTTTCCCTTCATTAAATGTTGACGTAAATGCACAGAATTGCCACAGTGTAGGTATAGTTAAAAGGATTTTGTCAAAGCAATGTTTCACAATTTCGGCGGCGTCACCTAATTATAAGAGATAATGAAACCACATTAGTAAAAACATAAAAGTACCGCCGTACACTGGAATCTAATGTTGACACTCGAATGCATTCAACACTGCAATAATAAAAGAATTAACTACGTCTAAAGACGTACAAAAGTACGTTTCATAAATGTAATAGATTTCCGTTAAAAGTAGGTTACACTCAGAGAAATTTGGCGTTTTAAAAAGCACAAGAAATCACTTGAATATAAATATATTGATGTATTGAATTCAAGTCGTCAAAACTCAACATATCAAGTTTGTATATTTTTACTTTTATATTGATTATTGAGCAAATTATTTAATATTTAAAATGACTGTTTTACTTGCCTGACTATATTAATAACTCATCCATATAAACAAAATTTGAACATTTACATTTTAAAGAAACTCATTGGTTTTGTATATACGACAGTTAACATTTTTAAAGAACAGCACAGTTGAATCAAAATTATATTATTTTTTCATGATAAATTCAATTGAACATTATGCAGTTATTTTAAAAGGGTCAAATATTTAAATCATCATTAGGCGTGTAAAAATATCAGTTTTTCAAATATCGAAAAACCGATGCTCTACAATCAATTGTTAAAAAATTATTCTATTTGTTTATAAGGTAAAAATTTGAGTTCTTTTGCAATGTCATTTTGCAGGTCTGAAAATTAATTTTTTCGATATCTAACAAAGCATTTTGGTAAATCAAGTCTTTCCCTTTCAGATGGAGGCCGTAGAATCATTGTATTTTGATTTCTCTGGACGTGGTGGGGTTACAAAAAAAAAGGTCTCTGGGATAAATTAATGCAATTTTGCAAAAACTATTTGACGAATCGATTTGAAATTTTTACCAGATATTAAGCACTATGAGAGTTAACTATTTACGCAAGGACAAAACAGTAGATTGTTTTTTACACAAGATATTGTTTATTGAATAAAATTCCGCATTTTGCAATTATCTTAGCAACAATTAACTATATCGACATTTAACAACCGCCATTTTAAAGCTTTTTTAATTTCCTACAATTTGATTCATTTGATTTATCTGTAAGATAGTTTACTTTTTACTGGCAGTGTGAAAAAACACGTTTTTTCCATTTTTTTGCATTAAAATGGCTGTAAATAAACATATGCACAAAATCGACCGCAGATTTTATATAGGTTTCATTTATTGACACCTATACTACCTAAAAATCGTGGTCTCTGCCTGGATGAGTCACAGTCCCGAACATGGTACTTTTTTTACTCATTTCCCTGGACTAAGTGGCTATCCATTTGAAACTTTCCGATTTGGATCACTCCGTAGAAATCGAATATAACAATCCGCTCTTATACATATATCAAATTTAAGAAGCGGTTTAACAGAACTAAAGAATTATTGAATTATTAAACAATGGACTCCTGAGTGGCAAGTCAATTTTAAAATTGTAATAACCGATATTCAACTTGGAAAGGTCCGTAATTGCAACATTCTTTAAAGGGGAAAGAAATGTGCCTTCACTATCTTAGATATATGCATTCAGAGTTCCTGGATAGAAAAATTACTTATGTGCTTTTTTAAATCTACCAATTTCGTAGTTTATTTGAGACTCCTATCTTATTGGAAATATGTAAAACCCAATTTGCATGAGACGTACATTTTTCTCTTGCATTAGAAACTGGTAAGCAATAACAACAATTTATGGTTTTAGCATCTCAAACAGTATAGTTCCAACATTATCTGTAATATGGCTATAAGTCAAAACATAAATTCAGTGAATAAGTTTTGAGCCGATTTCATTATCACTCTCTTTAACGTTATTCTACTATGTCCGTGCCATGAATAATATAATACTTTATAGTATAAAATTTAAGAAAAATGTAATCTGCCAGTCTTCCAGCGACATTATTTGTTTATACAGTGTCCACTAAATAAGTGTGCGCCATATGGGAAACTTTGTTGTTATTGATTTTCTGAAAAATTCTACTTTTGATAAAAGTTAGTGCATGTTTTCAAACGAAAAAGGGGCTGAACAAAAGTGAGTTAGCTTAGGTTGAAAAATTTTTTTTTTTTAAATTGTCTCAAGAGTCTATTTTTTGAAGATATCGATATCGATATCTCTATTTTACAGTTTCAGCCTAAGTCATGGGTTAAAATCCACATTGAAGAACTTTTTTTAGCAATACTTTTTTAACCGAATGAATATTTTGGGAAAAAATGCCAAATTTCTTGGTGCATAGGTGTTTAATTTTTTTCCAGTTTTAACGTTTTCGAAACGTTTTAATACAAATCACTTAAAAAGAGTTTCATTTAGCGATTTGTATTTAAAAAATTCGAATAAGTTAACATTAGAAAAAAAGAGAACAACTATGCACCAATAAATTCAACATTTTTTTCCAAAATATTTATTTGGCGTACTGCTAAAAGTTCTTCAAATGGATTTTAATCTTAAGCTGAAACTACTAAACAGAGAGAATTATTAATAACAGAAAAATATAAAAATACATAGTTCAGGAATTATACGTAAATATTGTCTAAATGTTGGTTGTGGCATTTTCTTAATTTTTCTGTTTCTTATTAGGATGCTCTGCCACATGTATTTTCTTCTAAACAATGTCGTGAAATCTACAAAATAATACAATTAACCAGTATTTTACTGGAAAATAACCTCTACGCCTATGACTTTTACGTCAAAGGATCAGTTAGAGGGTGGTTTTTGACAAATAATGAACATGAACAAAAATATAAAAATTAAGTATTTTGCTGACGTTTCGAAAAACGAGTCGGTTTCCTTTCTCAAAGCGTATTATAAATGTTTGTTGTGTGTGTGTGTGTGTGTGTGTGTGTGTGTGTGTGTGTGTGTGTGTGTGTGTGTGTGTGTGTGTGTGTGTGTGTGTGTGTGTGTGTGTGTGTGTGTGTGTGTGTGTGTGTGTGTGTGTGTGTGTGTGTGTGTGTGTGTGTGTGTGTGTGTGTGTGTGTGTGTGTGTGTGTGTGTGTGTGTGTGTGTGTGTGTGTGTGTGTGTGTGTGTGTGTGTGTGTGTGTGTGTGTGTGTGTGTGTGTGTGTGTGTGTGTGTGTGTGTGTGTGTGTGTGTGTGTGTGTGTGTGTGTGTGTGTGTGTGTGTGTGTGTGTGTGTGTGTGTGTGTGTGTGTGTGTGTGTGTGTGTGTGTGTGTGTGTGTGTGTGTGTGTGTGTGTGTGTGTGTGTGTGTGTGTGTGTGTGTGTGTGTGTGTGTGTGTGTGTGTGTGTGTGTGTGTGTGTGTGTGTGTGTGTGTGTGTGTGTGTGTGTGTGTGTGTGTGTGTGTGTGTGTGTGTGTGTGTGTGTGTGTGTGTGTGTGTGTGTGTGTGTGTGTGTGTGTGTGTGTGTGTGTGTGTGTGTGTGTGTGTGTGTGTGTGTGTGTGTGTGTGTGTGTGTGTGTGTGTGTGTGTGTGTGTGTGTGTGTGTGTGTGTGTGTGTGTGTGTGTGTGTGTGTGTGTGTGTGTGTGTGTGTGTGTGTGTGTGTGTGTGTGTGTGTGTGTGTGTGTGTGTGTGTGTGTGTGTGTGTGTGTGTGTGTGTGTGTGTGTGTGTGTGTGTGTGTGTGTGTGCGCGCGCGCGCGCGCGCGCGTAGGTCTTGCAATAATTGTGTGGACACACACCACTCTATAACCATACTTATGTGGTCTTCGCTAATTGTGTGGCCATACACATGGCCACACAATTTAAAACCTATTTTTACAGCATCTACGTGGTCTCCCCACCATATATCTGTCGTTTTCTGGAACTGGCCACACAAGTATAGTAAAAATTTGGTGTGTATAATCTCAGAAATTTCACCAAATTGTGTGGCCTTGTACAGTGCTGCCCCCAGCGGAAATATATATTATACTACTATTATTTCCATTTCTTCGTGTGTATTCAAGATGTGTGTTAAATATGTCTTTTATGTGGCCCTAACAGTTTTATTGAATTTGTAGGTGAGCATTTAGTAGGTCGTACTATTATTAATAGAACAGTATTATAAATGAAATAAGATTATGTTTTATTTGTATAAACGGACCTTTTTTTAAATCAAATATTATTGATATTATTTATTTATTCTTTTATTTACTGCATTTCATCTAGGTAAGCTCTTTCTTTTTTTACAATAATTTGAAGAAAAAAAAGGAATATATCAAATTAAATTTGAATACACAGTATGTTCTGGATTTGTGTAACGGAGAAGGAAAATTGTCATATTACGTTTTAGAAACAAACTTTATTAGAGAGAGACCAACTAGAGGAATAGAAATTTGCTTATAGAAAAAATAGGATTTACATAATAAAAAGCAAAATTAAAGTACATAATTCCAAAAATATAAGAAATGTTACATAAACTCAACTTCCTTTGTAGATAAGTGAAATGCCAAATTTTGTAAAGATGATCGAAATTTGTATTTAAATATATTTTAAAACAATAAAAGGTCTTGGACAAAAAATGAAAATATTCGGGAGAATACGATGCTGGAAAGTCGCTATTGAGAACGTATATCTTAGTCTTAGAGAATTGAGCTCTCTAAACCCACATTCCGAAAGCATCAGTACGCCGTATGTCTACGTCCATAACGGCCCATGTCTCAGAGGCGTGAAAAAAAAATGGAGAAAATGAGGGCCTTAGGAAATCTGATCTTAGTACTTTTCATGATATTTCTGTTATACCAAATTTTGCTCAACTAACACGTTACCGATTTTTACATCTGGATTCCTCTCCGAATCTCACATTCGCAGTTGCCAGTATTGTCGACAAGGGCTCCAAAGTATATCGTCTTATTTATTACCACAGAGTAATACGAAAAATGTCTGTGGTTATCATTTGCTTCGTCTAGAATCATAATTTTCGTTTTGTTGTAATTTACCTACACTTAAACCACAGTCAGAGCTTATGTTTGAGCCTGGTCAGCAGGTGTATGAGCTAATCCTTGCTTGCTGCAACTAAATTGTGTCATCTACATTTCTCAAGCTAGAAATCTTGGTTCCGCCTACTGCCACACCACTCTCTTAACCCAACATCCGTCGCATCACTTATTCACTATAGAAAATTTGTGACGGAACGCAGCCCTGGGTGACGCATTCGCCAACTTTACATTTGTTTTTTTTTCATACATATCATGAACTAAACATACATGTAATTCTCTGTACGGCGTATTAAATTGAAGAACATAAAAATTTCTAAACGAAACATTTTAGCCATTAAATAATGTGTTTCATTTTTAGTGAGCTATAAGCCGAAGAATCAAATTTGAAATATAGGACCAACGTAGATTTCGAAAATTAAAGTCTTTTAATTCCATCAGTCTGTCCGTGCGTGTGTATCTGCTTGTTGGCGATGTAACTAAAAGACTATTTGATTGAGGAAATTAGTGTTTCGCGTATAGTTGACATCATTGCCAAGAAAGAAGCCGGCTTTACTTTTAATGAACAAAATTCAAGGTAAAAGACCTAAAAAAGTAATTAATGGAAAAAATGTTGCACAGGACAATACATGGCATGTAGTTAATACAATTGCCTAGACACAAACCTGCTATAGTTTTAATGAAAATTATTCAGGGTGATTGATGATTACCCAAAAGGGAAAATTAATTGATAAATAAAAGTTGCCAAACAAGGAAGGATGTTTTGTATAAATACTTTTAAATAATTATATTTTAATTAGATAATATTAGAAAATGTACCCATTCATCGATTGATTTTTCTCTACCCTCTTGAGCTATAAGAACCAAAAAAAGCCCTTACGATACGTCCTACCAATTTTTTTCTATTGGGTTTTACTGTTATTACCCGCCATCTTAAGTAAAATATGTTGAAAAATTAATAATAATAATTATTAATATGAAAAAACATGTACCTGAAATAAATCATCAGAACTTTTTTTTTAATGAATTACAGGTGTGTATTATTGTCCACACAATACACACAAAATTGTGTGGCTTGGCCACACAATTATATTTTTGCAAAAAGTAACATTAATTTTGAGTGTATGTAAATTTTGAAAACAGAGTTAGAAAGCCCTTGAAATGGTGAGTATCGATTACCCAATAACTTGAAAGACCCCATTTTTTGGTGAAATGTTCAATGTCCACACAATTATTGCCGCACCTGTATGTGTGTGTGTGTGTGTGTGTGTGTGTGTGTGTGTGTGTGTGTGTGTGTGTGTGTGTGTGTGTGTGTGTGTGTGTGTGTGTGTGTGTGTGTGTGTGTGTGTGTGTGTGTGTGTGTGTGTGTGTGTGTGTGTGTGTGTGTGTGTGTGTGTGTGTGTGTGTGTGTGTGTGTGTGTGTGTGTGTGTGTGTGTGTGTGTGTGTGTGTGTGTGTGTGTGTGTGTGTGTGTGTGTGTGTGTGTGTGTGTGTGTGTGTGTGTGTGTGTGTGTGTGTGTGTGTGTGTGTGTGTGTGTGTGTGTGTGTGTGTGTGTGTGTGTGTGTGTGTGTGTGTGTGTGTGTGTGTGTGTGTGTGTGTGTGTGTGTGTGTGTGTGTGTGTGTGTGTGTGTGTGTGTGTGTGTGTGTGTGTGTGTGTGTGTGTGTGTGTGTGTGTGTGTGTGTGTGTTTGAATATTAAATACACAGCTTTAAGAAATATTTGTTATATTCAGTATCCATAGATACTTACTGCTCACATAGAACTGTTGATATATCTAGTTAATAGTTTTATTTTAAACAATATTGAGTTTGTTAAGTTCTTCTTTTAACATCGGCAGCCAGGTTGTGCAAACATCTACGGAACAATTCGACACGCATTTATCCTCATTCAATAGTATTATAGCCGCTTCTTTAATTTTTCTTTTCGATCTTATTTACTCACCCAATCTAACACTGGTCTGGTCTGGATGACTCACCCACATAATGTTTATTACACTCACACGGAATATTATAAATGCAGTGTTTTAAATTTTGCTCATGAATTAGCAAATAATAATCATGTACGACAAAAGCCTGAACAATGGTACACAACGTTAATTCCTTAGGTATACGGATTATCTGAAAAGCTACGCCGTATAGGCAATAGATTTGATATTAGGACGATATTTCAAACGGGCAATACTTTTATTAGAGATAGATCTATTTTAACAAAAACAGAACCGCTAAATCATGAGCAAAATTCAAAAAACTGCCTTTATATTATTCCGTGTGAGTGTAATAAACATTATGTGGACGAGTCATCCAGACCATTCAGTGTTAGATTGGGTGAGCACAGGAGTCACATTAGGAAGAATGAGATTCAGAAATCGAAGATTTGCGAACACGCTTGGGAGAACGAACATAGAATAGACAGGGACTCGGGGCAAAAATTTTAACAAAAGAGACAGATAGCAAGAAAAGAAAATTAAAGAAGCGGCTATAATACTACTGAATGAGGATAAATGCCTGTCGAATTGTTTCGTAGATGTTTACACAACCTGGCTGCCGATGTTAAAAGAAGAACTTAACAAATTCAACATTGTTTAAAATAAAACTATCAACTAGATATATCAACAGTTCTGTGTAAGCAGTAAGTACCTATGGATATTGAATATAACAAATATATTCTTAAAGCTGTGTATTTAATATACAGAGCACACAAACATTTATAGTACGCTTTGAGAAAGGAAACAGATTCGTTTTCCGAAACGTCAGCAAAATACGTCATTTATATATTTTTGTTCTTATTCATTATTTGTCAAAAGCCACCCTCTAGCTGATCCTTTGACGTAAAAGTCACAGGCGTAGAGGTTATTTTCCAGTAAAATATTAGTTATTTGTATTATTTGTAGATTTCACGACATTGTTTAGAAGAAAATACATGTGGCAGAGCATCCCAATAAGAAACAGAAAAATTATACGTAAAATGGTGGAAACTTTTTATTTTTAAAATAAAACAACCAAATCTAATATCTGAATATAACTTCGCATTATAAGCAACTTCTTTACATAACATTTTTCGATTTCTTCAAAAATAAAGGTAGTTTACCCTTGGGACAATTTCAAAAAATTAAACATGCAACTTTTATCAAAAATAATTTTTTTCAGAAAGTCAATAACAACAGAATTTTCCATATGGCGCAGAATTTTTGGCGAACACTGTACATAGCTGAGATGCTCCCGTCGAGCAATGTTCCACTATTTCCGTGACAGGATATGACATTCTCATCACCAATTATAAGGCCATACAGTACTAAAAACAGCTTTACAAAGTTAATTGAATGAGTCAACCAAAACGGTCTATTTTGTCATGTTATAAACCTATTTAGATCGTATTTAGATAGAGGATTCACTGTACCTTTTATTTATCTCGGATATCTGTATTGAAATGTTATAATCAGAGCCCGTATTTTGGATGACATTGACGTAAAATGCAGAGTCGGCATGGGAGGGTAGTACGAAATTATAATAATTCTTATATCTTTTTGTAGTTAACTGCTTATCCAATTGGAAACATTAAATCAAACTGTTACATTGCAGATTAATACCACGTAATTAACAATAGATAATTAAATATGAGTCTAAATATTCGGCACGAAAAGAACGCCGCGCGCCGTTTCTCTAAGAATATCACTTGTAAATCCCTATTTTCCTGTTGATGGGAGTTAGACGACACATGCCATGTAATTAAAAACTTGCGCGATCATAACAGGGTAATATAGTAAGTACCTTTGATAGGTACTTGAGCTTTGCATCATTTAATGTTAGCCCGGTGTTTTCATAAATCCACGATTGTACCGTTTGTATTACGGTAATGGACGCGCCATTATTATACTAAACTGCCGAAATGGTCATTGGAAAGTTTCCCTTACCCATGTCTGGAAATAGTATATCAGCGGGTAATCGACGCATAGTGAAGCACTGAATTTAATTATTATTGTTTCATGTTAAATTAATAAAGAAATACCAGCATAGAAACACGCCAAACACAGCGTATGCAGTGACAATATTAGAGATGCAGGTAAACGAAAATATACATATGGAGAAGAAAATATAAAAGCTCCGAACATATGATTTAAAAAATAGCTAAAAGTCAGTACATAAAGTGGATGGCTCGAGATTTCTATAAAAATATTCAACTATGGCAGACCTTCATTCTTAAACTCGGTGTGCGTTAATCGAAAATATACACACGGAGAAGAAAATCAAAAATATTTGGATATATTATAATTAAATTAACAATTAAAAAGTGTATACATAAAGCCGATGACTCAAGATACCCACAACAATATTCAACTTCAATAATATATTCAACTACATTAGCGGTTGCGTTGCGATTTCATTACCTACTACTGCTGTTTTCTCAATAACAGTTTAACAGCTGTTAGCAAAAACATTTTTACTACGTCGTGTTTCTTATCTATTGTTTTCTCACCTGTTATTTTCGAACAGAAATAACAGTCTGTTAATGCTATTTACAAATAACAGTTATAAAATAACAGGTTGTTAAATAACAACTCATCTCTAGTTTGGCTTTGGCAGTGTGCGTTGAGTTTCGAGCGGGTGAGCCACGCAGTGTTGATAGCCCCAACACTCATACTCATACCTTTACTGTTAGTACTTTATAACCGATGAGTTAATGTTTATGCATGTAAAATGAATTTGACAAATTTATTTTAAATATTTTCGAGTCTATTAACATAATTATTATACTTCGGGTTAAATATCATTGAACAATATTCAATACAACTACAACTACTAATGTTTTATATAATATTAAAATCCAATTTATATCTTTAAAATCTAGATATTGTCTAGGTCCTAGGTCGACCAAAAAATAATATTTAGAACTTGCAATATTTAAGAATAATTACTTTACTGTGTAATGACACCATATAATTACGTCTAATAATTTTTTACCTGTCTGGAGGATCAGGGACTCTTTTTATCTGTAGAGAAACGTAAACATCTCAATAAGCATTCGCCTGGACTTTCACTAAGGTTTATAAAATAAAAAATTTTTATTTAAAGATTTTTTGGTTTGTGTGGCAATAATACTTATTGTTAGCGACCGATGTTTCTGATTGTAACTTTACAAAAGTATTAGATAGTATCGTGTAATTGAGAGTCCGTCTCTGGAATGTCATCCGAAATACGGGCTATGGTTATAATCAACACTACGCTGACAGCAAGAACAATATGAACATGTTTAAAATTAATTAGACATAACTAGCTAAATTTTCCTTCCCGGCGTTGTTCGTGTGATTAAGCAAAATTGCATAGTTAACTACATGAAATTTTGAATAGCTGCTATATTGTTTTAAATTGATACTGATACTGATAATCAAACCAAAATTTAAAATATTTAAGGAAGTAGTAAATAAATAATAGTATCTATTGCTATATAGAGAACACAGAAGAATTACAATTTACATAAATAATATCAACAATGAACAACCATTGTTACTATTAAAGTACATTGATGATTGTGGGTAGTTGAAAGTAAAAAATATATAAATTTGGTTTGAAACATTGAAACTGAAATAAACAAATACTTATGTTTGATTTTATTCTACTTTAAACATGCAACACTAAACTGCCAATGGAAAAGCAAATCAATATCAGCAATAAAAGAGATTTTTATTAATAGTGATTGCGAAACAAACCTTAATAGAGTTGTAGTGTTTTAAATTCGAAAGAATAGCCACTAGAGATTACTTTCACTTTATACAACCTGTAGTTATGACAGCCTCAATAACGTTTGATTGCAAGGAAAATGAAAACAAGCACAAAGAAATTTATATAATTTATATAATTTATATAATTTATATAATTTATATAATTTATATAATTTATATAATTTATATAATTTATATAATTTATATAATTTATATAATTTATATAATTTATATAATTTATATAATTTATATAATTTATATAATTTATATAATTTATATAATTTATATAATTTATATAATTTATATAATTTATATAATTTATATAATTTATATAATTTATATAATTTATATAATTTATATAATTTATATAATTTATATAATTTATATAATTTATATAATTTATATAATTTATATAATTAAAAAGTTGCTCCCTCCGGTGGTTTACTAAACCAAGATTTTCAGGAACTTGTATTTCGTTCTTTATTATTATTATTTCGGAAATAAGTTTGTTTCCTATCTCTATAGTCTAGTCAACGGGTTTCACCACTAATTTGAGTGCTAATGAATGGATTTTGATTGTAAAATTAGGTCAAAAATGAAAAGAAAACAATATATTTGCCTTTTTGGGCCCAAAATAAGATGTTTTTACTCTTGTGAATTTTTTCGAAAAATTCGTATTTTTGGAGATTATGATCACACTAAAATTCCTAAAAGTGGGGGAGGGGAAATGCAAAAGTTGAAAAAAAAATCTGAAAAACTCAGATGAGTGTATCATCGAAATACAAGATTTTTATTTATTTGCAACTTTTCTGTAAAGTGTATTTTCACCGAGTTTTTCCGGAAAAACATGAAAAGCCACCCCCTTTCTTCGAAATTGTAGCGCTTTGAAAATATATAATTTAAATTCGAACGTATGCATTGAGGCTTTCCAAACATTTTTTGTCTCTTGAGATTTTTTTGTAATTTGCTAATTTTCCGATTTACAGGCGGCTTTTCACGATAAATAATGCACTACATTTTTTTACATTTTTAATTTAAAAATTACATTGAGCTTTTAAAAATGGTATAACTATATAGGTTTCATATTTTTTATAATAATATATATAAATCACGCTCATTTTTTGGAATTTTCATGTATTTTTTAATGTGCAAAAATGTGGTTATTTATCGTGAAAAACTGCCTGTAACTCGAAAAATTAGCAAGTTACAAAAAATTTCAAGAGACAAGAAATATTTAGAAGACCTCAATGCATACGTCTAAATTTTTTCAAATTTTTAAATTACGTATTTTTGAAGCGCTACAATTTCAAAGAAAGTGGTGGCTTTTCATGTGTTTCCGAAAAAACTTGGTGAAAACGTACTTTACAGAAAAGTTGCACATAAAAAAAGTCTTGTATTTCCATAATAAATTCACCAAAATTCTTTCAGATTTTTCCCCCTTTTACATTTTCCCTCCCCAACTCTTAGGAATTTTAAAGTGGATGGCCATCTCGAAAAATATGCATTTTTAGAAAAAATTCACAAGAGTAAAAACATCTTATTTTGGACCAAAAAAAGTTAAGTATGTTGTTTTTTTTTTTTCATTTTTGACCCAATTCTACAAGCTACGGAACCCGTGATAAAAGAGGTGTTTCCTCCCCCGTCCGATCATTTCCTACTCTAATATTTTTTTCAGCTTTTTTATTAACGTCATTACAAACGCATTGCACAAAGTTTCGTCAAAATCCATTCATTAGCACTCAAATTAGAAATTTTGCTCATTTTAGCGCTCCGTTGACTGGACTACTATTAACAACATGAGAAATATTTTCGCAAAATTATCACAATTTATTGCATTTTTGTTAAAATAAAAGATGATTTTATAGAGATTCTTATTTCGATGGTACACTTGATTTAAAAAAAAAGCAGTAGAACTTTTAGATAAGAAAATGGACTTATATGAGATTACTAAATTTATGAGTAATATTGGTTGTTTTATATTAAGTAATAACCATATAAATAAACATTCTTATTTTAAATAGGATTATTTTTATTATTTATCAGCCTCCTAGGCATTGATGAAATAAAATTTTCTGTCATCTGGGTATTACATAAACTTTTTCATTCATCATCAATCATGGCACAAAGTTGTTTATTTTGAAGACAATAATGTTACGTGCTTACACCCTTTTTGTAAACGCCCTGTATCATGGATTTGGAAATTATAACACCAGGGTAACACTAACACTAATTTATTAACTAACTAATTACAACAATAATTACTTGGCTAATAATACATTGTGTACTACAATTCAATTATTCAGTCACTTTATCACTGTGTTTACTCCTTACTCTCTGACCATCTCAACTGACCATTAGAACTGTACTAACTTCCCACTCTGGTTTACTCCATGCCTTATATACCTAAAGATAGCGGATCCCAAATTTTCTGTATGACGTCACCATTCCCTAGATAGTTCCAGATGGTATCATTCTAGAGCTTCTAGTAGGTGCAAATCTCTATATTCAGACATCCGAACTAATTGAATTCTGTGTTGCCTACATTCTAGGGGTTGCAACACATCACAATAATTAAATTTCTTTATATGCTTCACCATAAATCCCCAAACAATCTCAATAGAATTAATTTCGGGATTTTTAGAAGGCCACGGTAGCTCTTCCACATTATTATCCCGGAGCCATTGCTTTGTATTACGCGCAGTATATATGGAGTATTTATCATGTTGGAAGATAAAATTATCATCTGGATATAGTTCCCTTACTGACGGCAACATAACATTTTTAAGTAGGTATCTCAATATATTTAGTGGAATTAAGATGACCATTAATAAACCAATACATTCCCATTCCTCTTTGACTAATCCATACCCAGGTATTAACAGAAAAATGTCCTGATTTAATAACAATAAACACGAAATTGTCCTAAGAACCGTAAACGCCGGTTCTTGAATATGTCCATCATTAGACGATTTTTCATCAGAAAATATGGCTTTTGACCAAAAGTCTTCATTGTTCAGCATATGGTTGAGGGCATCCTTGTTTTTCCCTCCGTTAATTTGTATTTTTTAGTAGCAGAACTACACTTCAGAATGTCATTTTTAACTCATCTACAGGCAGTAGATCTTGAGGCAGGAAAAGAAGAATGTTATGAAAAAAAAAATATAAATTCAATTTACAATTTAGAGTTTCTATTGGTTTTAATTGCAAAAGAAATCCTTAATCACACAGTTTGTTGTTTTTCTATCATAATAAAGTGATTTAGTAAATTCAGATGAATATTTCTCACACTTTTGGGGTTGGGGTGTACGGTGTGCATATCACTATCCAGAAGATATTACTTGTTTCTTGATTGATTGATTGATTGATTTACCAGCGTGCGGTAGGCATTTCTGCCACTCCCAGGGATTATACAGCTGGGCCTGCCACGTCCACGCTGGGTTGGACTAGGGTTGGCTTGTTGCCATCAGCGAGTGCCACATGGCGCATCGTAAAGGAATGAGGGATTGGAGTTGTAGGTATTTGTGAGATGCATTACCGAATTGTGTCGTGAGGGAGCGTTTAAGCTCCCTTTATTTGTATTTTTGGTTCTGGACTTCTGCCTCTTCTGGGTCTTCTTGTGATATATGTTGCCGCGTTGTGTTGCTGCTGTTTGTGCTCCTATTTTTGTTTTTCTGCTTCTATAAATCTTCTTTTTTTTCTAAGCCTTCTGATTCCTCCGTTTCTGATTCTGGTATTTCAGTTTGTTCGTTGTTCTTAGGGAGTATTCATCTATTTTGTGTTCCTTTCCGCTGGTCCAACTCTCTTTTGTTGACGGGTCTCACACCATTATTAGGCTTTTCTTGAAGTTTGTTTTCAGTCCAGATGTGTCCTGCGAAGGCGCGTACGCAGGAATGTGCTCTGAGGGGGCAACCAGGGTGAACCAAATAAACACGTAACACAGCACAGTGGAACTTAAAACCTCACTTTTCTTTTTGGCATATGCGTAGAAACGAAGTTAAACTGATATTTGGTATGTAAAAACAGATATGAAATTATTGTCACTATCCCAAAAATTCTCAACCGCGCCGCGCCTGGGGGAAGGGCAGCCAGGGGGAGCCAAATAAACACATAACACAGCACAGTGGAACTTAAAACCTCACTTTTTTTGGCATATGCTTAAAAACGAAGGTAAACTAATATTTTGTATGCAAAAACAGATATGAAATAGTTGTCACTATCCCAAACTTTTTAAACCACGCCGCGCCTGGAGGGTCAAAAAACCTTGCCCCCCTGCGTACGCACCTGGTCCTGCGACGATTAGGAGATCATCGGCGTATGTGTATGTTTTCTTCGAAAATACCATTTCTCTGAAAGAAGTCTGCACCACGCTTACCTCCGTTGAAGTGCTGTGAGAATCTGAGAATTCAATTTTGACGAGTATATCAACAATGTCTCATTGATTATTTCGGGTTTAATCCAAATTAAATTCGTTTGAGTACTTTTAATAATTATAAAAAACCTTACTTGAAAATTTACGTAAGAAATTGTTCTGTCCCTACTTTAAGAGTAATGCATTTGATTATTGCGGGTTTAATTTATATTAAATCCTTTTGAGTATTTTTAATAATTATGAAAAAAAGAATTATTTGAGAAAAAGAAATATATATTACCTAATTTTACGATACGTTATTTATTATTTCCGATATAATTTAAATTAAATTCATTTGAATATTTTTATAAATTCGTTTGAGTATTTTTAATAATTATGAAAAAAAAGAATTATTTCAGATAAAGAAATATATATGACCATATTTTACGATACATTATTTATTATTTCCAATAAAATTTAAATTAAATTCATTTGAATATTTTTATAATGATTAAAAACAATGTATTTGGCCGTATTTCAATAATTTACTGCTCTCATAAATTTGTTGACAGAGGTCGATTTTTCAATGGTTTTATGGGGCAAACACTTGTAGTCATTAAGACATAAATAAACTAAGATGGACTTATCTCTTATATGCCTGGGTTTGGGTCGTGTTTATATATTCGTTTCTTTAAGCTCGTTTCTTTATGCACCACACTGATTGCCACTAAATAACTCTGTATTAGTTATTTCAAAATATTAATTATATTTCAACTTTGTTCTTTTGTTATGGCATATTAATTTAATCCAAATTTCTTAAGCTACAGTTCACCTAAGCAGTTTTACCGGGTATTTTAACGTTTTTAAGTGGGAGAGTTTCAGACGCACAAATGTTCACTCCGAGCTATCCCACTGGAATCGACATTATTATCAGAAGATATTACTTGTTTTTATATTACAAAATTCTTTAATTATTTAAATGACTTTTGGCGCGGAAGGTTGAAGGGGTGAATTTGGGTTTTTTACTTTTTTTTCTACTTAGTTATCGAAACTTAGTATTTTAAGAGATTTTCCTGCAAAAGAATAACCTCCTGTAGTTCTAATTCTAGTGGCAAGTTCTAATATAAATGTTAATGTCACCCCCAAATAAGGGTGGTTTTTTTAATGTGTTCCCGAGATTTTTCTCCAAAACGGGTTACGGATTCCACCCCGAAATTTGTTTAAAAAAATGACTTCCGCACTTTACCACGGATGGGCTAAAAAAGACCATTTTTAACATTGTTCTTTGTTTCCAAAAGTGCATCAACTACGGTCTCAAATGGATTTTCCTGAAGGTAATTTATCTTTGTTCATCTTGTTGCTTCGTTTATGCCAACCAGATCCATGCTTGTGGTATATAGTTCTTTCATTTTCCCATATTTCTTTAACTTTCATTACACTGCATTTATTTACGTTATATTCAGAAGCAATTGCTCTTATAGACAATCCATTTTCCAATTTGGAAAGAATACTAATCTTCTGAATGTCTGTTAGTTGGTCTAACCATTATTAAAAATTGGCAAAAAATTAAAAGTTTCAAGAATGATTCCTTAATCAAAACTTGCGTATTAATAAACTTCAACTTGAAAAAAATTATAACAATTCACGTTTAGGTAATGACTGTCATCAATATTTCTTGGAAGACATGTTCACATTGCTAAAATAATGTATACTAGTTTTTTTGAAATCAAGTGTACCTGTGACCTGTGACCTCTGAGAACAAAAAAAAATCGTCGAAAATTTCCTAGATCGAGCAGTTCTTCCTTCTTCCAACAACGTGGTGGCGATGCCAGCGACAATGTTTTCCTCTGACTAATTTGGCTAGTTTTAAATTTAGCAAATATGTTTTTCCCCTCTTTTGTTTTTCTTACTGGGATTTTCTGCCTCGTGTATTTTATTTTAAAGATAATATCAGATATCTACAAAATAATACAGTTCTCCAGTATTGTACTGGAAAATAACCTCTGCGCCTGTGACTTTAATAATTCTGAACAACTTTCAAAATATCCGTCTGTCCGTCCGTCACGTTTTTTGTAAGAACGATAACTTAAGAACGAAAAGTCCGATTTTATTGAAATTTGGAAAGTAAGTTAGCGTTAGCTAGAGGAAGAACCCTGTTGTTTTTGAAAAAAAAATCAATCAGTAGATAAGAAAGTTATTAATGATTTAAATGAAAAAAAAAATTCTTAATTTCTGTCACCCATACTTTTCGATATAAGACACTACCTGCCATACCAGGCGTTGCCTATTTTGCGGCAGCTCCCCTAGCCACACTTCCTTCTACGATAACTTACCCCTACCCTTACTCTTATCTTTCCTCAACTTTACATCTTTCCAATCCCTCTTTCTCCCCCTTTAAGTTTGTACAATATTGTTCTTTTACCCTCTTTGTTATTTTTGTTCCTTTTTTGTCTCTCTAATCCCCTCTAAGCCGAAACTTACCCAAATCCTAATTTTTTTAAACCACAATTTTATTCCCACCCTATCTGTCTTGTCGGCGATCAGACCACAAGGTCGTCATTTGTTCGAACGGGTTTTTTCGTTTAGTTGTGTTCCCCGTATCAACAATCAAAATTACGAAGTGCGCTTGCCTACCATTTTAGTATTCTCAGTGTTATGTTTATTTTTAAGTTACTTTTAGGTCCATGTGAGCACATCAAAAATTTTAATCTAATTTTTAAGTTTGCCCGTGGCAGACAGGAGCTTCTAACCCCCCCCCCCCCCCCCCCGAATTTATTTCCAAGCCGAACAGGACCTAGCCCGCCCAGCCTCATACCCACCTCGGCGATGTTCGCCGTGGTTGTCTGGCTGGCTCCGGGCTAGGAACCGGTGAGGTACATATATTGTATTTAAACTTTAAATAAAATATTATTGTTGTTGTTGTTGTTGTTTTTGCCTTGCAATCCAAAGGTCTTGTGTTGGAATCCCTGATAGGGTTTTTTTTCATATTTTTTTTTCACATTAACTGGTATCACAAAATTTGGAATATTAAAAAACTAACATTATTTACAAGAAAAATGCGAAGAGTATCCTATAGAATGTGTAACAATTATATAAAAACTCAATAAATCGGCGAAGAGTATAATACTTCCACCAGTTTTTATTTATCATTGACACTAGTCATATTTATTTTCTATGTATTTATTCAATTATTGAAAGTTTTCTAAACTCAGTTCTTTAAAATTGATTTTGGGCAAAAACATGTATTTGCTTAATTCAGTGAAATGAGAATTACACTGAGGCTTATTTATATCAATAGAACGAAGGGATCTATCAAATTATTTAATTCCCAGGTCAGCGATACAACTCTACTAACAATTAGAAATTGAAATGGGAAATAGATAAGGTCCGGTATTTCCAAAGTGAATTAACAATTATTATTGATTGAAATTGTCGCATGATGGATAATTGTGTACTAATTTGATTTTCTGTTTTGCTAATTAATATAGTCAACTAAACTAGTTTTCTGTTATCGAAAAGTAAATTATTAAGATTTGCCATTGCCGAACAGTCCCTCCCATGTCCTCCAATACCTCAGAGGAACTGAGTGTAATTCACTATAGCTTCACTTCGCATTTCGCATTAGTGCTTATAAATATCAAAATTTTATGACTTCAGTAGATATAGTGAACCTAAGACAACTTCTCCCAATTTTTCCTACCTACTTCTCAGCTTGTATTTGGTTGGCGGCGTGGCGTAGGCTTTTAGATATATAGATATAAATCTAGAATTAGCCTAACCGATTATTAGGCCATTTTCAAACGTTGATTCAAATCAACGTTTGAAAATGGCACATTAATGTGCCGAAACTGCAGTAACGTGTATGTCAAAATAAATTAGTGATAGAAAACAAAGTAAAGTGTTCTTTCTTATATCATTATGATTAACTATCCACAATCGAATTTGTAACTTCGCGGCGATCTTTTTCACGCACCGACTCACCAAAAATCGGATTTTAATGCCACTTTCGATCAAGGGTAGAGAAATTCCTATCAAACGGTGCGTTAAATATCTGGGGATTAACTTATACAAACAACTGACGTTTGGCACCCACATCAACGAGATAGTATGCAAGGTCTATTCCATGTCCAGGAGTCTGAACTCGCTCCTGTCCCTGGGCAGCGGATTTAACAGAAATAATAATAAAACTGTTGTACACTATGGTGATCAGGCCGGCTATCACATTTGCGGCGTCAGCATGGTGCAGCATATCAGCCACGACAATGAGCAAACTTACAGCTCTAGAACACAAATGTATGCACCTCATTTCATATTCTGATAACCTCCCTCAAAGATCTCTGTGCAGGTTGCCACGACGTAACACCACTAGCGGCCTACGTCCAGGAAATCTCCCAAAAATATTACACCACCAAACTGGGCGACAGTCTGCTTACCCGCAACACAAGCTAAATCAGACAGCATAATGCAATATTATTCAATCTGAGTTACCCTTACCATACCAGGCGTTGCCTGTTTTCCGACAACTCCCTTAGCCAAATCTTCTCCTACCATAACCTCTACAAAAACCCTATTCATCATATTTTCTAAACTTTATCTTTAATCCCCTCTTCCCTCCTCTATTTGTTCGTTTTTTATTTCTTTTTTTTATCTTTTTTGTCCTCTTTGTCATTTTGTTCGTAAATTCCTTTTAGGTCGAAACATATAACATTTTAAACGATACTCTTTTACTTTACCATATCTTCCTAGAAGTAGGGAAACCACCAGGGCGACGATTCTCGTACAGGTTTTTCCGTTTAGCTTTTTACCCGAGTTAGCACCCCAAATTATGTAAGTGTTTTGCCAAGTGTTGTGTTATTTTTAATTAGCTATAACTATCTGCGTAGACAGCAATTTTTTATTTTATTATTAGTTTTTAAGTTTGTTTATAACAAACAGGAGAACTAACCTCCCCCCTCGTTAATCTGAGGGAATTCTGGTCATTATACTGAAACACCCCATATCCCGGTCGTATATTTATCTCTCTCTTTTCTTGAAAAAGAAAAATATACAAATTTGGCCGTTTACGTGATCGTCTAGATTAATTAGTTAGGACCCAAATTACGTTGTGCGTAGTATTATTGTATTTAACAAAGATTAAATTTTTATACCCAAACGATTCTGTTCCCCAGGTTCTTTAATATAAAGTTTGATAATACCTGCCTACCTTAATTTAATACGATACTTGCTTGTTCGGGATGGTTTGCTAGTTACACCCTGTATATTAAATTGAACGAGAGATTGACTCAGATATTTATTTACTCCTCCCCTTTTTTACCTGTCAGTGCTAAATTGGTTTATTTCGAACATAAAGTCAAGGAGCTAGGTTGACTTATGTTGTTATTTCATTTAAACTATTTCCAGGAATTTGTAAAGAAAAAAAACAATCATAGACCATTTTAATACATTTATTCGAACAATTGTTCGTATAGGAAATTTATGTTGGATGTGAAAATTGTCGGGTAATCCCAAATTCAGTATAAATGTGTATATCATCTGGGTCTCAATCGAGACGTACATATTTTGATTATTACTGACAATCGTCAGCCAATGAAATTGTATTAAATAAATGACAATCGTCAAAAACACCTTTTTCTGAGTCTCAATCGAGACGTACATATTTTGATTATTACTGACAATCGTCAGTCAATGAAATTGTGTTAAATAAATGACAATTGTCAAAAACACATAACAGTAGTCTCGACACTGTGCAATTGCTGTGTCTGTGACACTGAAATATAGCGACAAATAGGTAACTGAAAATCAAGATTAAAATGACAGATGGTTCCGTCTTATTTGCCTGCCGGAGGCAGTTATAGTGGAAATTCTTACATCACTGTGAGAAATATCTCGAACAAAAAAGAAGAATCAAGTTGCGGAAATTTCCAGATATATTAATTTTGGTCGTTCAAACATTTTCGATGCGATGTGTAGGGGCGTAGATGGGACAAATCGTAATTACGAAGTTGAACCCCTGGCAATGGCCAGTTAATTAATGAATGAGCAAACAATTTTAACAAATCTGGAAAAGTTGATTTACCCGATATCCCTACTGCTTATTTAACAGCTGATGACAAAAGTTCCACTGAAGTGATAAAACAGTAGATGCACCCCAGATGTCCTGCTCGAGTACGGTAGTTTTAACCACCTGTCGTGCAGACTTCAAAGGTTACAGTGCCGACGGACTTTCGCTTTTAAGTATTGCCCAAACGGTGGTGTATTTGAAAATTACAGACCGGCGCCTGCTTTATTTACCTATTTATTGTTATATTGAATCGTGTCCGTTCTAACGCAACAATCACACTGGGGCGGTCCTCCGTATATGTATTCTTGACGATTTTAATTATTGACATAAAAATCAATTTTTCCTACAAGGTCATTGGCTCACCTTGTCGCGCATTATCTCAGCTGCATAAAGCAATAGTGCATTAAAATGGATAGGCCTAAGTTTCATAAACAACCAAATAACAAATTAAAATAAAATTAACCTAACAGCTCTAGGAACCACAAAACCATAATTTTGTAAACCTCATATAAAATCTCCGAGTGCCCATACCGGATATAAAATACAATGAACTATCAATAAATTCGCGACGGGATGATGCTAAACCGAAAAATTAAACCAATGAAATAAACGCTCATTCTGATACGCAATTTAACCTGTTCCTACGACGAGGCTTAAATCCCCCATCTCGGTTCCCTCGGCGCCGTCGTTCGTCATTATTTTTATGTCCAGGTCTGCAAACCGACACTTCATTTAGCTCCCCTGACGTCGCGGTCACTAGCGTCGTAATAACCGTCGTCCGTCTTCTTTGTGGTTGACTAAAACCGTGGACGAATTATTTCTTATGACTTGTACTGTTTTTCCTCAATTATTGGTGCTAGGCGGTTGCCTCGAAGTTCGTGCCTTTGCAGTTTACTTGCAAGCGAGTCTACAAAGCCACGAGGAAAGTACTTCTTGAATTCGCGCTCTAGGTACTTATGCTGGGAGCGGTGCACTTTTCCAGGAGTTTACTTGCAAGCGAGTCTCCAAAGAAAAGGACCTCTCTCTAAGAAGTTGACTCAAACCGTGGCGAATTGTTTCTTCTTACTTGTATTTGTTTTTCCTTAATTATGTGCGCTGGGCAGTTGTCGCGAAGTTCGTGCTTTTGCAGTTTACTTGCAAAGCGAGTCTCCAAAGGACACGAGGGAAGTATTCCTTGAATTTGTGCTCTAGGTACTTGTACTGGGAGCGGTGCACTTTTCCGGGAGTTTACTTGCAAAGCGAGTCTCCAAGAGAAAGTGCCCCGAGGTTCGTGTGAGCTCGGTATTTATGTTCCCTACCCCGTGACGTAGTTTCTACTTATACGCATTTAAAATTATTTCCTCACCGCGGAGTCACGTAGGCTTATTTCTAAAGGTTCAAGTGCATCCCCGTGTGTATGCAATTTCTCGTCGTTCCCTGCATTAAGTTTCGTTATCTAAATTTTATAACGTAAACGAACATCGTTTTGAAATTCTTTTGTTGACTAAATGTAAACAACGCGTTCTGAAAATGTGAGGAAGTTTATTTGAAGCGAAAACTAGGTACAGTTTGTTAAAAATTCATATTGCGTTTTCCTTGAATTTAAAATAAAATAAAAATATATAGACAAAATACTGGAAATCGAAAAAAATTAATATACTACGGGGTGGTCCGTTTCACTACCAACTCGTGTACCAATCAGAAAATTATGCATGACTCAGTCTATCTGTGCACATTAAAAATGCCATAGAGACCTTTAACTATGGAAAAAAAATAAACAGACGAAGATAAACAATCAAAGTAAAAACGGGTTTTGCTGAATTGTGTTTGATTGTGTTAGTATTGCGGTTGAAAGAATGGAAAGTGATTCAGAGGATGTACTTCACCAGAAATAACTGAGGGAGCAGAAGCAACAGCATCAAATTTTTTACTACTACGGAAATCAAAAAGGTTTTATGATAAAGCGTACCAAAGTTTCATGGACTGGCGAATTCAGAAAAAAAACTAACTCGCTTTCTAAAAATTTATTATTAGCCTATTTTGCTGACTTAGCTGACAGATACAAATTTTCTTCATTATGGTCATGCTAAAAGCAGTTTTGAAAATAAAACGCGACATAGATTTGGAAAAGTATGGAATACTTCGTTCTTTTCTAAAAAGAAAATCTGAGGGATATGAAGCGAAAAAGGCGAAAACTTTGACAGTAGAAGAAATTAATAAATTTATAACGGAAGCACCTGATAGAGTTTATCTTTTACATAAATAATAAGGTAAGATTGCCAGAAATGTCTCATCTAACATATTAATTTATTTAAGGTCGTATTAATCGTGGGAATTATAGGTGCATGTCGCTTTAATGAGCTCTACGAAATGATAACTGAAGACGTGAAAGATCTAAGTACAACACTATTAACAACTGTACCTAAGCCAAAACCAAAGTAGTAAGAAGTTTTGTCATTACTGGTCAATTTTATGGGATTGTAAAAAAGTACATGGATCTTCGGCCGTCGCACGTGACAATAAGCTCTTTTTTTTTAATTACCATTCAACGAATTGGAAAAAATAAGTTTACTGTACTTAGAAAACAAATAGCAACTTATTTGAATTTGCCAAATCCTGAACTTTACACCGGTCATTGCTTTCGGAGATCTTCGGCTACACTATACGTGGATGGAGGTGGCGGTATTAGGAGGCTGAAAGTCCTCACTGATTGCTAAAGGATACATCGACCAATCTGTTAAAAATAAAATGATAGCCGAAACTATTTCATAGCAAGTGAACAATGCTACGACTTCTACTTCTACAGCTGCTAGAGTGGTTAATGCTGATAATATTACTATGTAACAGTTCACTTTCCTTGTTTTATATCTAATAAATTATTTCCCGCTTACGCATAGATATTATTCAATACTATATGATTAAAGCTATACAAAGTTGTATGAATTGTAGGAACATTATTTTGGGCGACCCTGTATGTTCGTATCGGCTATGATATTTTTATTATTCACAAAACCCAATCAAAACACAAACGATTTTATTCATCAATTTTTTTGCTAATAGATAGGTAAGCAAGTGTATACCAACATTATCTTGAAATGATACATTAAGAATGACATGTTAATATAAATATAATTAATTAAATAATTAAAGAATATCCTCTTGCATGAAGATATGTTTGATGTAAAAAAAAGGTCTAGTATAAAAACAGAGTTTTTTTGGAGTAACAGAGATAAAAGTTTAGATAGAAACTGTTAGGTCAAGTGTGAGGTGGCATTTATTTGAGAGAGACATTATTTAAAAGGCCAATTAACATCTTTAGGTAAATATAAATTTAATATATTTTAAAAAAACTATAGAAATTACCCAATTCAAAACATGTCATTTATAAAATGTATTTATTTCAGGTCTTTTACTTTTGATAACTCCTTTTCATTTTATAACGTTCTTACGTATGCCTGCTACCTGCGTAATTTACAATTTGTCTGATCTTGTCTGATCTGTTGGCTTGGCATAATTTATTTAATGGTATTGAGGCAAGACACTTCACTTAGAGTCAATTACCTATTTTTGGTTGTAATAAATAAACAACATATCATGGTTCACGAAGTTAGTAAGAGTTTCCAATATTAGCATTTTCCTGTTCCTGCCATTTGGTCCTGGAAATATACAATAAAGGTACCAGGTGTATATTACCAAAGAAAGTGCAATCCGCATTCAAGTGAGTACCTCTTTCTTTTTCTCTTATCTGTAGCCCTTCTGGACAGCTATAAATTCGGAACAGAATCGGATTCAGGAGCACGTGTATTATTGCTAATTATTATCATAAACATTTTAAACAACTTGTACTTATGTATATTTTTTTGTGAACTCGAGGAAACAGCTGTTTGGTTGAGTAACCATTAAAAATCCTTTATAACATAATTTTTGAAATATTTAATTACTCTAAAATACAATTTGAAATATTCATATTTTAATATCAATACATACATACTGAGAGGTGCATAGAAAACAATACATACATACTTGCTGGACTTTAAATGAGTCATATTTGTGTCACTTGAACTATTATTTTTTTATTTGCCATATTACAACTTTAATTTTTACTAATAAATATTTATCGCAAATTTATTATTTAATCGCTACGAATTTTATACTAGAATAGGTTTAATATATATATATTTGTTAAGAGTTTAAAACTGCTTCATTTATTTTGTGTTGTTTTGTACGTTCCTAAATTTCCCCTGCCAATTTCATATTGGCTGGCGCCCGCTGCTTACTTGACTCAAATCAGACATCCACGACCTAGCTCCCGACATTTAAGAGCCGCCGATCGCTTTGTATGGATTAACGTCACAACTACCGTTGAAAATAGTGCTAATCATACCATAAAATATGCCTTCATCAGTTCAGTTTATTAACTGTAGTAACATTAACTTGCATTTTGTTGAAAAGAAATAAATAATTTAAAAATTAACATTTTGTATCCTCAATAGTATTAATAGCCTTCATTATAGCATCGTTGTATAATATACTATTATATACAGGTTACTCGTATATAAGTATAGTATAACTATAACTATAACTATAACTCACTATAATGACTATTATTACCTCGGATGGTTACAACACTCGCTCGCTGCGCTCGCTCAAGTTGTAATCTCCATTCTCAATAATAATAGCCTTCATTATAGCATCGTTGTATAATGTACTATAATTCCCCTTATATTATTACATTTTCTTTACTTGATGTAGATATATCCTGGGTTATCGGTCTTTTTAATAAAATTACTATTTTCTTACGTTTCGGTTTATTCAACCATCGTCAGAGAACTACAATTAAGTGAAGTTATTTGTTTTTTTTATAAATGCCATTTTTTGTACTTAGAATTATAAATTACTTACATTACTTAATATTATTGTTGAATTGCACACTACAACTAATTATATTTTAGGTCTATTGTATATGACTGTTTAAAAGCAACTAAAAACTGAAAATTAAGTATTGCCCGTCTGCATTGAATGTAGTGGTTTGTTTATCTTATGTAACAAACAAATAACTTCTTAATTGTAGTACTCTCTGACGATGGTTGAATAAACCAAAACGTAAGAAAATAATAATTTTTTTAAAAAGACCGATAACCCAGGATATATCTACATCAAGTTAATTAGATATCAACAGTCAAGAAAATATAAACATCTATATATTTATTACATTTTCATAAATTATAGAAACAATAATTGAATTATGTTTTGTTTTTTATAGCAAGCTGGCAACAATTACCTCAAGGATATCAAAAGCTAGGTAACCTTAAAATAATCCTCAGCAATTAAAATTTTTCACACCAGATTTAATTTTGGTATTAATTTATTACTATTTACTATTTATTTAATAGGAATCGTACTCAGAAATCCCTATCTAGTTCAAGGTCTCCAAACAGGTAATATAATACTGATGAATTAGAATTTGATAATTTATTAATTTAAAAAATTGTTTATACACAGGGACCGAAATAATGATTCTCTACGCCTAGTCGAACCGGCTTCTTGGAAATCAGGGTAAGTTGTGTGACTGTTTTTTAGTAAAATTTTATTCATTTAACATCATATTTCAGACCAGCAGCCGCGCCTAGAAGTTGGATATGAATAGCAAGAATGTCTTATCCACCTACTGTTGCCCCAAATATAATTTTTATCACGGTAAGGTGTATTAGTCGATTTGTGGGATATGCTAAACTTAAAAAACAGTCCTTATACTTGTCAAATGTATTTTTTCGAGTTAATTTAAATGAACAAACTAATAGTACTGATGTTTATTGAACTAATTTTCTTATTGATGGAAAAACTAGACATTTCCTAAAATTATTAAGAAAGATGATTCAATCAACTGTTACTGACTGCGGTTTTTTTTTTTTTTTTTTTTTTTTTTTTTTTTTTTTTTTTTTTTTTTTTTTTTGTGGAGGAGGGGAAATCTTGCATAAGACGTTGTGCCGGATTCTTACCGACTAAAACCCCTCCCCCTTCGTCTCGCTTCTCCCACCGGAAACCGCCTTCGCATTACTTCAGTGGGGAGCCGGCGGCCCTTAACTTCCTTTATCGACTTTCTACTTCCTTCGTCTCTATTATTGTACGGACTGACTGACTGACTGCGGTTACTTGTTTTTCATTTGACTTGGATATACTTTAATTTAAAGAAAAGTATCTTTTGTTTGCTGATAGTTATAATAAAGAATTCTTCTATAGGATGTCGCAAATAGCAGAAAAGTGAAGCTATGAAGAAACAAAAAGAGAATATATCTATGAAAATATTAATTTCAAATCTTTGCATTCTTTTGATAACCTGCTTCTGGTTATGCCAGAAATTGAGAAACCCTGAATAACTATATATTCAATCAATAATGAAAATCTAATTAAAATGTTAATTTTTAATCTTTGTGATTCTCTGACAACCCACATCTGAAGTTCTAAAATGAATTTATTTAGAAAATATTTAGCACTTTATTTATTTGTGAATATTTTGTCTCTCAAGGCATTTGACAATATTTGACAACTAATTACAAAACTTAATTTTTATGAATTTTTCTTTCCCTAACCGAAGATTTCTCAGGATTTTTACGTTTCAGAGTACGTAGATAACAAAAATTAAAGCCGTTTAATTCCATCGATCTGTTTGTCTGTCGGTCTAGCTTCTATCTGTTGGCGCTATATCTACAAAACCACTTGACGGAGAAGGATAATATTTGGTAGGTAGTTGACGCTTCTGCTAACAAAGAACTGTCGCAGTTCCGGTGAAAAATACAAGGAGGACGATAATATTTCGCAACTGTCAAAGAAGAAAAATATGGAAACAAATATACTGGGTGGTCACAAAAAAATATATATATATATATGGTGGTCACCTTAAAAAAAAAGTTAAATGCAGCGGAGGACGATAATATTTCGCATGCAATCAATACAACTGTCAAAAAAGAAAAATACTAAAAAAATATATACAGAGTGGTCACTCAAAGTAAAATTAAAAAATGTGGCGGAGCACGATCATATTTATCATGCAGTTAATACAAGTGCGAAGAAGAAAAATATGAAAAAAATATACACGGTGGTCGCTCAAAAAAAATTGTAAAAATGTGAAGAACGTTAATATTTTGCATGTAGTTAACACAACTGTCAAAGAAGAAAAATATGAAAAAAATACAGGGTGGCCACCCTAACAAAATTTAAAAAAAATGCGGGGGAGCACGATAATATTTAGCATGCAGTTAACACAACTGTAGAAGAAGGAAAATATGAAAAAGAAATATATACAGGGTGGTCAAATGTGAAGTAGGACGATAATATTTCTCACGCAGTTAATACAACTGCCAAAGAAGAAAAATATGAAAGAAATATACAAGGTGGTCACCCTAACAACATTTTTAAAAAAATGTGATGAAGGACGATAATATTTCGCATAAAGTTAACACAACTCCTAAAAATGAAAATTATGAAAAAATTATACAGGGACTCGTACAGGGAGATCACTGTACAAAGATAATGAAAGATGTGATAGAGAACAATAATATTTGGCATGTAGTTAACACAACTGTCAACGAAAGATACAATATTAAAATATAGAATAATTTATGAATCATAAAATGTCCCGCGAAACTTGTGAATAAAAAGAATAAAAAAAGCAAGATAAACAGAGAGGGAAGTTTTGGGTAAATACTTTTACTTACGATCACTACTGTAAACGGTAAAAAACGCACTACCTGCCATCTATGTAAGTTGAACTTTACATATTGTAAACAAATCGCACTGTAAACAAATCGCACGGTAAACAAAACGCACGGGACACGCAATTATAGGTGGCTTATATATCGCTGATGCGGGGTTTAAAAAACAAATGCGCGTACGTAATATTCAAACGCTGTCAAAACTGACATAATATTTGTTGAATAATATTGTTGACAAGTAAACTAAATCCAGATTTTACTAAATAAATAAATAAATAAATATGATCGTAGGTAAAGTATAGTACATAATTCGAGTTGTAAAGCAATTACGCACTCATGGAAATACGCACTCGCCGCTACGCGGCATCGTGCGTAACTTTTCCATTCGTGCGTAATATGCTTCTTACAACACTCATTACGTAATATACTATACCATTTTTTTTATTTTTCATAGATTACATTTGCTGTTTGTGAAATCCTGTAAAAATTCTCTTTATCATAATTTACTTTCTGGCATCTCGGAGATTATTTAAACCGGCTATATATTTTATTTTTAGATCGGAAGACATTGGAAGAAGATTGTTTGAAACTTCTGGCGATGAGCTGATGCTAAACCAAGTAAACCACTCGACGTTCAAGGCAGTTTTGGAAATTTGTCCATTTTAAAAGTTAAGCTGCTTAAAGACCTGTTACTGTTTTACTAACATTTATCTTGTGTACTGTCTGGGTTATTTGCTCATAAATTCATTAAATTCTTGTAAATATTTAAATATACATGTGCATATGTTACGGTCACTGAAGTTACACAATTTTTTTTTTAATTCCACATTTTGACCCAAAAAAGGGCATTTGATTCCTCGGCTTTAGCAAAGTCTAACTACATGTATTTCTAGCTAGAATAGTTTTGAAGACAAATCGCTATAGCAAACAAGTGGACGGATGAACACACACAGATGTTTTAGTACTATTTTGTGGATGTTTAGGTTACCTTTGTATATATAGATATGACAATATGTAATTTTTATTCATCAGATCAACTCTATATCATAGTTGTTAAATTTTTCTCCAATTTGTGCCCAAAATCAGTGTTAACAATACTATAATTGAGGGGTCTAGTTTCAAAGTGTGCAATCTCCATGTTTGCTAAATTTTCAGGAAACCGAAAAAACGAATAACTTAATTCAAAAACGTTTTTTCTCCTACTGATTTTTTAAACTCATTTATATATGTATGCAAAGATGATTTACCAGATTTTTGCTTAAAAGGACAAAAAAAACCGAAGATATTTGAAGAAAACTGTTGGAGATTGTAAGGTATGAAGATAACAATTGGAGATTGCTCGCCTTGAAAATAACTTCAAAGTAGTATTAGATTGTCTTTATTCCTTTTTTATTTGTTTGAGAGTTTACAAAAAAGGAAAACGTTAATAACTATTGATCATAGTCAATTTAAAAATATTAGCATAACGCTTAACACTTAAAAAAAGTAAGTCTTAGGTAATTCTAAAAAGTAATATTTAAAAACATTAAAAAATAAGGAAATTATTATTATTAATAACAAAAAGTAATAAATATTATTATTTAAAAAAAGATTAAAACTAGTCAATTAAACTACAACATTGACGTCTTCTTCTATAACAGGTTCGCATAACGTGTCTTCCACAACAGCATTATCTGGTATTGTATCTCCCTCTAAGACAAATTTGTAAAAAATTAAACGGGGATCATTTTTCCAGTTATTTCCATAATGAGCAACTAGCAGGTTATTTACATCAGTTTGCTTTTTGATGCCGAGAACATTCCGACATCTATCTCATTTTTCATGAAGATAGGAGATTGTACACTTTGAAACTAGACCCCTCAATTATTGTATTCACATACTTTAAACATAATAAGTCTTTGGGTTCTTTGACATCCTCATATAAAACATCTATGAATCTCCAGATTGTCTGTCATATTGCACATGGAAGTAGGGTGATGAGCGCTGAAATTTTCTCCAGTTTTTGCCATTACTGTGAACGGAGTTATAATAACAGAAATGCAACAGAAATATTTGGAACTCACATTATCCTTCGTGTTTAAAATGAAGTACCTCGACGTATTTACTACAAGAACACAATTATTGCATTTTTTTTGGTTACACATAGAATATCGTTAGCTTACATGTCGGCATGTGCATCGTCAGTATGCGTGTCTATTGAAATAAAGATGTCCTGAATCTTTTATAGGGGATCAATATCTCTCACTGTTCTTCATAAATAAATAACTAAAATCAAACTGGATTCATAATCATATCACGACAAACAAAAACTCCCCAAGATCTTGAATATGAGGAAATGGTAGGTGATAAATTCTTGACGTATGCACATATGTCGCATGTCATGTGACAATTAGCCATTAGGCGTCAATCATGAGAATGCCCAGTAAATAATGTGAATTAGTTATTTACATGAAAATGATAAACAATTCTTACCATCCAAGGAAGTTCAAATGACTGACAGGTTAAAGCCAAATAACGTCATTGACCGTAACATTTATACAGTTGGATAATATATAGATATATTATACTATATCAGTAAAAGGAGGATAGTGGTGACGTGGGGTGGGTGCGTTATGAATAGGAAAGCCAGAACTCAAACAAAGAAAAGTCACTATCTGTCACAAGGCACATGAAACAGACCGACGATAATTTAATAAGCCTTGTAAATCTTACTTTGAATTACATTTCCTCCAATTTAATACATTTCTTTGCACGCCCAAATCAAATGCTTTATTAATATCCTCCTGTTACAGATTTAGTATGGTAACAGTGGTTATATATCGTTTTTCTTTCCTAGTACTTCCTATGTAGATGCAATATTTGATAATACCTATTTGTTGGTAAAAATATGTGTCCTTCCCGTAGTAAATAAATTGTATTCACTTCTTGAAGGGTTGTTTGTTTTATTATTTCATTTTTCTATTGTAAAAATATATATTTAAAAATGTAAAGCCAAAATCATTAACTCTGATTAAAATTAATATTTTAAAACACTGCAATTTATTTTTCAAGCTATACACGGCGTATAAACAGAACTACTACTTATGACCAGTAGGCAAATCAATCAAGAGAGTAGTAATTATTCCATTATCCAACGTATCCGCCTGAAAAGCATCATGTATACATGCAATATGCAATAATTGCGCAACCGTTAGCAGCGATTACGCCAAATTAATAATAAAACATGCAATGAATGCTCTTTATCCTTCTGACATTTTACACTACAAAAAAGCTTTTTAAAAATTTAACGCTCTGAAAATTTGGGCTACATAGTGACATAAAACATATTTATAGTACAATGAGTAGATAAAGTATGATAAATATGGAACTAGAATATGAAGTTGCAATATTAAAGTGTTTAATAAAAGCATATTCTAAACTTCTAGCTAATTTATTCGTAGGATAAAGTGCTTAACTTTGCATTGAAACACTGGACCTCATGTTGCTATAAGTTTGAGATGAACTGTAATTCAAACCGTAAAAATTTTCGAAAAAACCGCTGCCTAAGCAATCACTACTTCCACATCCAGATTTCCTATCCAAGTCTCCTACAACGAAAAAATTTTTGATAGTATAATTTCACTCCACTATATGGAAACAATTGACTTAAGTGGATGAAGGTGTTATGTCACACCTTTAAAGTTTTGAGTAAATTAAACAAAACGGTTTTGAGTTGGAACTTATTTATTTTGTCTTCGATTCAAATGAATAAAACAGATAACTAATATTAAAGAACAATATCAAGCTGTTATGAAACTAGATTTTTCTGTCAAAAACTGTGTACATCCACTAAAATTACTGGTTGTATGTATGACATGGCGCCTTTATAATTAAAAAGTTTCTATAAAACATTACAAATTTAGAATTCACCGTTTATTGGGTGTTAAATCTATATCATTAGTAGTCGAGTTCGTACTGAGCGGACGTGTTTAGGGTAGTTGACCAGATCAAGCAAAGATCTTAAACCCAATGGGATTTCCAACCATAACTGGAAGTCCCGGCCATAAAGACCAGTGTAAATGAAGTGAAGGGCCCATGTTTCAGTGCGATTAAAGTATAAAAGTTACGCGTAATAAATGAATGTAAAGTATTAAGTAAATCAAAGGGCGCAAATAAGGAACAATTACTTAAAGTAAAAAACAAGTGTCGCGTAAATAGTATTCGACGTAATTAGTCAATGAACTTCTTAGTGTCTGAGTATATTATTGAGACTCCGAAAACAGACTCTGTTTTTTTTTTTTAGTGGGTTATTGCCATATGAAATGTACAATATCTCACAATGACAGTTTGTGCTCCAATAAGCAGGAATAAACCTTGCGTGTTTTGTGCTGTCTGCAAAAAACAAGTTCATGCTACCTGTGTCACTGAGGCGGCTGATATTGCCCACCTACTAAATACTGTTAAAGGGCTCTCCTGGAAGTGTGTAGAATGCGCCGATAACTATATAGTTGTTAACCAGGCCAACTTGTGTAAGTTACTTGATAATAAGGTTGAAAGTGCATTGTCAGTTCTAAATGAAAAAATAACGGCTCTGAAATCTGACCTGAGTCTGAGTCAACTTCGGTATTCTGATGTTTTAAAAAATAAGACACAACCAGCTGTTATTATTAAGCCAAAAAACATTGAGCAGCCGATTACGCAGACAAAATCAGATGTTATGCAGCATGTAAACCCTATAGAGTCAGACATTCAACTATCAAAAGTGAAAAACGTTAAAAACGGTGGTTTTCTGATTGGATGTAAAAATAAGGACGACAATGAAAAAGTCAAGAAAATAGTGGAAGAAAAATTATCGGACTCTTATGAAATTCAGGAAATCAACGGCATCAATCCCAGGGTTCGTATTGTTGGACTGACTGACAACTATCGCGAAGATCAACTGGTTACGTACATAAAAAAGTGCAATGTAGATTTATTTTTAAGCAATTCTGAATGTAAAGTTATTAAAATTTTTCCTACCAAAAAAAACAAAGACATATTCCAAGTCATACTCCAATTGGACAGATTCTCGTATGACAAAGTTACTAAGGCTGGAAATTTATTTATAGGTTATGATAGCTGCAGTGTTTTTGATGCAATTGAGATATACAGATGCTACAAATGTAATGAATTTCATCACTCTGCAAATAATTGTAAAAAAGCATTAGTCTGTCCACTTTGCAGTGAGAGTCACAATGTTAAGCAATGTAAGTCTAAAGTGCTCTGTTGCTCTAACTGTTCCAAATTAAAAGTTAAAAACGGTAATATCGCTACTAATCATGCGGTTTGGGATAAAGATAACTGTATGGCATACACTCAGGCGCGGGATAAACTCAGAAATGATATCCTATTATTAGGTCAATAGCAATCATTGTATCCGACTTTCTCTAATAACAATTTTCCAGTAGCTAATGGTACTCTCGCCAATAGTGAGGAAGCTGCGTGCCTGCGTAAGGTGCATAGTGATTTTGTTGTTTATTATCAAAACACCCGCGGGCCTAGAAGCAAAACAGATAAAATTTTAAACTCGCTGCCTTTACATGAATACTCTGTCATCGCATTAACCGAAACTTGGCTCGATCCTTCCATTAACAGCAGTGAATTGTTTTCCACTAAATACCCCTTCGTATATCGCTCCGACAGAGATTTTTCAAGTAGTAATCGCAAAAAAGGTGGTGGAGTTCTAATAGCCGTAGTGATGTCTTCTCCTCAAGTATTCTCGATTTAAATACACCACAGTTCAATAAGCTATCACTGATCGACGTCGTTGGTGTGAAAAAGAGTTCCCATTCACAATCGCTATACATTATCAATATTTATATACCTCCAACCACTGTACACGAGGATTATATGTACCTATTTGAAGCTATTGAAGCACTGGACTGTCTGTATAATAACGATGTGTTAATTGTTGGAGACTTTAATATTTCCTGGTATGCTTCTTACTTACAGGACTCTCAAGCCAATCGGCAAATATTAGTATTAAATAACTTTTTAAATATTTTTAATACGTCGCAACATAATTTTATTCACAATGACAACAACAGAATACTTGATTTGGTTATATATAACAAGGTGTGCACTGTTGAAAAATCCCTTGAACCACTAGTAGCCGAAGACAATCATCATCCAGCGTTAGAAATTTCATTTAGCATTACCCTCAGCACTAATTTAAAGCACAACTTTCCTGTCAATTACAGCAACTGTTACAGTTTTAAGAAAGCCAATTTCTTATTGTTGTATGAATCAATTTCTAATATCGACTGGAGTTTTATGTCCACTCTTCATGATGTTGAGGATGCTTGTACCTATTTCTATGATAAGTTATATAGTAGCTTTGATCTTTATGTCCCCAAGTTTGTCTCGCAACATAATAGACGATATCCACCTTGGTTCACAACTGAGATAATTAAAAATATTAAACTTAAAGCCAAACTACTAAATAATTTTAAACAGAATAATGACCTTATTACCTTTGATGAATTTAAGCGACTGCGGTCTAAAATAAAACTGGATATTAATAACTCCTACAAGAACTATATACGTTCAGCTGAAAATAATATACAGAGTGATCCAAATAAATTTTGGGCGTACAAAAGGAGCAAAAAAGGATCAACCAATATATCTGACAATATGTTTTACGGTGATAATAAGCTAGATAATCCAACAGATATTTTGAACTCTTATGCCGATTTTTTTAGTAAATCATTCACGCCTTCATTTGATCTATCCTCGGACGATGAAGAATTTTTACTTAATTCTCATAAGCGCATTTGAGTTCAAGCCGCTTTAAAGCAGATTAAACCTAAGATGACGACTGGTCCTGATGCAGTTCCAGCTTTCTTAGTTAGGGACTGTGCTTATGTTCTCGCCACCCCATTATGTATTTTGTTCAATTTGTGTTTGAAGACTTGTACCTTTCCAAAAATTTGGAAATATTCTAAAGTATGTCCTATTTATAAAAAAGGTGACAAACATGACATAACGAACTTTCGACCAATTTCTATACTGTGTAACTTTAGTAAAGCTCTCGAATTTTTATTACATAACAATATCTATCATCATGTCAGCAATAGACTCTCACCGTATCAGCACGGCTTTATGAAAGGTCGATCTACTACGACGAATTTAACTGTCATAACGCAATTCATTGCTAAATCGATTGACATGCAGGCTCAAACTGATGTCGTGTACACAGACTTCTCCAAGGCATTCGACAGACTTGATCATAACATACTGCTACAAAAGCTTACACTATTCGGACTTTCCCCTTAGCTTATATTGCTATTTGTATCATCTTTCTCACAGGAAACAGTACGTAGTATTTAGTGGTTTCAGGTCTGTTGAATACATTGTAACTTTAGGGGTTCCCCAAGGATCTGTCCTGGGTCCCCTGCTTTTCAACATATTCATTAATGACATCGTTATTGATATAGATGTGAACTGCCTTCTTTATGCGGACGACTTAAAAATATTTGATGTGGTTAGAAATGTTGAGGACTGTAAAAGAATTCAGCACAATTTGGACAAGATTTCAAATTGGTACTTATTAAATAAACTACCGCTTAATCCACAAAAGTGTAACGTAATGTCATACACATTAAAAACCTCTACTTTGACATTCAATTATACTCTCGAAGGTACAACATTGGTGCATCCTAATATCTTTCGCGATCTAGGTGTAATTTTTGATAAAATACTGTCATTTAGTAAGCATATCGAGACGATAGTGTGTGAGGCATACAAATCCTATGAATTTATAGCACGAAACAGCAGAGATTTTGTGGACCCAAACACCATTAAAATGTTATATAACTGTTTTGTGAGATCCAAACTTGAATATGCTGCGATTGTATGGTATCCTCACTATAATGTACACATCGATAATCTCGAAAATGTTCAGCGTAGACTTCTTAAACTGCTAAAGAGAAGCTAAGGTCTCAAAAATTTTTTGGCATTAACCACCCCCATTACCACCCCCACCCCATTATTAAAGGGGATGAAAAAAAATGTGATTTAGTGTATGTACAAGAACCAGAAACCTCAAAATATTTTTTTACCTCATCCACCCCCACTACCCCCCCCCCCATCACCACCCCCACACCACTACTGATGTGGGGTACCGTTTTATGGGTTTTTGGGGTAGAGGATTTCAAATATTATATTATTAAAGTTCCGTAAACAATTATTTCCACATACAAAATTTTTTCGTTGTGAGTGACTTGGATAGAGAATCTGGATGTGATTCCTTGGGCAGCGGTTTTTTTATTTGGTGAAAGGAGTATTGATAACTTCATACGAGATGTAGTCAATAAAGTCATATCGTATTTTATTATACACACATACTAAAAAATATTAATATTTTTTATACGTCTAATACAAAAGAAAAATATCAATTTTCACGTTGCCTTTTCCGTGCTGCAGATGGAGGTCAGCAAGAGTCAGTTTCAGACGTTGATGTTGAAGGGTTTATTTCTAGAAAATTGGTTTAATTTTGTTCACCGTCGTCAGAGATGTCTTGTCTTCATTCTCGTATCGTATTTCAAAACGTAGTATCAGTACGTCTTGATCTAGAGGTCCTCCTTAATGTCGGCATTCTTTCATGGTAGTAATAGGCACCAGGCAATTCGAGACGCTTTTCCAACCCCATTCTTGCGGATTCTTGCTCTCTTTGAGATCGATTTCGCAAGAAGTTGATATTTACTGTCATTCAATGTTATATCGTCGGAAGTCACTCCACAGAGAGCTCTGATGAAAGATATTCCTTCTGCTACGATCAAACCTGGAAAAGTATCTGGATCTTGGAATATTTTCACCGTTTTGCTCAAGTTCGAGTTTTTCTCCAGAAGGTTTGTAAACTTTTTAACTCTGTCTGAAAAATGCCGAAGTTGTGTCGCATTCGCTGAAGGCATGAATGAAAAGAATATGTTCTGAAATTTCTGACTTTTTGAAGCCAGTAGAAGAGTAGAATCTTTCTGAAATACTTCCTCGTCCAGGCTTCTCCAAAAAAATATTGGACACCGTGCGCGCCAGATCTCTTAACAATACAAGTAAGTCCACATCCTCACTGACACTATTACTGACTCATAATCAGGTGACAGATCAATGCAGCATTAATTATGAAAGCATCGGCATCTTCTGCAGCTTCCTTGATGATAAATTTGCTGTTCCGGAATGTAACAGTTGTAGCAAAGTTGACGTTTGCCTAAGTAAATAATAATAATAATAATAATGAAGTTTATTTACGAAGAGGAAAGAATATATTACATAGTAATGTTTCATAAGGAAACGTAGATGTAAATAAACAATAACCCACTAAGGCGAACCTTGACGTGGGTGTACACCTCTCTATTCATACATCCCATTACCCTAGTAGGGAATCTGGTTGCATAAACAGCAAGGTGTGAAACATATTATTAATATCTACAAAGTACTAATACCGTTGAACATTAAAACTAGAAAAATAAAAAAAAGAATATAGAAAAGATATACCAATTCAGGACTTACAATACTAATGTAAATACAACTTTAAAATATAACTTTGAAATATAACTTTGAAATGGACGGCAATGGCGCCACCTCTAAAATTACATTTGAATATTTCAATGTTTGTGCATTCAGATAAAATACAGAGGACTAATACCTTGTTCCTTAGTTTAGTTGATTAATTAATGTGTTAGCAATTTTAAATTTAAAGATATGTTTATTCGTGTAGTATGAATAAGTAATAATTGTTTCTATTTCCGCTCATTACCCCTCTAAAACCAACACCAATATTCGTGACCATTCAGAGGCAGTAGCAAAACCGAGTAACACGAATTTTTATATATGGTTAGTTTTTGGGAAGTATCAGGTGTTTAAATTATTTTTCCTGTCTATTAATTGGTGTATTTTATTAACAGGTGTGACAGAGAGCCACGAAGTGTAATGTCACTTTACCACTTAGCTCTGTCTTGATGATGATCGAAAAAGTACTTTGTCACTAGCTTTAGTTCATCTGTACTTAACAATGTATTTTTATTAAATTATAATGCCCTAATAAAACTGTTTCGTTAATGTAATGAGAGTTAATGAAAAGGTATCGTCACTATTTTCTGCTTGATTTTCCATAATACCCGTTGTTTATCCCAAATATAATCAATGTAAATTCAATCAGAAGCAAAGCTGATATAAACTGGCAGCATTTGCGTTCGATTCTTTTTTTCATCTTGGTTACGTAACATGCATGACATCCTCATAAAATGTTGACGAATCGCGGTTTTCTGTTAAAAATTCAACATAATTATTTCTTTATATTGATATTTTAAAATGATCTTAGATAAAATCGTGTGTAATTCGAGCGTAAAGTGTCATTGTCGCTCTCGAGTGCTTGGCCGTTTGAAAGGCAATCATTATAGTTGGAGGGACAATCATTATCAACAGCAAAGTGCAATTAATTATAGACGTCGCTGATGTAATCGTTTTAACAAGTGTGATTGAACGACTTGTATTATGTATGTATCTAGTAAATTATTACCCAAGTAGCACAAGTAGTTGTATTTTGGTCATCATCGTGTTACAGTCGCTAAAAAGGATGGCTATTTGGTTATAGTGGTGATTATTAAAATTGAATTATTACGTTCTGAAGACGAAAATGGGGAATCATATCTTGGTCATCAAAACGCAACTGAATCCAAATGTTCATAACGCATGTGCAACTCATTTGGCTTTCTTTTTTGTGGCTGCTTTATTACTAGTTATGAAATGGCTCTTATGGCGAAAGGAGTGATGTATCTACTTCACCGTGACTAAATCATGACTTTTAGTGCTAAGATAAAACAAGAACACTATTATGGTCATCTTTCGGCTTTAAGCAGGCGTTGTTAGATAAAATAAACGTCCATCATACTTATAGTTTGTTCATCTTTAAAATTTTATGAACATTATAATTGCGTATATGGTCAATCAACGCGCGATTTTTTTCTGTAAACTTATATAAAATACTCATAGAAACAAAGGGGCCTCCAGAAATCTCTAAATTTCAGGTAAAATTAAATTAATTTGTAATATATACATATAAACATTTTGTAGTTTCAAGAAGCACAATCGATGGTAAGGTTATTAAAACTTAATAAAATATCGAATTAGTAAACCAAAACATTCTTTCATAGATATAATTAATAAAGTATTGGAAACGAACGTAATGGCCGTCGTTCCGGTTCTTCTTGATTGGTAGAAAACATGGCGGCAAGTTGTCATCATTTGGCATATTCGTTCGCTAATGATGCTAGAAATGAGCCAGAATATGACTATAAGAGATATAATAAACTTTTTTCGTCAAATGGCAAATTTAACCGGTCATATTGACCAAACTATTACCAGAAAATTGGTTAAAGTGGTTAGCGAGTTTTCGTATCAAAATACAGCTAAACTATGAAAGACATAACCTCTCTTTTTTACGTTTCTTTTAACCCTTTCACTCCTTTCAGGCTCGGGAAATCATGCACCAAAAGCTCCGTTGCTGCACGGGATATTTTCTTCTAATTCATCTGTTTCTTTTTGTTATTGGGGATTGCTAAGCAATAAAATATACTTTAGTTGCATCTGTGGAGATTTATATTTTGTTTTAAGTATATACTTTGGCGTGGTACCCATATACACAGTATACATTACAGAGTACACGGTACCTATATACAGTGTATAGAGTCCACTATGCATATACAATATGCGGTATGATTCAAATGGTGTACCACCATGCCTGAAAGGGTTAACTGCCTTTGTGTGGAACGGGTTGCTTTGTATTTTGACCTTTGTTTCTCCAACGTTTTTACATTTCCTTTCTCCAATCAAATTAAAATTTGTTACTAAAGTTTCTGAAAATGTATTGCGTAGACGAAATCATCGAGGAGCAAATTTGCCTTAGTGCAGTTCCTTCAAGTTGGGTAAAAAACATGGCGGCAAGCTGTCATTATTTGGCATATTCTTTCTCTAATGATGCTAGAAATAAGCCAGAATATGACTGTAAAAGATCTAATAAACTTTTTTCGTCAAATGGCAAATTTAACCGGTCATATTGACCAAACTATTACCAGAAAATTGGTTGAAGTGGTTAGCGAGTTTTGTATCAGAGTACAGCTAAACCTTTGTTTCTCCAACGTTTTTACATTTCCTTTCTCCAACCAAATTAAAATTTGTTACTAAGGTTTCTGAAAATGTATTGCGTGGACGAAATCATCGAGGAGCAAATTTGCCTTAGTGCAGTTCCTTCAAGTTGGGTAGGTAGTAAATAGCCAACTGTACTGATCAAATACAAAAGCATGCATACATTTTTGACTAATCCGCAATCAAAACCAGACTCAAAATACTCCCAGCAACCGTGTACAATAAATAGGAATAATAGTAAAATGTTAATAATGACTAGAGCCTTAGAAAATGGAGTGTCAGCATTCTTGAACACTGATGCAGGACACTTTCACTTTGATAATCTAAATATTTACATTAATGTATAAGCTTTTGTAGCCACAAGCGTCAACGAAAACACCCCGTGAAAAGTGTCGGGGACGTTCCTTTTCCAATAACATGTTGAACTCTGCCTATATTTTCTTTTAGACTTCATTCTTATTTTTCTGTTGATATATAACTTATCTGCGTATGTATAAAGTTATCAACATTATTAATAGTTGTTTCAGGTTATATATTTTATCTTGCCATTTGGCGTCAATTTAGATTTTAATGTGTACAAAATTACTTCTAAAATAGTCATTTAATAAGGATATTTTTTCATTATTGTTTCAGTCATGATTCGGTAATAACAGCTAAGAAAACCGCAATAATAAATCCTAACTAATATAGTCATGTTTAGGCTAATTTCTTGGTAATAGTTTGGATATCAACACTATATTAAAAACAATAAACCATGTCAACATACTTTAGCCATTTTTATAGCTAAAATGGCAGCATTAGGACTTATATGACATTTTGAAAACGACTTTATAACCAAACCTGCATGGCGATATTATGGCTACTAATAATGACCAGTATATAGCTAAAAAGAGATCATTATGACTATTTCGTTTTTAAATTTTACGCTAAACTACGACTAAAATAAGATGACCAAAATATAACTAAACGAAAGTCGTTGAAACGTTTTAGTTGCTGTATTTTGGCTATCTCAGCTGAATAGCATATTTGTGCTACTTGGGTACCATATAAGTACACTTTGAGCAAGACTGTGCACCCAGCGCTCACAGAGAATTTTTCTAATTTTTGCTGCTACTGCTCGGAAACTATTGGTCTGAGAAAAAAAATGTATACTTTGTCCATTTAGAATGTAAGATTGATAGAAAACGAGTTATTGCACAAAATCCCGATTTTGGTACCTGATTTGCATAATTAAAGATAGTTTCGTATCTCTGCGGGAGACCAACACGTAATATATCATTTAAAATATTGTAAAAAATATATATATTTTGTATTTGGGTGTGATTTCTCGGACGACGCGCGACAAGCATCGAAGTTCGGGAATGTGCTTTCATACCGAAGTACACATACTATTTTTTCTGTAATCACAATCAATATTATTATAAATTAAAGAATTTGTATTAATGCATAACATTTCTTCATTACAATCTAGTTGCTTATTAATAAGTGCAATTTTATTGTGAGTTGGTTTGTCTGCGTGTATTTATTTACTGTCTAAAATATACATAAAAAACCGTACGGGAATGTTACTTTCCCGGCTTAGGCCAGGAAAATAACATTCCTGTACGATTTTGTTGATCGTTGTTTAGCAACGGATCTTTGCCGGTCTGTTTTAGTCTGTTTAAGAGAGATTTCCACGTTTCTTAGCAATGGACTAAAATACTGGAATTAGGAAGTTTCCTATTTTAGAAATATCATGTACATTCAACCTCATTTAGTAGTCTTTCAGATAACTAGTCAAACAAAAAAAAAATTATCTCGATATCTGAAAAACTCACGAACTTATTCAATTTCTTATTTGACTACTTCGCCTCGGCTGAAGTCCACCGTGACGTCACAATACACAACGCGCTGACTTGCCATGCCGGCGGCGCGCTATATGTTCCCTTTATTTGGTGAATGTGCTCGATTTTCTGAAATGTCACAAAATGTCACTTTTGATTCGTTCGTGCCGAGCCGAATTTTCGAATTTCGCCGTGCAATTTACGTTCAGGTTTATCTGGAAGACTTCCTCTTTACGTCGCGACATCATACGGCCGTCCCAAAGGTGTTTTTCGAAAAATATGAACGTGCCAAAATTACATGTTTTAACAATTTTTTCGGCTCTCAAATGCAAGCTGGCTATAAACTGCCGGTGCCTGCCAGCGAGTATAAAGGTGCCCGCGCCCGCTCGCTGTTGGCGGAATCATGTATTGTATAAGATAATTAACACCTGAAGTCTATTAATTAAACACCTTTATTCCAAACATTAACTTTATAACTTTTAACGTCAAAATCTACATAACATTAATATCTTCAATCTTCGCAACAATATCCATGATTTCCATGGTTTCTAACTGTCAAATCTTACATTCGGCCATCCTGAGCGTAATGGCTGCCCTCAGTCGTTATAGGGATCTATGGGAAAGAAATGAAATAATTAGTTAGATACCATAATAATAAAGATCCGTTGATCTTTCTTTATCGTTTTCGTATGGCACGTTTGCCAGAGATCCGTCGATTTCTCGTATTCGTAAGGCACGTTTGCCAGAGGTCCGTCGATCTCTCGTTTAATCGTATTGGCACGTTTGCCTGAGATCCGTCGATCTCTCGTTTGATCATGTTGGCACGTTTGCCAGAGATCCGTCGATCTCTCGTTTAATCCTATTGGCACGTTTGCCTGAGATTAGTCGATCTCTCGTTTAGTCGTATTGGCACTTTTGCCTGAGATCCGTCGATCTCTCGTTTGATCGTGTTGGCACGTTTGCCTGTGGTCCGTTCGACCTCTCGTTTGATCGCACTGGCACATTCGTCTGAAATCCGTCGATCTCTGTTGACTTACCCATTGTCATCTTGAAACGTGATCCACTTCTTAATGTGATTGACAGCTATCACCGTTCGTAACCGCTTGGAACCTTCTCTCAAATCTTGCACCTCGTAGCGATCGTTGATTAAAACTTTAGAAATACGGAATGGACCCTTGTATTTAGGAAATAGTTTTCTACTGGAACCTGTTGCTTGTTGACTCGTTATTCTGATCATAACAAGGTCACCTTCGTTATACTTGGGTGCTTCTCGTCTCGTCTTATCGTATCGTTCTTTTTGTTTCTTTTGATCCTCCGTTATATGATCTGCTATCTTGCATCGTAATTCTTTCATATCTATTCTATGTAAGGTCTGCTGGATTTCGTTTAGTAGCCAGGCGTCAGCTACATGTTTGCTATTGCACCCAATAAGAGCCTCCATGGGTGTTGAATTTATTGATTTATTAAACGTAGTGTTTAAAGCACTCTGAATTTGCTTAACGTAGTTATCCCAAGAATTTGAATATTCTCCTGCCGTTGTAGTGGAAAGTGCACTAACGATGGTTTTATTATAACGTTCGCATTGTCCGTTAGCTCGTGGCGATGCAACTGCATTTAAAACGTGTTTCACTCCATAATTTTTACAAAAAATGTTGAATGATCGTGATGTGAATGCTGTACCTCTATCACTTATTATTCTTACGGGCACACCAAATAAAGAGATCAGGTTAGTCAAAACTTTTATTACGTGTCTTGATTTTTGGTCACGGACAGGTTCAATAATACAGAATTTCGTGAATGCGTCTACAATGACTAATAAATATTTATTTTTCTTTTTGCTAATTTCGAAAGGGCCTACATGATCTATATGGATTGTATGGAATGGAATGGGTGTCTTTTCTATTGGGTGAAGTTTGCCTACTTTCGTAAGTGCCGTGTTCTTGTAATAAGCACAACTTAAACAAGCCCTTACATATTTCGTTACGAATCTCCTCATTTTTGAGAACCAATAGTTAACCTGTATTCGTTTCAATGTCTTTTCAACACCTAGGTGCCCAGCTTCATCATGGCATAAACGACAAATCTGCATGCGAGCTGCTTTTGGGACAACCCATGCATTCGTTCTGTCTTCAAGCTTTCTATATACTTTTGCTTTCGAAAGGACACTTATTAGATTCATGGCCTAATTTTCTACATTTAGTACATTCTTGCCGTGGTTTGCGACACTCTCTAGCAAAATGACCTGGTAAGCCACAGTTATTGCAGCAAACAGTAACGTTTTGGCTGTGGCGATTTTCTTGAAATTTGCGTTTTTTACTAAGGGTAATTTTAGACTGATTTTTGGAGCCATAAAGATGTGAGTTTGCACTAGTTTTATCTAAAGTCGGCATACTGCCCATAGTATTCAAGTAAGCATACAACATATTAGCATCCGTATGTCGTGCAGATCTTACAACACGTGCAATGTTTTCATCTGTACTGCCTCCAATCACAGCATCTATCAAATATTCACTAGGTATTTGTAAATTTAAAGCTCTTAATTTAGATAATTTTTTAAAACAATAGTCGCCTAAATGTTGACCTGGTTTTGTTTCATAATTTGAAGCATCTTTCAATAAATTAGAAAAAGGAACGGACTTACTGAATTGCTTTTTCATATTGTATTTCAGTTCATCCCAAGTAACATCGTGTTTGACCTTTTCATCATACCACTGGCGAGCGTTTCCCTTGAGTCGACTGACAATCAATCTTAAAATGGCATTGTTATCCCATCGATACCGCTTGGCTAACTGATCCACCCTTTGTACCCATTTTTCCACAATCATGTCATCCTTAGATGGGTCATATGATGGTATTAAAAATTCCTCTCCAGAAGTTGTTGGTTTATGTCTCAATTCACTAATTTCACGTTTCAGCTTTTTCAGTTGATGTTTCAGATCAACACTATCAGCTGAAGACGACGAGTCATTGCTGCTGCGGCTGCTGCTGCTTGACGAACGAGTGGAACGTGAGCGATGTCTATGAGTCCGTGCACTTCCGCGAGATTTTCGTTTTCCCATTATGCGAAACACCACAAAAATACTACGCGATATGCAGGCACTGCTATACGTACTTGGGGGTATATTCCGCTTCTGACAAATGTAAGATAATTAACACCTGAAGTCTATTAATTAAACACCTTTATTCCAAACATTAACTTTATAACTTTTAACGTCAAAATCTACATAACATTAATATCTTCAATCTTCGCAACAATATCCATGGTTTCCATGGTTTCTAACTGTCAAATCTTACAATTGTGACGTAATCGAGCTCAGCCCAGATGATCGCGGCATTTTAAACTTGGAAGGACCATAACTTTTTTATTTATAGAGATAATTTAAAAAAAAATATAGATATTTTTTAGATTTTTACGACTTACTTACGAGAAAATGGGAAAAATGGAAACTTCCTAATTGTGCATTTTTCGATCTGAAATCGCACCGAAAATGTAGACATTGCCGATTGATTTCAAAAAAATAAATATTTATTTTGTAGTTCCACTACCTAAATCACATAGATATGACGTATTTAGGAGAGGCACCGGAACGCCAAAAATTAATATAATGGATTACTGGAATGTAAAAAAAGCTTTCCACTTAAATTAATAAGAGAGATTTCCACGTTTGTTTTCGGATTTTCTGTTTTATTGATATGCTTAGATATATTTAGCCTGTTCACGTCTACTAATTATGTAATAAAGGCGAATTTCTGATTCAACGAATAAGCAATAAATAACCTTCCATCAGTACTAATTATGAAATTAATCGATAATACAAAAGACAGTTCCAAAAGATTGATTACTTCTTAATTCAGACAATATGTTTGATCCTTCCTTTTCCTGTATCTTTCCTGGCAAAAAATTCTAATTAATCTCAAGGTCAATTATATGAAATAATATTTAAAAATAAAGTTGCATTTTATACCAAGAATCTAGAAAAGTTGACAACCGTCTGTCTATTTAAAAATCGTTCTGGTTAAAAGAAAATTAAAAATACAATAACAAAAATACCACTGCATCTCTTCACTGTTCTCCACTAAACAGTAAGTAACAATAATACGATTAGGAATTAAATAAGTTAATCATGTATCAATTATGTATATTTTACAAATTTGGATATTTCACTTTAAAGTTAATTTTTGTGGTTGGCATCTTTTAACTTCTTAACCGACTTCATAATTTTTTTAAAAAGAGGAGGTTCTCAACTAGACTCGTATGTTTTCTTGTTTACTATATTTGTTCAATCACTGCTCGGAATTTGTTTAAGAGATTACTATGAACTCATCATTCTGCAAAGTATAGCTCGGCGGTGATCCTGTTGTAGAACCTCCCTTTCAACCTAAGTCAAAAAATAAATAAAAAGTTCGACTTTTAAAGCCTAACTAACCATATTTAAGGCATCAGCGCCGTAGACTGACACAAAAAGACTTAATAGTAAGGAATCTAGCATCCAAAAAGACGCGTCTAAAATGCCGAACCCTGAACTCGTGGGTATAAAATTAAAAAAATATGGATATCATCCAGAATTTTATGCCGAATCCGATTCCAGAGGGCGCGATGTCGGCCAAGATTGCGAAATTGCAAAAAAAAATAATAATTTCGAAAAAAATTTGGAACTTAAATATTTCATTATCTTTCGTTTACATTGCATTTACGAGCTTATTTATAATTTTCTTTTAATAATTCTTATATCAATCGAAAGCTTAATGTTTGTAGTTTCATACAAGTGTAATAAGAGACATTATTTTCATTATAAACAACACTATAAATTGTTTAAGCAATATGTGCTCGGAAAGTGTAGTGTAATTTTCGGCATCGAGGTACTCTTGTTATTATTGCAGATAGATGTGTAGTTTTATTCGAGACGAAATACGTACAATAGACCAACGAACATTTTTTATTAAAACAATTTTTTAATTCGCTGAATAATTTAGGAGATATGATTTTTTAAAATGAAGCGCATTGTTTTGGTCTACCGCGCGTGCGGTCTTGTCTCTGTAGGCTATTTACAAATGATTTCGAGGCACTGCTGTTATAATAAAAGTATTTTTCGATCGGCAATGTCTACATTTTCGGCGCGATTTCAGATCGAAAAATGCACAATTCCAGTATTTTAGTCCGTTGCTAAGAAACCATCAGAAAACGGACTGGAAAAGATTCGTTGCTAATCAACGATCAACAAAACCGTACGGGAATGTTACTTTCCTGGCCTAGGCCGGGTACTAATATATTGTCCTTCAAAACTCAGCCAAAATCTTTAGGGTTGGGAAGCACTGGATTGACGCAACTTCCTGTCTTACAAATAATTATTTGGTAGGCAGCTCTAAGAATGTGCTGGTGAAATGAGTCTTCAGTTGGTGGCAATTTCGAATATCCGATGTACAAGTGTGAAATAAATGGGTTCGCAAATTGTCCAAATTACTAATGAAAACGGTCTACCAAGACTTTAAAGAAATATCGTGCAGAGTTTTCAAATTCAGCAGTATCAAATGAATTGCCGAGTGGAAAATTCAATATTGACTGTAAGTTAGGATCATTGGCATATTTGAGGCATGTTTTGAATACGTACATTTTTCCTTTTCTGAAAGGAAAACTGACCGTATCGTAACCACTTAAGCCGTAAGTACATAGAAAAAAATTGCCCAAATAAATTTCTGATATATTCTGCATAGTCGACAGTTTTTGTATTATGCAGTGAATAGGTATATACACATCGAATCTATGTATCCACAACTCATTTATGTTTATTCTAGTAGCGTAGTATAGTGCTATCACAAAAATGTCTGTATAAGTAGCTTGTATTATTACCTTTTTGTAATTCAGACTTAACTACTGAACTTTTGCAAATATTCTACTGTCTGCTTCGCTGTGATTTGAAGAGTGTAAGTCTGTTACAATTTTACTTTATTTCATGGAGGAAATCGTTGTACTGGCACTATCTTCGGCCATCCCTGTCATAACAGAAACGTTAGTAGGTAGACTACTATGATCTGTGTAGAATTTTTCGGAAATATACTTCAATAAACGAGCTTTGTTGTTATTATTTGCCAGGAAAAGTTCCCAATTCGGAATTTTAATATTATCCTGCACCTCAAATTCATGACTCATCACAGTTTATTTGCTGCGTCGCATTCGCTCCATTTCTTTGATGCAATTTACATCAGACTCATATCTATCCCCCACTAAAACGATCAAATCACATTCAACGGGTTTGCTACCTATAATTACATCTGCATACTTTCTGAATAGCTCCTTAAACGTTGTACAATTTTTGAATTGATAACGCTGAATAAAAGCTATCATATCAATTATATAAGCAGTCTTTTGTTCGGGGTTAGGAAGTAATATCTTCAATTCAGTCCAATTTTCTTTCAAGCATGCCTTTGTGGAATGAAAAAAATCAGCTTTATTGCCATTACGCATACTATATCTAAATAAACTGTCTACATCTGGCTGAAAAGTGACGGTGGATAGCTTAGCCATTCGTGACTAAAATCGCGTACCCGAGGCCACGCTTATATTTATTATTATGATGAGTTATGACTACGGCCGCGCGCCCTACATTTAAAAAATCATATCTTCTAAATTATTCAGCGAATTAAAAAATTGTTTTAATAAAAAATGTGCATTGGTCTATTCTACGTATTTCGTCTTAAATAACTATCATCTATCTGCAATAATAACAAAAGTACCTCGATGCCGAAAATTGCACTACACTTTCCGAGTACATATTATTTATTTATAGTGTTGTTTATAATGAAAATAATGTCTCTCTATTACACTTGTATGAAACTACAAACATTAAGCTTTCGATTGATATAAGAATTATTAAAAAATCTTTATAAATAAGCTCGCAAATGCAATGTAAACGAAAGATAATGCAATATTTAAGTTTCAAATTTTTTTCGAAATTATTACTTTTTTTGCAATTTCGCAATCTTGGCCGACATCGCGCCCTCTGGAATCGAATTCGGAATAAAATTCTGGATGATATCCATATTTTTTTAATTTTATACCTGCGAGTTCATACCCCATGATCGAATTCGGACCTTTAGATTCTCGACTATAAACACGTTTGCAGAGGCACAAGGCACAAAAAGTGAAAATTCGAAGAGCAACGAATTTTCACTTGGAAAAATATTTTTCCTGAAATCGATCAAGTATGTCTACCATATTTTCAACCATATTTTTTGAACTTTAAATTCGTAATTACGGTGCAGATTTCGGTTACGGTTTCGGTCCCTGTCTAGAAGGCGCACTTGTCCTTGCTCTGTTTTTGGGAGGCGATTCTTTCAAAATATTATATTTTCTTTAGATAGGATATTGCATAAAAAAATATTTACTGTATTGATTAATTTTGGATCAAACCAATAAATGGTTATTATTTGAACTGTAGCATTTTACTGATTGAATGATTAACTTTAAGTCTTTTCTCTCGAAGGCTTTTGTGTGATAGGTCGGCACTGAAAAGCTCGAGAGGAACATTCTATAAAAGTGATTAAGAGATCTATAAGTAAAGATCCAATATAGTGTAAAATACTTCCACTGGATGTGGAAGTAAAATATAAGCTAAAGTGCATCGAAAGAGATAATACAGTCCCTGTACTGGAGTCCCGTAAAAATTTTAGTACTGATTTATCTAACCAACAGAATCGAGTGAAGTAGGAGAGTCAGAAAAAGTTGGGTAGACATCACCATCACCATATTCTGGACCGGGTGTTTTAGACACAATTTTCCAAAATGGCCGACACCGATTTTATTTTGTATATATTTCTGCTCCTGCAACAGTCATACTCATCATTTAGGCGTCTAAATATATGTTTTTAGGGGCAAGGAATCGATTAAGATGGTTTGTGAAGTTGCCTGACGCTATTTATTAAAGAAAATCAGTACTAAAAGTTTTACAGGACTTCACTATTACAGGGAGTAATCCGCAATTTAAAAACTGGCCTACTTTATTGTAATATTTATGTTGATACATCCTAAAAACTGGAATATTCATTTCATAAAAATATTTTTATTTTACAAGTAAACTAACATTGATGAAAATGGATGATCATCAAAGGATGGAAATGAGATTGGCAACTGTTCGCTAAGAAAAACCAAACGTTTTTTTCGACGTGGAGAAGTGGATCCATCGTAGGGATTCATTAATAGTAATGAACAAAGAAGTTCAAACTTGCTCGGACCTTCGAACCTTTGTAGAAGAAGCAGATAGCAGAATTATAATCCATCTCTTCCATGCTGTCCAGTCGGGCATAACGTGCCTTATGTGCTATAAAATGACACTGATGTTGCTCTTATCCATCGATATATATTTGAACTATTCGGTAACTGATTGCAAGGATTGTGGATCAAAGTGGGAGTGGGTGATAAAATGGGCTATGTTCCTCTACACATACTTGGGAGGCAACTGGGAGCTGCACATTGCAACACTTTAATTAAGGCCCACATACTTACAGGTTGTGATGTCACAAGTAAGATTGGAACAAAACCATCTGCCCTAAAAGCATCGTCAGATTCAGCAACTTTACTATTTCGATTTGCAGAAGATAATACTCTGTATGAATGAACACTTGACAAAGCAGAGGAATGCCTTGTTCAAGTTTTACATCCATCATCAAAGTGTAAAAAATATGATGAACTTCGTTATTCATTACACAAGCGGAAACACATATCAGAGTTACCACCCACATCTTTCTCACATATCCGAAGATGTTTTTTTGTTTTACGGAATGCTTAAACCTATCATAAAGCTATTTTCCTGATACAAGCCTGCAGCTGACCAGATTATGGATGGTGCAAAGATGCAAATGGTGTGCTGATCTGTGCCTTAACAATATACCTTCTGAACTATTAATACAGTGCAGTTGTACAGCATGTGCTATTAGTAGGTGTAAATGTAAATTGCAATATTTGACATGCGCAGAGTATTGCAAATGTGGTGAACAATGTAAAAGATGAGAAGAAAAAAAGTATGTTAGTTTTACACTCAGTTTTCCATAACAGAGTTTACTTCTGTGTCTATGAAAATGTTGTGCAAATATAATTAAATTTTGTAGTTTCCAAATAAAATATTGATTGAATTCCACTTTTGTTCATATTTTAATTTAAAATCCAAATATAACTGATTTTCTTTAATAAATAGCAGTCAGGCAACTTCACAAACCATCTTAATCGATTCCTTGCCCTTAAAAACATATATTTAGACACCTAAATGATGAGTGTAACTGTCGGAGGGGCAGAAATATATACAAAATAAAATCGATGTCGGCCATTTGGGAAAATGGCGTCTAAAACACCAGCCCCAGAATATGGTGATGTCTACCCAACTTTTTCTGATTCTCCTATATGTGCTTCACTCAATTCTTGGTTAGACAAATCAGTACTAAAATTTTTACGGAACTTCAGTACAGGGACAGGACTAAGAAGCCGGTTTTGGAGAGAGAGAGTAGTTAGCAACCCACGGTAAGTACAGCTTTTACCTTTCTCGTCTATGAGACATCTCATAAATATATAGAACTCGTCTGGGAGTGGAAGCAACCACACGCAGTCAAAGGTGGACGCGACTGGCGCTCTTAATAAATAATATAGTGTCACGTCCATCAGATGCTATGTGGTAGGTTCTTCTACAATTCCATAATCATTTCATCAAGCTACGCCTATTTTAAGGCGAGCAAAAACTGAAAATAAGATTTTTTTAGTCGAGAATACGCCGAATTCACAAGTGATAAAAACTTAATTTGTTGATTGATTGATTGACTTATTGATTGATTAACCAGCATATGGTAGGCATTGCTGCCACATGACGTATTGTATAGGAATCTGTGCTGGGAAGTGTAGGTGTTTGTGAAATGCGTTACCGCATTGTGTCGTAATCTGAGTGTTGATACTCTACTCCAGTCGAATTAAACATAATAAAAAATTTTGCGTCTTTGTGGAAGTTGGTCAAGAGGGCATAATAAGCAAGCACTATGAACCATAAGGCCGCAAAAAAAAATGTGAGAGAGGAGACTGGAGAACACATGACATAAATCGTTATTACACAATAAGTGTTGATCCTATTTAAATACAAAAACACATTTTCTATGCGCAATGAATTGGACTTTTAGGATAAACAAAAACATTTACCAGAATTATACTGGTTTTGGTTTTTTAATGCAACAATACCAAAATAGCCATTTTTGGCATATTTTGCTGTCTAGCTCCTAAACCAATGAATGTATTAAAATGAAATCAACGTAAATTTTCTTATATCAGGGTCGTACATTCATGAAAAAAAAAAATGAGCGAAAAAAAGTAGGTTCACTTTTTTTTTAAATAGGGGGTTTTCAAAATTTCAACATCCCGTATCATGGAAACCGAACGGTATTCGCTGAAAGTTTTTTTCACAAATCATCATCTCTCCTTAAGGGCATTAGTATGTGTAATATTGTAGATTGGAAATAATAGTCGTTTGTCCTGTACAGAAGATCCCTAAATTCGGACAGCGCGACATTTCCGGCCTCGTACAGCCAAAACCATTCCTACGAAAAATGTGTAATAACTATATTATGTAGAGGAGAGATGAATCTTCAAAAAATGTAACTTGGTAAAGAGCCCTACGGGTAATAGGGAAAAAGATAAATATTACAAAAAATTGAATTTTTAAAAGTTTATTATTTAAAGTTAATCCTATGGACACATAAGTAAAATTTCAAAGTTTCAACCCCTAAAAATAGGGGACGCACATGGTGTAGCAGGGTGTAGTTTGATGTGCTTGCTTATTATGCCCTCTTAAACATCTTCCACAAAAAAAGGACGCAAAATTATTTATTATGTCTAATTCGACTGGAGTACTCCTCTCTTTGTGTTTTTGTTTCTGGAGTTCATCTCCTTCTGAGTCCTCTGTTTCCCCTGTTTTTGATTTTGGGAGAGCATATATCCCAGTACTCCATTGCGTACGTTTCTGTATTTTTTGTCATTGTCTTCCCTCTTATTTATGTGGACGTTTTATGTAGTTGATTCATTCTTGTTGCTTTTGCTAGTAGCTCTACTCAAACTTCTTCTGTTGGCTCATATTTAACTCGCAGTATGATGCCTATGTATTCGAATGGGAATTGGGAATTGGGCATAATATTTGCATTCCATGCTGCAGAGTGTTATTTTATAATCATCTATATTTTGTAGCGGGTTAATTTTGGGAAAGGATATTTGTATGGTTGTGTTCCATCCAATAGTGAATCAACTCGTTTATTTTCTCTACTCCTAATGCAGTATTTCTTCTAGCTCTAACCATTACTTGACAATGGCTTGCCCTAGGGATAGTGGTTCATTCCTTGTATTAATTTTGTTCGAATTCTCTTTGCGTTCCCTTTTTTTCCTAGTTTCTTGGTCCAATGTTGCAGTGGTATATCTTCTTGTGTGAGTCTTATTGTTTCTTTTGTATTTATATGTCTGAAGGTTCAGTTTAGTCATTGTCCTGGTGTGAGAGTTCCTATGTTTTAGAAAAATGCCTGTTGCTTTTAATTCATGTTTCACGTCATTTGTGGTAAAAAATTCAAACTTTGCAATATTTTTGCAGATTTACATGAAAGTGATTTCAGGATTTTCTGATAACGAGCCTGACGTTAAAGCTTAATTTAACGTCAAAAATGACGCATATTTTCTTTTACCAATTAATTGAACTATATTACCTAATATCGATATTGAGGTCGATGTTAAAATAAACAGAAAACGGATTCAAACGATTTTTAACCGACTTCAATATCGATATTAGGTAATAAAGTAGGTAAATGAACTTTATTACCTGAAGAACGTTTCGTTCTTCAGTTATCATGCTTAGAAGGAACGTGACGTATGATGGACGGACAGACGGACGGACAGACAGGCGGACAAGTTGTTAAGAATTCGATCACAAACATAATGATACTCGTAATGATGTGAAAATTCTTCTCTATGAACACCATTTATTTTAGAAATATGCCGATCAAATGCAATTTACTTTTTAGTGTTTGCGAAGAGCATAATAAGATGTGCAAGTTTATTGGAACGTAGAACTCTTATGTCGATATCTTCCTAGGTTTGGACATTTTTGTAATTAAAATAAGTTTAATTATAAGAGAATAAAATAATATACAAATATGCTATAACTGCCAAGTACAAGCAACTGTTTCATAAGTCATTTTAGGTTATTAGATTTACTCTCTTGCGACACTTATGATAAGCTGCATTTGTCAAAGGATTTATTTTTGAGCCAACGCCCGCATGTAAGTTTCCATACTAAGCAATATATCAAAGGTAATCGAGTGTGCGAACTTGCAGATGTTAACAAAAGACCTTAATATTTTAACGCTCCCATATAGATTTTGCCTTTTTTATGATTGTATGCTAGCCAACCAAGTATTTTTCTTCTAAAATCTTTAAAAATTTTTATGTTAGTTAATCACTGATGAACACCGATAATAATTAAAACCGATATATCACACACACACACACATAGCTGATTACGAAGTTAATACTTTAATTAAATTTTAGTTAGAAACACAGAAAAAGGACATGTCATAAAGTAACTGTCGGCTTGCTAAATTTTGCATGATTAAAATTAATTTATCAAGTTTGGATTTGGCAACTTTAAGACATATGACTACTTTTACTTTCACATCCACGTGGTGGAGGTGAAAGATTAGTACTTGACAGTAAAAAAAAATTAGTTATTCTTTGTTCGAGTAGGTAGAATGCCATGAAACGTCGAAGATTTTAAGTTTCAGCAAAAAAATTCTCTCCGTTGGTCTGTCAGACTGTAACTTTTGTTTCTGCGCACGATTACTCTGGAACAGTTTAGGACATTGATTTTAAATTTATTACACCTATGTATTATAACGAGACCTGGAACTAGATTATATTTTGATCTTAGTCCATTGAAGGGGAGTAAATGGGGGTAAATAGATAAAGCAAGAAAATAAGAGACTACAAAATTGGAACTTTGTGTATGTGCGAGAAGCTAATATCTCAAATAGTTTTCCGCATGAGCCACCCCCACTATCACACACATACCACTCCCACCCCATTATTAAAGGAAGTAAAAAAAATGTGATTTAGCGTGCCAATTTTTTGGCCCTCACTGTGACCCCCTTTGTGGACATATGTTTATATGAACTTTTTTCATATATTTGCATGTAGAATCTGCACTAGAAGTTTGTAAACGACATTCCCGGGCACCCTGTATAAAAGTTTTTTCAAATTATTGTATACCTCTACACATTTGTTAGATACAATAAAATTTATTTATATTTATTTTTGAAAACGGCAAGCAAAATAAAATGTTGTGCCTAAATAGCTCTAGAAATTTGAAAATTAGGCATACTTCAAATATCTCCACAGTCGAATTTATATAAAGTCTTATATAAGAAAATTAAATATGATCGATGTCTATGAATCTTTAGACTATCTGGGGAAAACTGAGAGAGCACTTTTCGATGTGGATAAGCAATAGCAGAGCAAATCCCATCCTTTTAAATGACGGTGTCGAGTCCTTTCCAAATTTTGTATGTTTATATTCTGAACTGGACACTATATAATTAAGGCATTCTCAAGATATGTTCCTTCAAAAGTAATACATAATTGCTTTAATTCATTTACGTTTTTAAAATGTACTGAGTTTTCTATGAGAAAATCCAGGGTTCTATAACTTTTAACGGAAATTGGTTCAATGTAGTTTACAAATGTTAGATTTTTATCAGACGTCACACCCGAGTCACAAAAAGTGTCAGGATGGAAAAGTGTATGATTTTTCAATTTATAATCGAATAAAATTTCATTTAAATGTAATTTGTTTGTCATAGACCATATATTAATACCAACGTATTGTAAATAATTCGATGATGACTACGCAGTGTCCTCAAAAGCAATGTCAATTATTAAATATATAGCTTCCCTACAATTATGTAATGGTGGTGATCTAATAAACACCAATTTTTTATTACATTCTAGTTTAATTGCAAGACCATGTAATCTGTTGCAGAATGCTGAACTCGTCAATGCAATGAAAAATTTACATTAAGTAAACCACACAAGGTTGTGATACATATATAATCATTTTAGAAATGACCATAGCTTCCCTCAAGCAATTTTTTTATTAAAACCAGTTGATTTGATATGGCACCTATCTAAGTTATTATTTGATAAATTGAATTACATGGTTTTAAAATGTCAGCGTCTTTCATTCAGAACACTTAAAAAGGGCATGTCAATAAGAGTTACATTAATTTACATAGTTTCGTAGACAAGATTAATCTTATGTTAAGTGTAAGAATATCGTGAGGTTATGAACACATATAATAAGCGATATTGTTTTATAAAACAGAAATTAAAATATTTAAATTGCTTGTAGCTTCCTAATTATTGCTTTAAAAAAATACATTGATGAAAAGCCCCTCTATGTTTTGAAAACAATATTGTTATGAAGGTGTACTCCTAGAATGTTGCTAAAATTAGATAACAGCCTTATTATACAAAAATGTACACACCTATTAAACAATTTAATTATATGCTCTTGGAGCCTTGTTTATCGTACATGGTATTCGACAGAGAATTTTCTTAATTACGCAAAATTTGACATCACACGACGCACGCACAAAAATCAAACTTTCAATGCTCTGGCTGCCTTCATCTTTCTTTACATCTCTGATACATGAACGGTTAGAGGGGCAAACAAAAGGACGTAAATGCTATTGAGATGTAGATTTGGTTCTACGCCTAGCAGAAAACCGTGACAAATAGCGGGATGTAGTGAAATGCCATACAATAAAGAAAAGCCAACTAATGTATGAGTCGTAATCAAGTTGTTATCAATGAGAAGAAGAAAACACCAATATGATTACCTGAATTTCCACAAACCTCCTTTTCCCATATTTAATTAAATTCTAATATTACTTTATTTTGCTACATGATTCAGGTTTCAGCTTTAACGCCACCTTTGAAAAGAGGGAGTGCGTGGGGTATCTGAGGGTAAAACTGAACAAGCGACTGATTATAACATTCTATTCCATGCGCAGGAGACTGACTGTTTCGAATTAGAAATAGCTTATCTAAAACAAAAAGAAGAAATTAATTTAGACTGTCATTGTAAAGCTAGATTTTACATACGCGACGAAGGGGTGGTGCAGTACGTCGGTCATGGCAACGATAAAACTAAAAGTTTTCAACAAAAACGTATGCGTCTCTTCTTAAATTCTTCACAATACACCTTTTCAAAGATCTCCATGCATGTTTCCATGACATAACGCTATTAGCGGACTATATCACAGTTGAATCGAAAAAATAATATCATTTCAAACTTGGTGCGAGTTCTCTTACAAACAACATTAGTTGCCCAGAATGTTATAAGACACGTAAAAAATCACAAAGCTTTACCGCGAATCCCCTTAGGATAGAGCGGAGCATGCCTTATTTTTCTGCATCATATTAAATAATAAATATAATGTATTACCTAATACATAAAACAACATTATTCTCGTGTAAAGTATGTTCTGGCATGATTAAAATAAGAAATTAACAGAAACACGCCTGTATCAATTATAATTTCGAATTATTTTGATATAATTACGCATCTCCCTTCTAACGGTTACTATAGCAACTATAACCAGCGTTAGCTTGTCAAATATTTTAGGAGGGAGTTGCGTAATTATATCAAAATAATTTGAAATCTTAATTGATACAGGCGTGTTTCTGTTAATTTCTTATTTTAATCATGCCAGAACATACTTTACACGAGAATAATGATGTTTTATGTATTAAGTAATACATTATATTTATTATTTAATATGTTGTAGAAAAATAAAGCATGCCCCACTCTATCCTGAGGGGCTTGGCGACAAAGCTTTGAGATTTTTTACGTGTCTCACAAAGTTTAGGTCAACTATACACAAATCAAAGAATATAATTCAGCTTTTCGCATTAAACACAAATTATCCACCATTATATCAAGTGTTGCCAACTCCCGGTAATACCTGTAGCTACACGCCCTGCTGGTATATAGTCCAGCTTGAACAATTCCTGATCCTTGACACATGTCTGTTTATTATTATTGTTTGTTTCTCTAATTTCTTCTCTTCGTAAATATAACCCTCAAGTTATTATCATAATCTTTTGAAATTTTGGCTCACAAATTAAAGTCTGTCATAGCCGTTCACTCCTCCAAACTGTCGGAAATAAGTTTTTTGGTAAACAATTTTCCTGTGTGTTGAATAATTATACCCACATTAGTGATTGATATTTGAGCCTGTCTTTGGCACTATACACCAGTTGGTTTATACTTTATATTATACAGAATCGGAAAGCGTTTGTTTGGTATTGGACTAGTTTCAACGATTTAACCGACCGCCCACAATAAATTTGTCTACCAGTACCCTAACAGAGGTAAACAGTGACACGCCCATCAAGAGAAGCATGTACACGATTGCATGCTTCGTTTTCGCTTGCTCTTATTGCCATCCAAAAACCAACACTTTCCGATACTGTACTTATTACTTCCACGCCTAGTAGAAGTATAGTAACACAAAAAAATTGAATTTTTTGTTGTTCAAATAAGCTTAGAATGTCATGACGTCGAGAGTTAAGTTTGAGCAAAAAAAATTTCTGTCTGTCTGTCTGTAACTTTTTTGCTCAGGATAAGTCTGGGACCGTTTAAGATATTGACTTGAAATTTGTACACATATGTATTTTAACTAGATCTAGGACTAGATTATATTCTGATCATATTCCGTTGAAGGGTTGAGAGGTAAATTGGGGTAAATAGAGGTAAACAGGTAAATCAAGCAAGTAAGTGTCCATAAAATTGGTATATAGTATATATAAGAGAAGCTAAGGCCTCAAAAAAATTTTTGGCATAAGCCACCCCCATAACCAATCCCATCCCGTTATTAAACGGGGGGAAAAAATAAAATTGTGATTTATTGTGTGTTCAAGGACCAAAGGCCTCAAAAATTGTTTTTGCTTCATCCACCCCCTCTACCACCTTCTTTCACCACTCTCACTCCCACTACCGATGTGACATATCGTTTTATGGGTCCTTGGAGTAGAGAATTTCAAATATTATATAATTAAAGTTCCATAAACAACTATTTCCACATACAAATTTTTTGTTTTGAGAGACTTGGATAGAAAATCTGGATGTGGAAGTAGTGATTCCTTGGGCAGCGGATTTTTTAAAGCCATGTATGTCTACTTGGTCTACAAGTACCCGACTAGGACAAAATACTGTATCACTTAATTGTTAAAAATCTAACTTCGGATTGGATTCGACTTTTAGGTTTGAGGGCAAGGCATCCTGGATTCAAATCCTGGTTAAGGTTGATTGGACATTTAGTGATGTTTTCAATGACAATTAATCAACATAATGCACATGGTGACTGGCTGTTGATTAAGGTCCTAATGCCGAATAAATAAATATATATTATATGGAGAAAAGTAACCAAAAAAAAAAAAATTTGAAAAAACTCAGAAAAGGTCGCTTAGAATCCATATATATAAAAGAAAACCCTGTCTGCCTGATCTATCAAAACACGGCTCAAACCGCTGGATTTAGAAACTTCAAATTTTGCTTAGAAGTTCCTCGAATAACGTAGGCAACCACTAAGAAGGAATTTTTCGAAATTCGACCCATCGAAGAGGATGAAAAAGAAGGTTGAAATTTTAGGCTTTCCCGGGAACGGTTAGATGTAGATGCATGAAGTTCGGCGGACATATTTTTTGTTGAAATCTATTAGACACGTGTAAGATGAAATTTCGATTTTCACTTTTTGAAAGGATGAAAGCGGGAGTGGTAGATGGTTTAAAGCGCGTATTTTTGAGTAAGTCAAAAACGTGATTATTCGATGGGCTCTTCTGAGGAAATAAGAAGACACGTATTCGACGGTTTTCAAAAAGAGACCTCCGAACGGGTGAATGGTGAGGGGAAGGTTTTTTTTCGGAAACGGCTAGACCTAGAAGCATGAAATTGAGCAGAAATACTCCTTATTGGAATCTATTGGACACAAATCAGACGAAATTTCGATTTTCACTTTCTGAAGGAGTACACGGGGTGGTAGATGGTCTAAAGGGTATAAGTATCTCTGAAATCGCGTAAGACAGAAACGTGATATTCCAGTGATGGACTCTTCTTATTAAATAAGGAGACACTTATTCGACGGATTTCAAAAAAAAAAAGACCCCCAAACGGATGACACATGTCGATTAAAATAATTGTTTTTTCGTTTAACTCGCTCTAACACACAAATAGAATAATAATTGCCATCAAATTGCGATGCGCAGGGTTTCTCCGAGTACTATGGATGCGCAGTGTGTTTCCCGAGTACAATGAATGCGCAGTTGGTTTCTTCGAGTGCAATAGACGCGCAGTGGGTTTCCTTGAATGCAATGGATGGACAGTGGGTTTCCACGAGTACTATGGATACGCAATGGGTGTCCTCGAGTACAACGGATGCGCAGTGGGTTCCTCGAGTTTACCTCCTGAGTACTATAGGAGTACCCAGTGAGTATGTAGTACTTTTTTGTAGGCATAAGTTAGTATGTCAGTGTTCTTAATTCCACGCGGACGAAGTCTTCTACGCTAGTTATGAAATAAAATTTCATCGTCTCGTCGTCTAATTTACCTAATATCGATATTTAAGTCGATTAAAAATACGGTTGAATTTCGTTATTTGCTCATCTTTTCCCAGACCTCAAGTTAAACCTTCTAACAAAGGAAAGGTGGGAGATATACGAGGGAATCGGCAGGAAGGAGGCCAACGATAGACTCTATCAGAGGTGACAGGAGAGATGGAATATCTCGAGTAAGGGAAGATGGACGAGGAGACTCATTCCAGATATTAAAAATGGATGGAGAGAGAGGACACGGGGAGGTTGGGTTCTACCTTACACAAGCCCTAACAGGGCACGGATGCTTTGCAGAGTACGTCTACGACATCGGGAAGATCGAAGATCGAGAATGCATGTACTGTGGGGAGATAGACGATGCGGAGCATACCGTGTTCCAGTGTAGCAGGTGGAGAGAAGAAGGGCTACGAGTCATAAATAGGCTAGGCGGCCCAGTTACACCCGATGGCATGGTGTCAAGGATGCTAGAATCAGAGGAAAACTGGCAACTCTTGGAGGACATGATAACATCAATCATGAAAATCAAGGAAATAGACGAAAAAAACTTGAACTTCTAATCGTTTCGAAGTAGGGAAGTAATGGGAGGACATCTTTGCGGAGGCACATCGTTTCAATCACCTAACATTTAGATTGACCTGATATTCTGATGGTAAGCGAGAGCGGTTCCAGGATATGACGAAACACTGAAGACGGGGAGGGGGCTACTTTTCCGGAGGGAGTTCCGTTAGAGTCCAGCACTACCCAGTGTGATAGATCCAAGGCGCTGGATGTCCATGATGGTTTTCCCCTTCTCCCCCCCTCAAAAAAAAAAAATAAGATTAAATTAACTGGGATGGATGTGCAGTGAGTTTCCCCTAGTGAAATTTTATTTCATAATTTTTAGGGACCTTTTCTGAGGCGGTTAAATTTTTTTAAAATTTTCTTTTGCTGTTTAGTAGCCTCTTTACTTAGCTTCTATACAACACGGTATCATCGTTTTGGCCTTTTAAATTTCAACATTAGGCTCGTTACCAGACAATTCTGAAATCACTGTGTACCAAATTTCACGTAAATCGGCAAGAATATTGCAATCAAGGGCGGATCTAGAAATTTCAATAATTTTTTTCCCGTCTGTGGCGCATGGGATCCATACGAAATATCGGAAATAACATCTAGAGAAACACTCCTAAAAAATGTTGAAAAAGCAGTTTGCGAAAAATTTTTTCAAAATTCGAGTGCCCACCCGCCCTGGTCTAGGGACTCCTGTTTAAAATTATTCTTTTTTGTCATATACATTTTACTTTTCATAAAAATGCAACAATAGGTTTTGGAGTTTATGAAAATATTTTCATTACTAACTGAAATACAACGAACTGAAATTAATTTCAGTTCATTGTGTTTCAGTTAATAATGAAAATATTTTCATAAACTCCAAAACCTATTTTTGCATTTTAATGAAAAGTAAAATGTATATGACAAAAAAGAATAATTTTTAACGGGAGTCCCTAGACCAGGGGAGGCACTCGAATTTTAAAAAATTTTTTTGCAAACTGCTTTTTCAAAACTTTTTAGGGGTCGTTAGAGGAGTGCTTTCCTAGGTGTTATTTCCCATATTTCGCATGGGTCCCATGCGCTACAGACGAGAAAAAAATTATTGAAATTTCTAGATCCGCCCTTGATTGCAATTATCGCAGCCATAATGGCATTCGCCATTTTGAATTCCTCACTTTTTGCACCAGATTCGTTGTTAGCTACTCACAAAATACCTAACTACCAATTTTAATGCAATTCCGACGATTTTTTTATCACAAAATTAAAGAACCTCGCACAAATCTTATGGAAAATGACTTTCGGTGGAATTGGCTGAAATAGGGGATACGCGAATGTCAGTTTTACACCCAAAAGTGTTTTTATCAGATATATGTTTGAAAATGTATAAGTATATCATAATAAAAATTGTTTACACATCCAATAATTAATAAATAATAATTGAAATTCAAATTATTTGAATCTTTTCGAGGAACTGGCGAGTTTTGACGAGTTTATCCGACCTGCGTATGATCCCTTATTTATTTCATTTTGAGTGACCATATTTACTTGTTGTTTTAAGCAAGTGTGAACTTTTGTGATTATTATAAGGTGTTTCAACGAATATATACATTTAAATAAAACAACGATTACACAGGTTTACAAAAAAAAAAGTTTTAATCTGGGAATGGGACCTATCATGCCAAGTATTTTTGTGTGCTGAATCCGAATTTTCAATTTAAAAAAATTTCTACCGCGTAGATTTCGAGTAAACGTAAAAAATTGTCAAAAACCCGCATTTTGACGATAAAAACCGGGATTTACTCGAAATTTACGCAGTAAAAAATTCGGATTCAGCACACAAAAATACAAAAGGAATGATAGGTTTAGTCCTTGGAACAGATTTTTTTTTTGTAGATCTGTGCACAGGTGCACTTTGTGCACCTGTGCACAGATCTGCACAGATCTACAAGTGTTGTATTCTTTATTCGTTTCTACTATTTTTTTTTATAAAAGATGCCTCACCATATATTTCTCTGAAATAAGAGACATGGTTTGTGTATACTCGCAAGTAAAATAAAAATATATATATATTGATTGAACTGAATCTTAATAGTGAGCGGGGTTATGACGTTATGAGGGGTGAGAGGAATGAATAGGTCGGCAAGTAGATCTCCCGTCTTTACTCTACTTTTACATTAAGTGAGAGAGAAGATACCGGCCATTCCTTGTCAACTGTCTGACGTGGCGGGAGGCGTAAACTTTTGACTGTCAGGGTTAAATCAGGACCATCTTTAGCGAAACTTTTAAAATATGATACGAAGCATATCAGAAAAATGAAATTTCAACTCAAAAGAACTTTAGGAAACTGGATGAAAAAAATTGGATTTAAATTTCAAACTATTAATAAACAATGAAACTTGATATGATACTCATGACACTATAAAAACAGGATGGACTGATGGATCAGGAAATGTCAACCAATCTCATCGCCCCCTAATAAAGGGACTCGGTTGATTATATTACACTGTGGATCAGTTGATGAATGGGTTGATGGTGCATTGAAACTGTGCGTAAAAAACATGGAAGGCTATAACGTGGATTACCGCAAGAACATGGAAGGAAAAATATTTGAGGAATGGTTTGAAAAGACGTATGCTAATTCCAAAATTAAAACCGAACAGAGTTATTGTTCTTGATAATGCGAAATATCATTCGAGACAAGTCTATATAATTCCTAACAAGAGTTCTACAAAGGCGGAGTTACATTTTTATTTCTATGGAAGATGATCTCTATTATGAGGAAAATTATAATAAATCAGAACTCTTGGAAGTCCTGCGAATGAAAAATTTGAGAAGTATGTTATTGACACTGTAGCGGAGAGATATGGCCACAAAGTGTTGAGATTACCGCCATATTTCTGTATTTTCAATCCGATTGAATTAATCTGGTGTAAATTGAAGAAAAATGTCAGAAAACGAAATACTTTTCCGAAATTCGACAAAAAAGTCGTAGAGTTAATTCAAAATGAAGTGTCGAAAATTAACAAGGAAGATTGGGAAAAAAGATTACGAAAGTAATTAAAATTGAAGATGAATATTCAAAAATTGGTCAACTTCATATAAACGGTGGAAATAAATTTTTTATAAATTTGAACGAAGATAGTAGTTCATTTGAAAATGAAAAAGAGGGTGAAAAGGACGAGGATTCAGAGGAAGATGCGATGTGAGGTGAGATAAAATGAGATGAGGTAATGTGAAGTGATGTGAAGTGAAAAAGTGAATTTTGTGATATCCACTGTATTATTTATTCCCTTTTTTGTGTTTTCGTAGTGCAGTGAGGTGAGGTAATAGAGCAGCGATTTCGTAAGTCTATCGTGTCGTTTTTTTTTTTTGGCGTAGAACCAGGTCAAACATGTTAGGTTCCTTTGAGTATGTCACCGGGCATATGAAATCATATTTTACGACATTTTTTTGTGGTCTCCGAACTTTTTAAATCAATAAAAAGTGAAAAAAATATATTTTTAAAGAAAATTGTTTTTTTTGTTTCCACCTTTAAAACTATTAAAGGTACCGAAATTTGTTTTGTATCAAATTAAAGGTCACACTGTAGCGCTTTTACCAATATAAACGGTTTGAGTACAATTCGCACTTTCATTTCTCTAAAAATCAGATAAACTAAAAATATATATTTTATGTATTGAAATCTTCACCAATCGATAAACTTTTTTATTTTTGAAAATATTTACATACATGCAGCGAAGAAAATAAAGCCTGATAATCACAAAAGTTTTTGAAACAAAATATTTTTTCCTAAAGTGTACCGTTTGGCAACAGCGATTTTTTTTATCAGCGCTAAATGCGAAATTGGGACGCAATTAATACACCTTGCATGCTAGTTACAGTAACTAGAGGTTTTAACTTCGGAATAATGTCATATTGAACGGATTTCATTCATTTTTGGCAGTATAATAGTAAATGCTCCACAGAAAAGTTTCTTTATTGTGCGGGGGCTTGCTAATTTATAGGGGGTGGATTCCACCCCCTCTCAGGGGGTGGCACTTAAAAAATATATATGTTTATTGGAGCTGAAATAGAATCAAATTTTAAGAAGAAAAGGTTCTATGCAATTTTTCACATAAATTGATAGTTTTCAAGTTATAACGACTACAAAATTGCGATTTTAGCTTAAAAAAAAAGGTATTTCCAAACGGATTTCGTCAAGTTTCTCGAAAAATATTACTTTATCGAAAAAATGTTACAGACCAATTACAGAAAGTACAAACTGGGAATTAATTACATTTTTTGTTTATTGATGTAGGATTAATAATTTCGGAGATATTTAAGTTTATATCTGGTAGTGTTCCGAAATTAAATTTAAAGTTTAAAATGCACTTTTTCCTAAAGCAAGTGCTTTAAATGAGCCAAAAAATTTGAGCATCTAGGTAATGCTACATCTTAACGAAAAACTGTATTTGAGATAATTTTTCTAAATTACTGGCTAATTAGATTAACAAAATGGCGACCTTTTTATATAAAAAAAAGTATAAATACGCACATTTTTCCGCCATAACTTCTTTATTTCTTATGCTACAGGAACGAGTAAAAAATAATTTGAAATCGCAATTAATTGTCTTAAATTTCATTTCTTAGCATGCGTGACGTAGGTGTCACAATTTCTGAAATATTTAACATTTAAACTGCATTTTTCGTCTTATAAACGTTCGGACGTCATTTGTAAACTTTCACATCTCCGAAACTATTAAATCTATGTAAATAAACAGACAAGCGAAATTCATTATCAGTTTATGAGCTTTATTCAATAAAACTAATATTTATTGAGATATTTGGAAAAGGAAAAAAAATACGTTTCATCGAAAATACCTTTATAGTTTAAACTGTATTACTTCCACGTCCAGTGGAAGTATAGTAACGACAAAAAAATTTTTAAAAATTTGTATTGTCCAAATAGGCTTAAAATGTTATGAAACGTCGAGATTTTAAGTTTGAGCGAAAAAAAAATTCTGTCTGTCTGTCGGTCTGTCTGTAACTTTTTTTTGTGCGCACGTTTACTCTGGAACCGTTTAAGATATTGACTTGAAATTTGGTACACATATGTACTTTAATGAGATCTAGAACTAGATTATATTTTCATCTTGTTCCGTCGAAGGGTTGGGGGTAAATTGGGGTAAATTTGGGGTAAATAGGTCAATCAAGCAGGTAAGAGTCCATAAAATTGGTATTTAGTATATACAAGAGAAGCTAATGTCTCAAAAAAAATTTTGGCACTAGCCACCCCCATTACCACCCCCACCCCCTTATTAAAGGGGATGAAAAAAATTGTGATTTAATGTATGTACAGGAACCAGAAACCTCAAAATATTTTTTTGCTTCATCCACCCACCACTATCACCCCCCTATCACCACCCCGCCACCCCACTACCGATGTGGGGTATCGTTTTATGGGTTCTTGGGGTAGAGGATTTCAAATATTATATTATTAAAGTTCCATAAACAATTATTTTCACATACAAAGTTTTTTCGTTGTGAGTGACTTGGATAGAGAATCTGGATGTGGAAAGTAGTGATTCCTTGGGCAGCGGTTTTTTTTTTTCTAAACCAAGTGCTGTATACAAACCAAAAAATTTGAGCATCTACGTCATGCTATATATTAATGAGGAACAGTGTTTGAAATTCCTTTTTTTAATTACTGGCTAATTACAACAACAAAATGACGACGCTGTTAAATTAAAAAAAATGTGCAGATTCATTGCTTCAATCATAACTTCTTTGTTTTTTATGCTACAGAAACAAATTAAAAAACAGTTGAAAGCTTAATTAATAACATATTATTCTACCTATTAGCACCCTTGACGTAGGTGTCACAGTTTCTGCGATATTTAACTCTCACTCTAAATAATTATCTTATGAACACTTGTATGCCAAATGTAAACTTAAATATCTCCGAAATTATTAATCCTACATCAATAAACAAAAAATATAATTAATTCCCAGTTTGTACTTTCTGTAATTGGTCTGCAACATTTTTTCGATGAAGTAATACTTTTCGAGATACTTGAAAGCCGTTTGGAAATACCTTTTTTTTTAGCTGAAATCGCAATTTTGAAGTCGTTATAACTTAAAAACTATCAATTTATGTGAAAAATTGCAAAATTGCATTGCATTTCTTCTTAAAATTTGATTCTACTTCACACCCTAAGGGGGTGGCATCCACCCCCTATAAATTAGCAAGCCTCCGCACAATATAGAAACTTTTCTGTGAAGCATTTACTATTGTACTGCCAAAAATGAACGAAATCGTTCAATATGACATTTTTCCAAAGTTTTGCATATTTTTTACCTCTAGGTACTGTAGTATGCAGGGTTGGTCAGATTAGTCGCGTAGAAGTGGCGGTTGTCGAAAATCATTAAGTATTCATTGTTCGGATAAAAATTGTGACAATCGAAAATGTGCCTGTTTTAAGGAAGGCCTAAAATATAGCAACGAGTGCAAATGTCGTTCCTGTAACAACATTATTAAAGATTTCGAGGCAGATATGAACGAATTAGAATGCTATTAATGTAGGGCCTACATAAACTACATACTACATATTTATTTATCCAAATAGAAAATTTATTTCAACAATAAAACTCATTTTATGCGTACGTTTTTACTTTTATTCATTTAAAAATGTCTAATAAACTTACTAATTAGATGGGTAGTTAGTAACACTGATTGATATTTATAGATTAGGTATTTATATCTACCTACGTGTTTTTATTATTAAAAGGAGACTATTTAATATTTTTTGTACAATTTCGTAATATTAACAACATATGATCAATACTACTGTACAATATATGAAATATTGAACAATAATATTGATCCCCTAGATCTTTTGATCACTACGGGTTTTGTATAAGTTAAACTACTACATACACCCCGACCGGAATCGTCAGATCGTTGCAGTCGGCAGGCTTGCTACAGCCGAGCGCGCAAGAATATGACTTTGGCCCGTTAAAAAAAAATCGCTGACTCAATACCATCAACGGGACTTGAAAAATTTTCATCCTAAAAACTTTTTTCAACTATTGGCTTCAATTTGTACGCAGCATGTATATACAAATTTTCATAAATAAATTTTTTTCTCGATTGCCTAAAATTACACTACTGAAAATAACAAGTTTGAGTTTCCTATTATTTTACCAACTTAAAAAAAAAATAAATCGGGTTCACGCGGGACGTTGTTCGAAGCGCTATTGTGTCTACTTTAATCTAAAAAAAAAATAGCTTGATAGCACAAATATTTTCAGAGATATAGCGGAGGAGACGTTAAAAAACATATTTCATTAAAAATCTATTTTTTTGAGTTTTTCCGAAATAAAAAAGTTCTCGACCACCAAAGAATGTCGTAAAAAATGATTTCGTGTACACGATTATCTTACTAAAGAATCCCACTAAGTCTGGTTTGGTTCTACGCCGGTTTTTTTTCTCGAAAACTAAGCGACTTTACTTCCAGATTTTACTCTACTATAAAGTTAAATGATGTGAAGTGAAGAAGTGAATTTTATATCCGCTATATTATTTATTTCCTTTCTTGTGCTTTCGTAGTTGAGTGCTTCAGAAATATGATTTTTCAGTGTGTTAGGTATTATTTATTAATGTTTTTTTTAATTTTTGCAATGATTCACCTTTCTGTTTTTATTGTAGTAATAACTTTACTATTACAGTTGAATTTTAGTTTATTTATTAAGAGAAATATTTGTTTCTGTTATTATTTTTAGTGTAAATTTTTTGTTTTTGTTGTCTTTGAACTGTATATACTGTAACTACTATAGGTGCAGCCACTACTTTTGTTTCAAATTAATACATTTTTTGTAGCTAAACTGAGCAAATCCAGCGGCGACTTGTGAAATTTGGACTGATCATATCTTAGTATTGACTCATAGGAACACAAGCCACACTTTATGGCACCACTACCATGATAAAATAAAGCAGTTTTGCAAAAAAAAAATCATCGGATTTTGCAAAAAAGTTTAATAAATGAATTGAACATCACACAACAAATGGGTTTTTGTAAAAAACTTATTTAAATTCTATTAATATTGTTTTCCTCCTTTTTCTGAAAAAAAAATTAATAAAATTTAAATGAGTCTTTTTACAAAAACCCAGGGTGGGCGTTCAACTCATTTTTAAAATTTTCTTTCTCAAATTTCGATGTAATTTTTTTTCGCAATACTGTTTTATTCTATCTTGGTAGTCATGCTACAAAATATGGCTTGGGTCCCATAACTCAATACTAAGATATGACCAATCTAAATTTCACAAGCCGCGGCTGACAAATACCTACATTGAAAAAGTAAACGAGCGAATAATATAGTTAAATTCGGCTCTGCGTTCTGCAGCCATTGCGTCTCAACAACATCGCCTAGATAGGTGGTACGTCGATCACTATTGCGATTGCGACAACTATACAACAATGGCAATTATAATTAATTTTTATTGAAAATCAAAATACACTAGTTATACTTTTGTTAATTCTTCTAGTTTGGTTTGTCAGTTTTACTATTTTGAAAATCGCAGAAATGGCGTTATTTTAAATCCTATAATTTTTTTATAACGTTCACTCTCCCCAATTTCCATCGATAGGTACTTTTTTTATGATTTTTGTGGATTTTACTTCTCCTTGTAAAAAGTAATCGGACGCCCATGTTTATAATAAAATTACTGTGACATCGCATCTACTCAGAATCCATCATCTTATACAAATATCGGGGACTACATCAAAACCACTACATCCTAACTCCTCTATGTTTTATTATATAACCCTCAAAATTCGTAAAGATATTCAGACATTCATATATTCATCTAAGTTCATGCCTTTTATATCTATAAACTTATTTGAATGTGCTGGCCATCAAAAGGAACCTATAAAATATTAAGGGTCCTACGTATTCAAAATCCTACAATCTTAAACTAATCATTCAAGACATAGAAGAACTGATTTCTTAAATTCAGTAGGCTTCTACAATAATAAACAAAAAGAAATACTGCCCAAGGAATCACTACTTCCACATCCAGATTTCCCATCCAAGTCTCTTACAAGAAAAAAAAATGTATGTGAAAATAATTGTTTATGGAACTCTAATAATATAATATTTGAAATCGCCTACCCCAAAAGCCCATAGAACGATATACCACACCGGTAGTGGGGGTGGGGGTGGTAGTGGGGGTGTATGAAGTAAACAAAAAATGAGACCTTTAGTTATTGTTAGCGTGTTCAGATTAGGGCAACAATATACAGAAAGTAGGTAATTTCATAATAAATAAAAAAAATGTGTAAGTTGTGATGTTCTTTACCTTTGGTCCATTTCAAAAAGTGTTTTTTGTAGAAGCAGAATATCATACCAATTTTCTAGATTTACGGATACCAAATGAGTCTCCCTTTGCTGGTTATCTTTATGAGTGTGCCATTTTCCGTAATATCGATTGTTTTCTCCAATCTTAATTTCGCGTTTTAATCTCATTTTGTCAAATTTCATAAAAGGTCATTATAATTATTGTTACAATTTCAAATCACCACTAATTTCAAATTGGTTTTTAAAATGACATAACTCCTTATCACTGATCAGAGATCACATTTAAAATTTAAACAATTTAACAACATTGTTATAAATCTTACAAAACTGTCCTAATTTCAATTTCAGACGGAAGTGTCATTAAAATTTTATAGGCATGCAACAGATTTCATATTCTTTATGATTTGAATTAATTTTTAGTGTAAAGATTCTAATAGACATTAATTAAAAAAATTGGAAAGTATTCAGATAAATGACTGGACAAAATATTGCGCTGCAAAACAAATATATTGTTTGAATTAAAATAATATCAAACGTTGGGCAATTTAAATCAATATGAAATTATCAACATGGATATGGTAGTAGTGAATTATTCGATATTCTTCCTTAAGAGTATAATCTGCGGTCAGTGAAATGAAGAAACGAATTATTCGGCTTATTTTTGAAGATAGAAACTTCAAATTTTGTACGTATGTATTAAAATATATATTCTAGTTCGTCACGTTTTTATTTTTTTGTTTTAGTCAAAAACACGTGATCAACGAAAAAATGGACGTCGAAAAATTGGAATTTACAAAAAACGAAATCGTGACGACCTAGATAGTCCATAATTAATTACGTGGATAAAATATAACCTCTTAATTTTCAAACATAGATTCAATAAATAGTTTCCAATTTTGCCGTCAATAGATGGCACTCGCCTCGGCATTCGCATAGCTTTACACGCTCTCAGACTTTAGGGAGGAACTTGTTGTCATGGAGACCTGACGCGAATGAATGCTTGCCAGGGAAGCATTTAGGAGTTCTGGTAATATCTTAAATTTATTTATAAATTATTTTATCTTACAGGAATTACTTAATAGATGAAATTCTTGAAAATGTTAACATAAATAAAAGGTGCCAAATAGATAGGACCGGTTTTGTATAAACACTCCTACAAATTTTATTATGAAAATTTGAATGCGGTTTTTAGTTAGGTCAGAAATCAATTTATTCGAAATTATTACCAAGCAAAATGTACAGGGTGTCCCAGTCAACGCGCTATGCTGGGTTTTCTCGGTAGTTTCTGAGATAAGTTTATGGTTCAAAATCCAATCTGACGTAGGTTTTCCGAGGAATCTCATACTGCTAAGATATTTAGGAATCCAAAATGACGGACGAATTTCGTCATCTACGATCCTATTCGACTGAAAATCGATATCTGGGGGTTTTCGGGGATGCGGTTTACGAATTTTTGGTCAAAATTTAGGAATCCAAGATGGCGGACGAATTTCGTCATCTATGGACCTATTCGACTGAAAATCGATATCTGGGGGTTTTCGGGGATGCGGGTTATGAATTTTTGATCAAAATTTAGGACTCCAAGATGGCGGACGAATTTCGTCATCTATGGTCCTATTTGACTAAAAATCGATATCGGATGGTTTTCGGGGATGCGGGTTACGAATTTTTGGTCAAAATTTAGGAATCCAAGATGGCGGACGAATTTCGTCATCTATGGACCTATTCGACTGAAAATCGATATCTGGGGGTTTTCGGGGATGCGGGTTATGAATTTTTGATCAAAATTTAGGACTCCAAGATGGCGGACGAATTTCGTCATCTATGGTCCTATTTGACTAAAAATCGATATCGGAGGGTTTTCGGGGATGCGGGTTACGAATTTTTGGTCAAAATTTAGGAATCCAAGATGGCGGACGAATTTCGTGATCTATAGTCCTATTCGACTGAAAATCGATATCTGGGGGTTTTCGGGGATGCGGGTTACGAATTTTTGATCAAAATTTAGGACTCCAAGATGGCGGACGAATTTCGTCATCTATGGTCCTATTTGGCTGAAAATCGATATCTGGGGGTTTTCGGGGATGCGGGTTACGAATTTTTGATCAAAATTTAGGACTCCAAGATGGCGGACGAATTTCGTCATCTATGGTCCTATTTGGCTGAAAATCGATATCTGGGGGTTTTCGGGGATGCGGGTTACGAATTTTTTATCAAAATTTAGGACTCCAAGATGGCGGACGAATTTCGTCATCTATGGTCCTATTTGGCTGAAAATCGATGTCTGGGGGTTTTCGGGGATGCGGGTTACGAATTTTCGGTCAAAATTTAGAAAACCAAGATGGCGGATGAATTTTGTCATCTGTGATCCTATTCGAATAAAAATCGATATCTGGGGATTTTCGGAATGCGGGTTACGAATTTTTGGTAAAAATTTAGGAATCCAAGACAGCGGACGAATTATAACTATATTTTGACCCCCTTTATTTATGTTATTATTGGAGACAAAAAAAAGTTTCGTATAAGAGTTGTAGGGTTGTATACATATTTTTTTAAATGCAATTAAAAAACAATTGCTTGGATATGTCACGTGATATAACAATGAAGGTTGCTTTTTAAATGAAAAACCCTGTATATTTTTACATATTCTTTTAGATCCTTTATCCCTGATTTCAAACATATAAGGATCTAGCTGTAATATTTTTTGATATATCGGACATTAAATATGCTCCAAACATGCTTATAGGTATTTTAGGGTTTCTGACGGAGCGCAGTCAGTGGCGGATTTAGAGGGGGGGGGGGGCTATAGGGTAAAATCCAAGCGCGGTAATTTTTTTTGAAAAACACCAAAGACATAAAAACAAAAAATTATTATTATTAATATGTTCCATCAGAACATGTTTAATTTATTTGAGAACGTGTTTTTTATAATAACTAGACTAAAGTTCCTTATTATAGTCAACAGTACAGGGTGGTTGTGCAAACGTTAAAACCTCATTTAACTTCTTTATTTTTGGAGTTACGTAAATACGTTCAAAAATAAAAGTTATGAGATATCACATGTATTTTCTAAACATCATTTCAGCAAAACAATTCAAACAAGTCGAATTTCGGAGATATGAGCTTTACCTTGGTTTTACTTCCACATCCAGTGGAAGTATAGTAACGACAAAAAAATTTTTTTAAATTTTTATTGTTCAAATAGGCTCAGAATGTCATGAAACGTCGAGATTTTAAGTTTGAGCAAAAAAAAATTTCTGTCTGTCGGTCTGTAACTTTTTTGTGCGCACGTTTACTCTGTAACCGTTTAAGATATTGACTTGAAATTTGGTACACAAATGTACTTTAACGAGATCTGGAACTACATTATATTTTCATTTTGTTCCGTCAGAGGGTTGGGGGGTAAATTGGGGTAAATTTGGGGTAACCAGCTAAATCAAGCAGCTAATAGTCCAGAAAATTGGTATTTAGTATATACAAGAGAAGCTAAGGTCTCAAAAAATGTTTGGCATTAGCCACCCCCACCCCATTACTAAATTTTTTCGTTGTGAATGAGTTGGATCGAAAATCTGGATGCGGAAGTAATGATTCCTTGGGCAGCGGTTTTTTTAAATAGAACACCCCCATATATTTTTACACTATTTGAAAGGCCATAGAAAAATCTTTTCAATGATATATGACCCAGTCTGTTCACTTTTTAAATTTTTTTTCCGATTTGAATCTAATTTTACTTATGGAACAAATTAGGATCTACTTATTACCAGAAAAAAATTCACGTCCTACAAATGCAAAGCCACCTGCGGTACCAAAATATGCGGATAAAATCAAAAAATCATATTAGGCATATTTTTATTGGAAAATTTTGTTAATGAAAGAATTGTTCAGAAACCTTAAGTCCAAAATTTAATCAAAAAAAATATATAAATTTTTATTAAAATAATGTCCAAGTCCGAAAATATCATTTGAATGGGTTTTTTCGTTTAGAAAACTGTACTATGACAATTTTGTTTGAAATTAAACCCAAGCTGCAGGTAGTTGTAAAACAGTTTTTTTTTAAATACCTAATTATTTTCAAAATTTTTTAAATTTCAAGTTTTTCATTTTTTAATTTTGATTAAATTTTGGCCATTTTGGACAATTCTTAACAAGTTTTATTAACAAAATTTTCCGATAAAAAAATGCCTAATATGATTTTCCGATTTTCTCCACATATTTTGGTACCGCAGGTGGCTTTGGTACCGTAGGAGGCGAATGTTTTTCTGATCATAAGTAGATACTAGTTTGTTCTATACTTAAGTAAAATGCGATTCAAATCGGAAAAAAATAAAGTTATTGGGGTGTTACCATTTCAAGTGAAACACACTGTATCAATTATTGAAATTCTCCATTTTATTTAAAATAAAGTGAAATTAGACAGAACTAACATATTGTTTATTTTAATTTACATACTTTTGTTTTCCATGGCTAATTTGATAAATTGTAAATTTATAGTAAATTAGACAAAATTTGTTTAAGATAAGTACCATGTATTATATTATAAATACAAAGCTTTTTTTATGGCGTTTCAAATGGTACATATATGGAGTGTTCCTTTAAAAAAAAGCAAAGTAAAGTTCATATCTCCGAAATGCGACTTTCAATAGGCATGTCCACAAAATTTTAATTTCAATTGGGAATGATAGAATTATCGATATTGTACACTAATTTAACAATAAAAAAAACCGCTGCCCAACTTCCACATCCAGATTTTCTATCCAAGTCACTCACAACGAAAAAATGTTGTATGTGGAAATAATTGTTTAATAATATAATATTTGAAATTCTCTACCTCAAAAACCCATAAAACGATACCCCACATCGGTAATGGGGTGAGGGTGGTGATAGAGGGTGGTAATGGGGGTGGATAAGGTAAAAAAATATTTTGAGGTTTCTAGTTCTTGTACACACACTAAATTAAATTTTTTTTCATCCCCTTTAATAATGGGGTGGGGGCTAATGCCAAAATTTTTTTTGAGACCTTAGCTTCTCTTGTATATAGTAAATACCAATTTTATGAACTCTTACCTGCTTGATTTACCTATTTACCCCAAATTTACCCCAATTTACCCCCAACTCTTCGACGGAACAAGATGAAAATATAATCTAGTTCTAGATCTCGTTAAAGTACATAAGTGTACTAAATTTCAAGTGAGTATCTCAAACGGTTCCAGAGTAAACGTGCGCACAAAAAAAAAGTTAGACCGACAGACAGACAGAATTTTTTTTACTCAAACTTAAAATCTCGACGTTTCATGACATTCTAAGCCTATTTGAACAATAAAAATTTTTAAAAAATTTTTTTGTCATTACTATACTTCCACTGGATGTTGAAGTAATATATGTATCCTTATTTGCCAGTTATTCGTAATAGGCATCGCCCCAACATAACGAGGATTTTTGGTAATTTTTCAATAAAAATTCTTGGCCTATGGTACAAAAATATTTTGAGGTTTTTGGTTCTTGTACATACACTAAATCACACTTTTTTTTCGTCCCCTTAAAAAGTGGGGTAGGGGTGGTAATGGGGGTAGCTAATGTCAAAAATTTTTTCGAGACCCTAGCTTCTCTTATATATATACTAAATACCAATTTTACGGACTCTTACCTGCTTGATTTACCTGTTTACCTCCCCATTTACCCCAATTTACAACCCAACCCTTCGATGGAATAAGATGAAAATATAATCTAGTTCCAGATCCCGTTAAAGTACATAAGTGTACCAAATTTCAAGTCAATATCTTAAACGGTTCCAGAGTAATCGTGCGCACAAGAAAGTTAGACAGACAGGCAGAATTTTTTTTTTGCTCAAACTTAAAATGTCGACCTTTCATGACAGTCTAAGCCTATTTGAACAATAAAAACATTCAAAAATTTTTTGTTACTATACTACCACTGGATGTGGAAGTAATCAATATTCTATTTTCAAGAAAAAGAACGCCATTGCCATGTAAACCGGAAGTGATATTTAAAATTTACATGCCTTTTTTTACTTTCCTTTAATGCTTTAATAGTCAATTAAGAACATAAATAATCCGATCAATTCTTCTTTGATGTTCAATTATATGTTTCTTAGCGGCATAGATTCCCCGAAAAAAAAAATACTTATCTCAAAAACTACCGAGAAAATCGGACATAACACGTTAACTAGGACACCCTGTACACTGTAAATATACATTATGTACCTACAGATAGTTTTTTCTTTTAATTAAAAACCACTGCCTAAGGAATCACTACAACCGCATTCAGTTTTCCTACTCAAATTATTTTAAATAAAAATTCTTGTGCACCCAACGCGAAATTCGACTCTGTACGACAGAAATATATTTGAACTATTTCTCTTATATATTACACAATATGTTATTCTCCGCCTTTTTACTTGGTCGGCATATTTCATTGGTCAAAGGTGCACGCCCACCCGTATATACCTTTTTCATATATATCAATGAAAATATGTTTTGTCCTCTTAAGCAGAATGAGATAAAATTGTAATTGCAATATCATACTATTTTACCTATTTAATCAATCACATAGGTATATTATAACCGAAAGAAATGTTTTAATAATCATTGTAGAAAAAAAATGCACAGAAATCCGTTTTAATAGTAAATAAAAAATGTCTGCATATGTACAGGGTGGACCAAATTAGATGGGATTTGAGGTTTTCTGTAAAACTATGGGAGATAGACAAAAACCAATATAGGCGGATTGCCTTTATATCATTACCGAGTGTCGAATAGATAATCGAGTAACACATTATTAAGGCACTTTTTTAAGTAGAATCCATTGCTGATAAAAAGAAAATTATGCATGCCTCAGTTTTCAAGATATAGACATAACTTGAAAACTGGAATATAAATTATTTCATTATTCGATCACAACTTAAATTAGCTATCCAACGATATATCATATATGTCACATTTATATCTAGAAAAAGTGGTTGATTTTCGAAAAATTTAATATATTTGTAAGGAGGCCCTGGAAAACTATTGTACGAATTTTGATGAGTCCAATGAATAGAATAGAATAGAATAGAATAGTTCTTTATTTACCAAAGTATAGATGTCATATATACATACGCACATATACGTACACACACATACAGAATATACATGGTATCGTCAAATTACAAGTTTAAAAAAAATACATGAAATACATGCCAGTAATAAAAATAGTTGTATACTTTCACAAACAGTAAAATAGTAAAATTTATGACATACAAATTTAAAATTTAAACACTTTAAAATTATTAATACAAGAAATCTCAATTGTTGCTTAATGAATAATTCAAATATTCACCTATTTTATAGGGCTCTATAACACAGATATAGTTAAATAATTTATTTTTAAATTGTCTAAATGTTTCAATTTCTTTTATGTCTAATGGTAAGTTATTATAAAACTTTATTGCTGAATAGTGTAAACTTTTTTCGGTAAGTGTTAGTCTATGTTTTGTAAATCTGAAAATATTGTCTCTATATCTTGTGTTAAAGTTATGTCCAAATTTATTGTCTATGAATTGATTTTGGTTTTTTCTAAGATAAATAATACATTCAAAAATATACAGCCCAGCCACTGTAAGATACCCATTTGTTTTGAATAAATTTCTACAGCTATCAGTGGATTTTAAATTAAATATAACCCTTAAAATTTTCTTTTGCCATATAAAAACTTTCGACAAACCCGAACTGCCGCCCCATAATAAGATAGCATATTTAATGCGTGAGTATACTAAACCATAATAAGCTGTTTTAAGGGCAATATAGTTAAGAAATTTAGCTAAAACTCTTATGGCATAGCATGATTTGCTTAGAATTGTGCATAAGGATTGAATGTGCATATTGTACTAGATATAGTCCCAATAATTTAGTGCTCTCAGCAAATTGAATTTCTTTATTATTTATTACAATTGGATTCACTTTAGGGGAAGACAATGTGGATGCATTAAACAGTATGCACATAGATTTTTCAAAATTGAGCACTAATTGATTTTCAATGAGGTATAGATGAATATGTCTTATAACTTCTAAACATTTATCATTCACACTGTCACTCTTATTAATGGGGATGAGAATTGAACAGTCATCTGCATAATTTACTAGTGAGTTTGTCTCTGGAATGGCGGAAGATATGTCGTTGATATAAATAACGAACAATATTGGACCTAGTATACTTCCTTGGGGGATACCTATATTGACATTTAAAAATGTTGAAAAATATTTAGCATCATTTTCTTCAATGAGAACTTTTTGTTGGCGATTACAGAGATATGATCTGAACCAATTCAAGGCAACATCTCTCACCCCGTAAGTCTCCAATTTTTGTAGAAGAATCTCGTGGTTTAAGGTGTCAAATGCCTTGGAAAGGTCCAGAAACACTCCGCAGGCCTCGTTCTTTGCCTCAAGTGTTGCCGCTATCGATTCCGTCAATTCAATTAGGGCTGTTTCTGTTGATTTGTTTTTTAAAAATCCATGTTGTGATTTATTAAGAAGCGAGTGTAGAAAAAGTTTATTAATCTATTGTTTATAATTAATTCAAGGAGCTTCGAAAAAGATGAGAGAATATTTATGGGCCTATAGTTGTCGTAGTTATTTATGTCCCCTTTCTTATAAAGTGGCAGAATGAGTGCTAATTTTAAATTTTCAGGTACAATTCCTGTTAGCATCGACATATTTATGATTTGAGCTAAAGGACCAGCGATTACTTTAATACATTTTTTTAATATTGTTGTTGGTATTCCGTCATTTCCTGCACTATGTTTATTTTTTAGTTGACTAGATAAGCTGATAATTTCATCCTCATTTGTAGGATAAAAGTAGAAGGAATTCGGATTTTTCTGGAATTTACATACATACGACTCAATATTATAGAATTGATTGTTCAATATAAGTTTAGGGGCTGCGTTAATAAAATGATTATTAAAATCGTCCGCCATATTTTCTATATTCACATTAACCGGTAATGTCTTTAAATTACTTTTTGTTCTATTTGTTAGATTATTGACTATATTCCAAATCGTTTTAGACTTGTTGTCGGTATTATTCATTTTTTCTACGAAGTAGTTTTGTTTTGTTTCTTTTAATAATTTGACATATGCTCTGCTGTATTCTTTGTATAACTGTTTGAAGCTCCGATTAAAGAACTTATATCTAGATACATAATGGCATTGATTTATTTGTCGCTGAAAGACTCATAATCTAAGGCACTTCTTCCCATAAGTTGCTGATTGGCCCATCGGCGTATTCGCGGCCGCTCGTGCACGATCGGCTTCAGTTCGATTATCATAATATCAGTTGACAGTTCGGCCATTAATGTCAATAAATGTTTTTCGTGTTCTCCGACCAAAAACTGGTGAAAAAGTAATTTTATTTTAAGTTGTGATTTGCTTAATACCTAAATAATATTCTCTATTCATATTTACACAGTTTAGTGACAATATATTTTGTGCAAATAAATAGTAAAGTGCTGTGCCGTTTGCAGAAAGCAGTTTAGAAAAGAAGAAAATCGATCGTTCCATAGTCGTAACATGATGAATTTCAGTTTACAGTTATAAAGTAAATAGCAATTAAACTTTAATATCCTTTCAATACATATTTATCTTACTGTAATATCGTATGCCTACATCACGTTATATAAAGAGCCGGTAATGCAGGAATTGCAATAATTCATTTTAATGAAAATATTTACCATTCTACACATTTTCTACACACACAACGCCACTGTTGCCTATGGGATGTGATGTTCATCTATCCATTTTAATGGACATATAATGTGACTATGTTAGGAGCAAACAAGGTATATAGTGAAAAGATAGCCTGTTATGTATCTAGATATAAGTTCTTTAATCGGAGGTTTGAAGTGATCATTTCTATTTGATAATATTTGCAACATTGAGACTTTTTCTTTGAGATATTTAATTTCTGGTATAAACCAAGGCAATTTGTTTTCTTTGATAGTCTCCTTTTTGAGAGGAAAATTAGAGTTGAAACAATTTGTTATAATTTCTTCAAACTAACAATGGTAGTTATTATGCCGATTAAAAATTCTCTGGGACTGCTTATATGGGCCTCGTCTGTCCATATAATTGTTCCTTCAAATCCTGGCACTTCATTGCACTTACGCTAAAATCACTGGCAAAAATAGAGACGCCTTTGAAAGTCGTTTGAGTATAGATGGTGACTAATCTTAATTTTGTAGGGTTTGAATTTATTTTTTTAAGTACCGTAACACAGTTGTTTTTGGGATTTCTTTTTCCTGTATTTCGCGAGACGATATATTAGGATTTTCTCGTACAGTTTCTAAAACAATATTTTCTACAGCTTCTCTACCTGCCTTATTATATATTTTTGGTCGAGGTTTTACAAATGATCTTTTAAATTTTGTTGTAGCCTTTTGAATATTTGTATGTCTGGCTGTCTCTTTTCTGGATATCTAAAAATATTGTTTAGGCGACACTTCTGGCACAAAGTTTTGCTATCTATAACTTTAAAATAAAGTTTACTTTAACAACTTTAAAATAAAGCTTGGAAGCTAAATTTGAATCTTCTCCGCATTTTATAAAACACTTAATCATATCATATTTTTCACCAATACTAAATTGAACCATTTTTAACAATGCTCACTCACAATTAACTCACAAATTAGTTTTTGACATTTATGATTATTTCGATTTTCTTTTTTTTTTACTATGGCTTTAAAAATTAGAAATGCGATAAATATGCATAGATGTCAATGGAAGACAATTCAAACATTTATTGTAGTTTAGTTTCCTATTTTTGGCAAAACTTTTTTATATTATAAGAAGTGTTGTCGTTAATAGTTTTCCATGGCCTCCTCACATATATATTAAATTTTTCGAAAATTAGCCACTTTTTCTAGAGCTAAATATAACATCTAATATATCGTGGGATAGCTAATTTAAGTTGTGATCGAATAATGAAATAATTTACAGGGTGTTCTATTTAAGAAAACATAAGTTATATCTATATCTTGCAAACTGAGGCATGCATAATTTTCTTTTTATCAGCAACGGATTCTACTCAAAAAAGTGCGTTAATAATGTGTTACTCAATTTTCGATTCGACACTTGGTAATTGAGGTATAGAAAATGCCAATTTTCCAAAAACGCTCTGTAACTTGGCAGTCGATAGACGATCGCGGTTTACGCCATTGTGTTTTTCTTGAAAATCGAGCTCAGGACATCTATATTGGTTTTTGTCTATCTGCCATAGTTTTAGAGAAAACCCCAAACCCCATCTAATTTGGTCCACCATGTATGTGTAGATCATTTCTTGCAAACACGATAACCTCTGTTTTACTCAAAATTTTTATTTGAAACTTGGTACATATGATAAATAGCATGGTACAACGGTAAAATTGAGCTAGATCCGTCATTCAGGGTAATCACCAGACGCATGTAAACTATTATGTTTTATATAGACTATGTATTATTATAATTTTTGAGCAAATTGTTATTAAGGTTTGATTAAGCAAGATATACAAGATATCGAAACTGCAATATGCAATGTGTATCTCAGATTAGAATGAACTTTGCTTATGTTAAGTAGTTCTTGATTAGACCATTACGAAATGAATGAAAGTTGCAGCTGGACGTTGCCGACTGCCAAAATCTCTTAAACTCTATAACTTCCGTTAGAGTTAAAATTTTTTATTTCAAATGTGGAACATATGTAAAATAGCATGGTAGAATACTACCATATCCACCCTAAAGGGCGATCGTCAGAGACATGTAAACTGTCTTGTTTTATGTAAACTCCTTTTCATTTAGGATTAGAGTAAAATGTTACTAGGGTTTTTTATTAAGCACACAAAAATACGAAAATATGAATGATATCGAAACTGTGTGTTTTTCGGATGTGACCGAACTTAACATAGATTAGGTGATAATATTAATTTTACTTTAAAATTTTTGTGTTTAATAAGACTTTACGATGCGAATGAAAGTTGCAGTCTGGCGCTGCGTTGCGTTGTATCATGTTTCGCAAAGGTTGTGTTTCAGCAGGTGGCAGAAGTTATGATAGTGCATAAGGAATGGCGATTCCCAGACAGCACATGATATCCTGAGGATATCCTATTATAGTCCCGTTGTCCCAGATTTGGGATATCCCATAGACATATTCCCAAGTCATCCCAGGGTTGACCTGATTGGATATTAATGTCCTGTAAAGATCAAATTATGGATATCCTACGGATATCCGCAACTGATTGCCTACGGACATCTCGACGGGATGTCGGTATCCTATAGGTGTACAAAATATCTATATCCTACGGATGTAATAGAATCGATATCTATGGGTTATCCTGTCCAGTTTACCCACGGATATCCAAACAGGGAAGCATTTTTGCCATCTTTTTCAAGAAACATATTTCTACAATTGAACCGCGGGATTAGTTTACAAATGTCTCGTTAGCGCTTCAATCGAAGTTGGTATTACTCTAACATCTAACCCTACTTTTCAATCAGCTGTTTACACTTTAGTGACGGTGAATCGATTTAATTTTCTGCTTCTAAAAGGTAAACTTAGCAAATATAGTTATTTTACAATTGAAAAAGGAGTTAACTTTGCTTGGTGCTAAGACTACAGGTAAAAAAAAACAACTTGAAAGGTGGCAAGTGTAAATATTTTTTATCTACCCTTATACTTTTTATTTTTGCAGCTTAATTTTGTGGAAAGAAAAAATATTAAATGAATCTTTGTTAGAGATTACACCGAAGAGGCCAAAAAAATCCCATAACTTTTCCAGGCGTAAATTAATTTCAGCCTTTAAATAAATTGAACGGTGAAAAAGTTATAAATTATGATTGCATAGAAGACTTTTTCAATAAAGGCAAAAAAATGGAAAAGAAAGGAAGAATATTGGCTATGAAGTTGTTCATCAAATATACAGTGGCTTTTAAAAACTATAATACTTATTTACTACATTATACAAGCAAGTGTTGTACTATGCTAAAAGTCAGTTGATTATAACTTGGAAATTAAGTATATTTAAGAAGAATGTTTCTTTTTTTGAAACAATTTAGCCATCCTGTTCGTGTCCACAACGGGCACTAGTTATTCCACCTGTAAACATATTGGGGCTTTATGATATTCTTTAGAATATTTCTCAATTACAGGTTAGTATTTTCAAAATGTTAATGTATTTTCTCAATATCTTCTCTCTCTGGAGTATTTTTTATATAACTGGTCCAGGAAAAACACAGGAATACATTTCCTGTACGTCAGAAAAAAATGATGTGGAATAAACCCTTAGGCAGAAGAGTCGATTTCATGTCAACACATGAAATAAATAACTCGGTAAAAGAGACAGTATCCCCTTGTGATACCTACACCGATAATATTATTAATAGGCTAATAAATAGGGAAATCGTTTGTATTCTCACAAATTGTAGAAATGTGTTAGATATCGTAGATTATAAAGAATATAAGATATTTTAATGAAAGCACTAGTAGCGATTATCAAAAGTAGCTTTTTTTTAAGTTTTATGAAATATGTGTTTGTGTAAGTTTTTTTTTATTTGACTGTTCATTTAGTTCATGATTTTGTAATGTACATATTTTTGGAGACTTAATATGTTTTTTACATTTTTTCTAGATCAGTCGAAAATATAAATAGTATGTTTTACAATTAATTATTTTTTATTTATTTGCTTTCATTATGATTAGAGAATATTATTCAGCGTGCCCAGATTAGGGCAACAATATACAGAAAGTAGGTATTTTCATAATGAATAAAAATGTGTGTAAGTTGTGATTTGCATAATACCTAAATGATATTCTCTAATCATAAATAGTATGTGTTACGACAATGAAGAGCCTAGTGAAAGGATCGGGGCCTCTATAATACAATTGTAAACAGTGGCGACCGGTGAAAGAACAATATTAAAAATAACCGGATCTTCACCCCTTTAACAAAAGTGAATTGATACCAAAAAGTTGTTCTGGTCCCCAAAGTAACGGAAAAAATACTTATTTAGCCAAAAAGATTTTTATATACAGGCTGTCCATTTTATCGGGACCTTCGAGGATATCTTAGTTTCTTTATTTCCATCTGAAAATTTAGTTGCTGTTGCAGGAATATATCATGGTTTTGAAAAGCCTATGGATACAATTTTTTTCTGGTGAACAAGGCTTACTATGTCCGGGCGGTGGAAGTGGTCATGCATGTGACCTGGTAAATTCTAATTGAAATACCATGTCGATATTGTCAATGCTTCGTTGAGACTTTTCTTGCAATGTGATATATGTTACCAGGCGTTGAAAACAATCTAAAAATCCCGTTGCCAACGTTTTCTGTCATCAGGTTCGGCCCTAAGCCCAACTCCTGGAAATCGTGGTGAAACGGCTAACGGTTGGGCCTAGGACCGAACCTGATAATAGGAAATGCTGGCAAGGGTATTTCTCGACGACTGGCAACATATATCACATTGCAAGAGATAAGTCTCAACAAAACATCGATGTGGAATTCCAATTAGAATTTATCAGGTTACATGAACGCTTCCACCGCCCGGATATAGTAAGCCATATTCATCCCCCTCCCCTGCACCTATACTGACAAACAGCAAGCAAAGTCCAGACTGGTCATTTTTTGTAAATTATCATTCTTTAGAACGTGTTTAGATACGACACCATACTGATTAAAAATTTTACAATATAAAATTTAATTATGCTATATTTCTGTAATAAACTGATATTTACGGTTTAAAATATTCTAAAAATGTAGTGGCATAGTCAAATTAGAGATAAGAAAAATTGGTAATGCTTTTTTTGGTTTTTGACTGAAAAAAATTCGAAGTAAGCTTTGAAATTTTAAATTTCATTCTTAAACTTAACACCATAGTAGAGTTATATTGAGGCTCTATCATTTAGAAAAAAATAGTTTCAATCGGTCAACAAATAAAAGTTTCAGAGAGATGCCCCGCCCCGCTTTCATAATGGGTCACTCGTATCTAACATATTTTTGTGAAACGGAAAGCTAATATATATTGATGTATATTTTTGTTTTATTTTGTTTCGTTTATTTTAAAATAAAAATATTGATAACGTGTCTATTTGTTATTTACTACTGTAATTACCCTTTATAGCTATTTAAAGGAACTGAATTTGTTGGTTACTAACTGACTTTATTATTGCGTCTTGTGCTTTTGGTTTTTTTATGGAGTCGTTTACAAATAAGGATACAAAATGGAACATAAGTATATGGGAAGACAAGTACTGTTGGGATCATTATTGCCAGGACATCATCGTCTGTATTATCAGCTATTCATAAAACAAGATATCTATCTAATTAATCTATAATTGATCAATTAGATATAGAAAAATTAATATATTTTAATATGTAAGAGGTTATTGACTTCTTAAGTATTGATGTTTTGTACCATTCTTATCATAGTTTGGAAAGACTGCGTTTCTGAATGCCAACACATTTAGATCATAACTTAAAGAAATGGTGCTCTACTGGAAAAATCACGGGGACAATGTCTATTTTTTCGAAATTTGTCAATAGACTAGTAATGATGTAAATTTTAATATGCGTATCTTCAAAACCACATTTATTATCGTAGAATTGGAATGATGTAGAGGTGACTTTTCAGAACTTCGATATAAACGGTGCAAGACGATATCCAAGAAATCACTGTTCCAATGTAAACGGTGCAAGACAATACTCAAGAAATTACTGTTCCGATATAAACGGTGTAAGACGATACCCAAGAAATCACTGTTCAGTAAATCTAAATAGCAGACTGATCGAAAATTTGCTTTCAAAGTCGGCAGCTTGTACCCTATCATCGTGTGATCCAAAGAATAGCAAACTGTAAGCATTTTATGCCAAAATAATATTTTTGCTACTATTAAATTAAATATTCTGGTATAGTTTCAAGTAAACAATACTAACATAATGCTTTCAAGTAGTAAAAATATTATTTTGGCATGAAATGCAAACAGTTTTTAACCAATGAATGGCATAGCGTAACAAGTTGCTAACATTGTTTGAAAGCAACTTGCAGTCTGGCTATTTAGGTAAATTACCCTATGAAAGCCTACAATGATATCCTAAGGATGGCATAAAACAGATCCTCTAAGGGTCCCAGGTTGATCCTGAGGATATCCAAAAATACCTTTGTGGGATATCCCGAGGATATGGAAAATAGTGTACATTCTGGATCCCAGGGACGTCTGTGGGTGTCTTTTAGGATATCCTCAGGATATTGCTATGTCGTGTTTTTATATCCCTAGGATGTTCGTAGGATAACCTTGTGCTGTCTGGTTTAGGTTACTACGTTTTGCATCCCAAAAGATAACATTTTATTTGAATTTATTTGAAAACAGGAAACAACTGACACAAGGTTAATTTATAAAATATTAAAATATTTACTTATGACCAACCAAAATTAATCCAACAATGTTTCTTGGACTTGCGAAATCTTTAACTAAATCTCTCTGAACCACTAAGCTCTTGACCAACGAAGGTCTAAAATTAAGGAAAGACAAAAATTGCATTCAGCTGTGATTTACAGAATATGGAGTTCACACTCCGTTAATTGTAAAAAAAAATCACTACTTTCACACCCAGATTTCCTATCCAAGCCTCTTACAAAGAAAAACATTTTGCTATTACATTTGCACTCCATAATGTGGAAATAATTCATAGAATTTTTATAATATATTTGAAATCGTCTACCCTAAAAACCCATAACACGGTATGTCATATCGGTCAGGCGCGGGCTGGGACTCTTTTGGGCCCCTGAAAAATAACTTAGAAAGGGCCGTAAGCATACGCGTGCTGGGAAATTTTTTTCCTGGAAAATGAAAATTGATGATCGGACGGGAGTAATTCAGAAAAAGAATTTTTCCGGGGTCCCAAATACCCCGTCATAAATCCGGCTCTGGAGCCCTTTCGAGGCAATTTGTGAGAGCCCATCGGGAAACTCTCGGTATTCCGGTGGGCCAGTACAAGCCTGATATCGGTAGTAGAGGTGGTGGTGGGGTTTAGTAGTGGGATGACTGGTTTAAAAAAAAATTACTTCCTATAATAATTAGGTGTAGTGGTAATGGAGGTGAGAGTGAGGGTGGCTACTGCTAAAAAAGTTTTGAGACTATAACTTCTCGTTCCTATACCAAATCTAAATTTTATGAACTCTTACTTCCTTTGCCTATTTACCCTCATTTATCCCCCAACCTTTCAACGGAATAATATCAAAATATAATCTAGTATCAGATCTCATTATAATACACACTTGTACCAAATTTTAAGTTAATATCATAAACCGTTCCAGAGTAATCGTGGCACAAAAAAGTTACAGAGAAGCAGACAGACCGAGAGAACGAAAGACGTGTTTTGTTTTTTCTCAAACTTAAAATTTCGGTGTTTCATGACATTCAATTTAAACAAAAATAAATTTTTTTTCGCCGATGAAATACTGCCATGATGTAGAAGTAATTAAACATAGACCATCAGGCAGGACAAAAATGTAATACAATATATAAATAAAATTATACTTACCTGTAATTTTAATGATAAAACCAAAATATTACAGCCGACTGTTTTTGGTTTCTTGAATTTTAATTAGACGAAGCAGTTATATCTGATACAGAACAAGGTAAATGCTATATTATAAATGGGCAGCTGACTATAATGTGGTGTGTAGGTTAGAGCTTATCATCAGACGAGATATTTTAATCTTTATTAGGTGGGTAAATCAAATTTTATATTTTATGTTAGATTTTAGTCCTGCATGATCTATAATTTGTTTTCTATACTGATAGTCCATACCATTGCAAAAAAGGATTAAATCCCAAAAGTGCAAGGGTATCGACCAAACATGACTAGCCCCACGTTTTAGAGGGCGGCCAACATGATGAAGATAGTCGCGCGGTCCCTACCCCCAACCGAACTACTCCTGAACGCCAAAAACCTTTTTTTCCCATTTTCCGTTGTCAGGCATACGAGGATTTTTTAGATCGTTTTTTTTTTTGAGAAACCTCAATATGTCCTGTAATATTTCGCAACCAGACATCCTAACGACCCACGAAGATTGAAAACCACCCCCTCCCTTAATACCGTAATATGCAAAAACTTCCAAACGTGCTGAAAATTATTTCCTACGCATTCTCAAGGGCGGGAAACACGATGCTGATATTATTTAGCATCCCACCTCTAACCAACTACCCCTAAATGTATCAAACCTCCATTTTTCCCATTTTTCGTTCTCAAGCTCCTCTTAAGCTGCAATAAAAAATTATCTCCCTAGAAAATCTAATCCAATAAGAATTTAATATGCATCAGAAGTTTTAGAATTTCATTTTTTTTTCGATTTCCACCCCCCAAAATTACCCCATTTCATGAAAGAGATTTTATTAACTAATTTTTCATTGATTCGGTGGTCAAATTCTGCACGAATCCGATTTTTCAGAATTTTACTTGATTATTTTAACTTCCTCCCCCTGTGATTGTTTGTTATTTTCTACTTTAAAATGACGAGTTTTTTGGACTGTAAATCTATAAGTGATAATTTGAAAATTAAGTTACCCAAATCCTATGCAACCATACCCTTCACCAATTATTTATTGGATATAAGGGACTATGGGAAGGGATAAACGGTAATATTAATTTATATTCAATAATGTAACGACTAATTATTAATTTCCAATTTTATACTATCTCGAGTTAGATTACACAGGTCTACAAAAAAAAATGTATCGTCCTAAAGTTTTAATCTAACTTTTCTGAAGTATTTTGACATGCTGAAGCTAATTTTGGACAAAAAAAAAATTCTACCGGCTCAATTTCCCTCTACCACCCTCTTCATCCCCTAAAAAGTCTTGTCATAAGGTTCTCATCTAATCTTTCTGAAGTAATTTGACTCGCTGAAACTAATTTTGGAGAAAAAAAAAATTAGGGGATGAAGAAGGTGGTAGAGGGAAACTGAGCCTGTCGAAAAATTTTTTTCAAAATACTTCAGAAAAATTAGGTCAGAACCTTCGGACAAGACGTTTTCTTTTTGACCTTTTTTAGGGGACAAAAGGGGGGGGGGGTGATAGAGGGAAACTGACACGGTAGAAAAAAATGTTTTGTCCAAAAATGGCTTCAGCGCGTCAAAATACTTTGAAAAAGTTAGATCAGAACCTTGGGACAAGCAAGACCTCATTTTTGCCTATTTTAGGGGATAAAAGGGGGTGGTAGAGGAAAACTGACACGATATTAATTTTTTTTTGTCTAAAATTGGCTTCAGTACATCAAAATACATCGGAAAAGTTAGATCAGAACCTTAGGACAAGACCTTTTTTTTTGCCCTTTTTAGGGGATAACAGAGTGGTAGAGAAAAAATGAGACGGTAGAAATTTTTGTTTTCCCCAAAATTGGCTTCAGCGCGTCAAGATACTTCTAAAAAGTTATATGAGAACCTTAAGACAAGACCTTTTTTTTTTTTTTGTAGACCTCTGTTATTCTATACGGCGCGGCTGTGTAACTATACAGGGTGTCTCACCGGGAACTGAATCGATCGAAAAGTACGCATCAGAAATATTTGAAAATTTTGGGAGTTACTAAAGTCAGTGTGGCCAATCCAACTAAAATAATTACAAGCAGCTGGCACTTCCGCTTATACCGGAAGTCGGCACCAACTTGCTTATTTTAAATGGAATACCCTATATATTTCAGGGTTTTCGAAAAGAGCGTAAAATTCTGAGTCAAAAACATGTAGGATACTCTATGCCTAAATCCATCCGTTTCAGAGATATTTGACATTTTATAGAAAATTTGACATAAGATAATGACTGATTGTTTCTAATCATGGCTATTTTGATGAAATGATTACAACAATTCATGAATTTCTAATAAAATCGCAACGGTTTGCAAGAACCGTTATAACTTTCTTGGTGTAAAAGATCCTCATTTGCTTCTTGGCACATAAAAAGAACACAAGGAGATCTACGTTCTACAACTGAAATAAATTCAATAATATCATACCAAGTGTTCCGTTTTTCGCGTTACATTTTGTCAACTTCAAACCGCGAAAACTTGTTTAGGTCAAATGGAACACCCTGTATTTTTTTACGTCAAGTTGTGTAAAACTGAATTCCCTTTTTTCTGATATTAGTATTGTGGGGTTAAAGTTTTCAACTTTTTGAAATATTTGCGATTTTATTAGAAATTCATGAATTATTGTAATCATTTCATCAAAATAGCCATGATTAGAAACAATCAGTCATTATCTTATGTCAAAAAATGCCAGCACGTTTAAATTACACCCAAATTTGTTTATTATTTATGGAGAATGTGATAAGGTAATATCAAAAACTTGCAGCACATTTGCTAATCGATATCCAGAAAAACGGAAAATAACACTAACACTGTAACATGCGTATTAATCGAATTGAAGATACAGCATGAACTAAAATAGCAGAGATAAGATCAATTTAAAACATGATTCAATTTTAATTTAATAATCGCTCAAAATTCCGCCCTCAAACCTCGACACATTTTTCGCACCTTCGGATTAGTTCCTCATGGGTAGCTCTTCTAATTGAATCCTGTGATATTGTAATGTGTTACAACCCCTAGAATGATGTATTTGCACATACTCGAAAAAGAACCTACCAGAAGATTCCAAAGTGACATCTGGAATTATCTAGAGAATGGTGGCGTCATCACAGAACAATCGAGATCTGTCATTTTTAGGTATAAAAGACCGACCGCGTTCTCGGCGAGTAGTTCAGAAAGTTCAGAAAGTATAGAAAGTGAGGTTAAGACTTCAAAGATAAACAAAGTGATAAATATTGTGATTTTAGTCAGTAAAGTGCATTTAAATTAATAGTATTGTGAAGTATCCAGTAAATATTTAATAAAGTGTGTTAGTGGACATCTCTTGTTATAATTTTTGGAACCCACGGAATTTGCAAGGGGTAGTTTCCTAAGGGTGGAAACACGTCACAAATTGGTGTCAGAAAGCGGAATTTTATGACAAGAGGAGCTCTGAAGTTGTGCTGGAGTGTTCGAGAAGTATTCTCGAGGTTTAGTGCTAACACGGAGGACTCATTTACTGGACATTTGTTCGAGGGTTATTTTCGAACAGGAAAATAGTGTTAAGTGCATTTTTGAGACATTGTAGAACATTTTATTAGGACATTAGTGTGATAATTAAATCCTTTGAACTGAGAAGTGATAGAGACACTGAAAAAGACTCATTTAGTGTGTGAAAATTTTCTAGAACTTTTCTATTTGGACATTAGTGGAGATTATTGAATTCTCTGAACTGGATAGTGACAAAAGACTCTGGATAAGACTTTTTCGTGCTATTTCGAGATTTGTCTAGAAAGTTCCATTACCAATATTGACGTGACAGTTAAATTTATTTTATTTTAATTTCATCGTATGCCCGTAACAACACGAAGTATGGCATCCGATAAACAAATACAGGAATTATTCGAACAATTCCAAAAAATGATGCCGCAGCAGCGGCAGGAAGACAAAGAAGAACAGGAGAAAAAACGTCAGGAAGAAAAAGAAGAGCAAGAAAGAAAACGCCAGGAGGAAGAAAAACGGCGTCAAGAAGAAAGGGACGAATTAAAGAAAATTATGGAAGATCAGGAAACAAGACGTCAGAAAGAAAAAGAGGATGAAGAAACAAGACGTCAGAAAGAAAAAGAGGATGAAGAAACAAGACGCCAAGAAGAAAAAGCCGAATTGAGAGAAATGATGGAGGACCTGAATATACGACAGCAAGAGGAGAAAGAAGAGCAAGAAAGACAACGTCAAGAGGAAAAAGACGCACTCAGAAAAATAATGGAAGACTTGGAAGAAAGACGCCAGGAGGAATTAAGGAAAATCCTGAGCGATCAAATAAAAATACAACAGGACGCAATCATTTCTGTCAAAAGTGAAGTCAAAGAAGAGATGAGCAAGGTAGAAGAAAAAGTAGATAAGGTCGAAGATAAAGTAGGTGAAGTCAAGACCGAAGTCGGTCAAGTAAAAGAAAAAGTAAATCAGTTTGAAGAAAAGATGAGTGAGTTCGAAGAAGTCAAGGGAGAAATAGACCGGCTTAAACGACAGTTGAGAGATAGAGGAAGACAGCAGGTGGTATCATCAGGTCAGCGACTAAAACCTCCTTCTTTTGACGGCCAAAGTTCCTGGACGACGTACAAGAGGCAGTTTGAGGCAGCAGCGTGTGCGAACAACTGGGATAACGAGGAGAAGGCCATGGCATTAGTTCTGGCGTTAAGGGGCCAGGCCTCAGAGTTGCTTCAGACTATCCCAGTGGATAAACAAAGGGACTTCAAAGTCTTGGAAGCTGCATTGGACTTGAGATATGGCGACCAACATCTCGCCCAAGTATACCAAGCCCAGCTAAAATCACGAGCACAAAAGGCTGGAGAGAGTTTACAGGAATTCGAAGCTGCGATAGAAAGACTGGCACACCTGGCGTATCCGAGTGCACCTAGAGAATTTCAGGAACAATTAGCCGTAGGGGCCTTTTTAGATGGCATAAGGGACGAAGAGGTCAGGCGAGTTCTGAGGCTAACAAGACACCAAAGTAGTAGCGAAGCTTTGGTGCGTGCACTTGAAGTAGAAGCCGCCTACAGAGATACTCCAAGGTCGAGAGTGCGAGCTGTGACTCTCGAAGAATCGCAACCAGAAATTAATCAGAACCCTATGCTGACTGAGATGCAGAAAATGTTTACCAAACTATTCGATAAATTGGATGGCCTAGGAAAGCAGGATAAACAGCAAAATAAAGGAAAGCCGAGTGGTGGTATTAAATGTTACAACTGCGGCAAGGTGGGCCATATGAAACGAGACTGTCAACAGCAGAACTCGGAGAGTCGAGTAAATGCTGTGAATGTTGAAGAAAAGCAGGAAAACTAAAGATAGCCAGCACCAAGGGGGCTGTGTTGGCTAGGGAATGCAGTGCCCCCAGAGAAATAAAGATTTCCCAGCTTCAAAGAATTCCAAGCAGTCTGTTGTTGCAAGGATATGTGAATGGAAGAAAATGCGTGTTTACTATTGACACCGGTGCTACGTCATCAATAGTGCGTGTGGTTTATATCAGGCTTGCAGATTGACAAGAGGCAAAATGGAGTAATCATTCGGACAGCCACGGGGGACAGGGCTGCGGTCCATGGAGAAGTCGACTTGGAACTGCAGGTTGGACGGTTGAGGTTCAATTACAAGGTCATTGTGGCTGATATTATGGATGATTTCATTTTGGGTCTGGACATCATGGGAGAGCAGGGATTTATTGTTGATGTAGGGGAGCGAGTCTTAAAAATTGGAAATGAGGAATTTATTCTGGCAACCGCAGATGACCAATTCCATAAAGCCAGGTTGTTAACAACACAGACGATCAAGATTCCTGCTCATTCAGAACAAATGATTGATGCTGCCTTAGAAGGAAATCCTGGAGGGTACCGTGTTGGCCTAGTTGAAGATGACGAATCGATTAAGTCCCTACCCAATGTTATTGTGGCGAGAACTTTAACCCGGACTAAAGGCAAAATCCCAATAAGAGTCGTTAATTTAAATTCCCACTCAGTGACAATTAAGGAAGGCAAACCGATTGGCTCCTATGAACCAGTCACATGGGTAGTGAGGTGCGAGGAACAAACAGAGGGAAGTTCGTCTACAAAAATAGACCAGGAAGTTTTGACCTTGCTGAGTACTCAGTTGGAGCATTTATCTGAGGATGAACGAAGGGAGGCAATCAAGTTCCTGGAAAAGGAAAGTTCAGTATTTGCCAAGAATACAGAGGCCCTTACAAAAACAGACATAGTCCAGCATCGGATAAATACTGGCGACTCACCAGCTATTCGACAACCACCTAGGAGGCTTCCATTAGCAAAACAAGAAGATGCCTCGGCAATGATAGACAAGATGCTACAAGATGGAGTCATTGAGGAGTCAACGAGTCCCTGGTCATCGCCAGTAGTTTTGGTTGGCAAGAAGGACGGAACGTTAAGATTTTGTGTCGATTATCGAAAATTAAACGATGTCACGAAGAAAGACAGTTACCCATTACCACGAATTGATGACATATTAAGCACGTTGGCAGGCTCACGTTGGTTTTCTACGTTAGACCTTAGGAGTGGATACTGACAAGTGGGGCTTCATCCTGAAGATAAAGAAAAGACAGCGTTTTCAGCAGGCAGTGGTCTTTATCAATTTACCGTGATGCCTTTTGGACTTTGCAATGCGCCAGCTACCTTTGAAAGATTGATGGAATTCGTGCTGCGAGGGCTAACCTGGAGGACGTGCCTGGTTTACCTTGACGACGTGCTTGTTATGGGACAGGACTTTACAGAACATTTGAAAAATCTTCAAGAAGTATTTGGGCGAGTCAGGAATGCCCATCTGAAGTTGAACCCGAAGAAGTGCCTGCTATTCCAGAAAGAAGTCAAATTTCTTGGTCACGTGGTGTCTTCGGATGGAATACAAACAGACCCCGACAAAATTTCTGCTGTACGAGATTGGCCAAGACCATGTAACGTTCATGAAGTAAGGAGCTTCCTTGGCCTCTGCACTTATTATAGGCGCTTTGTGGAAGGGTTTGCAGAAATTGCGAAGCCATTACACCGGCTGACAGAAGAGAAAGTGCAGTACCAATGGACACCGGAATGTGAAACGGCATGGAGAAAATTGAAGGCAGCTCTATGCACTGGTCCTGTGCTAGCGTACCCACAACGGGAAGGACTTTTTATTTTAGACACGGATGCCAGCAATTCTTCGGTCGGTTGTGTACTGTCTCAAATCCAGAATGGGCAGGAAAGAGTGATCGAGTACTTCAGCAAGGTGCTGTCCAAACCAGAAAGAAACTATTGTGTAACCCGGACATCGTTAAATCAGTGGACCATTTTCATAAATATCTTTATGGACGACATTTCAAGATTCGGACCGACCATGCTGCATTAAAATGGCTGTTACAGTTGAAAACCCCTGAAGGTCAACTGGCTCGTTGGATAGAACGGCTGCAACAGTATGATTTCAAAATCGAACATCGACCTGGGAGATCTCATAAGAACGCAGACGCTTTATCTAGAAGACCGTGCAAGGAAGATTGCAAGCACTGCCGCCACGTTGAGAAATTGCAGGGTACGGTGGCCGTCAACACTATTAAAATAGAGGTTCCGGATGATTGGACAACCGAAGCCCTGAGACAAGAACAACTGAATGACGCAGAGATTGGGGCTATATTGAAAGCAAAGGAGAAAGGAATTCGACCAGCGTGGAAGGATGTTTCGGACAAGGCAGTTGGATTGAAGGCTTTGTGGGCTCAATGGGATTCACTTAAAGTCATGAACGGGGTGCTAAAGAGAGCTTGGGAAAGCCCGGATGGCAGGGAAGTTGTTATGCGTCTAGTGATTCCCAGGTGTCGGGTACCGAAAGTACTTCAGGAAGTGCATAATGGAGCATCCGGTGGGCACTTCGGCGTTAATAAGACCCTAAATAAAGTACGAGAACGATTTTATTGGGTAAATAGTCGTCAAGATGTGGAAGCTTGGTGTCGCAATTGCAAAATTTGTGCAGCCAGTAAGGGACCACAGACTAGAAGTGGGGGTGCAATGAAGCAATATAGCGTCGGGGCTCCTTTCGAGAGGATCGCAATCGATATAGCCGGCCCATTCCCAGTAACCAAGGATGGTAACAAGTATATACTGGTTGCCATGGACTATTTTAGTAAGTGGCCAGAGGCCTATGCGATTCCAAACCAAGAAGCAGTCACTGTCGCCAAAGTCTTGGTAGATAATTTGATATGTAGGTTTGGTGTACCCCTGGAGCTGCACTCAGAACAAGGGAGGAACTTTGAGTCAGGGGTGTTTCAGCAAATCTGCAAGTTATTGGGGATACATAAAACACGGACAACAGCCCTTCACCCGCAATCAGATGGAATGGTGGAACGACATAACAAGACCATGAAAGAACATCTCTCTAAAGTGGTTCATAAGAATCAACGTGATTGGGATCTCCACATACCGTTCTTCCTCATGGCATACAGAGTTGCTATCCACGAGTCTACGAAACAAACTCCAGCCCGTGTAGTATTTGGACATGAGATCAGACTGCCTTGTGATTTGATTTTCGGAATACCAGGCGGAGAACAGCTTCCTGTGAACAGCTATGTGGATGAAATGAGTGAACGGCTAAGAAATGTTCATGAGCTGGTTAGAGACCAAATCACCATAGCCAGTGACCGAATGAAGGCTCGATACGACCGTAAGGGTAGTTCAGAAGGGTTCAAGGCAGGAGATCTGGTTTGGCTGTATAACCCACAGCGAAAGAAAGGGAAGTCACCGAAACTTCAACCTCCTTGGGAAGGACCTTATACTGTTATTACCCGAATAAATGATGTCGTTTATCGGATTCAACGAAACAAAAAGTCCAAGATGAAGATCGTACACTTGGATAGACTGGCGAAGTATGTGAAAGAGGCTGAATTGCCTGACCGGGACGTTCAGGCTTAAGGAGGGGGCAGCGTAATGTGTTACAACCCCTAGAATGATGTATTTGCACCTACTCGAAAAAGAACCTACCAAAGTGACACCTGGAATTATCTAGAGAATGGTGGCGTCATCACAGAACAATCGAGATCTGTCATTTTTAGGTATAAAAGACCGACCGCATTCTCGGCGAGTAGTTCAGAAAGTTCAGAAAGTATAGAAAGTGAGGTTAAGACTTCAAAGATAAACAAAGTGATAAACATTGTGATTTTAGTCAGTAAAGTGCATTTAAATTTATAATAGTATTGTGAAGTATCCAGTAAATATTTAATAAAGTGTGTTAGTGGACATCTCTTGTTATAATTTTTGGAACCCACGGAATTTGCAAGGGGTAGTTTCCTAAGGGTGGAAACACGTCACAATATGTTTTGAAATGCATTTCTTACTCTCTGCATACAATCTTCAATGGTTGTTAATGGCCTCTCATAAACTTTATTTTTAATAGTTCCCCAAATAAAATATTCCAGAACTGATAATTTGGGCGAGCGAGGATGCCATAAGAAAGGTCCATTATTGGCAATCCATTGATCATAAAAAGTTTCTTGTAAATAATTATTAATTAAATATGCGTTATGTGGGAGGGCACCGCCGTGCTGATAAAAAATGTTTCTATGTTCGGCGAGAGGTAAATTTTCTAAATAGTCATTATTCAAATTTTGTAAGATATTCAGATATCTTTCACCTAAAAAAAAAAACAAAAATTTACCTATAGATATTAGTAGAAGAGTAAATTTAATTTACCGTTTAAATTTTCCTGATAAAATTGTAATGCCACCACTCTATTGTTTCTTATGGCACAGTAAACATTGAACTGCCAACTTTCCTGAAAGTTTCGCTCTCTGAACATATGAGGATTTGAGTCACTCCAATAATGCGAATTGTGTCTATTAAAAAGTCCATTTTTAGTAAATTTTGCTTCATCTTCCCATATAATATTTCCCAAATAAGAATCGTCACCCTCAGACCTTATTAGAATAAACTCACAAAAATTCTGTCTTCTTAGGAAATCTGTTTCTTTTAATCCTTGAACCAATATGGAATGAAAACGGGTGAAACTTATGTTTTAATAAAATTCTGTCAATTGAATCCTTGCATAGTCCCGATTCCAGAGCAGCTTGTCTTAATGACATCCTTGGAAATGCATGAAAATATCCCAGAATGACTATTTCAATGTTTTCGTCATCAACAATAGGCTTTCTTCTTTGCATTTTTGCCTTGACAGAGCCATAATTTTTAAAATTTTCCAGTATGCGTTTTACAGTGTTTGGTGACGGTTTCCGTTTTTTTGGATATCGATTAGCAAATGTGCTGCAAGTTCTTGATATTACCTTATCACATTCTCCATAAATAATAAACAAATTTAAAAAGTCTTCGTGGGTGTAATTTAAACGTGCTGACATTTTTTGACATAAGATAATGACTGATTGTTTCTAATCATGGCTATTTTGATGAAATGATTACAACAATTCATGAATTTTTAATAAAGTCGCAAATATTTCAAAAAGTTGAAAACTTTAACCCCACAATGCTAATATCAGAAAAAATGGAATTCAATTTTACACAACTTGACGTAAAAAAATACAGGGTGTTCCATTTGACCTAAACAAGTTTTCGCGGTTTGAAGTTGACAAAATGTACCGCGAAAAACGGAACACTTGGTATGATATTATTGAATTGATTTCAGTTGCTGAACGTAGTTCTCCTTGTGTTCTTTTTATGTGCCAAGAAGCAAATGAGGATCTTTTACACGAAGAAAGTTATAACGGTTCTTGCAAACCGTTGCACCTGTCAAATTTATAAAATGTCAAATATCTCGGAAACGGATGGATTTAGGCATAGGGTATCCTCCATGTCTTTGACTCAGAATTTTACGTTCTTTTCGAAAACCCTGAAATATATAGGGTGTTCCATTTAAAATAAGCAAGTTGGTATCGACTTCCGGTATAAGCGGAAGTGCCAGCTGCTTGTAATTATTTTAGTTGGATTGGCCACACTCACTTTAGTAACTCCCAAAATTTTCAAATATTTCTGATGCGTACTTTTCTCTATATCGATCGATTCAGTTCCCGGTGAGACACCCTGTATATATATTTTCACTATGGCGTCTAAAACGTATCTATCGATATTGTCTACAATACCAACCAAATGTCCATGCTTTGCATCGAAAGAAGATAGGCAATTTTAACACTTAGATGCTATACCTAGGGACACCTATTAATGGGAAGATTAATTACATTTAATTTCGATTTGAAATTACTTAAATTACTATTTTTAATATTCAATATCAACCTATAAGAAAAACCGATGGTTTTGGGCATGCAAGGGTAGTTTTTGAGGACTAAGAGAGAAAGTGATGCCACGATCGTGTTCTCCATCCTTCAATACAGGGGATAGCTTCTTTAAAAAATTATATTTGAGGGACACTTCGGGATTGAGGGAGGATGGTTTCAACCCCCGGAGGTCATTAGGATGTCTAGATGCTAAATTTTACAGGATATATTGAGTTTCCTGTCCAACAAGTCCTCGCACGCCGGATAACGAGAAATTAAGCATTTAGAGGTAGTTGGCTAGGGGTGGAAGGCTAAATAATATCAGCTTTGTTTTCACCGCCCTTGAAAACTTGTAGAACTTTCATGTTTGGATGTTTTTTGCACGTTTCGGTATTGAGGGAGGGGGTGGTTTCAACCTCAGGGCGTTGTTAAGGATGTCTGGTGGCGAAGTTTTACAGGACATATTCAGTTCCGTCAAAAAGAACCCGATCTAACAAGTCCTCGCGTCTGACAACGAAAAGTGCTTAGGGGTAGTTCGAACGGAGTAGGGATGCGCGACTGTCACCATCGTGTTGGCCGCCCTCGAAAACGAGGGTTAGCCATGTTTGGTCTCTACCCTTGAACTTTTGGGGTTTTTGCAACTTTGGCATGGACTATGAATTAAGTGTAACTCCATAAAGACGTCACCTTTAAATTACGGTTACTTGCAACTATTGAACACATTGATGAAAATGAAAATACCCTAATTGGAAAGTAATTGATATTGTAACGACTGATTAATTCATAACATCATTTATTAGTAATGATTGCAAAGTCTAAATGCATGCAACACTCACGACATATCACCCTTAATAAAAAATGATGGAAGTGGTGGTTTATTTTTATTCCACCCCTGAAAGCAAAGGTTTTTTTACTACTTTTTTATTGATTTGAAGGCTGAATTTTATATGCATCCGAAGTTTTAGAATTTCGTTCTCTTTTTTTTCGATGTCCACCCACCAAAAACTGCCCTATTTCATGAAAGAGATTTTATTAACTAATTTTTCGTTGATTCGGTGGTCGAATTCTGCACGAATCCGATAATTCAGAATTTTACTTAATTATTTTAACTTCCCCCCCTAAAAACCATACCAATTAATCAATGGGTTTTTTAAATTTATTTTTCCTATAATCATTAGCTTATTCTGGATTAGTTTCATGCGTTTCAGAATGCTGGACAAAAATTGTTAATCTCGGCTCCCTCTTGGAGTCAATCCTGCCAACGCACATGATAAATAACTTACCTACACAATTTCCTGTTATATTTAGATTAAATAAACATGTAATACTAATGGTCTTGCTTAATTGTCAGTCATTCATGAATCACGATGAAATTTAATATAACAAAACCGCTTTAAATTTATGCTGGTAATATAACTGGTATATCGAGAATTATTTAAATGAAGTATTACGGAGACCCGAAAGTGGATCAGAATTATTATGTTACATCGCCAAGAGCCCACAGGCAATAATTCAGGCTATTGCAAACTCTTATAAAAACAATGAGAATTAAAAGATAATATCAGTTTTTAGGGCGTCACGTCAGTCAGTACAGATGAATTTCAAGGTAAAATTTAAATTAAGAGCGTTGCACTCAATGTTGTAGTCAATATATTTCAGAAATTGTTTGGGTTTAAATGTTTCATTAGTTAATACGAGTTAATAAATAATAAATTGTATTTTATATACCGGGTGTCCAAAGAGTCTGGAAACGGTCAAATATCTCGAGAAATACACATTGGATCCAAAAAAGAAAAAACACGTCCTTAATAATTTTAAAAGGGTTACCCAATGAAAACAAACGCGACCCCCCCACCCCCACCCCTTGGAGTGCGGCGGGGGAGCAACTTTAAAATAAATTTTATTGCAGAATCGGATTCTACGACAAAAATTACGTCAAGTTTGTCTGAAACGTTTTTTTCGATTCGTGACAGATGGCGCTGTAATCGCAAAAATATTTATTTTCGTAATTTCTGAAAAATTCTACGGAAGAATGAAAAATGATAAAGTAAGAGTTAATTTTCTTGAAAAAGCCATTCAATGGTGTTAAATTTAATACCCCCCCTTCTCCCTCCTCCACCACCATGAGGGGGAAGTGGTGGGCAACCTTAAAATCTTAAACGGAACCCCATATTTTTTATTGGCGGATGTAGGGTCTGGTGAACAAACAATTCAATTTCATTTAAAAAAATTCCTCGTTTCTCGAAAAAAAATATTTCTTAAAAATTAAACATTTTTCACGAATAATAGCATTTAGCATTTGAAAATTTCCCTCCACTTTCCCTCCCCCACGGTGGTGGGGGATATTAAATTTAACACCATTGAATGGCTTTTTCAAGAAAATGAACTCGTACTTTATTATTTTTCATTCTTCCGTAGAATTTTTTAGAAATTACGAAAAAAAATTTTTTTGCGATTACAGCGCCATCTGTCACGAACCGAAAAAAATGTTTTAGACAAACTCGACGTGATTTTTGCCATAGAATCCGATTCTGGAATAAAAAATAGGGGACCCATTTAAGATTTTAAAGTTGCCCCCGCCCCACCCCAAGGGGTGGGGGTGGAGGATCGCGTTTGGTATCATTGGACAGCGCTTTTAAAATTATTAAGGACGTGTTTTTTATTTTTTGGATACAATGTGTATTTCTCGAGATATTTGACCGTTTCCATACTTTTGGACACCCTGTATAAGACTAACAAATAATATGAACGTTAAATGGGTAATTTTTGTTATATAATGCCATCAATTAATCCCACAGGGAATTATGATGAGGGAATTCTGGTCTTTATACCCCCACGTGTACCAATCAGAAAATTATGCATGAATCAGTCTACAGTGTGGCTACAATTTCGTGGACACAAGCTTGTATCTATGTTATTACTTGACGGATCGTTTTCTAATTTGGGCAGGCCACATATACCATGGTAGTGCATATTTGGAACCTAATAGAATACATTTTAATCATAGAGGTGCGTTGCAGGAAATAAATAAAGGGGCAAATTTTTACGATTTTTTATTAGCGAATCGGATAGAAAAAAATCGATGTCATATTCTTATTTATCACCCTCGAAAACATACCTGAAACAAGTTTCATCCAAATCCTATGCAGGGTTGCTCAGAAAATAAAGAAATATGTTTTCTCCCGTATGTAATTTCATGTTAACATTGTGTCCCATTTACTTCTTCTTTATGGTATGCGTACTACAGAAAAAAATAACACACAGAAACATCACATAAATGTATTAACAGAAAAACAATTGTCATTAAGAATACATTAATAATAATAATAATAATAATACTTTATTAACCATGTCGATACAATACAGTATATATGGCAAGTCAACAATACGAATAATTTGTATATAACATTACTTATAGACAATCAACAAACATAGTCACATCATAAAAAAAAAAATATAAAAACAAAATACATGTACTACATGTACAGAATTAAAATGAGAAGTAGTTAAGTAAAGTAGAGTAGAGTTCACCGTTGTAAAAACTCTTTTACACTATAATACTCTCCTTTGATTAGTATCTGTTTTATTGCCTTTTTGTACTTGTCATAATTTTCAATATTTTTTATTTCCTCAGGTAAATTATTGTAAAAAGAAATACAGTTATATTTTGGTGATCGCTTTAAACAAGTCGTTAAATGTCTTGGAATACTTAAAAAGTTGCCGTGTCTAGTATTATAATCATTAGTATTTAACGTCTCAAATAAGTTCATATTTTTCTTCACATACATTAGACATTTTAATATGTATATACAAGGTGCAGTTAATACTTTCTTTTTTCTGAAAGTATTTTTACAGCTTTCTCTATAACTCAGCTTAAAAATTAATCTAATAATTCTTTTCTGACATAGAAAAACTCTATCAAGTTGTATAGAACTTCCCCAGCAAAGAATGTTGTGCGCTATATGTGAATATGCAAGAGCATAATACATATTTAATAGGCATTCTTCATTCAATGTATTTTTCATTTGCATAATAGCAAAATATGCTTTATTTAACTGTTTACAAACATGTTCTACATGGGTGTCAAATGTTAGTTTAGAATCGATATACGTACCAAGAAGTTTGGTACACTGAGTTAATGTTATGTCACTACATTGTGTTGTATTGTCAGGTAATGGTTTTTGAATATAAAAATTTATAAAAACTGTCTTTGACTCATTTAAAATTAATTTATCTCTTTGAGACCAGATATAAACTTCTTCTAGGGTTTTTCTTACTTGTTCTTGGAGCTCCTCAAGTGTATCAGAAGCTATGGTGACTGTGAAGTCATCTGCAAACATAGTAAGGTGACCATTCGTTATTTGCTCAGGTAAATTATTAATATATATCATGAACAATAAAGGTCCCAAGACAGATCCTTGAGGAACTCCAAGTACTAGTTCTTGTACTTCTGACAGATCCTCCCCTAGTTTTACCCTCAAAGTTCTGCCTTCCATGTAGGACATTATCCAATTTAAAATGCTACCCCTAATCCCCATGCTGTAAAGTTTATGCTTTAGCAAGTCTTTATTTATGGTATCAAAGGCTTGCGATAAATCAAATTGTAAAGAAACAAGATATCTACCTTTATCTAGATTTACGTACACATAGTCTAGCAAATGACACGTTGCTGTTTCTGTGGATCTATTTTCACGGAAACCATGTTGAGCTACAGTTAATATATTATTTTTCTCCGCAAACAAGTTTATTCTATTATATATAGTTCTTTCGAATATTTTTGCAATGGCGCTTAAAATAGAGATTTGTCTATAATTTTCAAGTTCATCAGTTGGACCATTTTTATGGAGATGTGTTATCAATGCCTGTTTGAGTATGTCCGGAAAGTATCCCTCATTTATTGACAGATTGAATAAAAAAGTAAGATGCTCAATAATGTTATCTTTAACCTGTTTCAGTAAGTTCGCAGTTAGGCCGTCAAAACCAACAGACTTTTTATTTTTTTAAGTTCATAATTATTCTATTTATTTCATCTGCCGTAATTGGTTCAATATAAATTGATTGTTCATTTTGTGGTGATATTGTACAGGGGAGAGAAAGATTTGAGCCAAAATGTTGGTATAACATTTGGGATGCATTTGTTGAGAAAAAATCAGCAAACATATCAAGTACTTCTCTTTTATCTGATACGGTTTTGTCTTGATATTTAAGACTGATGTCTTTATTTGTTTGGGGTTTCCGACCTAATTTAGAATTTACAATACTCCATGACGTTTTTGATTTATTGGTAGAGTTGTTTATTTTTCTGGTATAATAATTTTGTTTAGCATTTTTTATATTTTCTTTGTACTTACTTTTTTCTTCAATATATATTTTTTTAGTTTCTACAGTAGGGTTCTGCGTCCATAGCCAATACAGATTTTTTATGTGGTTACTTTGTTTTACTATGGCTTGAGTGAGCCATTCTTATTGTTTAATTTTTTATTTGTATAAACGGTTATTTTTTTAATGGGGCAACTGACATTATAGCACCATATCATAGTCTCCACAAAAAAACTTAAAGCCGCATTCGTGTCTAGTAAATACATGTCTTGCCAGTTTGTCTTACCCAATTCAAATTTAAAATGTGTTATATTATCTTCATTAATGATTCGTTTATTGAATATTACAGTTTCATTAGTGTTAAGTACTGGCTCATTGATGTTTATGCTCAGCATATGTGCGAGATGATCAGCAATGTTTGGATTAAGTAATTCACATTTTAAATTATTCTTAGGAAGATTTGAAACCATGTAGTCAATAGCGCTAAAACTTGTATATCCGTAAACATTAGTAAATATTCGAGTATAATCACTAGTAGTAATGTTCAATTCAAATGACTCAAAGACATCTAATAGTACATTCGTATCATGACATCTTTGCTTCATGTCAATATTAAAATCGCCACACAGTATTACATTATCTGACAAATTGTAAGCAATGTTTAGAGCGTTTGTTAAGTTACTGAAAAATGTATATACATTTCCACTTGGCGGCCTATAAGCTGAAATAATAATGATTTTTTTTGTCTATATGAACACAAACAGCACATATTTCAATATGACATTCAACGGATTGTTGTTTTATTAACGTGACTTCATTTACTTTTAATTTTTTTTCAACTATTATTAGAGAACCACCATGAATATGATTTGTTCTCGAAAAATATGAACTTATTATATGATTTGAAAATTGTATGTTCGTTAAATTATCAGACATTACAAAGTGTTCAGATAAGCACATGACATTTATATTTAAATCTGCTAATAATGCATCGATTTCATCTAGTTTACTAACCAGTCCTTGTACATTAACATGAAATATTTTAAACATAAAATCAACATTATCAATATTCCTACAAGTTGCAATACTATTTTTTAAATTATTCTGAAATTTGTTCACGAAAAAATTTATATTTTTTTATAAGAGCATCCTTCGGCCAGTTATCAGTATTATATGCTTCATCCAATAAGTCATAGTCGAATCCTATTTTGAAGGCTTCTGTTTTACTGTTTTTCCATTTGGGAAGCATTTCGATTATACAATTATTCTGGGGAAAAATTAAATCAATATGCTGCTTCATCCCTTGTAAGCCAGTACCAGGTGTTACGCGACCAACATATATCCACGTTTTTCTACATACTGCTGTAAGGTTAGATTTTCTTTTATTTCCAGTCCCAAAAACTGCATTTTGTTTTTTTGGCGGATTAACTTGCTTATGATAAGTTAAAGAGTTTTTATTTGATGTGCCCTTTTCATTTTCACTGTGATTGTCTTTTACTTTAGTCACTCTTTTTGTTAGATCCTTATCTTTAACTTTTTGAATATGTAGATTGCTTTGTTTTTGTCGAATCATAGTGCTCTTATCATTCTCAACTTTTTTGTTAGATGTGATTTTATTAAATGGTTCATTGGAATTTACAGTAGCCCAGCTATTTACTGTTGCCTTGTCATTTGTTACATTTTTAGTGAAACATTTTTGTTTATCAAAAGACTCTCCATTTGTTAACAAATTTATAAGTTCTATATTGGACTCACGCAAATTTGTTACTTCTTCTTGAAGCTTGGTTACTTTCTCGTCAAGTTCTGATATCGCTGATTTCACAATATCACTAAACACTGTTTTTATTATATCATTACTTAGTAAGTCAGCAACGTCAATTTCACAGCCATCACTGTCTCTTGCGTCACTAGACTTATTTGATCGCAAAAAATACATTTTATTTTAAAAATTTACACGTAAAATTGGTATAAATAGATGTAAATATGAGAACGTGTTGCCTGCTTTCCAATACTTGATGTACATTTGTGGCAATGATAAATTGTTGAAGGAATTATATGAAATAATGGAATTTTTATTCTTTTCATTTGTCATCATAACTTAATTAATTAATTATACTAATGAATTCTTCTAACTTCAACATAACCGCCATCCAATGTGATGCATGCTTCTACCCTTTTTCTAACATGACGAATCACTTTTATCTGTTCGTGCCTTGTGATACTTTGACATGCCTCTGTAATTCGTTTCCGCAATTCTTCCACAGTACGAGACCGATTAACGCATACTTTATTTTTTATGTTACCCCAAAAATAGAAATCCATCGGGGTGAGATCCGGGGATCTTGGAGGAAACTCATGTAATGGGCTACGGGGACCAATCCACTTCATAGGAAAATTGGTGTCAAGCCAATTTCTGACCATACGAGAACTATGTGCTGGGGCACCGTCTAACAAAAAGTAAAGGTTTTCGCTCACGTTTAACGGTAAATTATCAAGAAAATCTATAATTTCTGTTTCTAGAAAATTCAGAAAATTTTGAGCAGTCAAATTCTGAATAAAAAAAGGTCCAATAATTTGTTGATTTAAAATAGCACACCAAACATTCACTTTGAATAAGTATTGATTTTTACTGTTAATTATCTAATGTGGGTTTTCTGACGCCCAGTATCTCATATTTTGGGTGGATCTTACACCATTTGATGTAAAAGTAGATTCGTCACAATAGATTATATTTTTCAAAAAATCTCTGTTGTTCAAAAATTCACCCTGCATCCAAAGTGCATAATCCAATCTTCTTTCAAAATCCCCTTCTAAGGGTGTATGTAATATTTTAGGCTTAAATGGTTTTATGTTATTTTTTTTAGACATCTTCTTATTTCTTTGTTTAGATTTAAGTTCAAAGAAGCTTGTCTTATACTTAATTTTGGATTATTATGGAATGCTTGCAAAATTCTGTTTTCATTTAAATTATTCCGATTATAATTTGTTGGTCTTAATATTGTAACGTTTCCAGTTTGATTAAAAATTCGATTAATCTTAGCCATTGTGCTAAAACTTACTGGAGGCCGGTTAGGATGTCGGTCATTAAAAGTTCTTGCTGCTTCTCTTACTGTTATATTTACTCCTACAATTCTAATAATCTCAACTTTTTCAGCAAATGATAAACGATTTTCTGGAATTGTATTAGAAATCACAATTATTTGAAGTCTAAATTCAACACTAAAATGTAAACTACTTAGCTTATGTCACAATATGACATTTCGACAAATAAAGCCATTCCATGGCACCATTGGATTTTGCATTATAATTGCAAGCAGTAAATATTGATAAATTATTGTTTTATTATTTTTAGAATTCCCTTTTAATTTGCTCTTACATTGTGTACTAAATAAATTAGTTGCTAAAAAATCTCATGACAATTCTTATGATTAGAGATTTTCTCTTTAATGAAATGGCATGATGCACGTTGGCTATTAATTGTGCCGCATCTACTAGTTTTTGTGTCATTTCAGTACACAAAAGCACCTCTTTTTCGGGTTCATCTATCTTCTTGGATATTATAGCTCCCAATGCAGATAAGCCAGCTCCAAGCTGTTCCTGAATGCCGGATAGAAAATAATCATTCTTTTGTGAATGCGACGGAATAATAGATTTTATCTCTTCATTCATTAAAGGAGCATTAAGTGTTTTGCAGTTTGCTGGCACTGAATATTTTTGTATAAGCTCCTTTCTTGTTTCCGAATTAATACCTTCTCGAAGATATATTGACCATCTCAGAACTAGTTCTTCATGTATGTTAGGCCCTAAATTTTTTGGGGTATTTGGGTCCTCTCCTAACAGTGAAAGAATACCTTTACTCGTAACAGCAGGTGTGGTAACTTCTGCAGTTCTAGTGTGCTCCTCTTCTTCTGAAGAGCTGGAATGTGAATCCGACTCTAGAATAGAGAAAGAAAAAATCTGTTATACCGTTTAAAAATAAGTGTATAATAAATTTGTTCTAAATTTATCTGCTAATGAAAGTAATCAAGTCAATTATTTGCGTGTACATATCAGTCAAAACAACTAACACCCTGTGTAATATTTGGCAGACAATAATCTGCGGGCACATGTCAGTCAAGACAACTAACACCCTGTACAATATTTGGCAGACAATAATTGGCAGACAATAATCTGCGGGTACACGTCAGTCAAAACAACAAACACCCTGTACAATATTTGGCAGACAATAATCTGCGGGTATACGTCAGTCAAAACAACTAACACCCTGTACAATATCTGGCAGACAATAATCTGCGGGTACACGTCAGTCAAAACAACTAACACCCTGTACAATATCTGGTAGACAATAATCTGCGGGTACACATCTGTCAAAACAACTAACACCCTGTACAATATTTGGCAGACAATAATCTGCGGGTACACGTCAGTCAAAACAACTAACACCCTATACAATATTTGGCAGACAATAATCTGCGGGTATACGTCAGTCAAAACAACTAACACCCTGTACAATATTTGGCAGACAATAATCTGCGGGTACACGTCAGTCAAAACAACTAACACCCTGTACAATATTTGGCAGACAATAATCCTTGGGCACACCCTGTACAATATCTGGCAGACAATAATCTACCAATATTATCATAGAAGGACTACGATGCTCGAATAATCAAGATTGATCTTCCTTACCAGGTAAGTCAATCAATCTTATAATTTTTTTTTAATTACCGAACAGGTAAATGCGCCATTCAACGAATTGGAAAAAAATAAGTTTACTGTACTTGGAAAACAAATAGCAGCTTATTTGAATTTGCCAAATCCTGAACTTTACACCGGTCATTGCTTTCAGAGATCTTCGGCTACACTATACGTGGATAGAGGTGGCGATATTACGAGGTTGAAGCGTCACGGAGGCTGAAGGACTCGCAGGTGAAGGATACATCGACCAATCTGTTAAAAATAAAATGACAGCCGAAACTATTTCAAAGCAAGTGAACAATGCTGCGGCTTTTACTTCTACAGCTACTAGAGTGGTTAATGCTGATAGTATTACTGCCGTTGAAAATAGGCTAATCATACTACAACACAAAATGTGCCCTCATCAGTTAAGTTTATTAACTGTAGTAACATTAACTTACATTTTGTTGAAAAGAAATAAATAATTTAAAAATTAACATTTTTTATGCATTTATATATTATGTATGTATCACTAATTTTACGTACAGGTTAGTCGTATATAAAATTAGTATACAACTCACTATAATGGCTATTATTACCTCGGATGGTTCAGGTCTGTAGCTAGAGGGGGGGCTAGGACGGGCATTGCCCGTCCTGGAATAAGTTTCGCCCGACCTACGGTGATTGTAATGGGGGCAATTTTAACTGTCTTTTAAATATTTTGAAAGAGATTGGGTAAAAATTGTCTAAATTTTTCGGATTAAAAAGTTTTTTTTGGATTAAAATTTGTTTGTTTTTCTCCCCCCCGCTCAACAAAAAATTTTTCGGACTTTTTTTAAGGGCCCGTCCTGAAAAATTGTTTGCCCGCCCTGAAAGCACTTTCTAGCTACAGGCCTGGGATGGTTACAACACTCGCTTGCTGCGCTCGCTCGAGTTGTAATCTAAATCCTCAATAATAATAACCTTCATTATAGCATCATTGTAGAAAATACTATTATATTAATATTATAAGCAGTATTTAACTGTCAACTGCCATTTCCAAAGAATAATGAGATGTCTGAGAATTATACATACAGAAATCTAATATAAAAGGTTTTCTTATAATAAGCTTAATTTTCCTATTCGAAACTTTTACAATGTTGTTGAAAAACAATTGTCGACTGGATGTATTTCCTATAAACATAATATTGCCTCATTTAACAGAGATAAATCACCACCTAAGTCGTTAAGCTTACAAATTATGTATTACATCAACAGACAGTTGTAATTAGCAAGTTATTTGTCAAATTATGTTGTGAAGTTCCATCACATTTTGTAGTTAAATCGTAGATAAGTAGAATGGTTGACTGCTGGAAGCACTGCTTTTATGTTAGTAGTATCGATAGGATCTGACAAAGTCAATTTTGGGAAGAAAATTATTTGTATATTAGAATAATTGTTTCATTATCGATAAAAGTTTCTTTTTTAAAATATTGGTAATAAATACATGAAAATTACTATTCTGATGCTGAAGAGAGTTAGCAACAGATCTACGAACATGAACTTGCAATGCTGAAAGAAATGGAACCGCTGCCCAAGGAATCACTACTTCCACATCCAGATTTTCTATCCAAGTCATGCACAACGAAAAAATTTTGTATGTGGAAATAATTGTTTATGGAACTTTAATTATATAATATTTGAAATCCTCTACCCCAAAAACCCATAAAACGATACCCCACATCGGTAGTGGGGGGGTGAATGAAGTAAAAAACATTTTGAGATTTCTGGTTCTTGTACACACACTAAATCGTAATTTTTTTTATCCCCTTTAATAATGGTAATGGGGGTGGGCTAATGCCAAAATTTTTTTGAGACCGTAGCTTCTCTTGTATATACTAAACACCAATTTTATGGACTCTTGGTAGTGGAGGTGGATGAAGTAAGAAAATATTATGACGCATTTGTTTATTGTACACACACTAAGTCACATTTTTTTTTTCACCTCTTTTAATAACGGGGGGTGGCTAATGACAAACAAAATTTTGAGACTTTAACTTCTCTTTTACAGGGTGGACCATTAATAATAGGCCAAAGTTTAAGGGTAAATTCTTTGGACCAAAATATAAGGATATAACCAAACATGCTTTAGTAAATTGTTGGCGTGGAAAAAGATACATGGTGTCAAAATTGTATTTTTTTTTCTTTTTTTTTGCAATATCTCAACTACTTCTTGACCGATCTTCTCCCAATTTGGTAAGGAAACATTTTTTAAGCTAAGAAACAATAATTTATATATTACATCACGCTAGCTCGTGGAGGACGCCTCATGAGCTACACCTGATGATGAATATTTTTCTTTCTTTTACGAAACGTAGTGGCACTTTTGACAGAAAATCTCATGCAGGAGTCATAAAAGGTACACTTGATAGAAATTGATAATTCCAACCGTTTTCGAGAAAACTGCCGCATAGATCTCAAAAATTCTTTGAAAGCAAACCCAATTTGAAAAGAAAAAATTGTATTTATTGAAAAGTGTGCTTTGATGACGTCTTAGTTCTGTCATTTACGCACAATTTCATTAGTTTGATATTTTGACAGAACTAATACGTCACCAAAGCACACTTCAATAAATACAATTTTTCCCTTTCAAATTGAGTTTGTTTTCAAAGAATTTTTGAGATCTAGGCGGCAGTTTTCTCGAAAACGGTTGGAATTATCGAGGTCTATCACGTTCTTTTTTACGTAGAAACAAAATGGCGATGTTTTTAATTAAAAAAAAAAATGTGATTTAGCACATTGTTTCCGTTATAACTTTTTTGTTTTTTATTCTATGGAAATAATAATAAAGAAATCAGTTGAAAGCCTAATTAAAAAACTTTAATTCCGATTATTAGCACTTTTAACGTAAGTGTAAAAATTTCTAATATATTTAACATTTAAACTAAGTACTTCGTCTTATAAGTGTTTGGTACTTCCAGATTTCCGAAACCAATAATTCTACAGAAAATAGAAAATAACGAAATTCATCTTCAATTTAGTAGCTTTATTATTTGTTTCTAGTATGTTTTCGCTCAATGTAATACCTTTCGGGTTATTTGACGAAAACCTGTTTGAAATACCTCTTTCTAGAGCTCAAATCTCAATTTTCACGTCTTTATAAGTTAAAGATTACAAAGGGCATAGCAGGATAAACATGTGTTAGCTGCCCCCGCACCAGTCGGGTCGAGATTTTGGGCACAAGTTGACAATAATGTTAGATGAAATTTCCCAAAATATTATTTTTGGAAAATCATTTTTACGAGAGTTATGGGGGTGAAAAGAAAAATGGAAAATTTCTCATGAACGCATAAACCAATTTTCATGAAAAAAATATATGTTGTGGCTTTTGATGGCACAGACGTAGGAAAAAAATATTGAGTCCATTTGTCGAAAAGAAGTGGTGAGAAAATGTTTTCAAAATAAAAATATTTTTTTTAGGTAATGTTCTCCTCATTTCCTTACAAATAAATACTTATGTGCCCCTTTAAAACATATCCAATTTTCAAAGCGATCGGAAGGTTACAACTTATTCAAAATTGATAATCACTGGCGTACTGCGGGCGTACATTGGGATTTTTCGTAGTTAGTAGTCGCAAAAACGCCTAGAGCCTATCAAAATTGACCAATACAAATAATTTTTTTTTTTAATTTCTAAACGATCCCTCACGAGCTTTTTTTTTATAAAAATTACTCTGCATTAATAGAAGTTGGTTTATAATTCAGTCAATGGAGGGTTTCACCTTTAACTTGAGTGCTAATTAATGAATTTTTATGAAACCTTGTGCAATGTGTTTGTAATGACGTTAATAAAAAAGTTGAAAAAAGAAACTTCGATAGGTTCTAGGTGTTTTTGGGACTACTAACTACGAAAAACCCCAATGTACGCCCGCAATACGCCAGTGATTATCAATTTTGAATACGTACACTTCCGATCGCTTTGAAAATTGGATATGTTTTAAAGGGGCATAAAAGAATTTATTTGTAAGGAAATGATGGGTGTTCCTCGAGAACATCCCCTAAAAAAAAATATTTTTATTTTGAAAACATTTTCTCACCACTTCTTTTCGACAAATGGACTCAATAATTTTTTCCTACGTTTGTGCCATCAAGCATCATTTTTATCATGAAAATCGGTTTATGCGTTCTTGCGAAAAAATTGTTTTCCATTTTTCTTTTCACCCCATAACTCCCGTAAAAATGATTTTCCAAAAATAATATTTTGGGAATTGCATCTAACACTACTGTCAACTTGTGCCCAAAATCTCGACCCGATTGGTGCGGGGGCAGATAACACATGCTTATCCTGCTATGCCCAATTTGTATGAAAAGTTGCCTAGAACCTTTTCTTCTCAAAATTTGATTCTTTTTCAGCTCCGATATGTTTGTTTCTTTTTTTTAGGCGCCACCCCCAAAAATTAGCAAACCCCTGCATAATATAGAAACTCTTCTTTGCTGCATTTATTAATAAGTTGCCAAAAATGAAAGAAATCCAATTCATATGACATTACTCCGAAGTTAAAGCCTGTAGTTATTATTGTTAATAATTAACTGTCTAAGAGGTTGGAGGAAATCGGATAGAAAAAGGGAAACATGTGCTTAATCTTAACACAGTAGATTAAATATAATTTGTTAATAAAGCCTAAAACAGTATTCTACAGTTCAATGCTAGATTGGTGAATATATGTCTAGTACTAAAGGATAATTCTTGGTTAGGACAACATAAGACACAATTAATTATTGATATTGTTTCAAAAATGATTCTATGCAATAATATTCCTCGTTTCAGTGGGCTACCTCGAATAGATCTACAAATCTACACAAACTTGCAAACAGATCAACTGACGGACGTAATATAAAAAAGTTTAAATAAATTAAGTAAATATCAATCAACTGCCTTTGAAATCCCTTACCTCATCATTTGTGTTAATATCAGAGATTTATAACCGACTGTGCACCATAAAGTATATATTGTAAAAAGTATTTACAGCTTTATTTACTCACAAAGGAAGCCACTACATCACAAAGGAAGCCACAAAGCTCACAAAGGAGGCCACTACATCACATACACCGTCGCACTATTCACAGACCATAGATCTCTGGTTAAGTGGAAGAGCAGAAGGTTACTTGTAACTATTTCTGAACTTCGCCATTTGTAAATTTTACAACTTGCATGTTTACAATAAAGACATTTATTATTATTATTATTATTATTATAAAACTATCTGGTTGACTTGTATCAAACTATCTAGCGGAATTAAAAGCGCAAAGAGTGCTGAATTTAAGTACTTTCAAAAGTGTTTAAACCGTACAAATTGTTACTTATCATTTGAATTACTGTTTATCGTTAGACCCAAGATACAAGGGCGTATTTAGGGATGTTAATTAAATTTAAAAGCGTGGGACACACTTATATAGATAGGTAAGTAACTACATTACATTTTGTTCATTATGCCTAGACTTCTATATAAGTGCTTTTAAATTTGATTACCTAATAATTATTTTTAACATTTTTGCGCTACTCATAGAAGCGTGTTTTTTTGGTTTTTTAAACAATAATTTGTTTTCTCTCATTGTCGCGGAAAATTCGAGTCTATGGCGGAGTCGCCGGTGATATGCCATTGAGGAGTCTTTATGACCATCTCCCACCACCATTATCATGCAAGGTCGATGTTGCCATATTATTGTATTGTCACCAGAATTGCATAAGTTTGCAAAGTTTCAAATCGATACGACAATTAGAGGTGGGTGAAAAGTGGGTTGTAAGATTTGCTTACAATGTTACAGGTCAAGCTAATAGAAGCGTGTTAATAAATATTGTAGATTTTCTAAGAAAACCTGGTTGTAGGTAATGTGAAACAAGGAAATGTGCTTAATAAAGTTACTTGCCATGAAGCAGATCTAAAAAATTCTTTTCTACTACGTATTGCTTTTAAAAATGGCACCAACACTATAGTGCACACATTTATGTAGTTCCGTGTGCCGGTTAATGATTAAGTATAAAGAGTGGTATCAGTGTGTTTAGAGGGACGTGTGGAACACGAAAAGCATTGATGACAACCAGCGGGACGTGTCTGTCGTTTTCTTGAGGGGGGGAGGGAGTTCAGTAGGTTAAAATCTAAAGATCAGCTGATGACTCCTAAACCATCAGCTTTACGAAAAAAAAGTATAGAACCAAAATGAAAGATAATACATTTTTTTACAATAGTTGTCTATGTGCTACGAGCAAGCGTTCGTGAGATAAAGTAAAATATAATAATTGTGTTGCCGAAAGAGTATTATTAATAATAATTCAATTGTTTTACTGAATGTCAAGTTTAATTCACTATGCAAACTAACTATACGGTTATTCTAAGCGATTAGCATAATCAGAATTCAGGCTTTTGTCAAAGTTGACACATTGGCGGGTAAAACGAGAAAGAAGTTGACCCCACATGCATCATTTGTCAATCGTCAACAAGAGAAAAGTTTATTATGAATAGTCTTACCAAGTATTATCTGAAACAATTTTCACTTTATCTTCCGCCATTATCCTTTGGCTTTGGTGTCGGTCTCGGATGTCGGGCAGGACTATTGCCCTTTAACTCAGTACATCACTGAAGACCTGGACCGCCCTCGTGCAGGGTGGACGAGCTTACTTTACAACAACCCCACTCACAAATGTGAGCGATGTGGATGATTTCGGCCCACCTCCCTGGGTCCTGGCTTGTTGGACCTTGCTGGTTTAGGCCTTTATCTTCTGGCGCTCTTCTCTCTTGATTTCTTTCTTCGCCAGCTTGTCACCCCCGGGGATTAGTCGTCGGTTTGTTGGGTGTTTTGGGTGGGACTTACCGTCGGTACACAGATGGCATCCTGCCATCCGGATCGTCGGAGAGGTAAGGATGAACTATGTAGCTCGAGGATGTGCAGACCTAACTGCTTTGGTAGCATTTTTGGTCTGCACGGAGCTAGATGACTACAGGTACTGGACTGGGTTTTGTCCGGTACCCGCAGGGTAGTGGGTGGGTGGTTGGGTATCGTCATGTCTCCTCTGGTAACTTCTCCGTCAGCGGGTTGGCGTCACTAGGTGGTGAGGTAGGGCATGCTAGCGAAGAAAATGCTCATCGTCGTGCATATCTGGTGCGTTTGGGCCAACACCGCGGTGAAGTTTTCGACTTCAAGGGGTGCCCGTTGTAGTTACGCAGGGCTGGCGGGCTTCCCTGCGTCGCCCTGTGCTGCCCTGGCGTAGCTTAGCCCTGGGTTTGTCTTATTTGTGGCTGCACTGGGAGCGGGTTGCTTCCGGGGGGGGCAGGCTTCTGAGAGAGTCCGGCTGTCCGTTTGAGTACCTTGAACGTCCTTTGTAGCTTGCAGAATGTGCGCTTTGATAGTTAATTAAATTTGTTTTTTGGCAGTCCGAGGAGCGGTGGGCCTCTCCACATTTGACATATTTCGGCTGTGCAGTGCAGTGCACCGTCCTTGTACGTGGCCGAAACTCTGGCATCTGTAGCACTGTGATACGGTCCATTTGGCCCTCTGCTTCTCTGTGTTGACTACCAGATAACAGCAGCAGTTTACTGCCAAAGTGTTTTCCTGGTCCAGGGGAACCTGGACTAGCATGAGGGAAATTTCTTGTTTTGTCCTCCGGGACGACATCCTCTGAACAATGATAGGTGAGTACGTACCCCTGGTTTTCTAGGTCCGCTCACGCCGCTGAGTATGCCTAGGATAACCACCCTCAGTAACCTTTCTTTGGGCAGGGAGTAGGTGTGATATTCACGCTTTTCTTGCGCCAACATCCTAGTCATCTTCCCAAAACCGTCCGTCGATAAGGGCTCAATGGCAATGCCTTCCCTGACCACTTTGGCTTTCTTGAAATCGATCCGGGCCTCGTACAGTTTCTGGGTCACTGCCGTGGAAGATGTGCACCGCCCGGTAAATGTGTTATAAGCCAACCTCCATGCACAGAGATGAGCATTGGAGAAGAAGAAACCTGCGACAATGTGCACAATGTAATGGAAATAGTTAGTGACGAAGATGAAAAGTTTGACTGTGGCGACTAATTCTATTAATTTTCCTTATATTAATAAATAACTCTGTAGCAGACAAATGTGTCTTATTTATGTGGTTGCATACATGAGAACACATCATCTCACGAACGCCTGTTCGTAGCACATATGTGCATAGGAAATTGTTGTAGAGAAGTATATTATCTTTCATTTTGGCCCTATAACTGTTTTAGTTCGCATAGTGTTATTGACTAATTAAACTTGACATTCAGTAAAACAATTAAATTACTATGAGCAAGGGTATTGTGTAATAATACTCTTTCGACAACATTATTGGTACATTTTACTTTATCTCACGAACGCTTGCTCGTAGCACGTAAGCGTACAGAACAACTATTGTAGAAAAATTCATTGTCTTTCATTTTGGTCATATGACTATTGTTTGTAAAGTTGTTGGTTATGGAGTTATCAACTGATCTTTAGATTTTAGCTTACCGAACTCCCCCCACCCACATCAAGAAATCGACAGACATAACCCGTAGGTGTCCACCAATGATTTTCGTATTCCATATGTCCTCCTGAACACACTGATACCCCTCTTTACACTTAATCATTAACCTACACACGGGATGTCTTTTTTTAACATAGCACGACCCACTAGTCCTTTTTATTTATTTCCATACCACAGACTTAAAAGAAATTTCACCACATGGATAGACGTAGTATCTCGAAAGGGTTCCATTATATTATTATTGGGTTCCATAATATGGTATCATAATATTGTATTGTCATCAGAAATACACGTGTAAACAAAATTTCAGTTCAATTGCATGTTATATTATTGTTGGGTTCCAAAATATGGTACCATTGTACCATAATATTGTATTATAAACAATATTGTATTGTCAGAACTACACGTGTATGCAAAATTTCAGCTCAAGTGGACGTCGCGTCGTTAATTAGTTCAAAATTGACTTGCAAGAGTCCGCCCAAACATACTAAAAACAAACAAACATACTAAGTAACCAACTAACTAAATAACATACAAAGCAAGTTAAATAAAAGCTTGTAATAAAAATAACACATACAACTCGTGAACAGGAGTTGCTTTCTTTTACTTGTGGGGCTCTATAGCATAAGCCGTAGGCGTAAAAAAAGCTCGTCTTTATCCACGTGCTCTATAAAATACTGTTATATTATTTTACTCTTCGCAAATAGGAAAACGAAGAGTATATTGCATTTGATCGGCACATTTCTAAAACCGTAAATATCGCTCGTAGACAAAAAAATTTTATATCATTGTGTTAGTGAACGATTTCTGAACAACTGTCAAAATGTCCATCTGTCCGTCCGTCCGTCACGTTTCTTATAAGTATGATAACTCAAGAAAGAGAAATCCGATTGTACTGAAATTTGGACAGTAAGTTAGTGTTAGCTAGAGGAAGAACTCTATTGTTTTTGAACAAAATCGATCAGTAAATAAAAGTGTTATTAATGATTTAAATTTGAAAATACAAAATTCGTTTTTTATGTTTTTGTAATTGAATAGAAATCTGGTGAAATGATTTTTCATTTTAATATTTAAATATTTATATATTTTACAAATGTACATTTCATAATGTAATATACAACCGTGGAAATATAATTTTAGCTCGTCTCTTATAATGTAAAAATTTACGTTTCTTTGCGTGTTAAGTGGTGGTAGAGTTCTTACGCCTTTGGAATCCTAGGATGCCGGGTTCGAAACTCAAATGGGGTATGGTATAGTTTTTTTTTATTTTCACTTTATTTTACACTGAGTCTTTTACCACCTAAATCCGTACTATAAAATTAAAAATGTCCAAAAGTAACATTATTTATAAACAACTGCGAAGAGTATACTATAGAATGTGTAACAATTATATAAAAAGTTCAGTGAACAGGCGAAAAGTACGTTTTTAGCTTGTTTTCCTATATTATTTCCTATATTTCCTATAGTAGTCACGGTGTCTAATATATAACTTTTTTATATATTATTTTTATTACTATTCTTAACACGTTGGCCTCTCAAGATTTATAATTAAAGTAAAATAGTTAGTTATCCAGGGTCAAGAGACTAGATCTATGCAATTTGAAACACACTTAGCAACAGGATAAGGTAGAAAAAATATCTAGAACAAAATATGTAATGATGATTTATTAATATTTATAAATCTTTAATGTATTATGCAATTTGGTTTTTAAGCGCTTAGCTCACCACGCCTTGAAAGAAATTAATGCATTTGACATAGGTATCAAAATTATTCCGCAATAAAGATCTGATGAACAGATTCTGATATTACAAGCAATTTTAAAACGCTTGCATAGAACTACCACTCATCTGAATTTAAATCAAATTAAAAGTTACTTTCAATTAATATTTTACCCACATCATCGGTAGATTGAAACCAACTGATATTCCATTTTTTAATCATTCTTCACAACTAGTGGTAATTTTGCAATTACTTTTATTTAATCAAACATACTTAATGTTATAACCGGACAATGTTTTTAATAATTGAAGAGTATAAAGTACATGGAGTGAAAGTTGAAATAATGTAAAAAAACTGCTTTTTTCTAAAAATGATAGTTTGTTCAACGCATCTAATAGTGAATATAAAATCATTACAGTTGTTTTTAATTTTAGCATATAGATTCTTATTTATAATCAGGGCTCGGGAATTTTATCTCGCCGTTCTTATTTCAACAAAAAAAGTGTATGATATTAAAATGTGGGGAATTGGAAATATCAAGAAATGTAAACAAATATTTTTGACACCCGGTATAATAATAATTTATTTCAAAAATGTTTTTCAGTAAATACATCATTATCAAATAACATCCTACATTTTTAGAAAAAACAATTAACAAAAAATTGTTTGTAAATTGCCAAAAGAAATAGCAAAAAAAAATCATAATTTGGCAACGCTGCATCCGATTGGCCAAATATTTTCGGGTGTAATACAGGACCCTTGGAGGCTTATCTGATGGTAAAAAAATACAGGGTATTCTATTTAAAATAGTATATTATATTACTAGGAGTAGAACGCACTCTTTTTTTGTGTTGAGCCCAGGATTTGCGGCTGAGGCGAAGCCGAAGCCGCAAACTGGGCGAAACACAAAAAAGGCGTTCTACTCCGTGTAATATATACTATTTTTTCTTCAAGCGTATTAAAATGCAAAAATTCATTTATTTATCATAAATGTACAAATATTCAAACTACAGTCTTACATGTTGACACAATATGACAAGTGGCTAGTGGATAGCGCGCCACCGGTGGCTTTCGGTATTAACATTATGTTACTAGTAAAACAATACCCACTACGGCGGCGCTTTCGGAACTAACATTATGTTACTAGTAAAACAATGTCCACTACGGTGGCGTTCGGTACTAACATTTTGTTACTAGTAAAACAATGTCCTACTTCTACTTCTGTTTTTGGTGACATAATTTAAACATTTTAATACGCTTGAAGAAAAAATATATTATTTCTTGTGTAACTCCTTTTTGTGATACCTTGTACAATTGGAAATAATTTTACGTTGTAGTAGAGATGAAACATGGAAAGTTTTGTTAAGAAAGTTTTTTTATAAAGTTAGCCGTTTTCGCATCTTCCGAGGGAACACTAACTGTATAAAATTAATGCTTATTACGAGCTTAATACGAGCAAATCTGACTTCGAATTCGGATTCAGCAGGTCAAATTACATAAGGATCCACTGGTATAGTCCGCAGGACAGATCATTTTCTTTTTGTTTTGGGGTTGTTTTTTGGGGCCAGGGATGAAAAACGAGCCAATCTGACAATTCTGATTTCGCATTCGGTTTTAACAGATCTAAATATATAAGGATACACTGGTATGGTCCACCGGGCAAATCATTTTTTGGGGGTGCGTTTTTCGGGTTTAGGGGTGAAAAACGAGCCAATCTGTCAATTCTAACTTCGAATCCAGATTCAACAGGTCAAAATACATAAGGATATACTGGTATAGTCCGCCAGAGAGACCACTTTCTTTTGTTTTGGGGACGTTTATAGCGAGAAATCGCTATTAAATAAATGTATAAATGAGTTGTAAAAGATATTTTACTTTCAAAAATATAAAATGTAATAATAATTGTTTTTGTTACTTATAACCATAGTTATCATATATATATGTAGTACGTACCCTACATATACTCCCCTCCTACAACGAAGAAACCAACTTACCAAGGTATCAATATTAAAAATCAGATTTAAAATAAAAGTAAGATTTGATGGATAAATGACATTAGTAAAAAAGAAAAGTCAGATTGAGTGAAAGGTGATAAAATCACGTAACATAAGGAAATTTATTTTTGTAATAACATTATCCCCAATGTGAGTATGTTATATTTCATTGATGAATTGAAATAAAATAGCATGTAGATGACTGATGCTAAGTGAATAAAAGTTGGCAATCATAATTGGATTGAGCTTTTTTAATAGGCAATTGACAAAAATAGCAAGTATGTGCTAAGTGAATATGAGTTTGCAATTATAATTGAATTGAGCTTCTCTAATAGGTAATTGATAAAAATAGCAATTATGTGCTAAGTGAATATGAGTTTGCAATCGTAATTGGACTGAGCTTTTCTCAAAGATGTTACACCAGCTATAGCAGCTTTGGCTAAAGAAAAGCTGGCGAGAAAATTAAAATAACGAATGAGTTTGCAATCATAATTGGATTGAGCTTCTCTAAAAGATATCGCACCAGCTACAGCAGCTTTGGCTAAAGAAAAGCTGGCGAGACAATTAAAATAGGGAATGAGTTTGCAATCATAATTGGATTGAGCTTCTCTAAAAGATGTCGCACCAGCTATAGCAGCTTTGGCTAAAGAAAATCTGGCGAGACAATTAAAATAGGGAATGAATTTGCAATCATAATTGGATTGAGCTTCTCTAAAAGATGTCGCAACAGCTATAGCAGCTTTGGCTAAAGAAACGCTGGCGAGACGATTAAAATAGTGAATAATTAATACATTGATACACTTGATAAGCTGGTTTTACATTGCAGGGAGTCATATAGCAGAGTACTCACCTATACATGTACATAATTGAGTAAGTAATAACAAGTCTTCTAAAAATCTAGTTTGATTCGTATCTCGGTACTATCTTCATAGAGAGACTGAGGAATCCGTGTCTAGCGAAGATATCTATGGAACGATCGACCTTTAGCTGGCTGTCTTCGTTATGGACTTCGTCCGTCATCAGCGGTTAGCAGCATGAGCAGTTTGGTTCGGCCCCATATTCTTGTCGCGACTGGAAAAGCTGTCTAGAATGTCCATGAGAGATTACTTTCGGCATAACTATTTAACAATACTGTCAAAAGTTATTAAACTTCAGTCATCATAGTTAATTTCTGACAACTGTCTTTAACTCTCAGGAGGTATACAATGCGTGAAGACGTTCGGGGTCACCAACATAGCGAGAAATCGCTATTAAATAAATGTATAAATGAGTTGTAAAAGATATTTTACTTTCAAAAATATAAAATGTAATAACGTTCTTTGGGGTTAGGGGTGAAAAACGAGTCAATCTGACAATTCTGACTTCGGACTCGGTTTCGGCAGGTCCAAATACATACTGATAGACTGGTCTGGCCCGTCGGACAGACCACTTTTTTTTTGTGGGGATGTGTTATAAACTAGAGAAAAGCATCTGCACGCTACAAGGGATAGTTATGCACCAACTTGCACCAACAACAATGTGTGGGCAGAAATTGGTGACTGGTCCAATTGCATCCAAAGTCCCTTTGATTCCTGTAGCATGTACCGCCACCGAGGTGAACACGGATAAAATTGACCCAATCGGAGTCAGGTTTGACAGATTTGGACCAACGCGCGTAGCCGGCATAATACAATATCATAATATAAAACAAGACTGGAGATTATAAAAACCAAAATTAGTGTCTATTGAAAAAGATCAGGATTGAGTTTTTTAATAACTAAACCGGAATATATTATGATTATATTTTATTTAATCAAGTCGTCGTCAGGGGCGGCCCTAGGGCGGTGCAAACGGTGCGACCGCACCGGGCGCCTTCATGGCGGGCGCCGAAAATGCAACGACAGATCGTCTGCGCAAAAAACGTATTAAAACTTATTTACATTCAACCTCGTGTCAGGATAGACTATCAGATCTTGCAATTTTGTCTATGGAAAATGGTATTGGCCAGGAATTGAATTATTCTGACTTAAATAAAAAAATTTGCAAGCGCAAAAGCAAGGAAGGTGCCAATCTAGGCTTTTTAGTTAATTTCTTATTTCTTCATTTGTTTCATATTTTAATTAATTTACAATGTAAATTTGACGTATGCGTGATGTGAGCCATAGTAGTTTAAATAAATCTTTTCAAGCAAATATTGTTCCTTTTTACTGTTATGTTATTGTTTCTCAGTCATACTGACCATACTACTACTATACTAATATTTCGGAAGTTTGAGTTAATAATATATAAAGATGTACGAAATGTATGTTATCTGCAGTCTGGATGTACAGCGTAATCACGAATAAGCGATTGCATATTGGAAGGGAGGGCGCCACAATGAGATCTCGCACCACCTGAAAAACTTGCTAGGGCCGCCCCTGGTCGTCGTCTCTTCCGCAATATACGATGTTCTGTACAGGATTCATTTGAAGTTTTCGGTTGCGTATATAGATTTCAGGATCCTCTAATAAAATTATTAAGAGTCGAAATGTTTCACCAGTCTAGATCTCGGCAGGAGGAATATTTTTCATAAAATCTGTGTATGGAGTAACATCCGATAAGACTTCACTTAATGATAACAGGTCAGAAATTTTTACAAAATCTCGTAAGAGGAAACCTTACGATCTCACATCACTGCCGCCAACTGAAACAGCAACGTAACAACATCGCAAACCTATCCCAGGTTCAGGAATGGTGTGGCGACTTCAAAAATCCATCGGAATGGAGTTGAAAAACCCGGGTTTCTCAACAGGTGTCAAACGTGTAACAATATCAAATGATCCTGCTCCGCAAGAGTTTGTTCTTCAAATTACCTGCAAATGCACAAATGGCTTGCAGTTGTCGGAAGGCTGTACTTTACTACTCGATAACATGCTGAAGTTGTCGACAATGATGTACTAATATTAATGTTGAAGAGGAGGACTCTCTTGACTATGACGAACCGATTGAAACTGAACTACAACACTTTTAATAATGATGATGATGTTGGCGATGATGATAATGATGATAATTGTATTAGAACTGTTAATACTGAGGATAGTCCATGTAGAACACGGGGTTTGACGCTTTGAATGCCCCCCTCATCGGGATTACTTGTGTTCTATGCTTTTTGGATCGGTGATTACGAAAATCGGAGTACCGCTGCTCTAAAAATAGTGCGTCACCCTTAAAAATTCCAAAAACCATCCCTTTTGGGGGGTTTTTCGAGGTAATGTGAATAAATAAAGATATGAATGTGCTAATTGTAATGATATTTTGCCAGTTCAGTATGTTCATCCAAAATAAGGACAAATTTTATGCTGAGGGTTAACCAGAGGGGGTAAAACTACCTCTAGATTGACGTAAAATGGAAAAATGATTGAATTTTTTTTTAATTTTTGATTTGAGTTTAGATGAATTGAGATTGTACAATGAGTGAAAATTACCCCTGTATCGCCTTTAAATTGAACTAATGTTTAGAGAATAAGTAGAGATGTATACTTTTTAGTTTGCTTCTAATTTCTGATGAACGAGAAAATAAAAATAATTTTTCCTAATTTTGCAATCCCCATTCATCTAAATTGAGATTCAAAAAGTAAAAAAAAAAAAAGATTTTGCGTCAATTTATATTTAGATTACCATATTTATACTTTTTTATTAAACATATTGCAAACAATATGAAGTGTTCACCATTAGCATGCATATACATTTTGGAAATATTAGTATTTGTCAAAAATAATGAGTCCCAATTCATTTCAAATAATGATTTTCATGAGTATAATATTAGACATAATCAGCTTTTAACTATACCAGCACATAATTTGGCACTATAAGAAAAATCTCCTAAATACAATATAAAATGTTATAATAAATTACCTACCTAATGGTGTAAAGTCTGTAAATAATATCTAAATAATCTACTATCTGTGGTGTGTTTATGTTTATGTTATGTTATGTTTAATATTAAAATATTCAAGAAAAAAGAAACATTCGACTTATTGATAAATAATAGTTTTTACACGGTTTCAGAATATTTACATTAATAATATCTATTTTTATATGTATTTCTGTTTTATTTTTGTATTTTGTTAATTGGTCTTTTGTATTTACTTATATTATAAAATTTGTTATATACACATTTTTATGTTAAGATGTAACATTATAGCTATAACTTTTTTGTAATTTTAATCTAATATTAAGTTATCTCGTTCAATTTGCGCAACTGCACCTTTCTCTTCTTTTACTTGTCCTATACAATTGTAATGATCTCTTGGAAATAAATACATTTATTATTATTATTATTCATTAAGAATATTTCTACCTTATCTTTCAATTCCCTGCACCTAAAGGGGTGAAAAATTTTTTAGTATTTTTTTCGACGGGAGTTCATCATAAATTACAAGCAAACTAAAAATTATAATTAGTAAATTAGTAAAAAGTATAGTTTTTAAAATGGATTTTATTTTACGAATGTATTACTTTAATTAATTGGTATTACCAGTAATGCTGTTGCCTTTTGTTGCATTTTATGTATTTTTTTTTATACAAATCTGTCATTTTGACAACCGTAACTTTGCTAATATTTAACCAATTGCAAAAAATCACATTATATCACATTAAATTTCAACATGGCGGTGTATTTTTTCTTTATTTCTGCACGGCGGATTTTTTGGGATTTTCAGTCAGAGACTCCTGGATAGCCGTATAATACAATCCTGAAGAAATAGCTTGTTACAAATTTGTTCCGGGTCAACTTTTAATTTTACTGTACTATTAGCTCAATTTTGAACTCTATTTAATGGTAGAAATATGCATTTGGGGATAAAATTGTGTACGACCTATTTTATAGAGAACTTTATAAGCTTTAAAGCGCATAACCATTTTTGTTGTAAATTCAACGGAAACGAAATAAACCTTTTGTTTGAATTATTTCTGAATTTCAGAAGTTTTTGTGACATGGTGACTGGCCTAATAATAAAATTAATGAAAAAATAATACGTCGCTCATTATTTAGAACATTGCAGAATATACAATAATTCCTTCTATTACTTTAATCACTTCTATTATTATCATCTAAAAGACATCATTTTTATCGGAGAATTTGCCCTCCTGTTAAATTGACCAATAAAAATCTAGATTTATTTGGTCATATGAATTTTATATATGAGCAATATTACGGTTGCAGATTTGCAGCTGCAACCGTAATATTGCCCACCTCTTGTTTCAATAATTTTTCATAAGTGGTTATTAGTACAGTAACTACAGGTTTCAACTTCGGAATAATGTCATATGAAACGGATTTCGTTCATTTTTGGCAACTTAATAGTAAATGCATCAAAAATAAGTTTCTATATTATGCGGCGGATTGCTAATTTATAGGGGGTGGATGGCCACCTAAAAAGAGGTGGCAACTAGGAAGAAAATAAAAAATATTGGAGCTGAATGAAAATAAAATTTTAAAGTTCTTTGCAATTTTTCATAAAAATTTATAGCTTTTAAGTTATAACAACTTGAAAATTGGGTTTTAGCTTAAAAAATAACTCGAAAAGTATTACATTGAGCGAACACTTATAAAGTTACTAAATTCAGGATGAATTTCGTTTTTTTTTTCTAATTTCTGTAGAGTTAATGGTTTCGGAGATTTGGAAGTATAAAGGTGGTGTCTGAACGTCTATAAGGCGAAGTATTTAGTTTAAATGTTAAATATCTCAGAAACTATGGCACTTATGTCAAAAACGCTAACAACCAAAATAAAAGACTATTAATAGGCTTTCAAATGACTTTTTGTCTCTTTCTATAATGTAACAAAAAAGTTATGACAGAAACAATGTACTTTTTCAATTTTTTTCAATAGAAACGTCGCCATGTTGTTAATATAAGTAGTCAGTAATTAAAAATAGTAGATTGTAATACAAGTGTGGCAAGGGCTTCATTGCAAAATGATGTATGAAAGTAGGAACACGAGCGCAGCGAGTGTTCCTATCATATGAGTTTTGCAATGAAGCTTGCCACATGTGTGTTACATACTATTTTTTCTACAGTTGTGAAGTTATTTTCCTTTTTTAAAGACTTTCCAAAGTTTTAAATTTGCTGCCTGTCAGATTTTATTTAAAGTGACATTTTCCGCAGTCATTCTGAAGTTAGAAAATTTGACTTTGTAATTGCAATTCATGTGTAATTAATGTACATTTATAGAATTTAATTGTTATTATCAGTAAGTAATATAAAATTCTTTAAGGTAAACACACTATTTTATTTCGGTGTGTGTAGATGTAATCGAGGCGTGTGGCAAATTCTTTGCCGCACGGCGTGCGGCAAAGTGATATTTTCTGCAGTCATTTTGAAGTTAGAAAATTTGACTTTCAGCACAATCGTAGAAAAAATATATTTCCGTATACTGTTATTTATTAATATATAGTATGACCTACAGGCTCAAATTTTTTCGTCCACTTACAGTGCTTGCATTTTAAACTGTAAATTAATTTTAGAAAAAACATTTTTATTTCTCTACAAATATCTCAATAAATATTAGGATTAGAGAAAATAGAGTGGACATCAAAAATGAAGCTTATAAACTGAGAATGAAGTTGCTTTATATATTTGTATAGGGTTAATAGTTTCGGAGATACTTAATTTTATAGATGGCATCTAGGATGAAGTATTTAGTTTAAAATGTTGAATATCTTCGTAACTGTAACACTTCCATCAAAAATTCTAAGAAACAAAATTAAAGATAATTAATCGATATTTAAAATAATTTTTTGTTCGTTTCTACATCACAAAAAATAAAGAAGTTAAGGGCGACTCAATGTGCGTTATCACATTTTCTTTAACAAAATGTCGCCATTTTGTTATTGTAATTGCTCAGTAATTATTTTTTTAATGCTGTTTTCCGTTAACATAAGTATAGCATTATCTAGGTGCTCAATTTATTTTGTCCGTTTAAAACACTTGTTTGAGAAGAAAAATTCCATCCGCCATATTATAGCCGCCATTTTGAATTTTTTTATTCTGACTTCAGATTCGTAATCAGCAGTCCCAGAAATATACCTACCCCACTTTTTAAAAATAAATTAGTAACACTTTTTCAAATATTCAATATTCAAATTTTTTTCACCCCGTGAGGGCAAGAGCAAGTATCTGGGCCATATAAAAACTGAAGACGATACCTTTTACTACAATAATAATAATCTATCAAGAAAAATTATCGTTACATATGAGATTATTCCAAAATTTTACGTATTTTTTAACTCTAGGTACTGTACTATAGTGAACCTGTTTATCATAAAAAAGCATTCAAACAATTAAAAATAACGAGCACAGTTATATTATTTTTAATTAAATCGTGTTGTTTGTAAGAAGCAAGCCATGTTTCAAAGAAACCAAATTAACCACAACTATGAAGCAAGATTAATACCTATTATTTCTGCTTACATCATTGTTAAAAAATATTATTTTGGGTATTCAGCAGATAACTTTCAAAGAAAACATTCGTTTCTTTCATATACCATTGGTGCAAGTCTGACCAAAAAAGGAAGATCGACAAGACTCCCCCCTACGGTGACTTGTCGGCTTCTTTCATACACCTACCATATCTAATATTCAGCATGAAAAACAACAAAACAACCACTCTTTCTATATATTGATGATTCAAGTCTGATCATGCTAATATATATAATATTAAGCATCTCTAGCCCTACTTAGAGGATACTATATCACAATCAAACGTTTATTACATTTTAAAGTCAAGAAAATACTAAAAAGCACAAAGAAAATAGTTATAAAATTTCGCTCACCGCACGCATGTCCAATAATTGAAGTATATCATATTATCGATGGATTAATTCCTTTAAACATTGTACAATCTTTTTCGTTCTCTTTAGAACTCATCAGAAGGACATAAATCCAATTCGAAATAAAAGTTACTATTAGAAAATAAAAATGAAATATTTTCATGTCAAAAAACTGACAGGAAGACATCTATTTACTTGACAAATATATTAAAAATAACAAAAAACAAACATTCCTTTAGAGCCCCAAAACTCGTCGACAAGTCACCGTAGGGGGGAGTCTTGTCGATCTTCCTTTTTTGGTCAGCTTGCACCAATGGTATATGAAAGAAACGAATGTTTTCTTTGAAAGTTATCTGCTGAATACCCAAAATAATATTTTTTAACTATGAAGCAAGATTCAAAAGTCTTATTTCGGGTTAATATTCCAACTTATTGTTACCAAGGACCTTCGAGAAGTGACAATCAGAACAAGTAATTTTTGTTCAAGTGGGAAAGTCGATGAGTTTATTAAAAGTGGTGAAAAAAAGACATTATTTTATTATGAGAGTAATAATTGAATGCAAGGTTGCTGTAACTAAATAAATCATGTTTTGTACTTATATTTTATTTTAAAATAACCAGAAACACGTTATAGTATGTTACCAAAACCAACTTTATTACAGCGGCTGGTAATTGTGTAATATAAAATTACTTATTACTTATTAATTAATTATTATTGAAAATACTACTAACAGTTTTCTTGAATAAGCAGTCTTAATAGTTCAAATACAATTTTAATAAGTATTTTTAATTGTTCCATACAGGGTGATTTACCACGACATGCGGAATATTTAACAGTAGGTTGTCCCCACCGAAAGGAGTCAAAAAAATGAAAAATTAATAAAATATGGCCAAAAAAATTTCCTTATTTTTTGTAGAAATGCGTTGCCTATGATCTGACGTAACGCGTTGCAACCATATCATTTCCCCTCCACTTTTAACAATCTTGGGGCTAACAGCAAAGCTGGCGGGGTTAGGAGTGACTTTTTGGATTTAATCACCCTACAAAAATAGCAAAAATTAAAATAATCTTTGTAGAACACAACACAAAACAAATTAAAGTAATGAAAAGTTTTAGAATTAACTAGAAGACACGATATTTATAATTATCTGAGTGTTTTATTTTATAATCAAAAATACAGTTATAGAATATTAGTGACAAATTACATCAATCAAAATTGTCTAATTATATTTTATATCACACTAGGTAGTAGTCACACATACTAACTATACTGATACACTCAACTAACAAAATTGCGTGTGTCTTGAACCCCGAGGAATTCAGACATCACTAACACGCCCCCTCAAGATGCACGCTGTGGGAGACCCCTCCAGAGTAATAAGTCCAAGATCATGCACGCATCTCCAATGTGGTGCCTTTGACAATGCTTTAGTGAGAATATCCGCTAACATTTGGTCGGTTGGAATATGTTCCAGAGTAACTAGTCTTCTCTCTACAGATTCTCGAACAAAGTGATGGCGAATATCTATGTGCTTCGTTCTTGATAGATCGAATTTGACGCCAAGTGCTGCGCTCCACGGTTGTCAAGGTTCAATTTTACATCAGACATACCTTCAAATTCCATTTCACATAACAGACTGCGCAGATGCAACGCTGCTTTCGTTGTTTCAGGCATGCTGACATATTCCGTCTAGCATAATGCAACCGTTCGTTGCTTCCTACTTCCAAGTTATTGCTGCTCCTCCTAGGATGAAAGCATAACCGGTAAAAGATCATCGATCAATCACACAGCCTCCCCAGTCGGCATCAGAATATCCGAACAAAGGCTCATTTGTACTGGTATACCTTAATCCTAAGTCTTTGGTTCCAACTAAATACCTTAAAACTCTTTTACCTGCTGCCCAGTGTTGATTACTAGGTTCATTAATAAATTGAGCTAGCCTTGATACGGTATTGGCAATATCTGGCCTGGTTCCTACAGCAAGGTACATTAGAGCTCCTATTAGCTCCCGATAAGGCCAATCACCATGTTTGGTTTCCTCTGTGGGTTTACCCACCTTCTTACTTGAAAGCTCAGTCGGTATTGCAACTGGATTACACTGACTCATTCCATACTTCTCTAGTATATCTAGGATATATCGCGTTTGTTTTACCGTGATAAAGTCCTCTTCTTGGTTAATCTCCAACTCCAAACAGTATTTTGCTCGGCCTAGGTCCTTGATTTCAAATTCCCCTAATAATTTCGATTTGATTTCATCTATCCATTCAAGGTCCGTCGATGCCACCAATATATCATCTACATAAATGATTAGTAACAACATAACTCCTTTGCGTTTTGCGTAATACAAGCAAGGTTCTCCCTTCGTTGGTACTAATCCAGTACTAGTTAATTTATCTGAAAGACGAGCATGCCACTGCCGACCTGCTTGGCGTAATCCATAAAGGGCTAAGCATTTGCTCCTTGCTCTAATCTTTTCAGCATTTCTGCAGCTCGTTTCTTCACTTCTTGAACTGCTCGTTTGTCTTTGGCTATCCTCTCGAGCATTTCTGGTAATACAACTGGAATTTCCATGAATACTTTTTCTTCGAAATATCCATTTAGATACGCCGTTACCACATCAAACTGTCGAATTGTCATGCCAAATTCTACTGCAAGAGCCAACATGAGTCGTATTGACTCCAATCTTGCTACTGGGGTGGAAGTTTGGTTATAATCAACCTCACATTGCTGACTGTATCCTTTTGCAACTATTCGAGCTTTTCTTCTCTCTGTAGTTCCATCTGGTTTATACTTGTTGGTCAACACAATGCGACTACCAACTACATTTTGATCTTGCGGTTTTTCAACAATTTGCCAAGTATTATTTTTTACTAGAGACTCAACTTCTGACTGAATAGTTCCTTTCCACTCATCACTTTCAGGAGACATCATTGCATTCTTCATATTTACTTCTACAACTCCAGCAAACATCTCATCGTGTCATCATCATTAACCTGAATCGTTGAATTTTCTTCTTCTCGATCACTTCCTCAAACTGATGAAAATAATTTCCTGGGACGACCTCTGGATCCAGTACGAAGTATCTTTGGTCTTCCTCGTCCTCTTCAATTCTCTTGTATGAATTCATGATGCGATGCTGGTGTAGTTTGTGGAGATCTCTCTTGCCCTCATGACTCCCTTAAGTACTCACATTAGGATTATTTGTCATAATTTTAATTTGATTATCATTTTCAGGTCTCTCAATGTCATCGTCGATCAACACAATTTCCTCTTGGTTGTCATGAGATCCGTCAGTGTTTTCCTCTTGGAATTTGACATCACTTGCATCAATAAATTTTCAGGCTTCTGGTAACCATACCCTATAGCCTGTTGTCTCACGTGGGTATCCAACAAACACTTCTTTAATAGATCGCTCAGCGAGCTTTCCTTTCGATGGATCTTTATCTAAGATATACACAGTTGATCCAAATGTCCTCAAATAGCTCCATGTCGTCTTCCTACCTGTCCACTTTTGGAAAGGTATTTCTCCATACAGACTACTAGAGGGACATCTATTTCTGGTGTGACTTACAGTTGCAATTGCTTGAGCCCAAAAAATCAGTGGTAATCTTGATTGGATTAACAGACACCGCGCCATATCTAGCAGTGTTGTGGTGTCCTCACAACTGTCAGTCAACGTTCAATACCTTAACTATCTAAGAGTGAATTAAGTTCATTATTACAATATTCTTTCCCGTTGTCGGATTCTTCCTAGTCTGCCTTTCAACGTGTGCTTGATCCAATTTAAACTCCTCCAATACTCCACTTTTCTGCTTTAAGAAATATATTTCACACCATCTGGAGTAATCATCAACAAACGTGACAAAATATTTAGCTGCATTTGCAGCTGTGTTCTGAATGGTCCCACAACATCTGAATGGACTAGCTGCAGAACTTCATTATTTTGACGTTCGCTCGTAAGAAACGGTAGTGCCGTCATTTTACCTCTTAAGCATACGTCACACTGCGATAAATGTCCCACATCATTTATGGTGATTTTCCTTTTGATTACTTGACTAATTACCTTCACAAGGTCTCTTGAATTCAAACGTTGGTGCCATCTTTTCACTTCAACTTGTTCTCTCGTCTCTATCATACCAGCCATGCTATTTCCCTCCTTAACATAATACAGATCACCTTGACGTTCAACTGTTAATTTTACTTGTCCTTGTTGATCGAAAACAATAGCGGAATCACGTCATGATCCTTGTCGGTGATTTTAGCAACTGAAATTAAATTTGATCCAAGTTCTGGTACAAATAAAGTATCCAGGAATCGTATCCACCTAGACTATTTTCCATTGACTACTGATAAACCTATAGTACCTTTTCCTTTAATCTCATTGGATGCTTGACAAGCCAGGTTAATTTTTCCATACGTGGACACATCGAGACAGTTAATTGACTCCTAATCTCCACACAAATGCATTGTACAACTGCTATCAAGGATCCATGGTCGAATTTCAACTTCATCTGACACTTGACGTTTACTATAATATACTGCAAACGTATCATCTGTGACCTTTGCACACCGCTTGCCTTTTTCAAGAGTTTTTTTATCATTCTTAACTGGACAGTCTGGTGACTTGTGACCTTGCATACCGCATTTATAGCATTTTCATTTGAAGATACCTACAGGCGTACTTTTCTCATTCTTTTTACGCTGCCATTGACGTCTTCGATTTCCATTACTGCCAGCTGCAAGAGCTCCGGTCATCTCTATTACATTAGACTGCTTCCTTACATCACTCTCTTCTAGTATTTTTACTTTGAGAGCATCTACAAATGGTAGCTCATCTCGAGACTCGATTGCACATCTGAAGTTCTCATAACTAGCTGAAAGACTATAAAGCAGCATTATTGCCAATAAATCTTTATGTACCTGTACATCCATGACGGCCAGTCGGTCTACTGCGTCGAAGAATCTATTCATGTGGTCTCTAATATCACCACCTTCACTTAACTTTTAAAGCATCAGCTGCTTGAGTAGCGTTGCCTTTCTAGCAGGTCCTTTTGATGCATAAATAAATTCAAATTTCAGCCAAACCTCACGAGACGTCGTACATCCTCGTATATGCTGCAACTCTGTTGGATGTATAGACAGGATCAAATCTGATTTTGCCTTCTTATCCGCCTTGGCCCATTCTGTCTTTATGCGAATACTTGCGGCTGCTGTAGCTTCAGTTCCAGTTTTTTCAATCGGAAACGCTTGCGGTTTCTCTTCACTAACATATTCCCAGAGATCATTCTTGGTCAACAGTGCTTCCACTTGCATCTTCCAAGCTTCATAATTGTCCTTGGACAGAGATTCAATTCGAGCAGAATTTGATGCACTCGATGCCATTTTACGAGTCTCTATTGATTCACAGATTATAACCGCAAAATTCACAACTCAGTATTATAATCATTCTGGCCCATAACCTGTTAGAATTAACTAGAAGACACGGTATTTATAATTATCTGAGTATTTTATTTTATAATCATAATACAATTATAGAATATTAGTGACAGATTACATCAATCAAAATTGTCTAATTATATTTTATATCACACTAGGTAGTAGTCACACATACTAACTATACATGATACACTCAACTAACAAAATTGCGTATGTCTTGAACCCCGAGGAATTCAGACATTGCTAACAAAAAATCAAAGAAAATGTTCGAGTACATAACATTCAATGCACTGTTCTAAGCGCAGGACAGCATATTGAACGGTATCGATCTACGAACACAATTTAAAATTTAACGGTCTCTAATCTTTGCCACGTACCTGCAACGAACCTCATTATTCCCGAATTTCGTAATAAGATAGAAAGAGACAGACGCCAGCCACGATGCGTGTTGACCAAATTCGATTTGCCTTACTTTTATTTGAAGGATGGATCCATTGCAGGTGCGTACTTCATTGCCTTATATGCACTGACCATAGACAACAACAGTAGCGTATCTTTGCAAATTTTAATGCAAGGAAATATACTAAATTACCTCGGATGACTCTAAAATTTTGCAGGGGCTTTCCCACATTGAAGACTAGTGCACCATTTTATTTTCCGCATGTCGTGGTAAATCACACTGTATAAATGAATATTTCATCCCAAAAATTATTACAATGGATCGTATATCAATGAGTACACTCAGTTTATCAAGCCAAAACTGTAAACTGTCGAATAAAGTATGTGGACATGAAGGTAGAGATGGCTATATCCGAGAAACACTGAAGTCTAGATTAGTTATGCCTCATTTCTCCAAAAAATCAGACTTCAAGTGTGTAGTAGATATAAAAAAGAAAAAGTAAAAACACAGTAAGCCAAAGAATCCTACTCATAGTACTTATATCTTTGACTAACTGTGTTACCTATGTAAAATGTTTGTAAATAGCTGTAAATATAATGTAAATACCACACCTAACAATTGGATGGTTGGATAGGAAGGGTGTGGGTAGAACTCGACGTGCAACCACCTCCACGTGGTGAGTTTTGGGTCGTTTTGTTCTAGCAAAACGAGCGAAGAGTTGCATAGTGAAAATTGCGAAAAATTGGTAAATTTCTGTTTTTTCTAAGACGTTGCACGAACGGAAAAAATTATATTATTGATCAGAATTTAATTTATTTAGGTTATTTAAACAATAAAACAAGCAAAAAAAACTAAAGCGCGTCTATTTCAACTGTTTTAACTAACAGAAAAAAATTACAAAAATATAGTGATTTTTGAAATTTTTCATAAGTTTTAAGTACGATGCGCGAACGGAAGATGTTAACCGATTTTAATTTTCTTTATGCCGTTTTTCTTTTTATTACAATAGGCAACTTTTCCGATCTAAAGCGTTCCGAAAAAAATATATTTATTTTTTTCCACCCCCCTCTCTAATCCACATTTCAGCTATATCCAATGGATTCCTTATACATTTGTTAATGTATTAGAGAGTTCCAGAATTTATATTCAAAACAATCAAATATATTTTCATAGTTATAAAGATAAGATCGTGAAAATCGCAATTTCTTATCATGATCTCATTAATCACATTTTTGAAAAAGTGCGTACAAGTAAACGAATTTGTGTTTCAACATTCGAAAAGTATAAATTTTTTCCGAAATAGTGATATTTTATTTTTTCAATGGATCAATTTCTCGGCAAGTTACAGCCTCCAATATACAGGGTGTCCCGCTTAAAACTCCCGGCGCCATTTTCTCGATAACCAAAAGCGATATTTGAATTCTGTCAAAGGCATCTAATAGAATTTATAAATGACTTCAGTTTTGAGTCAAAATGGTTATTTTACACATTGAGGTATAGATGGCGTTGCGGTGCAAATAAATTTTTCGATCCTAGGAACGATGAAATGAGTTGCATGAGATGGAGAATTATATTCTGAGCAACTTTTATAATACGAACAATTTTCGAAAAATCACTAGTTCACGAGATATTTGAACTAAAATATAATATTTTTGAATATAAAAATCGTCATAACTTTTTTAAAATACATTTTAGGCAATAAGTCCTTTGGGATATTTTTCTTAGTGAATCAGGTTCATTTAGAAACATTTATTTCAAAACATATTTTTTTTTTCAAGTAAAAAGGTGGGGCTGCAACTGCTATTTGAAAATTAAAGATTTTGACATTTTTGGTTATTGTGTATTGTCTAATTTTTGCGTCATGTTTATGTTGTATGTTCTATTAAATTTTACACTATAAATTGTAGACATATGAAAAAAATGGGATTTTTTTACCTGAAAAATTAGTTCAAATATCTCGAAAACCAGTGATTTTTCGAGAATTGTTCATATTAAAGAATATAATTCTCCATTTCATGCTACTCATTTCATCGTTCCTAGTATCGAAAAATTTCTTTACATCGCAAGGCCATCTATACCTCAATGTGTAAAATAACCATTTTTACTCAAAACTGAAATCATTTATATATTCTAGTAGATGTCTTTTACAGAATTCAAATATCGCTTTTGGTTATCGAGAAAATGGCGCCGGGAGTTTTAAGTGGGACACCCTGTATATTTATCAAGAAAATCATCAAGCAAGGAAATTAATATTATTTAAGATGTACTTTTTTGAATCCACGTTACTACAACTTAATGAACCATAATAATCGTGAAGTGTACATACTTTTTAACGGTTCTCAATGAAGAAAGAATTTTTTTGGGGGCTTTTATTTTTTTCTATGTTTTTTATTGCGACGATTGAGTTCGGGCGTGATAATATATATAAGTATATTTTTCCCATCCATCGTTTGCTTGTATTGTTTAAACCAAAAAAATATCAGAAAGCTACAATTTCCATCTTTTAAATGAACCAGCACTCATGTAGATTGAACAAATTTTGATTTAGTGACATGTATTTCAGTGTGTCGGTGTCACAGTCATGCGTATTCAAGCGCGCACACGCATGTATCTCGCTCTGAGATATAACGTTACACTTAACTATTTTTTTCAGGTAAAACCGTGGCTTTAGCGATAAATTTTGTTAGGACATTTTTTGTTCATAAATATGTGATCCGTCTGTATTTTTTATTTTTCCTAGCTTGACTTAATATGTTCTGCATCCGAGCGAAATGTAAACTTTTCAGGATATTACTCTACACACTGTCACGAACTTATTAAAAAAAAAATTTATTCATTTTGCAACTTCTTGGAGGTAAATACCTCGACTGGGCTATACAACCGATCCCACAAAATTGTTTTTCGAAATAGGCATTTAGAGAAACATTCTAGATCAATTATTCTGAAGCGAAATGTTAATCATAATTTAATTTATAACCTACCCCTACTGGCCCTACTGAATGCAAGTTCTAATAAACTCTTGGCCAAAAATTACCAAGGTTTAATAATCCTTTTCAGTGGAGAAAAACCCCCAATTCGAAATCCCGAACATAGGCAAACAAATATTACATCTCTTTACCACATGATTAATTAGGTTCCTATTTCATTACATTATAAATACGACTACCTTAAAGGAAATTGTCATTTTGTTACTTCTAAATTATTTATTTATTTTATTTATTTAATCATACAGCATCCGACAGTACAAAACCATTTATAGGATGGAAATCTTATCTACACTATCTAACCTAACCTAAGTAAGAAGTACAATAGAAAATATGAAGTCATTTAGACTATAACACAGTGAATAAAATTTCCAGCAGCTAGGCAAAGATGTCCAATTCACTGCAATGAGTTTCATAACTGTTACAAATATTGAACAGAGGGGAAAACTTTAACACGTTAGTCCTAGGAGCGGCTAAATAAAAGTTACGAGAGTGACGAGAATTAATGCGTGGGACATAAAAGTTCAGTTGATTTAATATTTCGCTACAATCTACTTTATTATGCATAATTTTATCTAAAAAATGCAAAGCAGAGGATTCTCGCCTTTCAAGAAGACTAGTGATGTGAAATTTCTCTAGTAATTGATTTTGAGGAGTACCAATTTGCGGATATGTACCTTCAGTTTTCAAGTTTAAAAATTTCAGGAGGCGACGCTGAACGTTTTCCAATTTCTCGTTATGGGTGTTATAGCCAGATTGCCAGACAAGTGAAGCATACTCCAGCTTAGATCGCGAGAAAGCAAAATAAAGCATCTTTAAAGTTTCAGCATCATTAAAATCACGGCTGTTACGTAAAATTATGTAAGCAATATCTTTTTGTATATTCTTTAATAAAATAATTGAAAAAAAATTGGCATTTAAATAATGTTTGCATCAATTTGAACATTTTTTAGAAAAAATTACAATGATGATTTGAAAGATTCATTTCATTTACAAAATAAATAAATCAAGACAAGAAGGGGTATCTATTTTTTGTCTTTACAGGAGTCGATCTAAAAAATGTTGAAAAATTTTATTGTTCAAATAGGGTTAGAATGTCATGAGACGTCAAAATTTTAAGTTTGAACGAAAAAAAATTTTCTGTGTGTCTGTTTGTAACTTTTTGTGCGCAAGATTACTCTGGAACTGTTTAAGATATTGACGTGAAATTTCATACACATATGTATTTTAACGTGATCTGGAACTAAATTATATTTTTCATCCTAATCCAGGGTTGGGTGGGTAAATTGAGGTAAATGGGGGTAAACAGATAAATGAAGCAGGTAAGAGTCCATAAAATTGATATTTAGTATATACAAGAGCAGCTATATAAGGTCTCATAAAATTTTTTGGCTTAACCACCTCCATTGCCACCCCATTAATAAAGAGGTTGAAGAAAAATTGTGATTTAGTGTGTGTGCAAGAACCAAAAACCTCAAAATATTTTTTACTTCATCCACCCCAACTACCACCCCCTATCAACACCCCTCCCTACTACCCATGTGGGATATCGTTTTATGGGTTTCTGTGGTAGACGATTTCAAATTTTATATTATTAAAGTTTCATAAACAATTTTTCCCACATACAAATTTTTTTCGTTGTGAGAGACTTGGATGGAAAATCTGGATGTGGAACTGGTGATTTCTTGGGCAGCGGTTTTTTTATTTTTTTTTTATCCAAGGAAGTCGATGACAGGTCTAAATGTAAGGATTTATTTTTTTTTCTTTTTTTTTAAGGTTCCGTATTCAAAAGAAAAAAACGGATCTCTTATATGATGACTCGTTCATCCGTCTCTAATAGCGGTTTATCTCCGAAACTCTTATAACTATACTTTAGCCGGGAAAGGAGAATAGTGATGAATTGGACTGTCGAAAGTATCAAGCGGCACATATCATTAAGTGACATTTGTTTGATAACCCTTTGTAAAAATTATTTTTAATTACGCCCCCGTCAAATTTACACCGATAGGATCTGTGGCACGCGCTGATCATGTCCATATATTACTAAATTGTTATAAGCTCATGTACTGTTAGTGCAGTTGAATTGAGTTTTTTCGGCGACAACATTCCACCTGCAATGTTATTGTTGATTCTTATGTTTTATGACCTCCTGATTACGAAAAAAATATTTGTGCCCAAAGATTCCTTGTGCGTCAAAAGTTATATGCACTTTTTGATGCGCATTTTCAACTTACTTGCTTAATAGAATAGAATAGAATAGAATATTTTTATTTGTCTTTGTGGCTACAGTATTTGTAGATAAGATATGTCATATAATTTAAAAGAATAAAATAAAAATGTAGTAAAAAAACAGAAGTTAAAATTACATACATATACATAATACATACAGATTAAAACTACACTAATTAACATACACAAATAAGTATCACAAAAAGTTAAGAAATTCCTCCAACGAGTAAAAACTATTTACACTTAAAAAATTTTTTAGGCTTGTTTTAAATTTACATATTGTAGTAGCTTCTTTCATACACCCAGGCAATTTATTATACAAATAACTGCCAGCACATATTGGTGACTTTTTATATAATGTAAGGTTGTGCTTTTCTATATATATGTTTTGGCGATTTCGTGTCAGGTATGCATGATTGTCGGAGTTAATTCTTAATTTATTTCTTGTGGTATATATGTAACAAAGTAATTTATACAAATAAATACATGTCACTGTCAATATTTTATTCTTTTTAAATGTCTCGCGACAAGATTCCGTTTTTTTCATGCAAAAAATGGTTCTTATAATGCGTTTTTGGAGAACAAAAACCCTTTGCACATCTGAACATTGGCCCCATACAATGATACTATATGAAACTTTGGAGTAAAATAGAGCATAATAAATATTAATCAAAGAGCCTTGGTCTAGACTACTTTTTAACACACTTACAGCAAAGCAGGATTGTTTCAGTTTGGAACATAGTTTATCAATATGCTTTGACCAGTTGATATTCTCATCCAGAGTGATTCCCAAAAAATTTGTTTCTGATTTAATTTTTAATTGATGGCCGTTAATAGAAATTTTATTATTATTATCACATATCTGTCTTAATTTAGTTTTAAAATACATGCACACAGTTTTTTCGTAATTTATAATCAATCTATTTTTGTAGCACCATACGTGAAACTCTTGTAATACGAAATTTACTCTATAAAATAAGTCATCCAAAGTTTTCGCTGATATAACAATAGATGTATCATCAGCATACATGAAAATTTTCCCGTAAGTTATATAATCAGGTAATTCATTAATATAAAGAAGAAAAATCAGAGGACCCAACACACTGCCCTGCGGGGTTCCTAAAGAGACATCATGGGCATCTGACAGGGATGTTCCTATTTTAACAAGCATACGTCTGTCTTTCAAATACGATATTATCAAATTATTTATATTGCCCCGTATACCAAGTTTTTCCAGCTTTTCCCCAATAAATGAAATATCTAGCGTATCGAATGCACTGGAGAGATCGAAAAATATCCCCATGATATATTCAGTTGAGTCTAAACTATCATTGACGAATTGCACAAGTTCAGTAGTTGCAGTTTCGGTTGAGTGTTTACTTCGAAACCCGTGTTGACTGCTTGTCATTAAGTTTTGTTTCTCTATGAAATTTGTAATGCGATTTGCCATAATTTTTTCAATTATTTTAGAGAATACACTAAGCAAAGAAATGGGTCTATAATTTTTTATGTTGTTCGTTTCCCCTTTTTTGAATACCGGTATAATTAACGCGGTTTTTAATCTTTTTGGAAATTGTCCGAGTTCGATGGACTTGTTAATTATTAATGCAAAGCACAGTGCAAATTCGTCAATACATTCTTTTATTAAAGTTATAGGTACTTCATCAACTCCAGTTGATCGTTTGTTTGACAACTCCAATATAATATTTTTTACTTCATCGCAAGTTACAGGATTGAAAAATATAGATTTTTCGTTTATTGCCATACTTGTACAATTGTTAGATAATGATGGAAAATGTTCGGCTAATTTGTTCATGACATCAGTTGAAAAATGATTCGCAAAGATATTTGACAATTCTTTAGTGTCACTAATTTCACAATCTTCAAAGTTTAAAACAATATTGTTAAATTGGGTTTTCTCTCTATCAAGTGTTTTATTAACTATAGTCCATAATGCCTTTGTTTTGTTCTGCGCTGTATCTATTTTACCTCTGTTAAACAATCGTTTTTCTTCATTTATCTTTTGTCTATACTTTTTTTTATCAATTTTGTACTGATTGTTTAAATTTTCATCATTAAATATTTTCCTCAACGAATTCGTATGTTTCAACTGTCGAGATAGTGCCTGTAATTCGGCAGAAAATTTAAATTTATTTTTTGATTTGTTGGATTGAAATTTTTTATTAATTGTTCTTTTTGGAAAAGCTACTTCAAAACTATAGTGAAATTCACTCCAAAAAAGCTCAAAAAATGCATCAATATTATTAATATTGGGGCTGTTTAACAAGACTGTATGAGCACCAGTAAATAGATAATTAAAATGTTGTATTGAAAATTCATTTATGTTTCTGTGGTGAGTATTTTTCACACCCTCCACATTCCGTTCTATATAATTAAAATTTTCATCCAAACAGGTTAATAATTGTGCTGTATGATCCGAAATTTCTGGTTCGATAATTTCATGACTTATATTTTGTGCATTCGTTATTAAATAATCAACTGCAGTTTGAGTAATCCCACGTGGATTGATATCAATTCTGGTTGGAACGGTAATTAAAGATTCTAGACCAAAGCTCTCTAATACATCATGTAATATACAATTTTCCATGTTTAATTTTAATTTATCGATATTCAGATCGCCACATATATAAATAAACTTGTACCTTTTTGTTACAATCTCTGACAATATGGTTAGTTGGCTAATAAAGACATCAAAATCGCCCTCTACCGGAGACCTATACAAAACTATTACACATGTTGTTTTATTGTAACTGACTGCTGAACATTCAAAAGACATTTCAACTGAGAGATTGTTTAAAATATGAATAGGTTTACATTTTGTATCACACTCCTTAACAAAAATAGCTGTGCCGCCGTGTATGCGGGTTTGTCTACAATAATTTGAGATTATTTTGTAACCATTTAGCTTAATTAACTTAATGTTGTTTGGATTTGATATCCAGTGTTCACTGATACATAAGAACAGAGGACTTATGTCACTTAAAAAATTTTCTAAAATATTTAATTTATTCGTTATACATTGAACATTGATATGCACTAATTGCCACTTTGTTAATTTATTGCACTCGTACTTGCCGTTGCTTGAGTAGTCATTGTCGAGGCTAGGTGGTGAAAATTTTGTTGTCTTGGGAAAGAAAATCGTCTTACTGCAGCTCCTGCAGGCCAAATGTCTGGCGCATATACTTCACGGTGATGTTGAATCGGAAAATCTACTTTGAACGAAGTCGATGTTTCGCTTTCTTTTAAAATTTCACATCCAAAGGGTATTTGCGGTGCAGTTACTTTTAAACAACCTAATAAGTCGTCTGGAGTCGTACCTGCATCACAACGATAAACATGTAGGTAACCTTTTTTAGGTACAGTTCTAACGTTAATATTCTTAGAATTGTTTGATCCAATTATTGGTTTATTATGATTTCGTTTATATTCGGTTCCGTTTGATTTATTTGTAGATATACTTTTTTGGGCTCTTTTTATACCATCACTTACTTGGGTTACCGTGATTTTTTGTGGTTGGGAGATTCCCGACGGGATTCCTAGATTTTTTGCTCCTGTATTTACATTCGTTTGTCTACTTTCAACACAAGTAATTTGCTTTTTTGCAACGTTGCTTTTGTCTTCATTGCCAATAGATGGAGTATTAAAGGTATGTATTCTCTCTGTAATTTGAGCTTCTGAATAATTTCCAGAGTTGTCTTTAGATGGCTCTACACGTTTATTTGCGTAATTTCGATTGTTATTATTTTTTAACAAGTTGATAATTTCTTCTAATTCAGATGTCCTTTTCTCCAAATGGTAATTTAATTGTTTTAATAGATTAGACTCACGTTTATGAGATTCTAATTCTGTGGCTAGCTGAACACACTTTATGCTTTTCATACATCCATTGTCGATGAAATCATGACTGTCATGAAATTCCTCCGATTCACTGGTTTTTGGTGTTTCAGCAACATTACTACACTCACATATACACTTTTTTAAGACATCACAATGTTTCATATTTACGGGCACTTTTTTGTAAACAATTAGTTCAATAAGAATAGGTTTTGTCAATTTATTTAACTCTTGTACGAGTTGAGACACCTCACCGGTCGCCATATTGACTGTACACTATATCTTTTACTAGTAATCGGATGGCAATTTTAAAATATTGGCTTCTTTTGAATAAAATTCTTAAAAAATATAGATCTGTCTGATTTGTATTTGTCATTCTGCCATCTTGGAAAAAAATAGAAAACACCAAAAATGGTCGAAAGAATCAAAATTGAATATCTTTTCTATAAGGAGTAATTTCAACAAAGCTGGCAAAACTAAAACTCATTTGTGGTCAAATATAAAGCACCAATCCCGGACACCGGATGTCAAAGAGAACGGTCAAAGATGGCGGAGGAAATAAAATTATTAATTTTTCGCCAATTATCAAGGAGGCATTGTACGTCACTTTTTTTTTCTTTTCGATTGTACGTCATTTTATATACTTTTAGGGGATATAGTTCATTTTTTTTTAATTTTCAAAAAAAGTGCATTGTAGAAATGTTCAAAAATGTATTTTCTTTGACCCTCCTTTTTTTCACCCAATTTTCATAGAAATAAAATGAAATATACTACATAAAGTCTCATATAACTTCAAAAACTTAATACAAAATGAAACTCCATTAATTTGAAAAGGAAATTTATTATGCATACGCATGGTAATAGAATATAGAATAGAATAGAATATGTTTATTTACAAAGATCCATTAGTAACATTTATAATTATAGAAAATAACACTAACGAGTAAATAAACAAATAACTCATTAAAATACCGTTTAAAGTATTTGTGCATGAGTAGACAATAGAGAGCTGTTGAGCAATCAAAAACAACGCAACGTCACCGAGATACGGCAACCCCATCTCAATCTAACTCAATGAGATAAAGTCACCGCATCCCGGCAACGCCACGCCATTCCGACCGCCCAACAACTCCCTAACAGTAATAATAATAATAATTTCACATATCTAAAATAATTTAGGATACATTAACACCAGAAAACTACGCAACCCTCCCCGCCGAGGACCACCAATCCTCATGGATCAGTATAGTCCCAATGGTGAAGGCCAACACAGCATCTGATGCAGTTGCTCCATCATTGACGAAATAATACACTATAAAAATAATAAAAAGAAGAAAAAGACACGTATAGAACAATCTATTACATAACTATGCATTATTCATGTCCATGTATATTGTAAATTTGTTAGTAGGTATTATCATTATACCAGTTTAATACCCAATACTATGTTCAATATACAATAACAGTTTTGTAAAATGTTTAATTATTTTTTATATCTGTTGCCCTGCGGATGATAGATCTAGGAGTTTGTAATATATAGTTCTTCAGTTTTCTTTGAAATACTCTAGATGACTTTTCGGATCGGATATTTTGAGGGAGACTATTATACAGTCTTGGGCCTAAATAGCTGTAGCATCTTTGGCCAATAGTTTTTTTCGCTTTGGGCGTTGCATAAGAATTTTGTTGTTGTCGTGTATTGTATGGATGATTGACTAACTGCAATTCATTATTTAGATGCTGGCTTATATTTACTTTTAGAAAAAACAGCTGTCTCAGATCCAATACTTTCGCTTCTCTAAATAATCGTTCACTTGGATAAGTTGTTTTTTTATCAAGCATAATTTTTATAAATCTTTTTTGCATAATTTCTAAGTTTAAAGCATGAACATTTAGGACACCACCCCAACCTAAGATACCATAAGATAAATGAGATTCTACTAGTGCGTGATAAATTAGCTTTAGATACCGTTGATTGAGGAATCTTTTAAGATACCTAAATCTGTACAATATACAACGTAATTTCTTTACGACATAATTAACATGACTGTCCCATTTTAAATGCCTGTCAATCATGACACCTAGATATTTGATTTCTGTTGACGATTTTATTATGTGAAGTATCCCGTCAATTTGTATACCAATTTCTGTATATTGCGGTAAGGACGCTAAAGTTGGACTGAAAGTTATATATTGCGTCTTTTTAAGGTTCATGGTAAGTAGTTTATAGTTAAACCAATTAATAATTTTACTCATGTCACTTTCCACAATACTTTTTAGTTCGTTCCAAGAATCGGCTTTATAGAAGAATGCCGTATCGTCTGCAAAACTGACAATATCAGCCCTACTCTGAACTGAATACAAGCTGTTTATATAAATAGTAAAAAGAATGGGCCCTAGTACAGTTCCCTGAGGAACCCCATAATGAACATTAGTATATGAACTGTATACATCATTTATTTTCACACACTGTTTCCGACCTGACAAATAGCCTTTAAGTAGAGTTAATGCATTATCTCTGAATCTCATATCTTCAAGGGCATTTATGAGAAGTGTATGACTTACCGTGTCGAAGGCCTTTGCCAGGTCAACAAACACACATAACGATGGTTTACCTTCATTCAAAGCACAGTAGATACGTTCAGTAAGATTTACTATAGCGTCTTGAGTAGATTTACCCTGCTGGAAGCCGAACTGCATATTTGAAATTAATTCATATTTTTTAATGTAATTTGTTACCCTAGTTTTTAGTATTTTCTCTATTATTTTTGCAAAGTTCGTGGTTAGTGATATTGGCCTATAATTTAATATTTCTTGTCGGTCGCCACTTTTAAAGACAGGTATGATAATTGATGTCTTAAAGACACTAGGAAAGTAACCGGTTTCAAACATTTTATTAATTATTATGACAAGAGGTTCTGCTATATACTCAGCAATAAACTTAATTATCTCAGCTTGCAACCCATCATGTCCTGGAGATTTCTTATTTTTTAGCTGTTTTATAGTTTGAATCACTTCTACAGCGTTTGTAGGAGACAGAAAAAATGAATTCTGCAGGATGATTCGTTTTTCGTGATAATTTCTGTTTCGTTTAATTTTTTTAGCCAGATTTTTACCTACTTCGGAGAATGTCATGTTGAAACAATTTGCCACTTCTCTTTCATCTTCTAATATAATTCCATTTTGATTTTTAATTGTAATTTTAGTTGCCTTGGTTTTATAGTCTTGTGTAATATTCGTTATAGTTCGCCATAGATTCCCCTGATCATTTCCAGCCTGGTATATTTTCTTTTTATAGTAATCGTTTTTTGTTTTTTTTATTAAGGACTCTAGTTTACTTTTGTATGTTTTATACTCCGTAGCAAGTTGAATATTATTTTTATCCTTTTGTAATTTGTTATACATTTTATTTGTTTTATTTATTGATGTAACCAGGGCACTGGTTATCCAATTTTTTCTTTTTATTTTATTGTGTTTAATTTGTATGTGTTTAGAACTTGTTTGAATAGCATCTGATATCAATTTGACAAAGCTATTTGTGTCTTTTTCAAGATCCGAGGTCCAGAAGCGATCCCAAGAAGTGTTTTGTAGTAACCCCTTTACCTTATTGTAATCTATAACAGTTTTATATTTTTTGTTGTTAAGTATCTTATGTTTATCTGTGCTGTTATATTGTTGCTGTAAAACAATCTGTATTATTTCTGTAAAATGGTCTGTTATATCATTTTTTAATATTATGGGCAATACGAATTCATTTATTGTAAATTTGCTTTTAATAAAAATGTGGTCAATACATGACTTAGACTTACCCTGTATTCTTGTGTAATCGTTTATAGCTGAAATGAATCCGTACTCGCTTAAGATGTCTAAATATTCAGAGACCAGTTGCTTTTGGAAAATATCTATATTTATGTCACCTACTATTATGTGATAATCATCTCCGCGGCTTGAGTGTGCCTCTAAATAATTTCTAAGTTGCCTGTTATATTCATACGGACAGGATTGGGGAGACCTATAGATGGCAGTTAAAATTACGTTTTTTCTATTGTAATTAATGTTAAGCTTTAATGTTTTTATATGACCTATGGAAATTATTTCGTAGATATACGAGATCTCAGATTTTATATAAATTATTGCACCGTCATTTTGGTTGTAATCACCTTCATTATATATTAAGTCATATCCAGGGATATTAAAAATTTTAGTGTCACATATTTTCCATGTTTCGGTAAAAATTATGCAATCAAAGCTAAAATCAAATTGTTTTAGATAAATCATGAACTCGTCTAAATTTTTAGAAATGCTTCTTATATTGCTGTGTAATATTTTTAGATTTTCAAAACTGTTATTTACACTGAGAACTGCATTACCTTCTTGTGCACTTTCAAGGGTAAACGATTCAATGCCTTCTAGGTTGAAATCTCTGATGTATCGGTTCATTTTTATGACTTGATCAATGCACAGTATATATTCAAATTGGGTAGTCGATAAGCTTATTACTAAAGTTAAAATAGTATATTTAAAAATTCCAGCTTAATTTAATCTAAACTTAACCTATTTTATATAAGACACTGCACTAGGTACTATACTAAAATTGATTAAAATAAAGTTATAAAAGTGTTCGGTAATAAAGATAAAATATAACACTTAATACATAATGTTTAGATTTATTATTTATTAGACACCGTGTTTAAACGAGTTTTTGCAGTCTGTTGTGTATATTTTTTTTGGTTTCTAGTTGCCGGTTTTGCTTTTTTTTTATCTTGTTCTTCTGTCTCTTCTGTATCAAGTTCGTCGATAAGGCGTTTCTGTCGGCTTAGTGGGTTGGGTGTGGATGGAGCGCTTAGCGACTCTTCACCTTGTTTTTCTATAACTATTGGATCTACTAGAGCGACTTCCTCATTTGCGTTTGTTTCCAATTCCTTAGCTGTATACGTTTCGTTAGCAACTATAAGTTTGTGTCTTTTTATATATGCTTGAATACCTTTAGCCTTAGCCTCTTTGAGATGTCTGTTCAAGATTTTATTTTCTTCTTAATAACAATAGTATATGAATATACGATCAATAATCAGAACCAAGCCTACAGTAGTATTATTTTTTATGGGTATGCCGATGAACACAATAGCACTAAGAATAACGAGCGCATTCGTCGTTTAGAAAAAAATGTTTGCGTAGATATTTCAATCACATTATGAAGTTCTCGGTTAGTCAAAAAACATTTCTAGCTAATAATAAAAATAAGGATAGCTCTATAAAATTATTGCGCAGAGTTAATAGATAATGACTTTAACGTTAAAATATGCAGAGAAGACGCCAATACTACAATCGTTAAAACTGCTATTGATTTGAAAACCAAAGACAATCAAGTTATAATAGTTGGTGAAAACATTGACTTTTTGGTTATAATGACTCACCTAGCATGGAATCATAAAAGAATCTATTCTTACAAACCTTAATAGTCCAAAGATTAATAAAATAAAATTGGCAAACATGATGAAAATAGAATCCACCTACGAAGAGGTAACAGAAAAACGCTGTGAGAGAATATATATTCAAGTTCAAATGAGGAAAGAACCGTTACAATTCGGGTGGCTTAAAACTGAGAATGGCTTAATGCTTGATGTTACGAGTGAAAGTAATGATGCTTATCCTAAAAATTTACTAAGTGATATTTCTTGTAAATGTAAGAAACGCTGTGAAAATAATAAGTGTAGCTGTAGAAAACTGAATATATAATGTTCTATTATATGTGTCTATTAGTACACGGAAATTAGCAAAAATAGAAGAAAAAAATTATAATAAGCTGATATTTTCTGAATCGACAGTTGATAGAGGTAGGAATACAGGATCAAAAAGTTCCCAGAGTTGATAGAGGTAGGAATACAGGATCAAAAAGTTCCCATCCCTAACTGGTGAGCTTCATCTCTTTTTCACCCTCATAATGACACCGTGCTGATTTTTCAATAATATTTTGGAAATGTGATGTTCTACGGCAAAACTAGAGGTATTGAAAAATATTGAGAATTACATTTTCTATAAAACATGTCTTATAGGTCGTTTGCAGATTATTAAGGGTGTTAACGTTAATCGACGGCAAACTTGGGGGTAGGTAACAAAAACGCTTTTGGATGGAAACACAATATTTATCCAGCTTGTAATATTCTGTTTTGTAGCATTCGGTTTCAACAATTTTTTATAAATTATATAGAATTGAATTAAACTAAATCCACTAAAGGCTTTAAAATTCTTGCTCAAAATCAGTTTCGTCGGTCCGTTCCGCATTAAAGCATGCTTGTCCGTGACAGTTCATACACTTAGCCGAATATTTTAAACCAAACTTTAAACATCCGCATCGCTTTCCGCAGCCCTTTTTGCAGGAACAAGAAATTAACCCTAAAATTGTTGAGGGAGCTACTGCTTCAGGTATTAAAATATCACCTGATTTCTTCCATCCCCATTCTTCTGACTCTAAAACATTTCCATGCCAAGCCTGAATTTGGTGGTAAACCCAAAACGAATGTTGTTGCAAAGCTGCGAACGTCGGGGGTAGCCTTGCCAAAGTAACCGTTTGACTAGAATTGCCAACCGAGGTGTTAAACAGAACATACCTCTGATGATTTATTGACGTTTCATTTTTTTGTTCTTTATATAGTGCAAGAGCTGCATCTCCCCAGCCTCAGTAATATCCTGTTTTGTAGCATTTGGTTTGTTAAAGGTTTTAACAACTTTTTGTTTTGTTTTCGAGTTTAATAAATTTATAGTTTGGAGTTTGCCTTTTCCAAAAAAAGCAGACGTTGTGTCACTACCACTAAATGCGTGAGCAAAAAGAACTGTTTTTGTTGAGTTCTTAAGGACATTTGACAACTAACTCTAAATCTTTAGAGCTATAAACTCTTGCTTTTATATTACCTTGGGCCTCCCTTAGTAGTCTAATAACTTTTTCAGTTGGCGTTAGGACAATAATTAAGGTAAGAAGATCGACATCTTGTCCTACAATTACGACCGGTTCGTCTTTAAAACTTTTTTGAATAGCAGTTTGAACTATAACTGTATCAGCAACATCATCCGCAGTTACAGTTTGTATCTCTTCATTTTGAAAGGTCTGAACTAGTTGAGAAATTAGTCGTTCTTTGTTGGCAAGGCTGCTTAATAATTTTTCTTTAGGGTCTGTAATTAGCGTATTTTGATCAAAAATAACTGTGGGAGATGTTCTTCTTAAAATTCTCTGTTGGCGTTCAATACTTTTTGTGCTGGTAGGATTATTACTGTAACCATCGAATGAATAAGGCGGTTAGGATTGTGTTGGATCACTTGAAATATTATCAGGCTGCGTTATGTTCGATTAAGTACCGTATTCAATATAATCGGACTTTCATTTTTGTTTAACCCTACAGTTTACGATTTAATAACATAAAAAGTAATAGAAATATCGATACATAACACAGAAACTTAGAGAATCTTTTCCTATACTTATGTTTTTTCCCTAAGTTAAAGCGTTTAAAATATATTGCAAAAAAACTAGTGTGGTGTCTCTAAAGGGGGTGAGATAGGGATGAAGCTTACCCTTAGAGGTGGGAACTTTTTTGATATGTATTCTTACACACATAAGTTAACTATTTTAGACATTTCAGCATATTATAATTTCCGTGTACTATATTGCAAAAGAAAATAATTGTGCCAATACTTCTCCTACCTTCTACCTTTGATGAATCGGCTATCGATGAGGAATGCGGTGAAATTACGGCATGACGGTAATGAAACTAATATAGTATATTTCATTTTGTTTCGTTGAAAATTAAGTGAACAAAAGGAGGGTCAAAGAAAATAAATTTTTGAAAATTATAGATAGATACAATTTTTTTGAAAATAAAAAAAACGCACTTTTTTGAAAATTAAAAAAAATGAACACTATCCCCTAAAAGTATATAAAATGACGTACAATCGAAAAGAAAAAAAAAGTGACGTACAATACCTCCTTGATAATCAATGATCGGAATTTGGGTTTAATTCCAGTGGCGCACATAGGTATATAAAATTTTACACCAAAAAATTAAATGTGTGTTTGTCCTTTCTTACAAAATAAACCGAAATTAAATATAATACAAACCTACCTTATGTGTTGTTCGTTTATTTTGGCATAATAGAATATATTTATACATATGTACAATTGTACAACTAAAAATGTATGAATATTTTAATAAATCCTTGTAACGACGCATTGAAATTTCGCTCACTGTTGATAAATTGACGAAAAATTAAAAATTTTATTTCGTCCGTCATCTTTGACCGTTGTATTTGACATACAGTGTCCAGGATTAGTGCATTATATTTGACCATAAATGAGTTTTATTTTTGCCAACTCTGGTGAAATTACTCCTTCTTATAGAAAATATCATCAATTTTTATTCTTTTACACAAATACACATCGGACAGATCTATATTTTTTAAGAATTTTATTCCAAAGAAGCCAGTATTTTTAAAATTGCCATCCGATTACTAGAACAAGATATATTGAGCAGGTAAGTTGAAAATGCGCGAAAGCGCGTCAAAAAGTACATATAACTTTTGACGCACAAGGAATTTTTGGGCACAAATATTTTTTTCGTAATCAGGAGGTCACAATACATGAGAATCGACAATAAAATTTCAAGTGGAATATTGTCGCCGAAAAAAATTAAATTAAATCAATTCGACTCTACTGTCTGTGGGCCTATTAGTCATTACTTGCAGAAAGTACTCCCTCTACCAAATAATTCCTCAGCTCTAAATAGAAATTTATTTCCAAAAAAGAAACATTTTTCCATCATTGTTAGATATAATTTTCGGTATAAACAAATAAAGTTCCTGGTATAAAAACCAATATTTATAATTGTATATTTTCTTTGCGTAAACAAAATTGATATATTTATTTAAAATATATCGCAACATTAACCTAGACCTTCGTAGAAAACGAAAGTGGATCACGCACCTTAGGCGCTCCAAAGTAGTCATACTTTAGTATAAAAATCACCGAAATTTTAAAGTATGTATCAGTTTCTTGCTCACCTTACAGCATACAATACATATTCAACAATGGCATCCAAAGTAAGAATATTTGTAACTTGAATAATATTAAATTTATATTTAATTTATATATTAAGATTTTTTAATATATATCAATTATTATGTTTATTTTGAAACCCAACACAATAAAATATTTAACAAAAAATCATTCGAAATCTAAATATTATATGTTGAATTACATTTCGAATTATAAGTCTTTTTCATTTATTATTTTTTGTAATAATTGTACTGTCACATAATAAGTAATAAATGTGAGACCCCGGTCATCTTATTCATATATCTGCAATGTAGTAAGAATCAATAACTTTTATTTAACAGAGATTTTACTTCTACTGAAAAAAATATAGATCTTAAAACATTAAAACATATAGTTTGAAAACGATAAAGGGATGTTTATATTGTATATTATTTTAAACCAAACAGACAAATTTAAGACAATATTCATAATCCAAAATAAACTAAATAATTTGTATGTTTGCTTATTATAATCTTAATTTACTTACCAACCATAATTAAATTTTAATTATTGAAAAATTTTATTTTGGGTATTTAACAGACTCAATATCTAGCATTTAATATGAAAAAACGATAATTGCCTGTTAGTGTTAATCTAATCCTTATCACGCTAATATACAAATAAGGCTAATGAATAACATCACTTTGAAAGTATAATAATATGTCATTGCCTAGGAAAGATTATCATGAGATTTCCCCCTACGAAAATCACTATCGAAAAAAAAGAAAGTAAAATCTGCGTCTTCCAATGAAACCCAAACTTTAGAAGTCTCGTGTTATTTATTTAAAGAACTTTCGTATTTCAATGAATTTGTAATAGTAAGCAAAAGGAACATAATATGCCAAAAACTTTGTTGTAGTACAACTTGTTCTAAATTTTTATTATTTTTAATTGTTATTTATCATGAGATATTAAGATCCTAACCCACGTTATGTGTCCCCCAATATCTCAAGATATCTAAATGTGATGTCTTTCTAATGTCAAAACCAGTGCGGTTATTTTTCAAAACTTAGCTTTGAAGTCATTTATTCGGAACAAAAGTACGACTCTGTAGTACTCTTGTCAGCATATAATAGCGCCGACTTTTACATTTCTATGGCCGGTCTTTATGGCCTTTTTCATGGGCCCTATACATTTGTAGACAACTATACAAATCATTGAAATAAAATATGTTTTAAATATTTTAATGTTTGTATCCTCAATATATTATTTTATTATCAAATAAACAAACAAATTTATAGATATGCAGAATAAATAAAATATTTAATTATTGCCGTTGTTATCTAGTAAAAGGGGAAAATCCTACTTAATGGCAATTTTGGTACAATTTATAAGAAAGGAAATATACCAATTTGTCATCTATTTGTATCAATATTTATTCATTTGAATCACTATAATATAAACATTGAGGAATACACTCAGGAAATTTTGAGTAGTTTCTTTCTTTAATATATGTGACATTAAGTTATTAGCCAGATCGCAATTAATGACTTCCATTATTTTTACAGATCATCATATTCGCCGCCGCTTTAGCCTACGCTAACGCTGGACTCTTAGGTGCCCCCGCTGTGGCCACCTACTCTGCTGCTCCAGCTGTAAGCAGTTCCTACATTCACCAAGCCTCCGCACCTGTAGCGTACTCGGCTCCCATTGTAACCAAATCCGTAGCACCAGTAGTGTCTAGCTACGCTGCTCCCCTGAGCTATGCATCTCACTCACCAGTATACTCTTCTTACTCCGCCGGTCCAGTCGTCTCTGCCTACTCTGCTCATGCTGCTCCAGTGGTCTCCAGCTACGCTTCCCACGCCGCACCAGTTTACTCTTCTTACTCCGCTGGTCCAGTTGTATCCGCCTACTCCTCCCCCATTGTGACCAAATCTGTAAGCCCTGTGATTTCCAGCTATTCAGGTTATGCTGCTCATGCCAGCCCAGTATACTCCTCTTACTCCGCCGGACCTGTAGTATCTGCTTACTCTTCCCCTCTCGTAGCAAAATCTGTAGGTCCAGTGATATCCGGCTACTCTGCCCCAGTCGTCTCTGGTTACTCTGCTGGCCCAGCTATAGCACATGCTTCCTTCTCTGGACTTGGCGCTTCATACCAATGGTAGATAATTAAGGAACTGATGTTTTTGTGATGTAATGTTATTTATTTATTGTAAATAAATTATTATCTGTATAGTATAACTGATGCTTTACTGCGCTACTATTTAGTAAAATTAGTACTTAAAGGCTCATAAATATGGCTATGGGTATAGCTGTCTGTAGTCCCAAATACATCGTAATTCGTTATAGCCCAGTCGATGGAGGTGTTTATCTACAAAAACTTGCGAAATAAATAATTTTCTTTTAATGAGTTCGTGAAAGTGTATAGAATAATATGCTGAAAAGTTTACATTTCGCTCGGATGCAGAACATAGAAAAAAAGTGGAAAAAAAAATTTTTTCATCAATTTTTTCAAAATTTTTAAAATTAAGTCAATCTAGGAAAAAATAAAAAATACAGATGGATAGATCACGTATTTATGAACAAAAAATGTCCTAACAAAATTTATCGCTAAAGCCACGGTTTTGCTAGGGCGCGCTTGAATACGTATGACTGTGACACCGACGCACTGAATTACATGTCACTAAATCAGAATTTGTTGAATCTATATAAGTGTTGGTTTTTAAAAGATAGAGATTGTAGCTTTCCGATGCTTTTTTATTTTAAACAATACAAGCAAAGGATGGGTGGGAAAAATATGTTTATATATATATATTATCACTCCCGAACTCAATTGTCGCAATAAAAAATATAGAATGAAATAAGAGCCTTTCAAAAAAATTCTTCCTCCATTGTGAACTGTTAAAAAGTAAGTACACTTCATGATTATCATGGTTTATTAAGTTGTAGTAACGTGGATTCCCAATAATTACATCTCAAATCATTATAATTTCCTTGGTAGATGAGTTTCTTGATAAACCGCTACCCAAGGAATCACTACTTCCACATCCAGATCTTCTATCCAAGTCACTCACAACGAGAAAAATTTGTATGTGGAAATAATTGTTCAAGGAATTTTAATTATATAATATTTGAAATCCTCTACCCTAAAACCCCATAAAACGATACCCCACATCGGTAGTGAGGTGCGGGTGGTGATAGGTGGGTGGTAGTGGGGGTGGATGAAGTAAAAAAATATTTTGAGATTTCTGGTTTTTGTACACACACTAAATCAACATTTTTTTTCATCCCCTTTAATAATGGGGTGGAGGTGGAAATGGGAGTGGCCAATTACAAATTTTTTTTTGAGATCTTAGCTTCTCTTGTATATACTAAATACTAATTTTATGGACTCTTACCTGCTTGATTTACGTATTTACCCCAAATTTACCCCAATTTACCCCCCAACCCTTCGACGGAACAAGATGAAAATATAACAACGATTTTCAGCCTTAGTAAATTCATTGTATTACCTCCGTAATCATGACACCTTTGATAGCGTACCAGAGATATTTGTTCTCGATTTCGCTTGACTGACTTGGGTACACAAACATACTGCGGTCAGCAGTATGTTTATTAATATTCTGTAAAGATCCAAATAATGGATATCCTACGGATATTCGCAACTCATTGCCTACGGATATCCCGACGGGATGTCGGTATCCTCTAGGTGTACAAAATATCTATATCCTACGGATGTAATAGAATCGATATCCATGGATTAACCTGTCCAGTTTGCCCAATGATATCCAAACACGGGAGCATTTTTGCCATCTTTTTCAAGAAACGTATTTCTACAAAAATGTTAAAACACGAAATTATATTTATATACCTATATGTATTAAACAAATTTAACAAAAAAAGAAAACTAAATACGGTGGAATCGAACCGCGGTCCTCTTGAATCGCAAATAACTATAATCATAGTTTACAAATTTCCCGTTGGCGCTTCAATCGAAGTTTGGTATTACTCTCGCCTTACTTTTCAATCAGTTGTTTACAGTTTAGTGGCCGTGAATCGATTTAATTTTCTGTTTCTAAAAGCTAAAATTAGTAAATATGGATATTTTACAATTGAAAAAGGAGTTAACTCTGCTTGGTGCTAAGACTACAGGTAAAAAGAAACATCTTGAAAGGTGGTAAGTATAAATATTTTTTATCTAACCTTAGGTACTTTTTAGTTTTGCAGCTTAATTTTGTGGAAAGAAAAAATATTAAATGACTCTCTGTTAGAGATTACACCGATAGAGGCCAAAAAAATCCCATATCTTTTCCAGGCGCAAATTAATTTCAATCTTTAGATAAATTGAACGGTGAAAAAGTTATAAATTATGATTGCATAGAAGATTTTTTCAACAAAAATAAGGCAAAAAAATGGAAAAAGGAAGGAAGAATATTGGCTATGAAGTTGTTCATCAAATAGTAATGTAATGAAGTCAAAAATAGTGTAAATATTTCGTGCAAAGACGAGATTACCCTTTCCCTCCGTTTTTTAGGGTGCTGAACACGATGGAAGTAGTGGGAGAAGTTTTTGACTGCCGCAACCCCCTGAAACGGCCAAAAACCACCCCTTTTATGGGGATCCCTTTATGTTTTCATATATAAACGAGTCTGGGGAGTGATTTATCGGTGGGTTATATGTATTTGAAATAACGTGGAAGGGGGTTATGGAGTAAGTGGAATCCAGACAGCAGGCCTGATTAAACCCTCTCGAGAGGTGGAAAATCATTTTTTTAAATGATTCGGTCCAAACGCTTATCCCCCGTTTTCGGTGTCGCTAATCACGGGAAAAATATTCATTTTTAGCTCCAACCTCTCCTTGTCCCTCAAACGGGCAGAAACCAATCCTCACTCACCAGAAAGCATGCTATCCAGTATTTACAGGTTTTTCGCCACACGATCGTTATTCCTGTGCATATCCTTCATTTTTCACGGAAGAGAAGGTGGTAGCGACCTCGGGGGTTGAAACAACCCTTCCAAGGGGTATAAAATTCATTTATTATATTTTTACCGTGATCAGCACCTGCAAAAACGGAGAAGGGCGTATTGACAATCTGAAGTGTAATTTTACACCTCTCGGAAGGGTTAAAACAACCCCCCAAGATCACTACCACCTTCTCTTCCGTGAAAAATGAAGGGACATGCACAGGAATAACGATCATGTGCCGATAAACCTGTAAATCCTGGATAGCATAGTTTCTGGTGAGTGGGGGGCGATTTCTGCCCGTTTGAGGGATGTGGAGGGGTTGGAGCTAAAAATGTATATTTTTCCCGTGATCAGCGACCCCGAAAACGGGGGATAAGCGTTTGAACCAAATCATTCGAAAAAAAAGATATTCCACCCCCATTCCCCCTAGGCCTGCTCTCTGGATTCCACTTACTCTATAACCCCCTTCCATGTTATTTCAAGTATAACCCGTCGATAAATCACTCCCCAGACCCGTTTATATATTAAAACATAAAGGGATCCCCATAAAAGGGGTGGTTTTTGGTCGTATCAGGGGGTTGTAGCGGTCAAACATTTCTCCTACCACTTTCATCGTATTCAGCACCCTCGAAAACGGTGGGGAAAGGTAATCTCGTTTCTTCAAGAAATATTTACAAAAAACTCGTCAAATAATGCTTCATTACATAGATTAAAATATACATTGGCTTTTAAAAACTACAATATTTACTATATTTTACAAGCAAGTGTTGTGCTGTGCAAAAAGTCAGTTTATTATAACTTGGAAATGAAGTATATTCAAGAATTTCTCAATACCTTCTCCCTCTGGAGTGTTTTTTATATAATTGGTCCAGGAAAAGCACAGGAATACATTTCCTGTACATCAGAGGCAGAGAAGTCGATTATTTTATGTCAACACATGAAATAAATAACTCGGTAAAAGAAACAGTGTCTCCTTGTGACACCTACACCGATAATATTATTAATAGGCTAATAAATAGGGGAATCGTTTATAGTCTCACAAATTGTCAAAAAGTATTAGATATCGTAGATTATAAAGAAGATAATAGATATTTCAATGAAAACACTAGCAGTGATTATAAGTTTGATAGCAATAGTACAGCATTAATTAAGTCCTACCTTTCGGGCAGATTTCAGTATGTGAGCTATAATGCGGGCATATCAGGGCGGCAGTTGGTGAAGCATGGGGTACCACAAGGCTCCGTCCTAGGTCCCATTCTATTTTTAATTTACATCAATGATTTACCTAACTGTTGCCCGGATGCTACATCCATTCTGTTCGCAGATGATACAACCGAATTAATTCAAAATCAGTCTTTAGACATTATTCGACACGATGTGTCAAACATACATTCGATGTTAAGAGTTGGTTTACAGCAAATGTACTAAGCGTAAATGATAGCAAAACTCAAACATTAATTCTTACGCTGCGCAACCTATCAAAAGACAATTCAGATTTTGAGCCAGTAAAATTCTTGGGGGTTTATATCGATCCGATACTGACATGGGAAAAACACATTGTGTATCTTTCAGGGAAACTTTCAAAAATTACTTTTCTAATAAGGAATCTACGAAATAGTGTATCGCAAGAAACCTTAATAACAGCTTACTATGGATTCTTTCATTCAACTATGTCATATCCTATATTAAATTGGGGCCACTCAACTCATACATCTAAAGCATTTAGCTTGCAACGAAAATGCATCAGAATTATGGCTCAAATAGGCTACCGTGAATGTTGTCGTGAGCAGTTTATAAAGCTTGGTATACTTACCCTACCATGTGTTTACATATTAGAATGCCTACTATATATAAAACAGAGGCATAACATATATATCAAACATAGTGATATCCACCAATATCCTACTCGTAATAAAGATAGGCTAGTTCATAACTATTTAAGACTCTCACGTACTAGAGATGGAACTAGTTACCACTGCATAAAAATGTACAATGTCCTTCCCATAAAGGTAAAAGATTTAGCCTTCAATCAGTTTCAAAATAAAATTAAATTATACTTTAAAACTAAAGCTTTTTATAGCATTGGGGAGTATCTTCTGAATGATTTCAGTGATATGTCATTGTAACATAGTGAAACTTTTTTATTTTAATGTGTTTGTGTATATTTTTAGTACAACTTTGTTTTGTAAACTTATGTCAATTTTATATATTTGTAACGTGAATTTTGTTTTTTGACCTGTGTAAATACCTTGGTATAGTGGCATCAATAAATGATTATTATTATTATTATTATCAAAAGTAGTTTCTTTTTTCAATTTTATGAAATATGTGTTTGTGTAAGTTTTTTTTATTTGACTGTTCATTTAGCACATGATTTTGTAATGTACATATTTTTGGATACTTCATATGTTTCTTACATTTTTTCTAGATCTGTAGAAAAAATAAATAGTATGTGTTACGAGAATGAAAGAACCTAGTGAGGATCGGGGTCTCTATAATATAATTGTAAACAGTGCCGACCGGTGAAAGAACGATATTAAAAACGACCGGATCTTCACCTCTTTAACAAAAGTGAATTGATTGCAGCTACCAAAAAGTCGTTCTGGTCCCCAAGTAACAGAAAAAAATACTTATTAGCCAAAAACAGTCTGAAACATTTTTATATGCAGGCTGTCCATTTTATCAGGACCTTCGAGGATATCTAGTCCCTGTTCTTGTTTAATGTGAATGGTTCTACAATTATCCAAATATACAAATATTTATATTATTGAAATGTATGAAAACTGTTGTTTTCTAATGTGCACATTAAATGTTTTACAAGTACGAGTTTATTTGCTTTAAAAATATTTTTAACTACCTTTTGTGCAAAATCAGTATTTGCTATTACATAGGCAGTTTCTTTGAAAACTTGTACTATACCTACTGCCGTTCACATCATTAGCTTAAAATAGTTTGTAAGTTTGTAATAAGAATTTTCAAGTCATTGGAATTTTCAGATACTTTTCTGTGTGGAATCTCAATTTGTGTTTTGTATATTCTGGAACATAACCGATTCCGATTCTGCTTAATGCACTAAATAATAGGAGTCGATATCGAGGAATCGAAGGACATTCTTGGGATGTCTGAAAGTTCTTCCTCAATTTGTACCTCCCAAGGATGCCCTAGGCAAATCAGGAGATCTGAAACAGTCTCACATGCACTTTCTAGGGATGTCCTGTGGAAATCGAGAGATATCCTGAGGATATCTGTGTAAACATAACTTCATATCCTCAGGATGTGCAGTAGATAACTTTGCGTTGACTGGGTATGTCCACTTCTATTTATAATCCACGAGATATTTAGAAAGTTGATGCCTGGTCTGATACGACAGATGGTTTTAAATGTGCTGATCACGGTAAAACTGTAATATCGTATTCCTCTAGGAAAACGCTTATAAACTATTACTATTATTATTATTATTACTATTAAACATTATAAAGAATCTTCAGGTGAATATAAAGGAAAATAAGTTCAAGAATCGTATCGCGGTAAGCCGCTGCCGTAAAAAAACCTTCCGCTGAAACGAGATTTTATGTCATGTCGACCACTGTTAATACTATTACGGTATCTATTTGAATTTATGAACCAACTCAAATAGAATATGTACATTTGCTTTCAATGAGTATTAAAGTAAATTTTAGAGTCTTTTACACAACTGTAATACTACTCCACATCCAGTGGAAGTATAGTAACGCAAAACAAAAATTTTTGAATATTTTTTTAACACACTATGTTTGTATGTAAAATGTCCAAGGAACTGAGTTGCACCCACTTCTAATTGTTGTATCATCATCACACTTGGCAATTGTGTGTAGCTCTGATGAAAATACAATATAGTAATATGTTCAAAATGGCCGCCGCCTCCCCAAGATGACGGATTATCATTTTGTTTACAACCCTCTTGATATGGACATCAAAAGAAAGGACTTGATAAGTAGAAAACAAATATGTGATCAAAACTTAAGAACTCAAAATGGCGGCGTCAACATAGCGAATAGGCTTTATCAATTATCGTCGGATTCAACTGAGACGTAAATTTAACATATATGTTAGATCACGGTTCACATGAATGACTTTTTAAAAAATGTTTATTTATTTAATGGAGCCAACGTTGGCTCTTGGAGAAGGAATTAGAATAATAAATTAGAAGTGTTGCATTCTAACTGAGTTTAATAACTGACTTTACAAAGCATGTCTAGTAGTATTTATAACATACAGAACCTGAGTAAGCAAAATATAGAACAAAGGAAATGCAATTCGACAGTCAGCATAAAATGTGAGAAAGAAAGGTGAAATATAAAAGATAAGCGATTAATAAGAGAAGTCGTTATCATGTAATATGATATACCTGTGAAGGTTTGTTATGACTAAGTCTTTATAATAAGCGTATAATTTTATATAACAACTTCCCCCTTAATAAAAAGTTGATGTTATGCAGCAACTTTTGAAAATTGTTAGAAACGTTAAATGAATATAATGCAAAATAAATTGAAACAATGTTGAATGAATACAAGGCAAAATAATAAAATACATAAAAGTTAAAATTGGTAAATGATAATAATAATAAGTGAGTAATACATTACATAAATGTAATAAGAATAAAATACAATGGTCTAAATTAATAGACAAGGGTAAAACTCCACATATGAAAGTCTATGTTAACTCGATGTCCTCTTCTTCTTGAGGTTTAATACCGGGTCGCTTTCTTGGAGGGATAAGTCTAGGAAATTTGGTGAATACTCTGCTTCGTTCTGAAGGAGGTGAAGGAGGGTTGTCCGTTGAGGGTTGGATTCGCAATGCTCTACATCTTCTTCTTCTGCATTTACAAGTTATGTAAAGTACAACTAACAGGATGATGAGAGTGATTATGAAATACGTGAACCAAGATACGTGTTTGGTCACAAAAGGCTCGTTTATGAGGTCATCCAGGTCTTTGGAATATTGGTCCAATTTGGTTTTTGCAATATCTAGATCTTCTACGTCGAGATTGTTTAATTTGAGTGGTTTTAATTTTGGAATTTCGATTTTGTCGGGCATGTGATTACAGCATTCAAAAGGAATTTGGATAGGATGTGAATTGTCTTTAATTTCGGAGAAGTCTTTGGCACTGGCTTGTATTCAAGTAATGCCTGCATAGGCATAACATCCTGGTTGTAGTTTGATGATGGAATTTTTGTTGATTAACTCTGTCGTGGATTCTCTCTTTGGACAGTTGATGGTGATGTGAAGTGGTTCGGAATTAATTACTAGCCAAGTGTTGTCTCCAAGTTCTTGACTAATAATGAAGGAAGTTTGACAGTTCTCTGGAAGTTTCGGCAACGGTTTTAGTATTCTCGCTTCACATATGGCATTTTGGTCGATAGGATAGGCAAACAGGTTCGAACATAGTTTGGTTCCAAAATAAAGAGGTTTGCATTCTTTCAAATTTTGTATAGGTATGTACATTAAAGAATCATCGTCTCTCGCGATATATTTTTGTGAAATAGATAAAATGTGATGCAGACCAGTTCTGTTATCAAGTATCGGGATAGGATATAGGCGATAGGTGTTGTAATTTTGGGGTTCAACAAGTGGTATTGTTAAAACAAATACTAAGTTAGAATCCATTTGAAACGCTTGTAATTCAATAATATCCAAATACTTAGCAACTGCTGATAATTTAATAGGAAGTGGCAAATTATTCCTTCGTAAGCTCTGTGAAATTTCTTGTAATGCTGTTACCAAATGATAAGGGGTTATGATTGAGGTGTGAATGATTCCTAATCTGGCAAATGTTATTGAATTCAAAATATCGTTCAAATTATCTTCGATATAGCTTGCCATTAATTGTTCGGAAATGTATAAAAATTTTAGTTTTATGTGAGCAGCCTCGATAGCTTGAGTCATGGTTTGAATTGTGTGTTCGATTTCTTCGAGATCTTTGTTAAATGTTTCCTCGTCAATTTGTAATTTTTGTATAGTCGAGTTGAAGTTTTTAATAACAGAAGTTGTAACTGAAATTTGATTTTTGATTAAGTTTTCCAATTGATGTTCGTCGTTATTTAGTTTATTTATACAATTAGTATAGTACTGGCCATCTTCAGCATCTAAGTTTCCAGTTATGGATTTGAATATTGTACCGATACCGTTAAGTATTCCTCATTTATATCTTTTTGTGTCTGAAAAGATTTCATCAAATTTCGTTTTTATAGAGTTGGATATTTGTGTTAAAAGGTTAAAGTCTGTTTTAATTTCACTCGTAAAAATAATTGACTTGTGATCACCATTATTGAGAGTGTACAAAATTCTGTCTAAGATATTTTGATTTTTGTCAAAAGCTATTTTGAGGGATGAAATGTTTTTATGCACTAGCAGAGTCCATTTGTCATTTGTCACCACGATGTCCGTGTCTTGGTGGTAGTATACACCAACAGTGTTATTGATCGGGGTAATTTTGTATTGACAGAGTGCTGATCCGAACAGCAGGAGAAACCTGAAAATAAATTTAATTTTCAGTATATGGTTTCATTCTATCAAAATTTACTTTAGTTTCTTGTTTTGTTTCGAGATTTAATAGGGTAGCAGAATTTTGGAAAATTTCTTTTATTTTAAAAGGACCGTTAAATTTGTTTTGCAATTTGTTTTTGATCTGTGATTCTTTTACGTAAACCAAGTCACCTATTTGGTATTCGGGTCGTTTTTGGGGAACATTTCTATCGAAGCGAACTTTCGCTTTCTCCTTTTGAGCTTGCGTTCGACTACGGTCTATTTTATAGTAGTGGGATATTCTGTTGTTTAAATCCCTAACGTATATGGTTATTAACTCTTTTTGGTTATATAAAGTTTCAGGTGGTCTGTTAGACGTATGACCAAAGATAAGTTCATATGGGGTGAAACCGTGTGTTTTATTTACTGAATTGTTATAGCATATTACTGCATATGGTAAAATTGTGAAAGGATGTTCGTTCGGATTTTCAGTTTTATGAATTCTTATCATTTCAGCTAGAGTAGTATGAAATCTTTCTATGGATCCGTTCGATTGGGGGTGTCCTACGCTTGAATAAGTTAATTTTATATCGTAGAGGGTGCAGAGATCTTTGAGCAAACGGTTGTCAAATTCGCCACCGTAATCGCAATGGATTCTTAGCGGAGTACCATAATGTTGAAAGTATAACAACAAGGTGTTTACGACAGATTTTGCGGATTTATCCGGGACTGCATAGGCTTGCGTGAATTTAGTTAATTCGTCGCGAATGGTTAAAGCGTAATTTCGTGTGGGGAATTCAAATAAATCGATATTGATTCTTTCGAATGGTGTTCTTGGGGTTTCCGTGATTACTAGAGGGTTATTAAGGTTTTTTCGGCATACCTTAGTTTTTTGGCAAGTTTCGCAATTTTTTATAAAATTTTCGACATCTTTAGTTAGACCTTGCCAAGTGTATTTTTCTCTAATTCTTCGAATCGTTTCGTTTATTCCGCGATGTAGATTATTTTTACCACTATGATATTGTTATAGGATTATTGGGATTTGGTCCTCGTCAGGTGTTTGAACAATGTTTTGACAAATTATTACTTTGAAGTCTTTTTCTGCAAAAATGAATGATAAAATTTCAAGTATAGGGAGATCTAGATTGTTTTCGACAAAGTATGTCTTAGAAAGATCCAAAACATCTTGATTTTTAAATAATACCAAAAATAGATGTTCAATTACGGATTCAATATCAAAAGGTAGAGGGATAATAAAATATCTCCTATGTCTAACTGTTTTGCTCGATACAATGTTTATCTTGTCGTTACGAAATTCGGGGTTTTCTTCGAATATGTCTTCGATAATTTCGTGATGGAGGTCTTGTAAGTTATTTTGTTGGAAAAAGGTTATAATATCTTTATGTTCTCGATACAAAAGTTGTTTGTTTGAGGCTTTGATTTTCGAATAGTCAATTAAAGATGTTGTTTTGTATAAGTTGGTGAAAGTTTCGAATTCTTGGGAAAATTGTTCGTCAGTGATCTCGTTATTGTCTGGGTTTTCGTCGTCGTCTGACTCTTCGTCATTCGCGGCTAGAACCTTTGAATAGAATTTGGAACATTCAGAAAAATGATTAATTTTGATTCTGGAAAGTGCATCCGCGTTCTTATTGATTTTGCCGGGTTTATAAATTATTTCGTAATCGTACTCTTCTAATTTGAGTCGCCAACGGGCAAGTCTACTTCCTGGGTCTTTTATAGAGAATAGCCAGGTGAGTGGTCTGTGGTCGGTTACAAGCTTGAACTTTCTACCGTACAGATAGGGTCTAAAGTGCTTTACACTCCATACTATCGATAAAAGCTCGCGTTCAATCGTTGAATACTTAGTTTCTGCACTGCACAAGGTTCATAGGCAATGGGTAAATCTTTGCCAATAGGCCCCTGGCTCAGCACTGAGCCGACGGCAAATGCGCTCGCATCAGTGGTTAGAACGAAAGGTTCATCAAAATTAGGGTAAATTAATATCGGAGTTGTTGTTAATGTTTGTTTCAAATTTTGAAAAGAATTTACACAATCATTGTCGAAGAGAAATGGTATGTCTTTTTGTAGTAGTTTTGTTAAGGGCTTGGTAATCTTGGAGAAATTAGGGATAAAGCGCCTATAATATCCGGCTAAGCCTAGAAATGATTTAATTTCTTTTGGATTTTTCGGTTGAGGAAAATTTAAGATAGCGTCAACTTTCGAAGGGTTCGGTTTTACGCCGTCTTTTGTAACGAGATGTCCTAAATAAGCGACTTCCTTGCGGAGAAGCTCGCATTTGTCTGGCTGAATTTTGAGGTTAGCTTTTTGAAGGCGTTTAAAGACTTCAGTTAGACGACAAATGTGTTCGTGATATGTAGGAGAGTAAATAATGATATCGTCCATGTAGACGAGACATCGTTCGTTTTGAATACCTAACAGGATGTTATCCATAACTCTTTGAAAAGTTGATGGAGCATTTTTGAGTCCAAATGGCATTCGCACGAATTCATAATGACCGTTCTCAACTGTGAAAGCAGTCTTTTGAATATCTGCGGGATTAATTTCGATTTGGTGGAAACCAGAAGCCAAGTCTAAGGTTGTGAAATATTGGCATTTGCCAAGTTGGTCTAAAAGATCGGAAATGTTGGGCAGAGGATATTTGTCACCGATTGTAACCTCGTTGAGTTTGCGGTAGTCGACTACAACGCGCCATTTCTGTTTACCAGAAGCGTCCAGTTTTTTGGGAACTACCCAGACAGGAGAGGACCAAGGTGAGATTGAAGGTTGAATAATACCTTGACTTAACATTTTCGATACTTGGGACTGAACGTCTTCTTTATGGACCTGAGGATATCGATACGATTTAGTGAATATCGGTCGGGAATTTTCGATGTCAATAGGGTGTTTGATTTCATTGGTAAAGGTCAAATTGTCTCCTTCTAAATAGAATATGTCTTGAAAGTCTAAACAAAGCTGCGTTACTATTTCGGCCTCTTCTTCGTTTAGATGATCCAAGCGCAATTCGTTCCTGATTTCGAAGGATCTGTCCGTCGTTAGTTGTTGGTCAGAGTTTTGCGCATTTAAGTTAAAAATTGACTTGAATTTTTGTACTGGTTCTAGGTTAAGGTTTGAAAAGTTTATGGTTTTCGGGATCGCGTTTGCATTTATTACTGAAGTTAAAAATTCTCCATTGTGATCGATTTTGACAATTGCATTTGGTAAGCGTACTTTCTCGTTTTCCTGGGCTAACAGTATAGCCTCGGTATTTCGCAGGTTACATTTTAGTTTACAAATTTTTTCCATGCGAGGTTCAATAGAAATTAAATTTTTGATGTTGCCTAAATTTGAATTTTTTGTAACAGGATTAATAGTCGGTTGTAAAGGTAAATTTACTGCAGTTTCTTCCGTAACTTTAAATAGTGGTACGGTTTTGAAATTTGTGACTAGTTTTTTATTTTTAAAGTCTACTTTGCATTCGTAATGTTCTAGGAAGTCTGCGCCTAATAATCCATCAAAATCTATATCTAGATTATAGATATAAACTTTGTGTGACTCATCTGAAAAGAGGATGAGAACAGATTCGTTGATATATATTTTTTGATCAGTGATACCCTGTATGATTACATTTTCGGGAGATCTACGTCTGTCATTTTCAGCTGTTTTAGGTTCAAAAATTGATATACCTGCGCCTGTGTCAATTAGAATTTTAAATTTACCAGTTGCATCCTTCATATAATAGAGATTTTTTGAGTTTACAGTTAGTAGGGTATGGGAAAGCGTATTTACATGAACGTTTGTTCTGGGAAATTCAGCATTGGGTCGAAACTGTCGTTGAGGTTCATAGTTTGTATTTGAGTTTCTAGTTCTGCAATTGGTTCGAATTGTTCTGTTTGTTGTGTTGGAGTATCCGTGGGGTACTCCGGATCTAATCGAAAATCCTGAGGATTAGCAGTATAATCCTCGTACTGTTCGTATTGAGAATTAGCTGTATAATTCTCTTGGAAATTTTGGTTAGTCTCAAAGTTATAATTTTCGTAAGTATCTTCTGCAGTTTGGTAATCAGAAGATTAGTCACTGTATTGATTAAAATCGCATTGGTTTTCATAAGGTTCGTAATTTAAATGATGCGTTTTTTGTTGATTAAAACGGTTGAAATTTGGGTTTGGTTGAATAGCAGAGGGTCTTTGTTGATTGAAATTCGGGTTCGGTCTTATGGCTGAGGGCCTGTTTTGTTGTGGTTGACTAGATTGATTATTTTGAGGAAATGTCCTCTGATTAAATTGATTGGTTTGAGAAAAATTGTGGAAATTTGGGTTTCCTTGATAATTTGGTCTTTGAAAATTCTGTGACGTTGTTGGCATCGTTTGCGATTGTTGCCTTGTGCGGCATTCGCTTATTACATGTCCATTTATTTTACAAAATGAACAAAATTTTTGTTGGAAATTGGGACCTTGTGGTCGTTTTTGTTGAGGAGGCATTGTATTTTTTACTTGGTTATTTTTTGGGAATTTCTGTGATTCGAAATAAGAGAGTTGTAGCTCTCTACGAATTCTACTTACAGCTTTCAATATATTTGGAGGGTTGCTGGCACGTATGATGCGGCCTAAGTTTGGTTCTAAGCCCGTTAGTAAATTATTTAAAGTCATTGTTTCGATGAGGTCGGATTGTGCGGTTCTTTGCGTCGATGTTAAATTTTGCTTTTGCACTGCAGCGTGCATTTTCGCAAACAAATGTTAGGGCGGATTTACCTGGCAATTGGTGAATGCGCTGCAGGTCCTGAATTAGGGCCGTTAGATCTCTGGAATCCCCAAAGTGGGTCTCCAATAGTGCTTTGATTTCTGGCCAGGTGCCAGGGTTGCGTGAATTAATTAATTCGGCAGCTTTGCCTTTTAATTTATTTTTGATGTGGACTGTTAATAAAATTTTCTGGTCGTTAATGGCCATACTTTGTGCACAATGGCATGAATTTAAAAATGTTTGTAAATTAATGGCATTGCCATCGAATTCGGGTATCAACGAAAATATCTCAGAGAGCTTGTAAGACTCAATTTGCTCTGGTTGTTGTTGTTGTTGTTGTCGTCGTCGTCGTCGTCGTCGTCGTCGTCGTCGTCGTCGTCGTCGTCGTCGTCTGGCATTTTGCTTCTTGTATTTAGAAATTACTTGGAAAAAAATTGGTTGCGTATCAGCAGTATGATACGATAAATTAAATTAGCTTGTTACGTTGCGTGCGTAAATGGATTGTATATTAGCTGTATAATACACAATGTTTCGTATTAGCAGTATAATACGAAAATAAATAACTTAAAATTAAATGAACTTGTTTCGTTGTGTTTGTAAAGGAATGGATTTCACTTTGACAATAGAACTGGCCTTGTGCGCCGAGTGTATTAGCAGTATAATACAGTTTTAATAAAATAAGTTGCGAAAAATAATAAAATAATAAAATGGTACGAGATGATTCTCATAATGACTTACGTTAATTTCATCTCCATGGGTAGGTTCTTCGTCCGTCAAGGGATTGGGATCCGCCACCACCAGTGAGGAAGGTCTCCTTGTTCTCGCAGGTGTACACGCACTAGTTAGGCACCTTCTGCAGATGTTGTCCTTGTTCTTTTGCGCTTCACTACCAGTTAGGCTTCTTGTTCTGATGATGTTTACGGATCCTACCGACTGCGCCAATGTTAGATCACGGTTCACATGAATGACTGTTTAAAAAAGGTTTATTTATTTAATGGAGCCAACGTTGGCTCTTGGAGAAGGAATTAGAATAATAAATTAGAAGTGTTGCATTCTAACTGAGTTTAATAACTGACTTTACAAAGCATGTCTAGTAGTATTTATAACATACAGAATCTGAGTAAGCAAAATATAGAACAAAGGAAGTGCAATTCGACAGTCAGCATAAAATGTGAGAAACAAAGGTGAAATATAATATCTCTAAGATAAGCGATTAATAAGAGAAGTCGTTATCATGTAATATGATATACCTGTGAAGGTTTGTTATGAGTAAGTCTTTATAATAAGCGTATAATTTTATATAACATATATACTAAGATAAGACTAAAAAGTAAAAAATAAATTAATAGTCTAAAAAAACATGCTTTTACAAATACTGCACTAAAAGGCAAAAAATAATCATCGAACCTGTCTACCCCGTAAAGCACTTAATGTAAGCCGTGTTTGTAATTAAGTATAATATTTGAGTATAATAGCGTGGGGCGCTTTTCATTTAATATAATGATGTCTTCAGGTCTTTAATTATCGAACCGTTCGAAATAGCGTTCGAAATTCTTACATATTCTCCCTGTAAAATAACTTTTTATGAGTTGGAATGCATTTCCCCGAAACCCGCGAGTTTCTGCATTTTTTAAATAGGCGCTTGTGACAGATCGTGTCGCCTTTGCTACGTCTACAAAGACACACAGAGATGTTATCATGATGATATTATCATATAATTTTCTATAAATTAACTCTGTTGAATAGACTGTAGCATCTTCTGTGGACTTTCTTTCCCTGAAACCAAATTGCCTGTTAGATATAATATTGAATTTATCTAAAAATTTCAAAATTCTATTTTTTAATATCTTTTCAAACAATTTGTCAACAGAAATTAGCGAAATAGGTCTACAGTTGATTAATTTTGATTTATCGCCATTTTTGTACAAAATATTCCTTGTGCAAGCGAGCTATTGATCAAATGACTAAGTGGTTGTTTTATTTCATGTATGGTCTGTTTTAAGGTTTCGGATTTAATATTATCATAACCAGGTGCTTTCTTTTCTTTTAAACTAGTTGTAACCTCTCTTAATTCAGTTTCGTTAGCTGGTTGCAAAAATATCGAATTTTTAAGGTATTTTTCATTAATTATCATTAAGTTGACTATTATTTTGTATCTACTTTGCTAAAGGTGACCATATTAATATAATGTTGATTGAACGTATCAGCTATTTCTTTTTCATTTTTAATGATTTTGTTATAGGATTCAATTTCCTTTAAAATCGTGTCATTATTACTGTGACGTGCTTACACCCTGTATGGTGGGTTCGGAAATTATAACAACAGGGTAACACTAAACACTAATTTATTAACTTACTTAATTACAACAATAACTACTTGGCTAATAATACAGTGTACTACAATTCAGTTATTCAGTCACTTTATCACTGTGTTTACTCTCTGACCATTTCAACTGACAATTAGTACTGCACTAACTTCTTCCCTTTTGGTTTACTCCATGCCTTATATACCTAAAGATGACAGATCTAGAAGCTTCTCTGATGACGTCACCATACTCTAGACAGTTCCAGAACAGATATGTCATCACTCTAGTAAGTTGTTTCCACATTCAGACATCCGAACTACTGAATTATGTGCCTACTTTTCAGTGCAACCAACATAACCTTAAATCTAAAGGGGTTGCAACATATTACATTACTTTTATTACAAATTTGATTTACAGCATTCCAAAGTTTTTTGTAGAGTTGTTATTTTTTGTTTTGATTAAAGTAACTAATACATTTTAGAATTTTTGCATTTTCTGGATTTTGTTTCATTTTATGGTATAAAAATTTTATTTTTTTTACAGATCGAAGGAGGCCTGACGTTATCCATTCTTTTTTTCCTTTGGATTTGTTAATTTTTTTTATAGTTTTTGTCTTTTTATTTATGTAATATGTGAACTTATTAATAAATATTTCCCACTGTAGATTAAGATCTTCCTTTTGGTATATACCGTGTGTGTAGTCGCGGGCTAGGCATGGGGAGTAAGAATTACAACATCGCGTGTGCCAGCTGGCTGAAATTAAATAACGGAGCTGGGATGCTCCACCGACGGACGAATTTACGGTTGCCAGTGTTGTCATATCTCTCACGTTACGTGAATGTACATGCCTAATGGGAAATTACACGCACGGTATCTGCCCATTGTTCTCTTTGTAAATCGCGTTATAAGTTAATATAATCTATAAATATATTTTTTTGTTTTATAATTTCTGTCAGTTATAGGACTAATATTACTATGATAGATATAATATAATGGGATAGTGATCTGTAATAGGTGTTTTTCTTAATAAAAAAATGGTCTATGGTGGATTTTTTTCATTTTGTACTCTAGTGTACTTGTTTATATAGAACCTAAAATCATATTCGTTTAGTGTATTTAAATATTCTTGACAGAAATCGTCATCCGAGGAAATATTGATGTTTATATCTCTAGCTAATACCGTGCGTGTAGCCGAACGCTAGGCATAGGGAGTAAAATTACAACATCGCGCGTGCCAGCTGGCCCGAAATGAAATAACAGACTGGAATGCTCCGCTCGACGGAGGAATTTACGGCAGCTATGTTGTCATATCTATCGCGCTACGTGGATGTACATGCCTAATGGGAAATTACACACACGGTATATGCGCATAATAACGTTACTTATTCTCTTTAGATAATTTTTTAATCCGTCAATGAAATTATATGGACATGTGTTAGGCGATTTATGTTTACAAGTTATTAAACTATTTCTATTATTTACATGCTATTTTTCTATCCAAAGTGTATTTCTTGAGTTATTCGACCATTTACAGACTTTTCGGTCACCCGTACGTGTCTCAATGAAGATTTAGTAGCCAGTTCTGTGAACTTTTCATTCGATTGAAGTTGTTTTAAATAAAATTACAAATTTTATGAACAAGTAAAAAGGTACGGCGATAGATAACTCACATTCTCCAAATTTAGCTAACCTAGTTATCGATTATGTCTTCAATGAGTTTTGTTTACGGTTTCGGTTCAGTTACAACATGTCAGAGACCCTAATTGAGTCGAAACCGTAATCAAAACTCGCATCATAATTACTCATTTTTCCAACCAGAACCGAAAACTGAGAGTTTCGGGTAAACTGAAGCCGAAGCTGACAACCCAATGCAAATTAAGGTTCTCAATAAATCAAAACCGAAAATTGAAACCACATTTACAGCATAAAGCATGAATTAATTAATGACGAATCATTATTTAAGCCATTTTTCACTTTAAATGACTTCTTCTTTCTTCTTCTTTAGCCTGTACTCGTTCACTCCTGGACATAGGCCTATTCCATGTTTTTCCACCGCTGTCCGTCCTGAGCACTCAAAATCCAGTTCTTGCCGGCTTTCCTCTGGACATCCTCTCTCCATCTTGTTGGGGGTCGCCCCGCACTCCGCTTAGTTTCTCTGGACCGCCACTGCATTATGGTCTTCGTCCACTTGATGTCATCCCTGGCGACGTGCCCTGCCCAGCGCCATTTATTGACGGCAATACGCTCTATGGCATCAAAGACTCTTATTCTCTCTCTAATGATCTCGTTCCTGACTCGGTCCTGAATGACTCCAGCATCGCACGTTCCATTACCCGTTGACACACTCTGAGTCGATTCGCCGAGTTTTGTGTTAGAGTTCTAGTTTTGAGGCCGTAGGTCATGACAGGTAAGATGCAGGCGTCAAATACTTTCCGCTTCGGGTTGATGGGCAAATCCGTTTTTTTGAAGATGTGATCGAATTTTTCAAAAGCCGCCCACGTCAGGCCAATTCGCGTGGTGATTTCTCCCTCTGGTTTTCCTTGTTAAGCTTGATGCTGTAGCCGAGGTACAAATATTTTTCAACAAGCGTGTGGTAGTCGAGTGTGACCTGGATGTTATCTCGACTCATGACCTTGGTCTTTAGGAGGTTCATCCTCAGCTCTCTTAGCATAAGTCCAAATTCGTCGGCATCGCCGCTTATCAGGATGATGTCGTCAGCGAAGCATAGGTGACTCAAGAACTTACCATCGATATTGACGTCTTTCCTCTCCCAGGTCAGGTTTTTAAACACGTCCTGCAGCGCCAGGGTGAACAGTTTTGGCGAGATAATGTCGCCTTTTCTGACTCCTCTCTCAATAGGGATCCTCCAGGTGACTAAGTCTTCGCCGGCTTTGACGTGGAGAATGGCATGTTCATACATATCTCTGATGAGAATCGAGTATCTCGAGTCAATCCTCGCAGCGTCTATCGCATGCAGACCTGCCAGATCTCCACAGAGTCGAAAGCCTTCTGGTAATCGGCGAACGCCAGGTGGAGTGGGACGTTGTATTCAGTGCATTTCCCGATTAGCGTGCTAACTGCCTGAACGTGGTCTATCGTACTGTACCCCTTCCTGAATCCAGCTTGCTCTACAGGTTGGTAGAAGTCGAGCTTGTTGGCGAGACGGCTGGTGATTATTTTGATAAGGAGCTTCTATAACACAGAGATAGGCTAATCGGCCGGTAATTCTCGTAGAGTCGCCCTTCTTGAAGAGGGTGGTGACTTCAATGTTTGCACCGCAGTTACTAATTTGTCCGAAACCGTAAACGATAACTGAATTGTCACTTCTGAAAAACCGAGAAATGAAAATAATGCAGTTTAGGTAACCGAACTGAAAGAGACCAGAAATATATGTTGATTTCTCTCTCTCTGAGCGTTATTAGTCATTTGTCATTTCATTTTTCTTTCAGTTTTCTTTTCTTCTTCCTTATTTAAATGACATACTAATACATATTTCCGTTAATAAGAAACAAGATATTTTAACACACTTCAATGATATTTGTAAATAAACAGAATCAGAAATTGAGGGAAAAAATCCATTCTTAGATCTGTTTATATAATGGTATGAAAGGTAGGTTAATAACGAATTTAGCAATTTTTACCAAAAACCAGTTACATTCGGTTGAGTACTCAACTTTCATATCAAAAGAGTAGCCGTTATTGCAGTGGGATTTACACTGATTCATGATTTCACCCGTACCAATACTACCGTGTAGATTTCAAAATGTTGAATAAACAATATATAACAGTGATATATTACTGAATACTTTAACCTATATTAAGGACACAATACCAATACTGAAAAGGTCTAATTTATTATATGGCATAAAATTTCCTGACTGTAATAGCGTATATATTGGACAAACCAAGCAATTGATAGACAACCGTATTAGGTCACATATATCCGACTGTCAAATTATGAAAATGAAAGTAAAAGCAGTGGTGCAACCAGAAAATTCATCTGGGGGGGGGGGGGCAATAGAACCGGCCTCTCCAGGGGATGAGGAATAATTTTCAGAAAATTGTTGTGAACGGATGTGTGTAGATTCCTCTACTAGATAATATTGGCATTAATTACAAAATATTTATTTCAAGGGATAGTTTGAATACTGCTTTGTACTGATAGAGATTATGCGTCTTTATTTTTGGTTCATGGAGGACGGCTTGGGGAGGGGGCAGGCCCCATGGCTCCCCTCCTGGCTGCGCCCCTGGGTAAGAGTATGTACATTAACTCAACACTGCCACCGACAACACAATTTTTTTCTACTACGTGACAATTTTAATTCTGTACAAAACAAGTTAAAAGGGTTTTCAAAAATATTAGTAAAAGAACAGATAATCAATATAAACGGATCTGGTAAAATGTCTCCAAAATGCTTGTTTAAGAAATACCACAATTTTGTAAGGGATAATAATTAATTTTATTGGTGATATTCATTTAATCCACTTTTCACCACCAGTTAGGAAAAGTAGTAGTTTTCGCTATCGAACTAGAACAAATATCATCTACATATCTTCACTATACAAAAGGTGTACAGATTAGCTTTTAATATTATTTTTCTCAATATTTTCCATAGAAATGTTACTTATATTATAATTGACGCCTTGTTGGCAGAAGACACTATTTAATTAAAAGTATTTCGTTTTAATATAAAAATTAAGTAATTCCTCTATAGTTATTAAACTTAATTTTTAAATTTGCGTTTAATTATTATTATTCATGTTTTATCTACCGGAACATATGTGAAAAGGCTTACTGCATCAAAACTATCCAATGGGCCTTTTCCACGTAATAGAACTTGATGTCTATTATGACATAAATCATTTATTAACACCTAATAAATATTATATATACACATCATATCCTATAATATTTTAATTTTAAATGGATATTTTAAAAATAAAAATATTGTCTAATTTACTCCATATTTCAAACGAGTAAACGCGCTCAAATTACGTCAATCAAAATTAAACAATTTCCTGCTTCATACGAACATTAACCGAACCTGTTGACATTTCTGAATTTTACATCCCATCTGGAAATCTGCCGATGAGACTATTTCCATGTTGCCTAATTCATATGAATGTTTAACGTTAGAGGAAATGCTTAAATTATTTCACTAAAGAATGTCTATTTTTTATCTCCGCTTTTAAAAATAATGAATTTCTATTGAATGATACCACCTACTATAATAAAAATGATAATAATTAACAGAAGAAATACACTTCATATGTCTGCTCTCAACAAATAACTAACACTTGGCAACACTGATGAAATAAAATAAAAGATAAGTTATGTTATTTTATTTACGTTGTATTTTGACTTTATGACTTTTAGCCAGGAAGGTAGCGACAGTTTTCGTGAAATCATTACTATAAAGCTAGATTTTTTCCCATGATAGCTTAGACAGTATCAATGATGAAGGTGCAATTCTGCCAATCTATAAGTTCTGCAAAAATGAATAAAAAATTAAACAGCATGTTGCAAAAAGAGATATCGATTTTTTGAAATGTCACAAAATGCCACTTTTGATTTGTTCGTTCCGAGCCGAATTTTTAAATTACGCCATGTAATTTACGATCAGGTTTATCTGGAAGATTTCCTCTTTACGTAGCGACATCGTACGGGCGTCCCAATGGTGTTTTTCGAAAAATATGAACGTGTCAAGATTGCATGTTTTGCAATTTTTTCGGCTTCGAAATGCAAGCTGTTTTTTTGCTATTTTTCGCAGATATCTCCGAAAGGATGGGAGTTAGCTCGAAATAAAAGATAGAGTCAAAGAGTATTTTCCACTACGAATCTTTTGCTTTAATCAGAATTTTGATTTTTTTTTTTTTTTTTTTTCGTTCCGGAGATAACTACTGAAATGTCGGCCATGTACGTCAAAAAAGCGCCAATTTTGAGCTTCTACAGTTGGCAACTTTTTAATTTTGGCTCCTACGCCAAAAGACTATTCTAGGTAATTTAAATAGAATTAAATTTGCTAAAATCCTTTTTTCTATTTTTTGAATTCCGACAAAAATAAAGGAATTAGAGGGGGCGGGATTTGGGACTTTTTTTTTCGGTAAAATTTCTCCATTTTGTTGCCGTAATTAATCGGTAATTAACTGAATTCGATCTCACATACGATGTTCACTTAATATCATGTACTACTTTGACGCTCCGTTAATCTCAGCCCTTCAAAACAAATGTTTCTGAGAAAAAATATTTTTTTAAATTTACATACACTCTATAGGAAAACGTGTAATTTCCTACATTTCCTCGAATATTTCGATAATTATCGTTTTTTTTTTTTTCGAAAAATTTGTAGACAGCTTATGTAAAGAGAATTGATTGAGCTCTCCGACACTTTTTTAATTTTTTCTCTAGCAAAAAAAGTATCAATGATGAAAGTGCACGTCTAATGAAACTTTTAGTGTTGCAAAAATGAATACAAAATTAAACATATTACAAAAAGTTGCATAAATGTATTATATCTACAAGACTGAAATTTTACATAGTCACAAAGGACATAAAAACATAGCGGAAAATAATATTCTACCGCGTCGGACCTGACATGGTAGAATAATAAATTGCGGCAAAAACAAACATTTTTTACTTATATCTATTTAAATCTGAAATTTTTTTCTGGAATAGTTTATTTAATGAGACATCCAAAAAATAGGCTACCGATCATCTCGTGTTGCTGAAGACTCGCTAGACGTAATGGAATGCAAGCGCGTGACCGCGGCCGCTGCGCTCCGGGCTTTTGCAGTTCATGAAGAAATTTTGCATTTTGCGCCGCGGAATATTAATCTCCTAAGCTAATTTTTTGTCTACAAGCAGTTTATGCACTATTTCGATTAAAAATCACATTCTACCTCCGCTGAAAGGTGGCTAAATCTTTGGTAGACGTTGCCAAAATTGCAATACATAGTCAAATCGTGACAATTTATTAATATTAAAGAACAGGCAGATTTCTTATAGATGTGTTAATAATCACTTTTATTTACTTTTTAATATTGCGAGTGGTCGAGCTACAGACGATTGTATAGCAGCACCAATGACTAATGCAGTCATCAAAAAAATTGTTGCATATATTTTTGAGAAATTATGCACAGTTTGTGATAATCGTTTTTGATACTTATTCCTCTCCTTCGATCAAAGATCACGAGCACGATTTGAGAGGAATCCATCGAGGTCGAAAAATTGAAATTAGAGGTCCATCGACACGCCCTTCCGACTTCATGTCTGCAATTTCGAAGAGCTTCAGTCACCATTTAACGTTCTCGTGCGATGCTCAGACACGATATATTGATAATAATGTTAAACAATACGAAATTTGTACATCCTAAAGTGTAGGTGTGGATGGAAGTTGGCGTTGGCACTGCATTAAGGTGTATAAACGTTAATAAATTGTACGAGATGTTGAGATCAAAGGACCCCGCACACCATATAGGAGGATTTCTACCTCCAGTCAAATTTAATCTAACCCACGTAAAAATGTTCTTCTGAACCTCCTGAACAAATGTTCAAATGCAGCCAGGTCCGAAAAGGTCTTCGTTTCGAGATATGGAGCCCTAAAGATCGTTCCAAATACGTTTTAAAATTGAAAAAATTAAATTAAAGTTAGCTTTGATTTTATGGAAATTCAGAACTGCATAATTAATTCTTAAAAACCACTGCCCAAGGAATCATTACTTCCACATCCAGATTTTCTATCCAAGTCACTCACAACGAAAAAAATTTGTATGTGGAAGTAATTGTTTATGTAACTTTAATAATATAATATTTGAAATCTTCTACCCCAAAAACCCATATAACGATACCCCATATCGGTAGTGGGATGGGTGTGGTGATAGGGGGTGGTAGTGGGGGTGGATGAAGTAAAAAAATATTTTGAGGTTTCTGGTTCTTGTACACACACTAAATCACATTTTTTTTCATCTCCTTTAATAATGGGGTGGGGGTGGTAATGGGGGTGGCTAATGCCAACATTTTTTTTGAGACCTTGGCTTCTCTTGTATATACTAAATACCAATTTTATGGACTCTTACCCGCTTGATTTACCTATTGACCCCAAATTTACCCCTCTTTACCCCCCAACCCTTCGACGGAACAAGATGAAAATATAATCTAGTTCTGGGTTTCGTTAAAGTACAAATGTGTACCAAATTTTAAGTTAATATCTCAAACGGTTCCAGAGTAAACGTGCGCACAAAAAAAGTTTCAGACCGACAGACCGACCGACAGAAATTTTTTTCGCTCAAATTTAAAATCTCGACGTTTCATGACATTCTAAACCTATTTGAACAATAAAAAATTTTTAAAATTTATTGGTCGTTACTATAACACCATATTTCTTACTCATGTTAATGACAGGGCTTCGCTGCAGTTTTTTCAATTCAAGAATAAAGTTGTGATACTTTTTTTTTAAATAAAGAAATTCTGTTAAGTTCTGTGACCCAAAATCTTATGATGAATTATTGTTTTCCGAGCTTCCTAGGATTAGAATTGTTCTTTTTTTATCTGAACTTTTAGAGTGTATCATGTTTTTTATTTTAAATGTCCATTAAATGGGCAATTTAATCAGGTCCACTGATTTTTTTTTTGAACTATGATTATGGAATTTTCTGTGGTAATCTTACCTAAACAATTTCGATGAGTAATTCGTGTCCACGTACTCAAAAAATGCCGATATTTTTAAAAAATAACACACTCGTTCTTGGATAGTAGGAAATTCAATGAATCAAAACAATGTCATTATTGACAAGTGAAAAATAAATAAGAAAGTGTGAAATAAAACTTAATATTTCGTTGTTTTACTATTGATTTCTATGGAAACAGCAATAGAATTTAGTCATTAAGACAAGGTATTGGGCGATTTTGGATTTGGAACGATCTTTATCTCGAAACGAAGACCTTTTCGGACCTGGCTGCATTTGAACATTTGTTCAGGGGGTTCATAAGAACATTTTTACGTAGGTTAGATTAAATTTGACTGGAGGCAGAAATCCCCCTATATGGTGTGCGGGGTCCTTTATGTATATTCGGTCATAAGCCTTTTGTTTTTTAGGTTAGAGAAAAAATAAGAAGTGTCGGAAAGAAAACAATTTTCGTTACATAAGCTGTCTACAAATTTTTCAAAAAAATAATTATCGAGATATTCGAGGAAACGGAGCATCAAAGTAGTACATGATATTAAGTGAACATCGTATATGAGATCGATTTCAACTAATTACCGATTAATTACGGTGACAAAATGGAGAAATTTTATCGAAAAAAAAGTCCCAAATCCCGCCCCCTCTAATTCCTTCATTTTTGTCGGAATTCAAAAAATAGAAAAAGGTTTTAGCAAATTTAATTCTATTTAAATTACATAGAGTAGTCTTTTGGCGTAGAAGCCAAGATTAAAAACTTGTAGAAGCTCAAAATTTGCGATTTTTTGCCGTACATAGCCGACATTTCAGTAGTTATCTCTGAAACGAAAAAAAAAAAAAATAAAAGTTCCGATGAAAGCAAAAGATTCGTAGTGGAAAATACTAGTTTGACATAATTTTTTTATGTCGAGCTAACTCTCACAGTTTCGAAGATATCCGCAAAAAATAGCAAAAAACATTTCGGAGCCGAAAAAAATGCAAAAACACGCAATATTGACATGTTCATATTTTTCAAAAAACACCATTGGGACGGCCGTACATGTCGCGACGTGAAGAGGAAGTCTTCCAGATAAACCTGATTGTAAATTGCACGGCGAAATTCGAAAATTCGGCTCGGTAAGCACGAATCAAAAGTGGCAATTTGTGACATTTCGGAAAATCGATATCTCTTTTTGCAACATGTTGTTTAATTTTTTATTTATTTTTGCAGAACTTATAGATTGGCAGAATTGCACCTTCATCATTGATACTGTCTAAGCTATTATGGGAAAAAAATATAGCTTTATAGATATTAACGCGAAAAATCTGGCGCTATCTCCCTGGCTATTTGTTTCTTATTAATTAAGTGTGTGTGTGTGTGTGTGTGTGTGTGTGTGTGTGTGTGTGTGTGTGTGTGTGTGTGTGTGTGTACTGTGTAGACATTCAAATGGAGAAAGGTTTTGAGAAGGCAGCAAGCGATAATCTTCCTATTATTGACAATGAAATGGTGGATGACTTTAAAAACTAAGCGGTAAGTTATTAATTAGCACCTAAACTTTCATTTAACTTAAAGGGAACACTGAGATAGGTTCTTGTTTATTCAATATAATAAAAGATGTATAAATAGACGAAAATGATGAAAAATTGTTATCCTGTGAATATCCTGTCATGTCTGTCAATTCGGTAAAGCTAGAAAGATACCAAACACTTATGGGCAGATTTCTAAATTCACCGGTGGATCGCACCGGTAAGCAATAACATTATTTGATTGGCTATTTTGAAAAACATAGCCAATCGGCTTCGTATTTTATTCACCGGGTGCGTCAACCAGTGAATTTAGAAAAGTGCGGTATACGTACAATCTGCTCATATGTAGCCTCTACTAAGGGTGCTAGAGTATACTGATTGGTCCGTCCGCCCAATGCGTCATTAGTGGAGAAATATTGCCGCCAATTTTAAATTCATATAACGTAATAATTTTTTCTGTAGAAAAGAACCAAATTTCGCAAAGAAGAAAAAATACGGGTGAGTTTGAACTTCTCAAATATTCAATAAAAAAAAACGTTTAAAAGGCCCATTAGATGATTCTTATTAAAATTATTTTCTGTTGTTTTTTTAGAAAATGTTCTTTCCTAAAATTTTTACATATTTAAGACTAAGAGGAACCTGATAATGGATTTAAGATTTCAAATAAAAAAATTGAGTGTTTGCTATGTGAAGAATTAATTGGGCTTACATTTGATTTTAGATCTATAAATTCGTTTTCATGTTTAAATAGGGCTCTCGAGAATGTTTTTATCGTATCAAAATTCTACGCCCCCCCCCCCCAAAAAAAACACCTCAAAATTGTAGTGTGGGTAGAAAGATAGGGTTCTTTACTTGAAAAAAATTAATGAATTGTATGTATGTGTGGTATTTTCAGAATTTTATTCTAAAACAGAATTACTAAATTACTAAATTCACAGAAACGGTACTGACAGGAACTGGTATAGACAAAATGTGTTCGGAGAGAATAATTACCAGTTTAATGAAATTTTGTATTATTTTTTATTACAAGATAATAATTATAAGTATGCCATATTTAATTTGAAAAATAATTATCTCCATTCAATTTGGCCTAAGATCGTAATAATTAAATAAAAACAATTTTTTTCAAAATAGATATTCATTTCGAGACTGAAATGTTATGGTTTTAGTTCGGTTATATTTACTGTAAGGGAAACAATAAAGCAATTTTTTGTTTGATCATTCATTTATTTCACCTATTCATAAATATGGAAGATATCATTTTGCAGTAGCAAATAAACCGGATACCTGATCAGATTCATATCTTAATAGTCGACAATAAATCTTCTAAAGCTTAGGAAAGAATTGCGGTATCTTTACAGGATCATTAAACTAGACCTTCGAAGAAATTGAAAGTAGATCACACTACTTAAGACGCCTCGTAATAGGCAAGTATAAAAATCTCCGAAATATTAACTCTTATATCAGTTTCTTAAAAACTGCACGCCTTACACATCAAAAATGGTCTTCAACGTAAGTAGTAATAATTTCTTCTATGAAATACTAATGTAAATAGAAATAGTGCTGCATTCTTTGTAGTAATGATTTAACTTTAATTACGCTTTTTACGAAAAAGGTGGTTCTCCTGTTATTGTTTTTTGTATTTTTGAATCTCCTCTGCACCTTATATTTTCAAAGTAGCAAACATTCCTTGTGTCGGGGAAAAGTGTATGTGGTGATACCTCGTGATATATCATGAAAAGTTTAGATAAACATATATCCTAAAATTAATGTAAAGGAACTACTTACAGTCCTCAAGCGCGCGCGCTAAAATTGTTTTTTGCTCAATTCGAAACGTTGCATTTTATTTCTGTCGTAACTAAATGATGTTTATTTGGAGAATTTTTTTATTACATAAATTTACAGGGTGGTTTGTAGACGGTGGTAATAATCACTATTTACTTATTCTCGAAAAGGTTCTTAAAGAAAAAATAAGAAATTACATTTTTGCGTTATAGAAAAAAAATGTTATTAGTAAAAGGTGAAAATAATGTTGCTTTAAAAGTTGTCAAGAATTATGAATTTTACCAGCGTAAATTTTTTAGTGATTTATTTTATAATAGCGGAAAGTTTCCATAAGTGTATGTTTTTCAGATGTTTCTTTTTAATATGTTTTCTTTATTATTGCAATTACTGACCAGAGTATTTAAATTTTAACGCGAAAAATATTGCAGGAGGTCTAAGTTTATAAGAACTGAGATGGAATTCAGTAAATCATTGAATAAATTCCTCCATAAATTCTAAATTTGTCAATTTTTAAAATAGATTCTTTTGTTAAGAACCTTTACATCAAGGAAAATGTGAAGATAATTTTTATTACCACCTCGCAAACTAACTTTTATACAGTGTCCACCAAAAAGTCTGCACCATTTGGGAATCTTGTTATTGACTTTCAGAAAAAAATTATTTTTGATAAAAGTTAGTGCTTATTCTCAAACGAAAAAGAGCTGCACAAATGTGTAATAGTGCTGGCGCTTACGTCGGAATATTATTTTTTTTAAAATTGTCTCAAGAGTAAACTACCTTTATTTCTTAAGATATCGAAAAATGTTATTTAAAGAAGTTGCTTGTAATGCAAAGCTATATCTATATATCAAATTTGGCTGGTCTATTTTTAAAATAAATATTTTCCACTTTTTATGCATAATTCCTGAGCTATATTTTAAATAGTTTTCTGTTTTTAATAATTCTCTCTATTTAATAGTTTTAGCCTAAATAATGGATTAGTATCCACTTTGAAGAACTTTTAGCAGTACTTTCTTAACCAAATAAATATTTTGGGAAAAAATACTGAATTTCTTGATGCATAGTTGTTCTCATTTTTTCCAATGTTAATTTTTTCGAAATTTTTAATACAAATCTAAACAAGAGTTTCATTTAGCGATTTGTATTTTAAAATTTCGAAAAAGTTAACATTAGAAAAAAGGAGAACAACTATGCACCAATAAATTCAGCATTTTCTCTGAAAATATTTATCTTTGGTCAAAAAAGTATTGCTAAGTTCTTCGAAGTGAATTTTAATCCATTATTACTAAACTATTAAATAAAGAGAAATATTAATAACAGAAAAATATTTGAAAATATAGTTCAGGAATTATGCGCAAAAATGTGAAGAATTTTTATTTTTAAAATAGAACTGCCAAACTTGAGATCTAGATATAACTGCGCACTGTAAGCAACTTCTTTAAATAACATTTTTCGATATCTTTAAGAATAAAGGTAGTTTACTGATGAGACAATTTCAAAAAAATTAATTTGCCAACCTAAGCGCCAGAACTGACACAAATTTGTGCAGTCCCTTTTTCGCTTGAGAACATGCACTACAGAGTTTCCCATATGGTGCACACTTTTTGGCGGACACTGTATGATATCTTTAGAATAAAACGAGTAGAAATTGCAGTAGAGCGCGGCCGACTGAGAATATCTAATTGATTGACATTTTTCCAAATACGGCTCAATTCACTTTTACGTTGTGTCACTGAGATTAAATGATTAAATGCACAGCCAATATTTTTTATTTTTGTATTCATTGTCGACAGCGCTCATCTATAACTTATTTTTTTTCGTAATAGTCTTAGAAATACCTTTAAATTAAATTTTAAATTAAAAAAATAATATATCATTTATTTACGTAACATTCTTTCGAATCTGAGAAATATACAATGTGTATTTTGCAGATTCGATATTTTGTACCTTCGCGTATTTTCTTTTGGGTGACACCACTGTATATTTTTCTATACACTAAAAGTATATCAATGCTCCCTTCATTGGCAACATTGTCAACTGTACTCTAAATATCACTTTCCTCTGTCTTTTTCTTAATTACCAACGTTTTTAGTGGAGCAGCTGTATATATTGCCAATAAAGGTATGGCAAATCTTCCTTGGTAAGCGTGTTAGCTACATGTCAATGTTGCTATCCTTCGTCACATTTTTTCATTGCACATACTATTCCCAATGTTCAATCTGGATTTCAAGAATGTCACAGTACAACCGTACTTACAACGATTGTGGACCACTTATTACGAGCTTCCGATTAAAGTAAAGTTAGCTGTCTGATATTATTAGACTACAGCAAGGCGTATTCGATACGATGAATCTTGTTTTATTTTGTGATAAACTTAAATATTATGGATTTAGTGACCAATCAATCACTCTACTTCAAAATTATCTTAGTGAGAGATCCCAGAAAGTATCATATAATTTAGAGTATTCAAAGCCTCTGTTGTAAACACAGGAGGTACCACAGGGATCCATACTCAGACCGTTGCTGTTTTCTATATATTTCAGATTTTCATTATGTTGCAAAAAAAATGCCACATTCGATACGATATGCTGACGATACTCAGGTCTATTTTTAATTTGAACCTGGACAAAACAACATATATTCTTTACTAAACGCAGAATTGGAATCTCTAGTTGACATATAATTTAAAGCTTAATGTAAGTAAATCGTCTGTAATTTTTTTTGGTTCAAAAAGCAAAAGAGTATCTGTGTTGACCACTATTAACATACAATTTGATGATGAATCTTTGTCAGTCAAAACTGAGGTTAAGAACTTAGATTTTTGGATAGACTTAGATTTTTGGATACTCAGATTTACGATTCACTAAGTATGTTAATCGATTATGTAATTTTTTCCTATAATGCCCTTAGACAACTTTTCCTTACAGAGACGTTATGAGTTCAAATTAAAATTGGAATTGTGTGAATCCCTAATTATTTCCAAGCTGTCTCATTGTGACTGAGTATACGGACCTGCACTGTTTGCTATTGATAGCAACAGATTGCAGAAAGGTCAAAATTCGTGTTTCACATTTGCCTTTGCTATCCATAAGTATGAACGTATAAGCTATAAAATTCATAAAATGGGAAGATTAAAATTAGAAGACTTACGTAAACTACATCTCATAAATTTAACTCAGAGAACTCTAATGAAAATGAACCTCAATATACCTTTATAACAAATTATTAAAATTCGAATCTGTACCCAACTTCTCCACCCGGAATTCCAAACTCCTAGTAATGCCTAAACATAAATCTATGACATTTAAACGTTCGTTTACTTATAATTTCTGTAAATTGTATAATACTGTCTCTATACAGCATTCTATAATTACCCGCTGCAAAAACTTAAAAAAAAATGAAAGCTTATTTGTTATCACAAAGGCACTTATAATAATATTCAGATCTGGCAATACATATAGGGTCAAGTTAAGATTAAGGATTATTTGTTTAAGTATGTATATGTGTGTATATGTGTATATGTGTATATATGTATATTATATATGTATATTATATATTTATTTTCATTTGTAGTTAAAAGCAAATTGTGTTTCGAATTGTAGTTATCTAACTGTCTCATTGTGTTACATACAGTGTAGTGAATTTTTGCTTACTCTCTTTGCTTAGTTCTCTTTTCTTAGTTCTTTCTTCTTTATTTAGTTCTCTGGTTAAGTTTAAAAGCACCCATTTAGGATGAGACTTAGCCAATTCATTCCATTATTTAAAAACATAATTAATTTTATGTATATACTTTCCTGGGAATGAATAAAGACGCTTTATTTTTATTAATTCTTCGTTGGCAGTAGCGTCAACTACCTACCAAATATTAATTTTTCTCATCAAATATTTTACAGATATATCACCAACAGACAGACAGACACCAGATTGACAGACAAACAGATAGACACAGTAATAGAATTAAAAAATCTTTATTTTCGTAATCTATAGTCCGAAACGTGAAAATGCAAGTTATCTCGGATAGTGCTTTTTTCACGATTACAATACTTCTTTTCGGTAAGTGAAGGAAGTAAAAATTCTTATTAAATTATACTGTAAAATTATAAATAAGTGTATATAAAATCTGGTTGTTTACACGCCTCTAACGATCACCCTGTATGACGGATATGGCCCCACTAGGGGACATTCTACCATGCAATTTTATATGTATTCCAAATTGAAATAAAGTTTTAATGTAATAGATATTGTCATTCAGATTCCTATTAAACATATTTCAATAATATCTGAAAGTTAAATTTATATATTTTCTAATCTTCGTAAAATTAGTTGAGAGACACACTGTGCGCTGCAGTTTTGATATCTGATAAATCTTCGTATTTTTGTGTGCTTCATCAAAAACCTTAGTAACAGTTTGTCCCAAAATTATAATAAAACACATTTTGTGTAAAAATGGCATGTATAACAAATATGACCCAGTTTTAATAAGGAAAATTCTATTATGCGATTTTAAAATTTGAAATAAAAATTTTAAATCTAACTGAAGCTATCGGTTTTAATAGGTATTGGAACTCATAGAGCCCAAAACTGCAACTTTCATGCGTTTCGTAATATTTAAAACATCTTAATAACATTTTAAAGTAAAATTGATATAGGTATTTAATCTACGTAAAGTTCTTTCGAGCCTTAAACACACTGTATATTATACAGTTTTGATATCTTCTACATCTTCATATTTTTGTGGGCTGAACCAATAACCTTAGTAACATTTTGGTCTACACCTATAATATAACACACAACATAAATCATGATAGTTACACTCCTTTGGCGATCGCCCTGTATGCCAGTTTTGGCCCAATTTCAACAAAAATATTCTACCGTAACAATTTACAAGCGTGCCAAATTTAAAACAAAAATTTTAAGTTTATCAGAAATTATAGGTATTACAAACAACGGTAACACACACACAAACACACACACACACACAAACACACACACACACACATACACACGTACATATAGACAGACAGACATTTTATACTGAATTGATCCTGTTATGAAACGGGTAGCTATATGACTGTTTTTTTCTACAATGATTGTTAAAAATAATTGTTCAGTTATAATGATAGGTATACCTTTTTGATTAAATCAAATTGATGTAACCATGGCCAAATATGTACTGGCCGAAATTTCAGGGTTTAATATTAACAATTTATCCATAAGCAACTATTGTTCAATGTCTGTCTTTGAAGGTCAATATTTTCCAATATCTGTTCCTTTAGAACACACGGATATTTAAACGTCACTTTTAAAGTTTACTTCGATGTAATGTGTCATCCTGTAATAGGAATTTCACTTCATTGGATTTGTTAAAGGACTTCAACCTTAATTTTGCGCCAACAAACCATTCATTTTTTTCAATTATTTTTCAAAAGTAGGAACACACTAATGAAGTCGACGAGACCATACAATTTTAAGAATCTCATAGAATATTAGGCGGACTAAGAACTAAGTGACACTGATATAGCACTAACGAAGCTCTTCTAGTTTGAAAATTAAAAAGTGCAATAAGCATTGCTACATTCCTTAACCTTAATAAAAATTTAACATCAGTGAAGATTCTCTCGCCAACGAATTTCATTTCGATTGGTCATAGTTTTTTTTTTGTAAAATTTAAAATGTGATTGCATTTCAATAATTTGCTAACTGAGGTGTAGCTTTTTGTCGATAAGTATCTGACTTTGCTGAATTAATCTTAGTCTTATTTTATAATTTTTTCATCTTTAGCCAAAAAGGGAAATTATTTGAATTATATATGGTCCGATTATGAAAATTTATGGATATATTTTCAATCAGGTTATTCATCATAGTCCCTCTGTGTGTGTTTGTGGGTTGGTAATTTTGCTTCCACATCCAGTGGAAGTATAGTAACGACAAAAAATTTTTTTTAAATTTTTATTGTTCAAATAGGCTTAAAATGTCATGAAACGTCGAGATTTTAAGTTTGAGCAAAAAAAAAATTTCTGTCTGTCTGTCGGTCTGTCGGTCTGTCGGTCTGTCTGTCTGTCGGTCTGTCTGTAACTTTTTTTTGTGCGCACGTTTACTCTGGAACCGTTTAAGATATTGACTTGAAATTTGGTACACATATGTACTTTAACAAGATCTAGAACTAGATTATATTTTTATCTTGTTCCGTCGAAGGGTTGGGGGGTAAATTGGGGTAAATTTCGGGTAAATGGGTAAATCAAGCAAGTATGAGTCCATAAAATGGGTATTTAGTATACAAAAGACAAGCTAAGGTCTAAAAAAAATGTTTGGCATTAGCCACCCCCATTACCACCCCCACCCCCTTATTAAATAGGATGAAAAAAAAATTATGATTTAGTGTGTGTACAAGAACTAAAAGCTTCAAAATATTTTTTTGCTTCATCCACCCCCACTACCAACTCTCTACCACCACCCCCACCCCCACTACCGATGTAGCATATCGTTTTATATGTTTTTGGGGTAGACGATTTCAAATATTATGTTGTTAAAGTTACCTTGAGTAGTATGGATGCGCAGTGGCTTTCCTCGACTACTATGGATGCGCAGTAGGTTTCCCCGAGTATTATGGATGCGCAGTGGCTTTCCTCGAATATTTAGATACTCAGTGACTTTTTTCGAGTATTATAGTAGGCTACCTCAAGTAGTATGGATGCGCAGTGGGTTACTTTAAGTAGTATGGATGCGCAGTGGCTTTCCTCGAGTACAATGGATGCGCAGTAGGTTATCACGAGTAGTGTGGATGCGCAGTGGCTTTTCTCGAGTGCCATAAATGCGCAGTAGGTTACCTCAAGTGATATGGATGCGCAGTGGGTTTCCTCGAGTAAAATGGATGCACAGTGGGTTACCTTGAGTAGTACGGATACGTAGTAGGTTTCCTCGAAGAAAATGCTTGTAGTAGAGGCTTTACTTCTATCGTGTAGTTTACGGCACACAACGATTTTTTATATCTTTGTCTTGCCATTTTCTGCGTATTAGTTCGACATTCAGTTGAAGTATATTAACGCAAAAAAAATTTTTGGAAATTTTCATTGTTTAAATAGGCTTATAATATCAAGAAACACGTCAATATTTTAAGTCTGAGCAAAATAAATTTGTCTGTTGCGTCGGTGTATATGTTAGTCTTGTATCGTTTTGGTGCCCACGATTACTCTGGAATCGTTTAAGATATTCACTTAAAATATGGCACACGTATGTTTTTTAACGAGATCTGGAACTAGATTATATTTTCATCTTATTCCGTTGCAGAGCTGAAGGGTAAATTGAGGTAAATGGGGGTAAATAGGTAAATCAAGCAAGTAAGAGTCCATGAAATTGGTATTTAGTAAATATAAGAGGAGCTAAGGCCCCAAAAAAAAAATGGCATTAGTCATCCCTATTACCGCCCCCACCTTATTATTAAAGGTGGTGAAAAAATAGTGTGATTTAGTGTGTGTACAAGAGTCAAAGTCATCAAGAATTTTTTTCACTTCATTAACCCCCACCTCCATTACAGATGTGGCATATAATTTTATGGGGTTTTGGGGTACATGATTTCAAATATTATACCATTAAAGTTCCATAAACAATTATTTCCACGTAGTGGAGTGCAAATATAGTATTTTGTTGTAAGAGACTTGGATGTGGAAGTAGTGATTCCTTGGGCAGCGGTTTTTTTAGTTGCGGTATTTAGTATTTGAAAAATAACTTAATTTCATAGCGAAAATTGGATAACAGAAATTTTGACCTATCAGGGGAAATTTTGATCAAGGGGGGTTAAAGAAAACGAAAAGGAAACTGATACCTCAGCCATCTACATTAGGCATTGTCCATCACAAGGGATAAAAAAAGAGGTTTAAAAAATTAATTCCAATGATAAAGATAGAGAATAATAGCGCAAATTTTCAAATATTTAAATGCGTATTGTATTTAGGGCCATTGGAAGAGCACCGTCTAGGTGAAATGGTATCTATTTACCATGTAGATTATATTTTTATGGTAAATAAAGATATTATTATTATTACTATTATTAAATGGATTAGACGGCCTAGCTTTTCTTTTTTCTTCCTTATTTAGTATCTGATGTTGATGTCACTAAATATGGAAGAAAAAGAAAAGCTAATTAAAAATTTTCATTAAGGCACCTACGTACAGCAACCAAATAATGTATAGAAGCATTATTTATTTAAAGAATAACTTTTTCTTTTTCTTCCTCATTTAGTGTTTGATGTTTCTTAAGTCGAATGACTACTTTATCTTTTTAATAAACCTAGCCGGCTTTTATACAGGGCCAGTCGAAAAGTGAGAAATTTTAAATTTGGCTATTGAATAACAAACACTCTATATGACTAAAATTTTGTATAGAGGTATTTGAGACAACTGCGAATCGAATACGCTCCAATTCGCTGATAAAAAATTGCCTAATAGTCGATCTCGAAATTTCGACCCATATAGAGGAGCTACGGGGACGGTAGCTCAGTGGTTTAGCGCATCTAGCTTGCATACTGGCGTACCTAGCGAAGCAGGTTCAATCCCTGCTCATCGCGAAATAATTTTAATTATAAAATTATCCCCAAGAAGTGGTTCGGACTCCACTATAAGCTGTAGGGCCTCGTTTCTCTTTACCTAACATAAATTCATTCTAGATTTTCAAGGAGTTACTTCGGTGACTTGAGAAGCGGTTAAGAAAACATAGTAGGCATTGAAAATATGAAAATTACAAAATTTTCAAAACAGTCAAACAAAGCTCATCGAGCACTATATCTCAAAAAAAAAAAAAAATTAAAATCGGCCAACGCGTTCCAAAATAACGGGGGTGTTGCGGTCTTAAATCGCACACACTGTATACTAAATACCAATTTTATGGATTCTTACTTGCTTGATTTATCTGTTTACCCCCATTTACTCCAATTTACCCCCCTTTACCTTTCAACGGAATAGGATTAAAATATAATCTAGTCCCAGATTTCATAGATTTAGTTTCAGATTTCATTTCAAAATACATACTTGTATCAAAAAGTCAACATCTTAAACGGTTTCAGAGTAATTATGCGCCCAAGTGTTAGACAGACAGGCCGACAGACCGACATACAGAATTCTTTTTTGCACAAATTTAAAATTTCGACGTTTCGCGACACTCTAAGCCTATTTGAACAATAACAATTTTCATTTTTTTTTGTGTTCCACTGGATGTGGAAGTAATTAAATGAATTTCTTTGTTGGAGTGCAACTTAATGAAATAAATTTAAAATATCGATTTTCATAAAAACGTAGTTTTCAAAACAAATAGTCAGATAACTTCTCAAATTTTTGTCGTAGGGAATTGTACTAAGAACCAAAATATAGGGAATTAAGGATGGCGGTGCCGCGCTTAAGAAAATGATTTCCTTAATTCAACAATTTCTCCTACATCCCTGAACAGATTCAAAAAAGAGACAACATTATAGAATGGTACAAGGCTATTGAAAAGTAAAAATTTTTTTTTAATTTTCGCACAAGTAAAAAAAATTGTTCTTTTTATTAGTTTTTAATAGTTTAGTACCATTCTATAAAGTTGTCTCTAAAAGCCTAACAAAAATTTTTTTCAATCGGTAGGAGAAATTGTCGAATTACGTTCACGAAACCACCCACCTTAAATTACCCTTCAATATTGTGATGAATATTTTTTTGCAAAGCCTCTTAGTCGGGAAGCCCTCCCTAGCTGTACGTGCACTCCCCACCCGATCATTGGGGACAATGTTTTTCATAAAGATTAAAGCCTAGGGAGCAATTTAAAACGTGTGCTAAAAAAAACTGGCTGTACTTTCAAAATGGCGGCCATATGTTAAAAAAAACTGTTGCCAATGTTGTTTTTGTCATTTAACGCAAAAACTAAAAATGATAGATAAAAACTTTTTTCACATAAATCAACGTGCATACAGTTTTGTTCCTATACAATATTTTGATAGGAGTTACCATTTTCCAGATAAATGAGCCCGAAATTAAGAAAACATGGAAATTCATATATCGGTAAATCACTTAGAGGAAATAACTGTGACAATTGTAAGGCGTATAATATAACTTTATATTATTAACATAACAAAAAATAGAATAAACTGAAAAAAATTAATAATAATAATAATATTATAATTCGCAGACCATCCCGAAAACGGTAACGATGGTATCTGGAAAATGGTAACTCCTATCCAAATATTGTATAGGAACGAAATTGTAGAAAATTTGCACTTTGTTTTTTGTACAGAAAGTTTTTCTCCATCTTTTTTAGTTTTTGTGTTAAATGACAAAAACAATATTTGCAAACGTTTTTTTTAAAACAGACTTAAAATTGTTCCTTTAATCTTTATGAAAAACATTGTCCCCAAGGATCGTGGGGGGGGGGGCTAAACGGACGCCTAGGGTGAGCTCCCGTAGTATTTGTTTTTGAGTTCATTACGAAAAACTTGTAGTGAAATTTGACTTTTAGAATAGGGTGAAAAACAATAAACTAAAAAATTCAGGTCTTAATTGATTTTTGACCAAATTAGACGGCATTGATCTGAAATTCAAAGTAGTTTCATAATCTTCAAGGTTTATGTTTAACACTTTTTGATAAAATTCGTAGTTTTCAAGAAACCTTTCCCAAAACTTTAGCGGGCAGCCGATTTTGATCGACTTTCTCTTACATATTTATCACGTTGACTGCCGCACCAAATTCAGTAGTTGGGTCCTCCAGGCCACGAGTATTTTTTCTCCTATATGTATAAACTAGATTGTGTATTCTAATACATACACGTGGCGCCTTGGACCCACCTAATGGGTATTCAATTGAATACTGATGACAGTCAACGTGTTATGAGCAGCAACAGTTTTCTGCAATAAAATTTCAGGTCGCATCGATTTCCTTGTTAAAATTTAAGTACACTCAGCCATGCTGCATTTTCTCAACAGCACAAATGTCTTTTATAGCTCAGTAATGTTGTATTCTACAAATTAAACTAACAAATAATTTGATAATTTTGCGAACTAATGTCAAAGATTTAAAACGAAATAATAATGACACACACACAAAGTAAAAAAAAGTTATGCACTACCCAACAGACTGCTCTACGTATTTTGATGTGCCGAAACTGAATCCGATCCAGCATTGACCTCTCACGTTAGAATTTTTACATAACCTCAAAAAAATCTTTATAAATTGAGTTACGATCTTCTCAACTATCTAACGCGAACATAAAAGAGGGAATATTTGATGGACCTCAAATTCGAAAACTCTTAAGAGATGAAAATTTTGAAAATACACTGGATGACCTTGAGAGAGCAGCATGGGTAAGTAACGTCATTGAAATATTTCTTGGCAATTCGAAGAACCCAGACTACAGAAACATAGTGGCTGCTCTTAATGATTTTGAGAACCTGGGTTGCCTAATGAACCTAAAATTGCACTTCTTGCACTCTCATATAAATTTCTTTGCTGGAAATCTTGGAGATTATAGTGAAGAGCAAGAGAAATGGTTTTACCAAGATACTCGCGAGCTGAAGCGTCGATATCTAGGATGATGCGATGAGAATATGATGACAGACTATTGTTGGATGTTGAGACGGGATATACCAGAAAATACAAAGAACAGAAAAATACTGACATTGCTCAGGACATTCGAAAGTATGCTACAACAGAAGATCGTAATGCAATTTATAGATTTCTTTGAGATTATGTGAAAATTCTAACGTGATTGATCAGAGCTGACCTCGAATTCGGTTTCAACGCCCCAAAATATATATAGGTGTAGTGGTTAGTTCTTAGGCCTTTAATTTGGTTTTAACTTCAGTTTTAGCTGGTTTTTACCTATTTTTGGAGGTTACGTCAAAATCTTGACCTGATGGGTCAATGCTGACCTCGAATTAGGCCTCAATGCCAAAAAATACATATAGGTAAAGTGATTAGCTCGTTTAGGTTTTTAATTTATTTTTAACTTCAGTTTTGGCTGACTTTTACTTGTTTTTTGAGGTTATGTCAAAATTCTGATGTAATGGATCAATGCTGACCTCGGATTCGGTTTAGTACGTATAGTAGTCTTTTGAGTAGTGCAAAACTTTATTTTTTGTTTTGTGTCTGTATAACAAATATATATTCTTTCGCAGTTCATCGTCCTTGCCGCTACCTTGGCCTACGCCAACGCTGGACTCTTAGGTGCCCCTGCAGTGGCATCATACTCTGCTGCTCCATCTATCAGCAGCTCTTACTTCCACCAGGCTGCTGCCCCTGTAGCCTACTCCGCACCCATCGTAACCAAATCCGTGGCACCTATCGTCTCTAGCTACTCTGCACCACTAGTCTCCCATGCCGCACCAATTGCAGCCAGCTATGCCGCTCCAATTATTTCTTCGTACTCTGCCGGCCCAGTTGTATCAAAATCCGTAGTGAACACATACACCAGCCATGCTGCTCCAGTTTTACCTGCCTACTCTGCTCCTCTCATAACGAAATCTGTTGCTCCAGTAGTCTCCAGTTACTCTGCACCAATAGTAGGTGGTTATGCTGCCCATGCTGGTCCAATCCTCTCGTCGTACTCTGCTGGTCCAGTTGTATCTAAGTCAGTAGTCAACACATACACCAGTCACGGTTCTCCAGTTGTGTCTGCATACTCTGCTCCCGTTTTAACTAAAGCCGTTGCTCCAGTAGTTTCCAGCTATTCTACCTATGGTGCTCCTGCTGTATCAGCCTACTCTGCTCCAATTATTTCCAAATCCGTAGCTCCAGTAGTATCGTCCTATGCAGCTCATGCCAGCCCAATTGTTTCTGGCTACTCTGCTGCTCCAATTGCCCATGCTTCATTCTCTGGACTTGGAGCTTCCTACCAATGGTAAACGATACTTATTATTATTGTAATAAAACCATATTTATTTATTGTAAATAAAGTAATATAAGAATATTTTTAATTTTATTTTTTGTCGGAATTATATATGGCTGTTATAGTAAAGAAAATTATGTAAATTTTAGTTGATAAACAGGATAACGATGATTATGCTCGACTAGTGGCCACATTGGACCGTGACAGTAATTAATGTATTGCAAATAATTTACTTCTGGACATCAAGAAATATAACTTGATGTCACGTAATAGTCAGCTAAGTCCTCTTAATTGGGATTTACGATCTCGAAATCGACAAAGGGGGTCGATGAAAGGCTATTTATAAAAACGAAAACCGGATTCTTATGTAAAATTTTCTGCTTGATTCGAACTTCCAGTTTCTTATTCGGAATTGTGAAATTGGAGAAAAAAGTACTTATTTGCAAAAATTGCAAAAAACAAAAATATGTATTTTATTATTTCTCTCTGAATAACATTTCTCTCTGAATAACATATTTGCTATTAGTGATATTGAATTTTAGCAAGGTATTTTCGGCAGTATGTTTTCTACACGCACTCCAATATTTCACATAATAAAATTTATATGCAGAGATAAGATGTAATTATGGCTGCTCAAAAAAAAAAAAATGATGCAGAAGAAAAAAGGAAGAATATCAGAAATAATGAAATTAAAGAAGTTCAAAGCGCTTCCAAAGTAAATGTTTTCAGCGGTTGGCGCATCTGGGTACCTTCCCCTTAGCTATAGTCAAACGAACATTACTTTTCGCACGATATATTTTTAAAACATACATAAAAACGCGTGTTGCGACTGCACCCTTTATATTTAGTTTTAGTAAAATAGGTTTAGGTTTAGGGCTCTTCTATATTTTATTTTTCCTTCTAATTTTCTGACTACGGCAGTTATATGTTCTCTTTAAGGATAGGATTTTGCAGAGTGAGAGGGAAATATGCGTTTATTTTCAGTTTATTATAAATAATTAAAAAGCCAAACATAGTATAATTTTTAAAACTGTTTTAAATAATTGCTATTATAGCCCAGGAATTTTAGTTTTTGACCCGGAATTAATTATTGTAAAGCTGAAAATTTTATGGATTGTAGTTTTGGTCCAGGACAGCACGTAGCAAAAAGTCCCCTACTCTCCCCCGTAGGCTTTCCTGTTTTTTCAGAGCAACAATGGCCTAAGTCGCAAAAATTGCAGAGCTGGCTATAAAGTGCAACAGGAAGGTTGTTACTGGTCCGATTTGGGTCGAAATGGTCATAAAAGATTAGGAGAAGCATATCCGTTCATATTTCAGATGTTTTTTACATATTTTTGTTGATAATTTTCCGTTCTAGTTCTGTTAACATTTCAAAAATTTAAAATTTTCTTAAAAAAATTAGAAAAATTCCGAAATGGCGCAATTGCGGATAAATGAAGACTCGGAGGGGAAAACGTACCCCAATAAACATTTCTCTTCATACTTTGAGCTTTCCATTAGTATGTCTACTTTCTCTGTAGCGTCACCCGTTACGGAGTTATGCCACTCTGAATGTTGCAACGGCGACACTCGGACATTCACGTGCATTCATTATTGCGTCTATCACGTCTAGTATAAACAATCAAGAGGCCGCAAGATGACAAGTTCATTAACTTTGGCAGTTTTCTAAGTGTATGCATTGGTTCATTGGTACGGCAAAATTGACTGATATTAGTTAAGCCATGTAGCACAAGAATTTTAGTTTTTGACCAAGAAATTAATTATTGTGAAGCTGAAAATTTGCACGATTGTAATTTTGGTCCAGGACAACACGTACCAAAAAGTCCCCTACTCTCCCCCGTCGGCTTCCCTATTTTTGCGGAGCAACAATGCTCTTAGTCGCAGAAATTGCCGAGCTGACTATAAAGTGCAGCAAAAAGGTTGACTGGTTCGAAATGATCATAAAAGCTTCGGAGAAGTATATCCGTTCGTATTGCATATGTCACATGCATATTTCGTTCATAGTTTTCCGTTCTAGTGCTGTCAAAACTTCAAAAATTGAAAAAATTTCGAAATGGCTCCATTGCGGATAAATGAAGACTCGGATGGGAAAACGTACCCGAATAAACATTTCTTTTCATACTTTGGGCTTTCCATTGGTATGTCTACCAGAGCTGGGCAAATACTTTGAAAAAGTATTTAAATATTAAATACTAAATACTTTCAGAAAATTGAAAATATTTAAATATTAAGTATTTTCAAAAGATAAAAGTATTTAAATAATAAATAACAAAAGTAATTAAATAGTTTAAGCTTAGTATTTAAATACTTTCTGAATATTTAAATACTTTGATAACACTGAAATATTTTTAAGCATAGTTAAGTGTAAAAATAGCCTTTAATGGCTAACCTTCGCCAAATTGTATTTTCTATTTTTGTAGAAATCAATAAAGACTTAATATCACCATTATCATTATTATTATTATATTAAATAATATTTGACTATTTGAGGTGTCAAAATTTTAGGTTTCATGACTTTCATGAACTTCTACAACACTATTTTAATACCTCTATACTTAATCAGTTCTAGTTGGGTATTTTACTTTTACTTATCCGTAGAGATAGATCTTTGCGTCTTCTGCAAATACCCAAATAAAGCACAGATACTATGGCACTAGTTCAACTGTTCTCTGTCACAATCACAAAACATATACACGCAGAGTGAGAGGGAAACATGCATTTATTTTCGGTTTATTATAAATATTTAAAAAATCATAAATGGTGTAATCCTTAAAATAGTTTCAAATACTCCCCATTGCTCTAAGGAATACAACCATATACAGTTTTTATCATAAACTTTGTATATAGTTAAATGCCATAGTTTAATAATTAAATTAGGAACTATTTTCATTGACAAACTACGATATTCAGGTACAACAGAAATTTACAATAAAAAAATATATATATATATATATATATATATATATATATATATATATATATATATATATATAGTTGTATTCGTTAGAACAATAGCAATTATTTAAAAAAGTTTTAAAGATTATAGTATATTTGGTTATTTAGTTATTTATAATAAACCGAAAATAAACGCCTATTTCCCTCTCACTCTGCAAAAGCCTAACCTTCACAGTTAACACTTACTGTCTATGTCTGCTCTCAACCAACTTTCTGGGAATTAAGACGTGAATGACTGAAGACTGAATGATGCAATATGTTTATTAACTACATAGTATAGTACATGTTTTGATTCTTGATGAGTATCTGCCTATCTCCCTGCTGTATTTGTTGTATTTATTTAAATACTTTTGAGATTCAAATACTTCTGAAAGTATTTAAATACTGTCAAAAAATGATTTAAATACTTTCTTAGAAGTATTTAAATACTTCTCAGTTATTTAAATAGTTTAAGTATTTATAAACATTTTAGGATCATTTTCACAAATACTAAGTAGTAAATATTTCAGATAAAGTATTTGCAAGTATAAATACAAATACTTGTTGCAAGTATTTAAATACTTGGTATTTAAATACTTTCTAGTATTTAAATACTTATGAGGTATTTGTAAGTACATATTTGCCCAGCTCTGATGTCTACCTTATCTGTAGCGTTACCCGTTACGGAGCAACGCAACTTTGAGAATCAGCGCGCGGTAGCCGCGCCCTTCATGTGCCCGGTGGAACTGCCCTGGCTGCGCTGAGGAGACCAGTTGCGAATTCCTGTTTATATACTATTGGTGTTTTATAAGATTTATTGAATGAAATTTAACTTGTCAGACTCAGAAAATGACTTTATTTGGCTAGACAATTGACATTGATCTACTGGGAAGTAGGGTCGTCCGGATCATCATCTATATCCACGACTGTCTGTTTCTGAAGCATCTGCACATGATGCTGCAGTTCAGACCAGAGTTCCTGCACTCGCACCGGGCACCGCAGTCCGTCTTGCAGGCACAAGAAATTAGCGGTAGCAGGCTATCGGGAGCTGGCTGCCTGTGGTAAGAACGGGAATCGGAACCAGGCCCTGGAGTCCTGATTTCCACCCCTCCCGGTGGGGAGTGAGGAGAGCAAAGGAGTTAGGGAGAATATTGTGAGAATTCAATCTCCCGAAAAGCTTGCAGCACTCAATTAATGTGCATGTGCTTTTTGCAGATCCAGCAATGGCTAGACGTCAACTCAGGGTGGAAATCAGGACTCCAGGGCCTGGTTCCGATTCCTGTTCCTACCACAAGGCAGCCAGCTCCCCATAGTCTACTACGGCTAATTTTTTTGTGCTGCAATGTGGACTGCGGGGACCGGTGCGAGTGCAGGAACTCTGGTCTCAACTGCAGCATCATGTGCGGACGCTGTAGAGGATCCAGCTGCACAAACAGCGAGTCGTGGATATGGATAATGATCCGGACCACCCTACTTCGCAGTAGATCAATAACCGTAACGGGTGACGCTACAGAGTAGGTAGACATACCAATGGAAAGCCCAAAGCATGAAGAGAAATGTTTATTCTGGTACGTTTTCCCCTCCAAGTCTTCATTTATTCGCAATGGAGCCATTTCGAATTTTTTTTAATTTTTGAAGTTTTGACATACTAGAACGGAAAAATATGAATGAAATATGCATGGAACATGTGAAATATGAACGCATATGCTTCTCCGAAGCTTTTATGATCATTTCGACCCAAATCGGATCAGTAACAACCTTTTTGCCGCACTTTATAGCCAGCTCTGCAATTTCTGCGACTCAGGGCCTTGTTGCACCGCAAAAACAGGGAAGCCGACGGGGGAGAGTAGGGAACTTTTTGGTACATGTTGTCTTGGACCAAAAAAAAACTACAATCCTGCAAATTTTCAGCTTTACAATAATTAATTCCGGGTCAAAAACTAAAATTCCTGTGCTACATGGCTTAACTAAGATCACTCAATTTTGCCGCACCAATGAACCAATGCATACACTTAGAGAACTGTCAAAGTTAAAGAACTAAGGGTATAGCTCGTCTTGCGCCTTCTTGATTGTTTATACGAGACGTGATAGATGCAACAATGAACCCACTTAAATATCCTAGTGTCGCCGCCGCGACACTCAGAGTGGCGTAACTCCGTAACGGATGACGCTACAGAGAAGGTAGACATACCAATGGAAAGCCCAAAGTACGAAGAAAAATGTTTATTTGTGTATGTTTTCCCCTCCGAATCTTTATTTATCCGCAATGGAGCCATTTCGAAATTTTTTAAATTTTTGAAATGTTGACAGAACTACAACGGAAAATTATGAACAAAAATATACAAGGAACATCTGAAATATGACCAGATATGCTTCTCCTAATCTTTTATTTATTTTTTATTTTCCTAAAACCTTTTGATATCACTTTTAAATAGCTTAAAATAAAAAGTTATAAAAATATGATCGTGAGGAAATTGGTTATTAATAATTTAAACAAAAAGAAACTTTTTGTTTAAACAAAATTATTATAAGTTGAAAAATTTTAAAGCAATTTAATTCAAATTAACATATAAGGGGGTTTTCGAGGTCGCTGAAACAGATTATGATGTCAAAAAAAGGTAATTCAAAATGGCTCATCCAATATGGCCGACTTCCATCAAGCAATAAAATAATTCAAAACACTAGTCAATTAAAAACCCAATTTAAATATTCATATAAAAACTTAAAAAGAAGCTGAGAAAGCGTGATATTGTATATACCATTACAAGATGATCTGTGAAAAAGCGCCCAAATTACTTTTACAATGCTCTGCGGACACACACATAGCGCAGCGTGCGGGGCAGGTGATGCGTACTGCTTGCCGCGAAGATGTTGTTTTACTTTCAATCTCTTTCTATTAGACAAGCATTATAATCTGACTCATGGCCCTGTACCACGTGAATATTTTTAATACGTTTAATATTTTTAAACAGGATAAAAATTGTAGAAACAGTCAACATTGGGTTGATTTACCGAAAAAACTCAATTTACTTATTTTGAGGTCCTACTATAAACGTGTGCTGCATAGGTAGACTAAATAAATCTTATGTAAAAGTTATTAACGTTTATTTTACACATAGTTTCACGAATTTCAGAGCAAAAAAAATGTTTGTTTTATTTTCGTAAAAAAATTTTGTAGGTAAATCCTCTTGAAGCATCTTAAAGTACACATTTCAAGCTTTAAAAATCGCACCTACAGAGATCTAATAACGTGATTTAAACCAGAGAAATAGGTGGTTAAAGTTAGTTATATATTTTATCATTTTCTTAAAATTTTGAAATTTTGTAAATGTATATCTTCAAAAACGATTTTTTGAGATTTTTTTAACTCCTCGGATCTTTTTATACATTACTTCAAGAGTAAAATGTGAAAGACCCAAGTTTTTATCTTTAAATTTTTAGAAATGGTAGAGCTTTTACCTATTTCATCGCAAATCTCTTTATGTTCCGACTTCACATATTTATTATTTCTACATACATTCATATTTATATTTAAAAATAAATAATCCAATAGCTACATATTTCTTCGTTCATTTAAGCTTTTGTGAAGTCAATTTCATTAATTAGTTCAGAAGTTACAACAAATTTAGTGTAGTGCCCTCGAGGCCGCGCGCCCTAATTACGTTTCTCTCTTAAACAAAACAATCTGGAGCCTACATTATAGATTGTACAAAAAAACTTCATATACATTTTTGATGTGAAATTTCCCGTACTTTCGTATGGCAATTACTTTTTGAAAAAAAAAATTATTTTAAGATATATTTGACAGACTGGTATTTTGCAACTAATTTGTTTAATAACAAATTACGCTCAAGGACTATTGTTGGTAACTTTTGGTATGTTATTCCTGACATGTTCAGAGATGTATTCTCAAAAGTTTCCGCTTCCCGGAATTTTTCCGAAGTGAAAATCTCTATTGACTCCACTAATAAGGTTATATTCTTTAGAGCAATGGAAAGTATCTGAAACTATTTTAAAGATTTATGGTTTTTTAAATATTTATAATAAATCGAAAATAAACGCATATTTCCCTCTCACTCTGCAAAATGCTATCCTTATAACTTTAAAAACGCATACGCAACATCTGTGTGCTGGAGAGAGAACGACTCACCAAGAAGACTGTGGGGTGAGAAGCTCGGTAACAGTATACACGTACAAATCACAATTCTCCATTTTCTCCATTTAATTGACAATATACAATTTTACGTATAATTATTACTAAATATTTCAAGTGCTCTAAACAGTAATACAGTTCACTGCTCTAAAACGTACAATTTTGGTATTACTCAACAACGCTGAAGCGAGAACAACACAGGAAAATGGGTAAGTCGATTCTGATGTCCAAACTCTCGCTAATTTTCGTTCTCACTCATTCAACCCGAACGTGTTGAACAAAAGTTGTAAAGTGCATCGTAAAATATAACATACGACAAACTTCTTTATTATTAAAATTAGAAGGGCGGTGAATCGAAGTAAAGTGGAGTTTAAAAATCAAAGAAACCTTTTTATTTGAAATATTTTTTTAATTTGATTGTTAGTTTTTCCACATTAGAGCTGATAACAGAGCGTACGCTGTAACATTGGTATTACCGTAGTTGTTGCGGCTATTAGAGGTAGTCAACAAATATTTCTCTTAGAATGTTCTTAACTTATTTTGTAAAGTGACTTATACGGTGTTTTATAGTAAATATTTTGAATCGTTTAAATCATGGCAGATGCAAGTAAGTTTTTTAAATAATTATTACATAATAGATATACCTGTTATTTGATTAGAGAAAATATTTATAGAGCCAGAAATATACAGACAATGTATTATGTGTCAAAAAGACAAAGCCGAGGCGTTACAAAATGTAACGAGACAGGCTTCTGATTCTTTAAAAGAACCGTCTAATACATAAACGGATTTTTATTCAATAATATTAGGCACAGAAAAAATATTTATTTTTTTTTAGTGCTGAGGGTTCTACAAGCGAGTGTTTTTTAAAAAAAAAGACGGATTCCAATTAACACTGAATTATACTTTCTTTACGAAAAAAAGCAGACATTTTCATTTATATTAACAACATAGGCGAGCGTAGAGGCCACATCCGGCCACAATCCTATCCAGGTTCAGCTGGATAATACGCCGAGGGAAGACATGACACAAAATCACATTTTATAGAGACGCTGACTGGCATCTCTATAAGACAAACATCAACACAAATCTAACACTTACAAGCAACATCATTACAGCCGCAGAGCTGGAAAGTGCTGTAAAGGAATTCACAAGGGTGCTGCAGGACGGCAAACGGGGTGTTGCCACAACCATTACTGTAAATCACTACAGAGGCCGACTCGATACAGCGGTCATACAAGACATTCATGAAAGTAATCGACTGAGACGGCATTGGCAGCGAAATCGCGATGCCGATGCCAAGGTCGAGATGAGCATTCTGCAACGGCGGATCAAAACCTCCATCAACACCGCAAAAAACGGAAATGGCGGGACAGGCTGGAAGCGTTGAATCCTCAAGATAACTCGCTGTGTAAACTGTCGAAGGCAATGAAAAACAAAAAGATATTGTACACGCGGGTAGACATGCCAACGCCAACGGACGGATAGCTTTGATAGACTCGCAGAAGGCGAACGGCTTAGATGACCATTTTCAGGATATACATAACGTACTGATACCAAACAATGTTGAAGAAGACTGCATGGAAAAGGACATTAACCAGTTTGACTTCAGGCGGGGCAGAAATACTGTGCAATAGGTCGTCAGGATCGTGAATGACGTCAAAGTGCAATGCATCTTTGGGAAGAGCACCGTCATGAGGCTCCTTGATATTGAGAAGACCTTCGATACCGTATGGATTCTGAGACTTCTCCACAACTCAATGTACTGGACTTTCTAATACACCTAACGAAACTTATTCGCTCTTTCCTGACAGGTAGATCGCTACAGGTCAGGGTGAATAATAAACTATCAACTCGGTGGGACATTAGCGTGGGCGTCCCCCAGGGGTTGTACCTGTCACCAAAGTTGTGCAATTTATACGTCTCGACTTTCCAGAGTTCCCGAATTCTAAGCTTGTCAAGTACGCCGACGACACGGCCATATACGTGCATTCACACAACGCTCAAGCTGCCAATGTGCTGCTGATGGCACTCATTCCTCGTGCTGCGGTGTGTTACGACAAGTGGAAAATTCGGATCAACGCCGAGAAGTCCGAGTCAATTTACTTCACGAACTGTTTTATCGAAAACCGGATTTTAACGCCACTTTCGATCGGGAATTCCACAAATTCCAATTAAACGGTGAGTGAAATATTACTTAGACAAACGACGTTTAACACCCACATTAACAAGACTATACGAAAGGTCTACTCTATGTCCAGGAATCTGTACCCGCTCCTGGCAAGGGGTAGCGGACTTGACAGAAATAACAAAAAGATATTGTACACGAGCCGGAAATCACATACACGGCGCCGCGCGCGCCGCTGTGGTGCAGCATACCGGCCACGACAATGAATAAACTAAAAATTTTAGAACATAAATTTATGCGGATCATCTCTCATTCCGACAGGTACACGTCCCTCAGAGACCTATACGCTCGTTGTCACGACATAACCCTACTAGTAGACTACGTCCAAGAAATCTCTCAAGATTCTATAAGTTGTTCAAACTGGGGGATAGTCCGCTAACCCACAACATAACCCGAATCAGACAGTATAATAGCCAGGGAGGTAGCGACAGTTTTCATTAAATCATTTGTATAAAGCAAATTTTTTTCCCATGATAGCTTAGTCAGTATCAATGATGAAAGTGCAATTCTACCAATCTAGAAGTCCTGCAAAAATGAGTAAAAAATTAAATAACATGTTGCAAAAACAGATACTTATCGATTTTTTGAAATGTCGCAAAATGTCACTTTTGATTCGTTCGTGCCGAGCTGAATTTTCGAATTTCGCCATGCAATTTACGATCAGGTTTATCTGGAAGACTTCCCTTATACGTCTCGACATCTTACGGCCCTCCCAATGGTGTTTTTCGAAAAATATGAACGTGTCAAGATTGCATGTTTTTGCAATTTTGTCAGCGCCGAAATGCAAGCTGTTTTTTGCTATTTTTCGCATATTTCCAAAACGGTCGGAGTTAACTCGAAATAAAAAATAAGATCAAACGAGTATTTTCCACTACGAATCTGTTGCTTCCATAAGAATTTTGATTTTTTTTTTTCGTTTCGGAGATAACTACTGAAATGTCGGTCATGTACGGCAAGAAATCGCAAATTTTGAGCTTCTGCAGTTGGCAACTTTTTAATCTTGGCTCCTATGCCAAAAGACTGCCCTAGCTAGTTTAAATAGAATTAAATTTGCTAAAAGTTTATTTTCTATTTTTCTAATTCCGACAAAAATGAAGGAATTAAAGGGGGGCGGGATTTGGACTTTTTTTTTTCAGTAAAATGTCTCCGTTTTGTCACCGTAATTAATCGGTAATTAACTGAAATCGATCTCATATACGATGTTTACTTGATATCATGTACTACTTTGACTCTCCGTTAATCTCGGTCCTTCGAAACAAAGGTTTCTGAGAACAATTATTTTTTTTAAGAGTTACATACACTCTATAGGGAAACATGTAATTTCCTACATTTCCTCGAATTTCTCGATAATTATCGTTTTTTTCGAAAAATTGTAAACAGCTTATGTAAAGAGAATTAATTGAGCTTTCCGACACTTTTTTATTTTTTCTCTAACATAAAAAGTATCAATGATGAAAGTGCAAGTCTACCAAACTTTTAGTGTTGCCAAAATGAGTAAAAAATTAAACATGTTACAAAAAGTTTCATAAATGTATTATATTATCTATAAGATTCAAATTTTACATACTCACAGATGACATAAAAACATGCCGGAAAATAATATTCTATTGCATCGGAAACATTGCTATGTCAGGTCTACCATCCACGCAAAGTGTGGAAAAAACAAACATTTTTTACTTATATCTACAAAGCTGAATTTTTTTTCTGGAATAGTTTATTTAATAAGACATCCAAAAAATACAGTCTACAGATCATCTCATGTTGCTAAATACTCGGTAGATGTAATAGAATGCAAGCACGTGACCGCGGCCGCTGCGCTCCGGGCTATTGCAGTTCGCGGGGAAATCTTGCATTTTTCGCCGCGGAATATTAATCTACAAAGCTGATTTTTTGTCTACAAGCAGTTTATGCACTATTTCGATTAAAAATCACATTCTACCTCCGCTGAAAGGTGCCTAAATCTTTGGTAGACGTTGCCAAAATGGCAATACATAGTCAAATCATGACAATTATATTCTTCATAAGTATTAAAGAACAGATAGTTTTCTTATAGATGTGTTAATAATCACTTTTATTTACTTTTTAATATTGCTAGTGATCGAGCTGCAGACGATTGTGTAGCAGCACCAATGACTAATGCAGACATATCAAAAAAGTTGTTGCACTTTCATCATTGATACTTTTTATGTTAGAGAAAAAATTTAAAAAAGTGTCGGAAAGCTCAATCAATTCTCTTTAGATAAGCTATCTACAAATTTTTCGAAAAAAAAAAAACGATAATTACCGAGATATTCGAGGAAATGTAGGAAATTACACGTTTTCCTATATATGTAAATCTTAAAAAAAAAAAAAATTTTCTCAGAAACCTTTGTTTCGAAGGGACAAGATTAACGGAGCGTCAAAGTATCAAATAGTACATGATATGAAGTGAACATCGTATACACTATCGGCAAGTCCTGGATTAGGTATGTATAGTTCAACGACTTAACCGACCGCATAAAACAATTATTTTTCCTCTTAACTCGCTCTAACTCAAAAACGGCACAATGGATTACTTTCAAATTTTTATCGTGTTATCACTATATATTTGTTAACATAATGTGTTAATATGTAGGATAAATTTTAATAAGTGTAGAAAGCATTATTTTTTTTCTAAGGCTATGTCGAAAATTTGCATTCTCAAATGTAACATGCGGGAAACTTTTTTATCTTTCTAAATAGACACCAAGTGCATGGAGAAGTAACGAAGATAAAAGATGTACGTAACTTTTTTATTTGAAACTTTTTTTTCTAAAATTAGCAGTTTTCGAGAAAATTGTAAACGAGTGATTGTTGGCCAGGTACTGCAATTAATTGCAGTACCTGTATCATTAAATAGGTTTTGCATGTATTCCCACTTCAATCTCTAAAAGTGTCACTCCTTCACGGTTGGAATTTCGACATAGTCTTAGAAAAAAAGATTAGTTAAGCGGAAAAATAATTGTTTCATGCGGTCGGTTAAGTCGTTGAAACTATACATACCTAATCCAGGACTTGCCTATACTGTATGAGATCGATTTCAGTTAATTACCGATTAATTACGGTGACAAAATGGAGAAATTTTACCGAAAAAAAAAAGTCCCAAATCCTGCCCCCTTTAATTCCTTCATTTTTGTCGGAATTCAAAAAATAAAAAAAGGAGTTTTAGCAAATTTAATTCTACTTAAATTAGCTAGAGTAATCTTTTGGCGGAGGAGCCAAGATTAAAAAGTTGCCGACTGTAAAAGCTCAAAATTAGTGAAAAAATTAGTCAAAATTGCCCCTTATCCAGACAGGATTTTCTTTCCATAATAAATTTACCGTCGTTGTGTGTAAAATTACCCCCAATTGTAATGGAATTTTACCCGCAAAGAGAGTGGAAAATTTCTATTTACCGGTAATCCTCCTCGGTAAATGGAATTTTCCGCTCTCTTTGCGGGTAAAATTACATGGAAATTTTACATGCAACGACGGTAAATTTACCCCCATTTTTTACAGTGTAGCTCGTCTCCTGGCGTCGGTGATAGGCTTTGGTAGCGAAAATAGAGCGTCGTTAAATAAATAGATCGAAAAAAATCAATACAAAGTTGTGCTTTTGTGCTTTGGCAATTGTTTCAACTTTCTAATCGTTAACGGAGGTTAACCGTTTTAGGAAACCCATTCTTAAAGGATTAGCGTTTTCGGTAGCAAAAATCGACCTCTATCGAATAGCATCAGGTTTGTTTTTCTATTACAAGGTGAAAAATATCATTTTTTAATAGACTGGAAGTTGTCTTTTTTAAACAGACTCGGGCAAAAATGTCTGTCAATTATGGCAGTTCCATGCATATCTGTGAACGAGCTTCGGATTAAAATGAAATTTATGTTTGTCTTATCACGGAAGTTTTCACGCAATTAGTAGTACTGGACAAATGAAAGAGGGCAGTTATTGTCGAATTTGTACCATTTCATTTATGAATAAATATATTCACTATTATTATTATTAACTTTAAAATATGTATGGTTTTGTACCGTTGAAAAAAATAAGATCTATGCATTCTGTTATCTTCCTGCATATAAGATCTTCAAACACGTATTTGACTCCACAAATTTCACATCACTTAAATGTCAATATACCAAGATTATCATCGCAATTTCCTGAGACTTTACATTTAATCACTGCTCGCACAAACTTACTAGAAGCATCATCTGTATTTCAAGCTTGCTCTAGTTATTGGAAGGTCAAGTGCACTATTGATATATTCCATTGTAAGATAAAGGATAGAAAGGATAAATTCTTTAAAAATTAGCTTTATTTTCATTTTATGTTAGAATCTGAAACAGGCCGTACTCCCCTCATATTTTATTTATTTCTCTCTTTTTATTAAGGTAGAAAAATATACAAAGCTGTCAGTTTACGTGATCGTCTAGATTTTTGAAAGTAGGACCGAAATTTACATTGTGATAGTAATTTTGTTTAACAGATTGTTTTATAAAGTTTGATATTACTTATTTCTGTTTACTGATTGTATTTATTTGTCTTAATTCTGAAAACCACTCACTTAATAATTATTTCTACTTTTGGTATTCCTTTATTTGCACGTACTTTATTTCACTGTGACCATAAATTTTACTTGTATTTGATTTATTTTGTCTAAAGATTAATATATTTTTTCTGCGACTATTGAATAATTCATTTATTATGGATACGTTTTTGAACATGTAATTGGGTTCATTACTCACAGCCGTTGGTAATGATTCATTACTCAATAGGCTAGGACCAATCACAAGATCTTAAATTCATTATTCGACAGTCTTGAACCAATCACAAGAGACAATTTAAAGTTCAAAAACATCGTGTTTGCCATAACTCAATTCAATCTGTCAAAATAAGTAGGTTATCGAGTTCGCCGGAAGTAAAAAAAATTCACTTTTCGTACGCTCCTCTAGGCTCGAATTACCGATTTCGCCTTCAACTCATATATTACAGTGCCGGTTTATGAACTTGTGCGCCCCTAGGCACTACATTTTTTGGCGCCCCCTTAGTGGTTAAATGAAATGGCGCCGAAGGCGAAAGCTAGTGTCTCAGGCAAATTCGTCGCAGGCGAAAATTTTTTGCGGCACCACTTTGAATAGTTCGCCAAAAAATGATTTTTTTTGGGGTTTTTATTGCTCTTTAATTTTAATTTTGTTATCTTAAGAAAAACCTGAACCAACCTACATTTGTTTAAAAGTAAGTACAGATGAAAAACTCATTTTTGTTATATTTTATTGAAAAACATAAGTATAGGACAAAAAAAACAGCAAACAAAAAAGACATGAAAAACGGTTCAACAAAAACTATAGAACTAAAAAGCCAACAAATAATAAAAAATATTTAAAAATAAACAAATCTAGGTTCTAGAAATACATAAATAAATAAAACGAAACACACAAAACAAATTGTCTTTGCAGACTTAAAAAATCTTTTTTCTTGCTTTCTCAGATGCAAACTGATCTATTAGACTAGTTCACAAGTTTAAAGCCGTGTTAATGCTTGATAAAACTCGTAAAAATATGAGTGATATGGAATAACGTCTAGAAAAATGTGCAAAAATTTCAAACCCGCACATAAACAATTGCAAAAGTTATAAACAATTGAAAATTGAAAAAATAACGAGTTTCTTTTTTTGCGTATAACTCGAAAACTATAACTTCTTAAAGGAGGAAGAAATTTCTAATAAAAAGTTCCAACTCCCGAAACTCTAATTTTTTATATTTTTTATAGAATTTTATATTTAATTTTTTTTTACATGTTTATGTATACGGTTGTTTTTGTTATTTTTTTTTTATATGAAAAGAATATAAAGACATTCGGCGATTGTTAATAACAAATTGTTTATTAAATAAACAAATAAATTGCCAACAAAAATTTGTTTTCTTTTTTCCATCTTGTAATGAATTGCAAATAATAAATTATGAGAATAAAATTTGTTCTTAATAATTTGTTTGAATAATGAAAAAAGGAAAAAAAATGATTATAAAAATTAAAAAAAAAAATTAAGAAAAAATAAGTTGTTGTTTAATCATAATATATTATAACAAATATAATGGCAATTTTTTTTTTCAAAAATACGCAATTTATCTATTTGTTTATAAAATTTATTTAAACAAATAGCAATAAAAATTTAAAGTTTAATCCTATAGTATTTTTGAATATAAAAACAGTAATAATAATAAAATTAATAAAAAAAAATTTCAACCTCACTTTTCATTTTTTAGTTTTTTGTTAGGTTAAATAATTAATAACTAATAGACTATAACAATTAAAAACATCGCAATGTCGTAATCCCATAAAGTATAGTTGACATAAGTTCTTCACGAAGCGAAATAATTTTATTGGCTTTTGTTTAACAATTATTCGACTTGAAATATAAACGCAAACTCTAAAAAAAATTATTAATTAACAATAGGCTCATTTTATGAAAAATCGGTGAAACATTTTTTTTCCAACGGGATATTGTTCCTTTAAGTGTCTAAAAAATATCATAATTTTTAAAAAATTTTTAAATTAATATTTAATAACATAAAAAAATATTTTCACTTATTTGGGCCGGTTTCAGAGCATTGTAACGGCTTAGTGTTCGTCGCGTGGAGCTCTATTTTCAACATTAAATTAAAATTATTAATATTAGAGATAGAGTTTCGGGAGTTCGGATTTTTTTATTGGAAATTTCTTCCTCTTTAAGAAGCTTTAATTAAAATTTCTTATATATTAATAATTTTCGAGTTATTTGCAAAATACGAAACTCGTTATTTTTTCAATCTTCATTTATTTTAACTTCTTCAATTGTTTATGTGCGGGTTTGAAATTTTTGCACATTTTTCTAGACGTCATTCCGAATCCAATGACTCATATTTTTACGAGCTTTATCAAGCATTAACACGGCTTTGAACTTGTGAACTAGTCTATATTATGCTGCTGGAGTTTATTGCATCTAACAGGTCACTATTTAAGTGTAGGAGGGCTAATTCACTTAGTCTTTCATTTTTCAACGAATTTCTTAAATAATTTTTTATATATTTTAATGTTGAAAAAGATTTCTCCCCTGTACAGTTCGTAACTGACAAACTTATAAATATTCGTAAAGCGACTTCCATGTTAGGAAATGTAGAGGTAAGACCTTTAGATCTAATAAATTTTAGCATTTCTCCAATCCAAAATCTAATTAAATCCGTCATTATCATTGTCCATTTGATGTTTGCTGTTCGCTTTTATGATGAATTAAGAATTAACACTAAATAATAGGTAGGTATTACAGGCGTCTCTGCATTTTTGTTTTAGATTTAAAAATTTCTTTTTTTTTCCAGAATTATTGTCATTGAGGATCGCCTTCGGCGCCCCTAGGCACGTGCCTAGAGTGCCTAGTGGGTAAACCGGCACTGATATATTAAAAAAGATCTAAGCGTTTAAAGATTTCCTGTCTCTTCGGGCGCCTCAACACGATTTTTGTCTAATAATTCGAAAAGTATAACTCCTAGCAAAAAAACTAAAATCTCCATGGTAGAAACAATTTGCTGTTTTTAAAATCTCCGTAACTTTTTATTTTTATAGATATGGATATGTCGTCAAATTTTTTTAAGTGAAAATGCCTCTTTAAAAGTTAAATATCTCAGAAAGTGTGGCAATTGCACCAAAAATGTTAAGAAACCAAATTAAAGACTATCGATTGAGCTACAGCTCTTTTTTTAAATTTTTTGTTCCTGCTTAAAAAATAAAGAAGTGATGACCGATACAATGTGCGTCTTCGCATTTTTCCCTAAAAATCTCGCCATTTGTCACAATTATTATTTTCGGAAAATTTACCTTAACTTCCTGTTAAGTAGTCATAGAAAAAGTAAATATTCTACTCGCGTGTAATAGCTATTATACGCTTATCGGATAATATACTATTTTCTTAATTAATCTAGCTTTTTTCTGAAAATGTAAAACATTGAGAAATAGACAGAAAACGTTTTAATGCCTTTATTTTACAACAATTCCTATATTTATTTGTACACATTAAATATTTGTTGTGGCAACTCCCATATTTTGCATGAAAGTTATAAAAATATTTGTTGGGGCAATAGCCACAATAATTTACTATGAGTGTAAATTAAATATTCGTTGGGGCAATTGTCACAGTAAATTAATGGAAAGTATTCGGACAAATGGTTAAATATACTTCCGTGGAATAATCACGTCAGCCCTCCAAGCAGTAAATTTAATTGTTTACAATGACGATCGCCATTTATCCAGAAATATTTATAGTCGCCATACGTAAAAACCGCTGCCGAAGAAATCACTACGTCCACATCTAGATTTCCTGTCCAAGTCTCTTACAAAGAAAGAACTTTAATAATATAATATTTGAAATCGTCTACCCCAAAAACCCATAAAACAGTTGCCACACGGTAGGGGTACTGAGGTGGCTAATGCCAAAAAATTTTTGGTCCTTGGTTCTTGTATACACACTAAGTCACAATTTTATTTTCTACCCCCTTTAATACTGGTATAGAAGTGGCAATGGGGTGGCTAATGCCAAAAAATTTTTGAGGCTCTTTGATCTTGTAACCACACTAAACATAGTAAGTACAGCACTATGTCACCCCGAAAAAATCAAACGAAGTTTTACAGATTCTAGTTAATGATAATATTTTAGCACTATTTAAGAACAATTCACAATCTAAAAAAGAATAATAATAGTACATTATTCAACGAACATGTAATGGTGGCTCTTATTCAAGAGGATGACGTTTACGGCACGAGCCGAAGGCGAAAGTCGTCATCCATTCGAGTGATGAATACTGCCCTGCTATGACAAGCAGTCGTATCTGAGAAAATGTAATTTTAGAGAAATCAACTATTTTCTGAATTATGTTATGCCATCTACATTTCATAATTCATGATTTTCATTTTTGGCAAATAAATATGTGTCCCTTTTATCAGTGTAACCATATAACAAAACATTGTTATATATGTTAAGTTACGACAAATAAATCTGGTAATGATCGGATATGACTTTTGAGCTTAGTGAATAGGACTATTTTGTAGATACGACACATATTCGTTATATATATTCACTAGTTTCGCTTTAGATACGACTTTTACATTTTGTATAGTGGTGAGCATGGGCGCAGCCAGGGGGGAGCCATGCCCCCCCCCAAGCCGTCTTCCATGAGCCAAAAAATAAAGAAGCATAATCTCTATCAGTACAAAGCAGTATCCAAATTATCCCTTGAAATAAATATTTTGTAATTAATGCCAATATTATCTAGTAGAGGAATCTACTTCTCATCCTCTGGGGAGGCCGGTTCTATTGTCTCCCCCAGATGAATTTTCTGGCTGCGCCACTGGTGATGAGGATCACTAATACGGTGCAAATGCAATTAAAATCTCAAAAATTTTTTTGCAGTTACGACACCTTGTCTTAGCAGGGCAGAATAGCTATCACATGCTGTTATTATTAATGGATAAAACATATTTTATAATTTGGTTTCTTAATATTTTTGGCGCGAGTTCCATGGTTTCTTTTAAAGTAGTACTTTGACTAAAACCTCCATATCTCCGGGAAAAGAAATTACAAAGATTTTAAAAAAGCAAATTGTTCCTCGGTTTATGAACTTTTCCTTTGAGATTTTTTATCTTTGAGCTAGGAATGATATTTTTCGAGTTATTCAAAAACCGTGTTGAGGCTCCCGCTTCCGCAACTCACAAAGAAGGATCAACACAAAATCTTTTAACGTTCAGATCTTTTTTAATAGATGAGTTGAAGGGTCATACTATGTCGTTACGGAGAGAGGGAAAATTGTATTTGATGGCTAAAACGGAAATTCGAACCCACAGTAGTGTACGAAAAGTGACATTTTTTTACTTTCGTTGAAATCGATGACATTATTATATAATAAAACTAGTTGCATTTCTTGTACCGGTAATTTTATTATCACTTGAAATCTTTTTTTGACAACAAACTTGTGAAAATTAGTAAAAAAATAACCTGATAGTAATTTTAATATTACTTGCGCATGACAGTTTGAATTAAGATACGGCATCGCGATGTTTTTGAACTTTAAAACGTCTTTTGAGATTGCTCCACATAAACCGTCAAACAATGAATATGATTGCGATTGATCCTAGCCCATTGAGTAATGAATTATTACCCACGGCCGTGAGTAATGACTCATATTATTACGTCAAAAACGTATAGATAATGAATGAATTATTCAATAGAATATTTTTATTGGATAAATAAACATTCAGTAATGAATAATAAATACACAAGCGACTATCGATTGCCTGTTGCCAAAGCGAAATTTGGACCGAAAGTCCGGTATCCAAGATGGCGACCAAAACTCTGTTGCCCTTTATTTCCCTTGTCCGTTGGTTTAAGATAATGATCTAAACGTTTGCTTAGAGGTTTTCTCGGATGCCAAACACATTGCAATGCTTAAAATTTGGGTTTCAAGATGGCGCCCAAGATGGCTGCCGAAACTTTGTTGTGTTTACGTGCGTTCGGTGCATCTTATTGTATTTGGAGTGTAAAATCTGTCAGATATATAGTTTTTAGTGGTTGAATGTGTACTATTGTGTGTGTGTTACGTGTTTTTAAGTAATATTTTACACCTTCCGAAATACAATTTGGTAACAAAATTGTGTTACTGAAGGTAGGGGAGGCGCGTGTAATAGTAGGAGGGGGGTGGATAGTGGATGAACCCTATAAGAATTTCAAATTTGGTGCTAAGAAGCTGTTTTAAGGTATATCATACTTTAACCTTTCATTTATGCTATACAAGCAGCGTTAAGCCGGTAAGTGAATTTATTTATATAAATAGCATAATTTGAAAAATGCTTTACATATGAATTGAAGTGTTAAGTTCAACGGCTTCTGAACGACCTAGGGCACTATCCACTGACTGCCTCATCAAAAGCCAATGCAAAGAAATTCCTGGTACAACTCTACAAGGTTGGTAAATTTTTTTTTAGGTGTTTCAGCAAGTCCAACTTCGCTTTATTTAATGTTAAAATGTTTCTGCTTGTCTGAACGGGTGGGAAAAGACGTATCCAACGGGGATGAAGCCAGACATCAGCTTTTCGGTGTTGTGAAAAAACCTCCAACAAGCGATGCGCTACGACTACACCTCCTGAGATGCCATTACCAAGTAAAGATATGATGGCAAGCGGCGGCATACTGTGTAAAAAACGTTTCAGGTCAACGTGTGCGAAAATGCTCATCATGCCCAATCGGTGGTGATGGATCCTGAGTCATATGGGTGGAGGCTTCACCAAGACCAGTACATTCCCATCCTTATGACCCTTGAGCCCGTCCCCAAAGCCTGTACGGATATCCTAGCCTGTAATTGTTCATCCCAGTGCCTGAATACAATGTGCACGTGCAAGAAGAATAGACTGACTTGCACCAAGTTGTGCCACCGCTCTCGACAATGCTTAAACTCTTTAAATGGTTGATTTCTTATCTTCCTTGCAACCTTGTCATAAGCTAAAAATACTTGAATGATTGTTTTACCTTCTTTGCAATAAACAATGTTTGAACTTTGAAATAGTCGTCTTTTTATCTTCCTTGCTTCCTTGCTTACTTCCGAGCAACAAAGTTTCGGCAACCATCTTGTGTGCCATCTTGGAACCCATGCACACCAAACTTAAGGTAAGTAAATTTTAAGCATTGTAATATGTTTGACATCCGAGAAAACCCCTAAGTAGACGATTAGATCATTATTTTAAGCCAACGGACACGGAAGATATAGAGCAACAGAGTTTTGGTCGCCATCTTGGATATCGTACTTCCGGTCCAAATTTCGCTTTGGCAACAGGCAGATTCATATTCGGCGGGGTCGAAATACCCTTTTTTTTTTTTAACTGTTTAACGTCGGCCTATTTCCGCCGAAGCCAGGAGACGACCTACCCCCAACCTGGAAATTTTGCCGAACCTCTTCCCTTAAGAAGAGTAGGGATCTTTTACTTGCCTAACATTTAATAGACAAGGGACCTGCTTTACATCCCCTCCGAAGGATGGTATATCCACTACGTAATCCTCGTCTGAAATTACGTAACTTCCGAGTATACACTGATATACAATCCTCTAGAAGGTGGGACGAGAACGCTGTATTTCCCAAGATGGGAGTCCATCCAAGTACTAACCGCGCTCGACGTTGCTTCAACGGAATATCGACTGATATTCACATTGAAGTCGCCTCTACGTTCGCCTCCCGAAATACCCTAAAAACGTTGTTTTCCCAATTGTTACATGAAATGCTTCCTGCATTGTTCTTTTTTGAAAACGTGCCTAGTCTACTAGGAGCCCGCCGACCACTAATTGGGTGTCATAGGTTTACTCCCAAAATGTGTGAATTGTTGTTAATTTGGGGTAGTAGAGGACAGAAATGTCCATGCCAGCCCTTTTTTTTGCTACAGGGGCGTAGATTGTAGATTGTTTAAGGAGTCGCTTGGCCCTGGGCTTCAGCCCCCTTTCTTGCGAGGCTATCAGCCAATTCATTGCCTTCTATCCCCTCATACCCTGGCACCCACATCAAGGTAACCTTGTTGTTTTTTGCCAGTTGCTTCAGGGGCACATAGCATAAATTTCTGCTTGGAAGATGCTTGGGGTGTTACCAAGGGCTTTAAATAGCCTGCATTTAGGCCCTGCAGTGCCCACACCAACCCCTTCATCCATCTTGGATCCATACGTGTACCAGATGTGTGATTCTTTCTCCAACCGCAGTGCTCCGACCCTGCCCGCCTGACGGCTTTCAATCAGCACATCAACCGGGCAGTCAAAGTCATGCTTGATTGGCATTGAGTCACTGAATTTGGTCATGGATTCGAATTGGATTAACTCCAGAATCCCTAAGTGACCAACCAGGTCGCCTGGTCTGAATTTAAGTGCCTGATGCAGCCTTAAGACACTAAGTGCTGCCTCCTTCCTCACATGCAAATCCAGAGGAGGTAAGGCCAGCATTGCCTCCACAGTTGTTGTGGGACACGAGCACATTGCCTCTGTAGTCCCTAGACAGGCAAGGCGTTGCAATTTCTGCAACTTTCCTCTTGCTATTTTCTCTTCTGCTTCTGACCGCCACACATGATGGGTCTGACAACCGAAAGGTAGGACCAATGTATCATTTTTGGCTTCAGACCCCAAATCTTACCAAACAGACTACGATACGTCCAAATAGCCGTCGTGCTTTGGTAAGTGTCCTTTCTAAGTGCGAGTTCCAGGTAAGTTTTTGGTTCAGGGTTACTCCTAGATACTTGATTTCACTGGAAAAATTCAGTACTGTTCCATTTAACATAGGAGCTCTCAAATTGAGTTTTCTCCTTTTGGTGAATGGAACAATAACTGTTTTGCTCGGATTGACACTAAGACCCTCTGACGAGCACCATTTGGATACTATGTTTAAGGCAATTTGCATGTGGTTTGAGATCATAACCTCATGCCTGCCTCTGACAGTAACGACCAGGTCATCAGCATAGCCCTGAACTTTGAAGCCATAATTACTCTTATGGAGGAGATCGTCGACCACCATTGACCACAGCAAGGGAGATAAGACTCCACCTTGTGGACAGCCCCTAACTGCAGTCACGGTGGCCGACTCTTTCCCCATATCTGTAGTAATTATTCTGCTTTTTAGCATATAGTATGAATCTCCTGAGTGCGAAAATACGTGTGCCATCTTTGAAAAGTGGTAAAAGGGCCAGCTAGAGGGGTTGAAACATAGTATATGCGGTAGGAAGCTCCGATACGCCGTCAATTATCGGAGACCTTCGCATCACTTTTCAAAGATAGCGAATGTGTTCTCGCACTCAGGAGGTTCATACTTACCAAGTTTCTGATTACTAGTCGTAAAATGATATACATCAAATTGAGGGGTAATCAGTACATGCGGTAGGAAACTCCGGTACATCACCAATTACCGTGAATGGCAAGACCTTCGCACCACTTTTCAAAGATGCCGAATGTATTTTCACTCAGGAGGTTGATACTTACCAAGTATCTGATTGCCAGTCGTAAATTTTTGATATGCATCAAATTACAAGTGTAACTAGTGCATGCGGTAAGAAGAGCCGATACGCCGTCAATTTATCGTGAAAGGCAAGACGTTCGCACCACTTTTCAAAGTTGGCGAACGTTTTTTCGCACTCAGGAGGTTCATATTTATCAAGTATCTAATTGCCATTCATAAACTTGATCGTTTTTTTTACTTGGCTTTTTTCAAAATTGGGCGAGCGTAACGCCTCCTTGTACCACCCAAAATGAATGGGAGCTGGGTTCGCGATTTTTGGGGGTAAATTAAAAAATCCCTCCAACCCCCACGTATAAGCCTATAACTTATTTGTGACAGTTTGTTTCACTTTTACAAGTCATATTTCTTACACATTTGGGGACCTGCCGTACGTCCCTGTACCAAAAAAAAAAAGGTCTGGCATGGACATTTCTGTGCTCTACCCCAAATTAACAACAATTCACACATTTTGGCACACAATTAGTGGTCGGCGGGCTCCTGGTCTATTAGGATAAGTAAGATCGATAATCTTATGTGCTAGCATACAACGTTAATACACATAACTATTCGGCAATATAAGATACAAGATAAAACAAATGAAAAATTGTTGATTAATAAACGAATCAGGTCGCGCACTTGTACTAATACTGGCTGTAAAACTCCGGACGTCAACCTCTCGAAGACTAGAAAAGAAAATGTACCCACATTAGAACAAACGTAAAAACATAACTCTTATCGTCTACGGCACAAAAGAACTACTCTCGTAGTTGTTTCATTTAATTTACGTAGTTATCACTTAACAATAGTCTGCAATCACTGTTACAGCGTACTTGAGTAAACATATTATTCTTTACAAAAAATACATTTAGGAAACAGTAATCCGGCTTGATAAATTAACGTTCTATTGAGATATCACTTATTTTACACAATTTTTAAACACCATAAAACAAGGGCCACTTGCTTTAAGGATATAAATATATTAAGGGAGATCAATGTATTTAAATCTGTCATAATTTCTACGACTGCTCTCCAGTTTATCAGCGGTACTATCTTTGCACTGGGGTACAGATCCAAGAGGTCAAAATACTTCGTCACATCAGAATGCGATGCACTTCATACCTCAAAAGGCAATATGAGAGAAGTCTAGTTACCATAATTGATTTATATCATTCGTGTCATGCGTTCTAAATATTTTACCATGTTCCTTGTTTCCGGATAAAGCTAGTACGAGGTCTATACCGTTACCGTAGCATCTATTAATAGTAAGTAAGTACCTAGTAAGTTGTTTATTCATATTAAGTTTATGAGACTAGTTAGTACAGAAAAAAAATACAATAAAATAGTCATATTACAATAAAAGTACTAAGTACTAATAAAATAAAATAATAATAATAAAACTTACGATTGTAAATACTCATCTACAGAGTAAAAAGCATTACTAACCAAGTACTTAAACAGAGAGAGCATTTTTTAAAAGAGTTAAAATTGTCAAAGTGACCAAATAAGTGACGGGTGAATTTCTTAAAATAGCCGATTCCCTTGAAAATATGGGAATTTTGGCACACACTTAGTCTAAAAAGTGGGGTCCTGAGTTCGTTAAGTCTGCGCGTATGATAATTGTGAATTTCTCTATTTTTTAATAACAAACTTTCTTGTCTTTTTATATTGGTTACAATTAGAAATATATAAAGCGATGGTACAGTTAAGATGGACAGTGTTATAAATGCCCCTTTACAGTGTGCTTGCATAGATAGACTAGCCATACAACGAATGATTCTCTTTCGGGCTATAAACTCTTTGGTAATGTGAGATGAATTTCCCCAAAAAATCAAACCATAAGACAGACTAGATTGAACTAAGCCAAAGTATGCTAATTTTAGTACATTTAACGAGACAGAGGACTTCAGGTATCGAACGATAAAACATGACTTACTTTGTTTGCTCAGTATATTTTCAATGCGACTTTCCCATGTCATTTTACTATCTAAAGTTACTCCCAGGAATTTTGTCTTATCTGTATGAACAATTGACTGATGTTCAGCCTTAATTAAAATACTTGAGTTATGGGCAACGTTCTTTGACAAGAATGACATAAAAACTGTTTTACCAGCATTTAGCACAAGACCATTGCCGAAACATCATTTAGAAAACTCATCCACTGATGCATTAGCTTTAGTGACTGTGGTCTCTAACGAGCTGCTGGGAATTAAAAAGTTTTTATCATCAGCATAGATGACTGCTGCGTTAGGTGTTAGGCAAGAAGGAGGCATATCATTCACAAATATTAAAGAGATCAATGGACCGAGAATAGAGCCACACCAGTTGCCACTTGCCTAAAATCTGATTTATACGAATCAATTACAACAGTTCGCCTTCTGTTATTCAGAAAAGAGCTGATCCACTGATGAGCTAGTCCACGTATTCCCAATCTAAAAAGTTTTTCCAAGAGTAAATCGTGGTCGACTGTGTCAAAAGCTCTACTAAGGTAAAAAAATAAAGCTATTGGTTGTTCGTTATTGTTTAGTGCATTATAAATATAATCACATAATTTTTCAATAGCAGTTACTGTCGATTTATTTTTCCTAAATCCGTATTGATTTGAGTTTAACAATTTATGATATTCCGAATAGTTTATTAATCTATTATTAAAACAAAGCTCAAAGGCTTTTGCTAGTTGATTCTGTACACTAATATTTCTGTAATTACATGCTTCCATTCTCGATCCTTTATTTTTTATATATAGGTATAGATTTTGAGATTTTCTCGTTGTTTTAAGCGATAGTTCTTTAACTTCTGCTGAAGTGATAGGAAAAAGATAAAAATTATGTATAACATTGTCCTATAATATCAATTTAATATAATCACCCAGCAAACCAAACCACATCATTTTAACATCATAATGATGTGATTTTTGCAACAGTGACGTCGTCATTCTTGTTTGCAACCACGTGGTAATGCCGTCACAGTGACGCTAAACGGCCGCACTCAGCCACGTCGTCAAAAGTGACTTACTTATTTTCCACTTTTCAGCCACATCAGCACCACCCATTTGTAATGCAGATATGATCATATTGTGTACAAAAAATATATATTATAACAACTTGAATGTTACCACCCAATTTCTTTTAAAATAAATAAAAATAATCTATATTGCAACAAATAAATCTACTTTTATATTATGAAAAAATAACTCCATTGAAATTTTAAAATCACTGATTTCACTATATTTTATATTCGGCTCCAATAAAAAATGATGAATTTTTGAATAAATTATGTTTCCTCATATTGAATTTTTTGTTGTTTTATGTCGAAAAAAATTAGTTCATCAAAGTCGGATGACATTTTATACGTAGTGTGTGATTTTACATTCTGAACAACTTTTCTCATTTTTTTTTTCATTTTCAAAATAAAAGTGTATTATTTCTTAAATATTTTTTCAAAATCCCCCTGTATACCTAAAATTATTCTCATTGCATAATATATATAGTTACATATATAATTATGTGGCTGTATATGAGAATATAATTTTAAGTATACAGGGTGACTTGCAAACAAATATTTAAAAAATAATATGAATACACCTTTATTTTTCAAAATGAAAAAAAAAGGAGAAAAGTTGTTCAGAATGTAAAATCATACACTATGTATAAAACGTCAGCCGACTTTGATGAAATAATTTTTTTCGATAAAAAACAGTATCAAAAAATTCAATATGAGGAAACATAACTTATTTAAAATTCATCATCATTTTCTGTTGGAGCGGGGTATAAAATATACATCTTTCATCAGTGATTTTTGAGTTTCATTGAGTTATTTTTTCGTAATATAAAAGAAGACTTATTTGTTGAAAAATAGATTCTTTTTATTCATTTTAAAAGTAATGGCTTACTTCAGACAAAAAAATGTCATCAAAGTAGCCTGATATTGCTGAAATTTTACTCAAAAGGTATATTTCACACTCTTTTTACTTACCATTTCCTTACATTTTTCTTGAGACTTCGGAAAATATATAAAAAGGCAACGTAATTGTTTGATATTTGCGTATAAATCTTGCACGTATACCTAGATATTTTAATTGTTTTATATATTACTCACTAAAGTGGGGCCCCAGGAAAATGTCTCTAAGTGAAATAATAAAAATTAGATTTAAAAATGTAAAAAGTATTAAATGAATTTCAAGTGATCAATGAAACAAACATTTCCGAAACTATATATATTCAAGATATGATTACAGTTATATGCCTTATAATAAAAATTCACCTAGCTATTTCTTTCTTGATCTTCTTTGATCTCCATAACGGATTAAGTCTTTCACAATGTTCACATTCAAAGTCTGCGGGTTGGAACTACTTTTCATGCCACATCTAAAAATTTATAAGAAATAAATTATCATAGTTTAAAAATGTTTAATAAGATGTCATGTCATTTATGTCAGTAAAAATCACGGTCAGTAAACTATACGGTTGCATCATCCCACAGCTTTTAGACGAAGGAGCGCGCGGGGGAAGTAACCGAAAATGACGTAGCCTCTAGACCCAGCCAGGGCCGGCACTAGACATTTTGCTACTCACTCAATTAATGAACACTGATATAGACGACACCACCTAGAGATTAAAGCCACACAACCAGCTGGTGACATCACTGAAGGAAGGTTTTAGATATTGAGATACATAATACATTTGGACGTAATTAGAACAATAAAAATTACTTCTAATTTACTTCTACTAATTCTTATGAAGTAAAAAGGTACTTAAATTCTGAGGCAAAACTAACTTACGAAAAGCGTATTTGGTCACTCAAATAAGTGAAAAGCTAGCCTCAATTTTAGTTTCGTTTGATTTAGATTACGAGACTTAAAAATAATAACTCACCACAGAGTGCATAGAAATTTTAAAGTTTTCTCGATGAATAGCTTTAATCCATTTGTTTCTGAGTTTCTCATCTTTGGGAAATTTAAAAACGTGTACCTTTTCCCCGGTGGCATAATTACCAGTACAGCGAGGAAGCAGCATTTGTTTACCATTTTACACGGCAATTAAGTATTTTATAACTATCACTGGAATGTATTATTTGTTGTCTGTTTTATTAAAGTGGGTTTTAGATCACATTTACACGTTTAAAACACAGAATAAACAATAAGATACAATACTACTAAAATTCAAATACAACAATTTGTTTTATTTGACACTACACTTGACAGCCGTTGAAGCGTGACGTCATGTCAGTTGGTTGTTTGGCTTTAATCTCTAGGTGGTGTTGATAGTATACACTGGGACAACAGCAAACTAGTTTATTATACCGAACAGTGATAGTGCAACAAACAATATAAAAATAAACACACTGTCGTAGTATGCCAGACAAATTGAAAACACAACACGTGGCAACTAGTGCCGGCTCTGGATCTACCTAGACTTTGACCTTGACCTGAATAATTAAACAAATAAAGCCTGCAAGAGAGACAGATATCCTATGCCCATGCAAAAGATAGAGACAAAGATATAGGTGGCTACATGACGTAGGCGATAGACCCAAGTTCCCCCCCCCCCCCGCGCGCTCCTTCGTCTAGAAGCTACTGGATGAAGTAACCGTTACAGTTTAATGACCGTGAGTAAAAATAATGTTAAAGTTGAGTATTGGTAGTAGAGAGGCTGGCCCATTGGTAACTAAAATGGATCAAGGTTGCGTATTAATACGTGTACTTTACAAGGCAACAATAAAAAAAAATATTATGGAAACAGTAATTTTCAAATCTAAAGCGAATAATCTAGTTCCAGATCTCGTTAAAATACATACGTTACCAAATTTCAAGTGAATATCTTAAATGCTTCCAGAGTAATCGTGCACACAAAAAAAACTACAGGCAGACAGACCGACAACTTAAAATCTCGACGTTTCATGACATTCTAAGACTATTTGGACAATACAAACGTTCAATTATTTTTGCGTTACTAATAAAACACCACAGCTAAAGGTCAAAAGTGGCAGTTTTAATATTAGTATTTCAGATTTTGTTTAAGTGCGTTTAATCTGTTTATTTGGGTTTTACTTAGGTAATAGTAATAGTAAGTCTATGCATGGTCACACTATGTACATAATAACATTTGAAATGTACACTTAAACATTTTAAGACTGCTACTGCGTGTTCTGTACTTAATAATTTTTAATAATAAAAACAAACAAGACAAGTATCCAAATATATCACATTATCGAATTTCAAGTTCAACCACACACTTGTTTTTGTTATTAAAGTAAAATTAAATTGAATTTGGAACCATTTCTTTGACACTAATGAAATATTTTTAAAAAAGGCCGAGGCTACTTCGATTGAAAATAAACTACTATTTTGCAAAGCATGAATTAGCAATACAGATAAGAATTCAGAATTTGATTCTAGCAGGGCATGCAGAATACGGTTCTAAAATGATTTGAACTTCGTGGACTTATAAAACACCAAAATTTAAATTTCATCTAGCAAAATAACAAAGTTTCGATGAGAGTTGGCAGACTTAAAATGAAACAGTAAGTAGGTATAAACTAAATTAAAAATTAGGCAAAAAAAGTAACTGAAGGTGAAGTTTCTCATTACCGAAACAAGTATTTCAATATGAAATAATAAACAATAAAATCTTTCTTATAGAGCCTTATTATATACAGAAGAAAATTGGTAAAAAAAGCAGTTTTCACAAAATTCAAATGCAAAATGTCTAAGATTTTAGAACTTAAAATATAAACTTACCGTATTTTCTCTAATTGTACTGCCACTGTCAGTAACTCCACGAACTGACATAGTTTTAATTGTCTGTTTTACATTCTAAAATAGAAAAAAATATATAAATACCTATATTATTCCAGTCAAATAGGGAAAATAAATGGAAAAAAACTAGTAAAGTTTTGAAACTTGGCAGAGATGTTCATTAAGGCCCACTATTAAACATACTTAAAGTCCCCCACTCTGTTTCTTGCGTTTGAAAAAATGGTGCTCAGATTAAGTTATTTGCTTATGTCTCGCTAAACTTTTAATTAGAGATATCGAAATTATGTCTCCTATAAAAAATAAAGTTTATGAAATTCTCTACAAAAAATGTAATATAATTTTTTTCCATATCTGTTATTATAATCTTCTAAAATAAGAAAATTACATTTGATCAACGCATTTCTAAAAGCGGAAATATCACTGGGAAAAAAATAAAACTCGATATTATGATGGTTCTAGAATTCCGAATAACTTTAAAACATCCGTCTGTCAGTCTGTCGGTTTGTCCATCTGGCTCTCTTTACAGCACTTTTGTGAGTACGATAACTTAAAAGAGAAAAGTCCAATTTTATTGAAATTTAGACAGTATAGTACAGTATGTTGGCTAAAGGAAGAACCCTATTGATTTTGAAAAAATCGATTAGTAATTATAAAGGTTTATAAAACATTTTATGAAAAAAAATGCATGTGAAGAGTGTGTTGTAACACATTTGATACGATTCTACAAACAGGAATTTTATAAATGTCGTTTGATGTTTTATTTTCATAATTTTTATTTAATTGGGGTGATTGACATACTTACATACTTAGTATACTGACCATTTGGACAATCAAGATGGTATTATCGGGAAATCATTAAAATTGCAAGTACCTATGTCACTTAAATCCACGATCTTATCAAAGATTACAACACTCAATAATAATAGATTAGAAAAAAAGGCATATAACACTCTGTAGAGAATTTTATAACCTTTATTTTTTACATAAACATACTTTTGATATCGCTAATGGTTAGAGAGATATGTATAAGAAATAAGCTGAATTGGAGCGCCATTTCTCCAAGATGCCCGCTCGAGTGCAACAGTTTGAGCTGGGGACTTTTAGTATGTTTAATAGTAAATCCTAACATCCTTGCCAAGTTTCAACACTTCAGTTTTTTCCGTCAAACGTTGAAATTTGTTCCAATTTGACATAGTCCAATCAATGCTAATCTGAGTGCTAATGAATGGATCTTGATGAAACCTTGTGCAACGTGTAATGACGTTGATAAAAAAGTTGATTAGAGACAGATTAGAGTAGGAAATGATCGGTACAAAACATCTCTTTTATCGCGGGTTCCGTAACTTGTAGAGTTAAGTCAGAAATGAAAAAAAAAAAACAATATACTTGTTTGCCTTTTTTTGGCACAAAATAAGACGTTTTTACTCTTGTGAATTTTTTCGAAAAATGCATATTTTTCGAGATAAATAATGTACTAAATTATTTTGTCGTGCCTCACATCCACAAGAATTCTTATCGTCAGATGAATAATTATTCCTTAAGAAAAAAATTACATGATACATTTTTTTATAAATTTAACGATTTTTAATCTCATTTAAAGATAATGAAATAACGCACTTTTATGCACTGCTTGTTTACTGCACTCTATTCTTAAATGGCATCCGAAAAGGTACATCACGAATTTTATCTTCTTTATTGTTACGAAACAAATGCTTGTTTGAAAAAATCGCGCTTATGTTTCGAATTTTCATGTATTTTTGTGCAAAAAATGTAGTACATTATTTATCGTGAAAAACTGCCTGTAACTCGGAAAATTAACAAGTTACAAAAAAATTCCAAGAGACAAAAAATGTTTAGAAGACCTGAATGCACACTTGAATACATTCAAATTTTTAAGTTAAATCTTTTTAAAGCGCTGCAATTTCAAGAAAGAGGTAGTTTTTCATGTTTTTCCGGAAAAACTCGGTGAAAATACACTTTACAGAAAAGTTGCAAATAAATTAAAAAAAAGTCTTGTACTTCGATAATACATTCACCTGAATTTTTTCAGATTTTTTCCAACTTTTGCATTTCCCCTCCCCCACTTTTAGGAATTTTTGAGTGATCAAGTCTCGAAAAATATGCATTTTTCGAAAAAATTCACAACAGTAAAAACATCTTATTTTGAACCAAAAAAAGGTAAATATATTGTTTTTTTTTTCATTTTTAACTTAATTCTGCAAGTTACAGAACCCGTGTTTTCTACTCTTTTCGATCATTTCCTACTCTAACCTTTTTTTCAACTTTACAAACACATTGCACACATTTGCACATTGCACATTTACACACACATTGCAAACGCATTGCAAGGTTTCATCAAAATCCATTTATTAGCACTCAAATTAGAGATTTTGGAGATTTTAGCGCTTCGTTGACTGGACCAACTGGGATATTCGTTATTCGGGTATTAAAATAATATAGGGTACCTCTACTAGAGCAAAATAAATGAGGGTGAGTTTATCAAATAATCCCAGTCCTAACTTAGCCTATCTTAGTCTTAATTTTTCCCTAAAACATATCTGATATCTTAAGACTGGTTTATAAAAACTTGCCTTTGTCCTAAGTTGATCGTAAAATAAATACGCGAACTTTTCACGCCAATTGGAATTGATTTCTGATCTATTCTGTGGTATTAGCCCCTAGGAAAAATGTACCTAAAAATTTTAGGTTAAGTTAGGAACAATACAGGATTACGACTTTTATAAACGGCATAAGTACGGGTAACCTGTACATTTAACTTTTTAGGGAAAAAATTAAGACTAAGATAGAATAAGTTAGGACTGGGACTTTTTTTACACCTTGATAGGTAATAATTAATTCAAATGTGATTGCATTTTGTCGCAAATTGGAAAATACTTAAGTAGTTAAATCTAAAATAAGCTAAATATGCTCTACATAAAAAAATAAAGAACCAGTCTTAACCAACATATTAAATGATAAATTAGCTTAACTTGCTTTTTTCCCTTAAATTTTAATGGCGTCATCCATTCGGTGTCATGAAATATGAAATTATAAAAATAAAAAAGCATAATTTCATAGTAACAGTGAAGTTAAAACAAGCAGGTACTTACCTTTACGTAAAAATGTGTTGATATTTAACAAACAAAAACTAAAGGCATTAAACAAAAGTTATTGACATCAATGTCTACAACCCAACACAGACAAGTGTAAACTGGAGCACAGATACTGGAGATGACTGCGCAGGTGCGGAGAGGAAACGCCAGCAGTAGTACTAGACTAGTGGCGCTGGCGGCGATGGTCACAATTTAGTAGAGATGGGCAAAGTAACTCTTTTTACCGATCCGCCTCTTCGCATCTGGCTCCTATACACGAGCCGGCTCAGTGAGTTGACTCAAAAGAGCTATATGACTCACAATTCACTTAATAACCCACACGGTTCGTATGTCACATGTCATACGCGCGTTGAAAAGTTATATGAGCGGGTGGGGTGAAGAATGTGAAGATGTCATTTGCTGGCACAAATCAAGTCAGGACTCATGACTCTTGTCACTGTGGAGATTCGGAGAGATAATTTTTTACACACTTTTAGAGACAAATACGCGCATTTTAATTATTATAGATACCTACATTTGTAAGCAACTTACTTATTATATTAACTATATTCCAACATACATTTTAAGATGCCACCATCCAGAAAAAATAGCGAGATTTGGAATCATTTCTCTACTAAACAGTGAAAGTCGGTTCGCACGCCAATGTGCACCTACGCACACATCAAACACAATGCCTATTCACATTCACAAACATAATCAGCTAATTCAAGTGAACCGAATTATCTGAAGAACCGAACGACTCGTTTCTATTCTATTTGTCACCGACGTTCGAGTCGTGGTGACTCGACGGCTGTAAATGGGCCGACGTTCATGAAAAGAGCCGAGAGTCATGTAATTCGGAAATCGAGATCCGATTCACTTGACTCGCAGTACTGAGCCGGCTCTTTGAGTTAACTCGTTCACGAGTTACCCATGCCTACAATTTAGTATGAAATGGGGATATCAAAGTGAGTGGTGGATCAGTTAGTTACATCCACGTTATAAAATTTTTCATTAAAATGATGTGGTGATTGTGGACGTCCCAATCTCCACTCACATAGAAGTGGTTATGATGTGTACGTTCTGAAACGGTCCAAAGAGTGTCATCACAGTGATGAGATGCTCTGCCATTCACAAAATCCACCAAAATGTGAGTGGCTATAATGTGGATGTGGCGGAGTGTGTTTACTGGGCAGGTTTAGGACACTGAAAATTTAAGAAAAAACTATCAAAACCATTAGATATTTCCTGCTTATTAGTTAATATTTCATCATCAACAGTAATTTCCGTAATTGTCTGCCTTGGATTATTTTTTGCCTCATTTATAATTAGCCAACTTTCTTTCATTATATTTTGAGCGTCCCTTATTCGCATATCGTTGTAATTAGTCCTAGCGAGTATAACTTTCTCAGTATATATTTATTTTAGCCTCAGATACCTATTTTTACTGGCTTCATTATTTGGGTAAATTTTTTTAATAGAGCATTATTATAAAATGGTGATTAGCAATAATTTCTTTGTGACATTCTAGTATAATTAAACTGAAAGAAATATTTCATTGCAAATAAATGAATACTACAGAATTGCGGAAGAAAATCCCTCATTAGAAAGATCTTCCGTCATTTGGTGCATTGTTTTCCACCCTCCCACTGATTTAATCGCCTTGTGTTCTCTTAAATCTCAGGTCTAACTAACCTTCATAGTAAAGGAGTCATAACTTATCCCTCACAAAAATTCTTTTATATTTCGGTCAAACTTCATCTAATTTACATTTATCCTAATTGCAACCGAAGGTAATTACGTGAATTTTAGTCATATTAAATGTAAGAACATTTAAATCACACCAATATTTTAAATAAATATTGGAACAAATTTAATTACATTTTATCGTCACATTATTATGCTTCAAAATGGTGATGTCATCGACAAATAAAATGTTTCCAAGTCATTAATATACAGCTAAAAGAGAATTGGGCCAAGAATAGATTCTTACGGAACTCCGCAACTCAAGGTGGTAGCGCGTGCTTAAGAATATGATTTTGTAATTCGAAAATTTCTCCTGCATTCCTGAACCGATTGAAAAATTTGTTTGATAGGCTTTTAGAGACAACAACATATAATAATACTAGGCAATTGAAAAGTGAAAAAACATTTTTCTTTAATTTCCGCACAGGTAAAAAAAATGTTTCTTTCTTTAGTTTTCAATAGCCTAGTACCATTCTATAAAGTTGTCTCTAAAACCCTATAAAAAATATTTTTCAATCGGTTTAGGGATGTAGGAGAAATTTTCGAATTACGTTCACAGTACCACCCACCTTAACTGTACCATATTATGATTAAATATCATATGATAAATTTTATCATTCAACTTTTGAATTTTATTTCGAAATCTTTCTACCAGTTAATAAACATGTGTTTAGGAAAGAAAATAATAAATACACAAATAAATGAAATACCAACTTTATTATCAATAAATTAACAACAGAAAACTATATACAAGGCAGTCATTTTATCAATTTACCATTGGTAAGAAGCTCCAAGTCCGGTGAAAGTGGTATGAGCTACGACAGAAGCTGGAGAATAAGCCACTGCAGATTTAGTTACAACTGGACCAGTGGAATAAGCAGAGAGCACTGGAGAGGCGTGAGTAGCGTACGTAGCTACTGGAGCTATAGATTTTGCTACAAGAGGAGCAGAGTAGTGACTTACAATTGGAGTAGCATGAGCAGCGTAAGTCGATACTACTGGAGCTACAGATTTAGTTATATATGGCGTGGAGTAAGTAGATAAAACTGGACCGTGAGCTACAGCAACGGGAGCTGAAGCTTGATGAAGATAGGAACTGCTAAAAGCTGGAGCAGCAGAGTAGTGAGCAACAGCTGGGGCGGCAGAATACTGGGTAAAAGCTGGAGCGGAGTAGGTAGATACAACTGGAGCAGCATGAGCTACAGCTAAGGGTGCGTGAGCTACTTTGAGGGCATCGTTAGTAATACGGGTGTCAAATTTGCGGACGCTGGAGAAGGCACTGTCTACGGCTTTGGAGTAGTGAGATACGGACTGGGCACCTCCAAGGGAACGTTCTACACTTTGTTGAGATGATCCTACGGCTGGAGCGTGAATTGCAAATGGAGCAGTCGCATAAGTAGACACTACTGGAGCAGCATGAGCAACTGCAACGGGAGCTGAGGCTTGCTGGAAGTAAGAGGTACTAACAGCGGGAGCGGCGGAATAGGTGGCTACAGCAGGAGCACCTAAAAGTCCAGCGTTGGCATAAGCCAGGGCTGCAGCAAGTACGACGAACTAAAATATACAAAGCATTAAATTAGTATTTTTAAATGTAATCCTACATACACTCATGGACAAAATTATCTTCTAATATTTGCCGTCATTTTGAAATTGATTTTTTTTCTAAATTGTTAGTTCGATTTCAATGACTTTTTGGTTTTATAAATTAATTCTTCTGTAATAAAGAGCCATAGTAATTTACGGTAAAAAATATTTTTTTGTTAAATATAGTAAAATTATGATTTTTTTTAAATAAACGCTCCCTGTGGGAATCACCAACAGCAAAATTAAAATCTAGTTTTGACACAATTGTAGCCTCATCTTTTCTTAACATCTTCATTTCAGGTAAACTTTTTGAGTAAGATATATCGAGTGAAAAAAATCCAACATTTTTGTTTCTTGAATCCCATTTTTTTTTGCTAATCAACCAATTCAAACAAATTCGGTGCCATTAAGTAGATAATTTAGCAGGCTACAAAACGTTTAGTTCAGAGTAGCAGACATGAATAGATTAAAATAGTGGACAACTTTAAAAACTGAGATTTTTGTGTGGATTTTTACTTCCCTAGCTTACCGAAGCCTGTCTGTTGGCACTATATCTACAAAACCAGTTGACGGAGAAGAATAATATGTGGTAAGTAATTGAGGCTATTGCCAACGAAGAAGTGGGATACACTTCCAGTGAAAAATGTGAAGGAAGACAGTATTATTTGGCATGTAGTCAACTGCCAAAGAAGAAAAATTTTAAAAATATATAGGGTGGTCATCCTAAAATCAATAATGAAAAAACGTGACGGAGGGCAATACTTTGCATATATTTGACACAACTGTCAAAGGAAAATATGAAAAATACATACAGGGTGGTCACCTTAAAAAAAAATTAAAATGTGACGGAGGGCGATAACATTTATCATGCTGTCAACACAACTGTAGAAAAATATGGAAAACATACAGGGTTGTCACCAAAGAAGATAAATACGAAAAAATATGCAGGGTGGTCACCCTAAAACAAATAATGAAGAAATATGACGGAGAATAGAAGAAGACATTTTGCATGCAGTTACCAAAACTGTCACTGTCAAAATTAAAAAAAAAAATCATATCAAGGATGCCAAACACAGAGGGAAGTTTCCTGTAAACGCCTTTACAATTTTTTTAATGAGATGTTCTAAAAGAATGTTCCTTTTTGTATATTCCAAGGTCCAATTGGGTTAAATCAGTAAATTGGTCACGAAGAGACGACTAATTTAAAAAAATTAGTAGAAACTATTTAAATACATACATTGTAAATTACTAGGCAGCTATGAAAAACAAGTAAAAAGAAAGAAATAATGCCATTAGTGTGTTATATGTTATACCTTATGAACAGTTAAATAGCTAAAAAATGGCGTGCAAAAAAATATTTTGGATTTTTTCTCCCTTAATAGCAAATATAAAAATAAAAATGGGAAGAGAATATGGTGTTAAAGTTGGGTCTAAACTGAATTTTAACTTTGTTGCTGGTGGTTCCCACAGGGTAAATTCTTGATCGAAAAATACAGCTTTATGGTTACACCCTGTATTTAAAGAAAACATTTTTTTACTTAAAATCAGCACGGATTTCATTCCAGAAGAGTCAACCTACAAAACAAAGCAAAAATCATTAAAATCGGACAACTGTTTAGAAAAAAATCCACTACAAAACTATTAGACTAGGACTACTTATTTCTAGTACAAATTATCCTTACTTTTAAAGCCATTGTTATGTACTGTAATCTTGTTTAAAAGAAACTGATGCATTGTATGCTATTTGGGCGATTTTTATAGTTGTCTAAATTGCATAATTGGAGCCTCAGGTGTGTGATCCACTTTCGCTCTCTTTGAAGGTCTGGGTTAGGGCGGCTACGGCACCTCCGCGTCTCTTGTGCTCGTTTTATACAATAGATTTCTTGCTTGAATTAATCAATCAAACAGGTAGAAATTTAAATAGATCCAATATCTCAATACATTGAATCGTTTGTCATTAATTTTCTATAAGTCTATTTGCAACAAAGCCATTCTAGAGGTTTATTTCCTAATTCTTTTTAAGAGAAGATATATTGCATACATTTATTTGTTTTACAATAAAATTAAATTTAGAGCTTAAGGTGCAATATTGTCCAACGTTGAAGATATTTTACGTATCTGCAAAGTAGAAAGACACTATTAGATAATAATATATTGAATTATTAAGAATACAACAAAATAATTGTTTGGGATTAAAAATTCACTAACATTTTATTCGATTATAAAATTCATTTATACCAGGAATCTCTGAAGACAGATACACAGTAAACGTACAAGAAAATTTGAATTTGCAGATGGGCTAGTTTCTAATTTGTTACTATGCATCTAAAACGAATTCGGGTAAATTTTTAGCCAAATCGGTTAATATCTAGCCGGACCTCCTTGAAAATGAAGGAAAAGGCCAATTTTTCAATTTTTAACATTTTTTATGACTCTTTATTAATATCAAAACGCGTTTGGCAAAAGTTTTCCAAATAAAATATTTTTAAGTTCCAGTTTGTCACTAAAACGTAGAATTTGACGAAATGAGGTTTTTTGTATAAAATTTCTAATTTCTCTGGAACTGAAATAGTATATTATATTACTAGGAGTAGAACGCACTCTTTTTTTGTGTTGAGCCCAGGATTTGCGACTGAGGCGAAGCCGAAGCCGCAAACTGGGCGAAACACAAAAAAAGGTGTTCTACTCCGTGTAATATATACTATTTTTTCTTCAAGCGTATTAAAATGCAAAAATTCATTTATTTATCATAAATGTACAAATATTCAAACTACAGTCTTACATGTTGACACAATATGACAAGTGGCTAGTGGATAGCGCGCCACCGGTGGCTTTCGGTATTAACATTATGTTACTAGTAAAACAATACCCACTGCGGTGGCGCTTTCGGAACTAACATTATGTTACTAGTAAAACAATGTCCACTACGGTGGCGTTCGGTACTAACATTTTGTTACTAGTAAAACAATGTCCTACTTCTACTTCTGTTTTTGGTGACATAATTTAAACATTTTAATACGCTTGAAGAAAAAATATTTTATTCGGATAAATTAACTCCTATATAAAAAAGTCAATAGTCACATTTTGTCACTTTGACAGCGATAAAAAAAGGTGCATCGTTCTCTATCACGATAAAAATGCCTGTTCCTCAAAAGCAGAGTATATTTAGTAGTCGCACGTCATTTTAAAGTCTGTACTGCTATAATTTTTAAGTCTTGTGGAAACTATACTGTACGATATGAGTCGTTTTGAGAAAATTATAATTATTTCTAATCGTTGTTGTTCATTCACATATTCTGTCGTTAATTTATCTTGCCAAAAATCACTCGAGCTTTTCTTTTATGGATAAAGGGTCTAGCCGTACTTCCATGGCGAAACTGCCCCCAATAGGAACCTATATCGTAACCTACGTTATATTGTAGAGGGCGCGAATAGTAGTTGATCCAGTAGATATTAGCTCTATATCTTAGTTAATTGAGGAGCTATTAGAAAAAAAGTGTCCGGAGACGACTTTTTTTCAAAGCGATATATCTTAGTTAATTTTAAAGCTAGGAAAATAAAACTAAATGGCAGTGTTATGGTACACTTTACAGTTTATTTTATAGCATTTCCTATAGGCAAGCCTAAATAAAAGTATTTAAAAAATGCAAAGAAAAATTTTGTCAATCGATTTCTATCAGATCTAATTGAATTACCACTTTGAAAAAAATATATAATAATTGTCTATGTCTTGCCTAACAGCATGCCAAGTTTCATTAAAATCCAAGAGGTGCAACATGTCGAAAAAAAATTTTAAATAAGTTAAACGACCACTATGTTGACGCTTCTAATTTCCATTACGTTTCATTAATCTTTGGAAAAGTTACGTTTTGACAGCTCATAAAAAGTATATCAACGGTTTGTGGTGTCAACTAGAATATTACAATTTTTTTTTTATCTACTTTTATAGTGACTATAGTCGGTCTCAGTTAAGAATGCAGTTGTTTACGTTATGAGCGGAGCACAATTTACACAGGATATGGAAATTCCCAAGTAAGTGGAATCCCCCCATGGCTGACTCAAGCCAGTTGGTACATAAAATAAAAATTAACGGTTTAAATTGGCTTTTATTTGGCACTTTTCTTTTATACAGTGTGACCCACTTAAGATCGCAATACCCCTGTATACCCGTTAATTGATGCTTGATTAACTTCAAATTTTGGTGGTAAGAAAAGATCGATAAGGTGATTCTTTGAACTTGGTAATATGTGATATATGTCAGTAGCGTGCAATTTTAAGGGGGTTTCAAAAGCCGATTTTTCAATAAAAAATATTAGGGATTTTTTTAGAAAAAAAGTACTAAGGTATTCTTAATCAGCATCTTTAGAAACCCCTTTGTACAAGATTGCATCGTAGTGGGTACAAAGGTGTTTGAGATAGTGGCTGTCAAAAATACAATTTTTTTCAACCAAAACTAAATTTTTGTAAAACGGATTCCCAAATCAAAAAAATCTATTCTTCATTTTTTGTTCAGAATAATGCATTGTACTAGACTGAATTGATTTTATAACAAAATAAGAAAAAAAAGTATACAGTGTGACTCACTTAAGATCGCAACCGTATACGCGTATACCCTTTTTTTTCTTATTTTGTTATAAAATCAATTCAGTTTAGTACAATGTATTATTCTGAACAAAAAATGAAGAATAGATTTTTTTAATTTGGGAATCCGTTTTACAAATAAAAATTAGTTTTGGTTGAAAAAATTGTATTTTCGACAGCCGCTATCTCAAACACCTTTGTATCCACTACGATGCAATCTTGTACAAAGACGTTTCTAAAGGTGCTGATTAAGAATACCTTAGTATTTTTTTTTCTAAAAAAATCCCTAATATTTTTTTTTGAAAAATCGGCTTTTGAAACCCCCTTAAAATCGCATGCTACTGACATATATCACATATTACCAAGTTCAAAGAATCACCTTATCAATCTTTTCTTACCACCAAAATTTGAAATTAATCAAGCATCAATTAACGGGTATACAGGGGTGTTGCGATCTTAAGTGGGTCACACTGTACATTGAAATTGAAATACATTGAAATTATTTAAATCATATTGCAACATATTTTATTTAGAGTAATAAAAGCTCATTATAGACGTAAATCCTCTAAAAATGTCAGTGTTATAAGAAATGGGTAAACCTACTACTTGCTTGTGTTCGATATCAGGCGAGCTGTTCTTGTCTCTGCCGTTCTATAATGAGCTTTCATTAATCTAAACAAAATATGCTGCAATATAAATTAAATAATTTCAATATATTTATAAAAGAGCCAAATGCCAAAAAAAGCCAATTTAAACCGTTAATTTTTATTTTATGTGCCAACTGGCTTGAATCGGCCATGGGGGATTTCACTTACTTGGGAATTCCCATATACTGTGTAAACTGTGCTCTGCTCACTGCATTCTTAACTGAGACCGACTACAGTCACTATAAAAGTAGATCAAAAAAACATTGTAATAGGCTAATTCACACCACCAACCGTTGATATACTTTTTATGAGCTGTCAAAACGCAACTTTTCCAAAGATTATTGAAATGTAATGCAAATTAAAAGCGTCAACATAGTGGTCGTAAGGTGGCGGTCCACTTACTTTAATTTTTTTTTCGACATGTTGCACCTCTTGGATTTTAATGAAACTTGGCATGCTGTTAGGCAAGACACAGACAATTACTATATATTTTTTTTCAAAGTGGTAATTCAATTAGATCTGATAGAAATCGATTGACAAAATTTTTCTTTGCATTTATTAAATACTTTTATATAGGCTTGGCCCATAGGAAATGCTATAAAATAAACTGTAAAGTGTACCATAACACTGCCATTTAGTTTTCTTTTCCTAGCTTTAAAATTAACTAAGATATATCGCTTTGAAAAAAAGTCGTCTCCGGACACTTTTTTTCAAATAGCTCCTCAATTAACTAAGATATAGAGCTAGTATCTACTCTATCAACTACTATTAGCGCCCTCTACAATATAACATAGGTTACGATATAGGTTCCTATCGGGGGCAGTTTCGCCATGGAAGTACGGCTAGACCCTTTCTTTTTAACTCAAAATTTTGCCAATCAGTAATTTTGCTCCAAAAACTGACATTTGACAAAATCGCTCGACCTCCGGTCTCGCGATTTTTTCGTGTCAGTTTTTCTCATAAAATCACTGATTGGCAAAATATTTCGTTACAAAGAGAAATTTATCCGATAAAAAAAAAGCTCTTGTGATTTTACTGTTGATAAATTTTGTTATACCTACGCGTTTAAACGTTTCAAATGTCAATTTGAAAAATGTTAAAAATCTAAAAATTGGCCTTTTCTTTCATTTTCAAGGCCATGGGGGCTCGGCTAGATATTAACCGACTTGACTAAAAAATTTACCCGAATTTTCGTGTTTTTCGGCCCACCCTATTACACAGTTTATACATCAGAATCTTAAACTAATTAAATTGTACGTAAATGACGGAACTAAGACGTCACCAAAGCCCACTTTTCAATAAATACAATCTTTCCTTTTCAAATTGGGTTTGTTTTTAAAGAATTTTTGAGATCTATGCGGTAGTTTTCTCTAAAACGGTTGGCATTATCAAGTTCTATCAAGTGAAGGTATGTAGAAATGACTTCTGCATGAGATTTTCTAGTCAAAAGTGCCACTACATTTCATAAAAAAAAAAAGAGGAAAAATATTCATCATCAGATATAGCTCATAAAGAGCTCTCCATGGGCTAGCGTGATGTAATACATGAATTATTGTTTCTTAGCTCAAAAAGTGTTTCCCTACCATATTGGGAGAAAATCGGTCAAGAGGTAGTTGAGATATTGCAAAAAAAGAGAAGAAAAAAAAATACAATTTTGACACCCTGCATCTTTTTCCACAGCAACAATTTACTAAAGCATGTTTGGTTATATCCTCATATTTTGGTCCAAAGAATCTACTCTTGAACTATGACCTATTATTAATGGTCCACCCTGTATGTTACACCTAAACTATTTTATTTTAACCTTACCTGTGTGCTACTGGAATTAGCTTAAAAACTAGTTTTTGAGCTGCAGTCGGGCGTGGCCGACTGCGAATACCTATTTGATTCATATTTTGCACGGACCCTTTTCTAGGGTGCAACTGAGATTAAGTACAGTCAATATGTTCTTATTTTTATTGTTAAAATAGGTATTCGCAGTTGGCAACTCCTCCTGGCTGCAACTTTCATTCACTTTGTACTAGTGTCATTGAATATATCATTTATACCTTTTAATGTAAAACTGATATATCACCTAATCTACGTAAAGTTTGTTTGAATCTAAGAAACACGCTGTATGGTAGATTTTCGATGTTTTATACATTTTAGCATTCTAGTCACGTCGCCAACTAAGGAAAAAAGCTTGGACCTTGAATGAGGGTACAACTTTTATTTTATGATTGATTCTAGTCTTGTTTGATATACTGAACCATAATCCGTGGGGTGCCAGAGTGGCACCCTTGGGCAATTTAAACTATTGAAGGTCAAAGGTCACGAGGGTAAAAAAAGCTGAACCACCCATTTTATTGCGAATTAAGAGAAATAGGTCCACCCAAATCAAATATTTGTAGTAAGATATAATAATATTGTGTATTATATTATGTATATTATATGTATATATTATATTATATATTAAAATAAAATATTTCTGTCAATCATCTCTATGTATCCTTATTTTCATAAGGATAATAAACCAAACTGCAACGAATTGCTAGCCTGGCCGCGTTATGTATAGAAATCACATTCTACAACAAAACGCTTGGTTTTGATTGAAGCAAACACCAGCCGAAAGATTTATTCCTAATTAAAGGAACTTTCATGCTAGTCATGCTAGTGTTTGCTTCAATCAAAACCAAGCGTTTTTTTGTAGAATGTGATTTCTATACATAACGCGGTCAGGCTAGCAATTCGTTGCAGTTTGGTTTATTATCCTTAGGAAAATAAGGATTCATAGAGGTGATTGACAGAAATATTTTATTTTAATATTTTTGCCCTCTAGAAGCATGTCTCTTGAACTACTATATTATATTTATTTATTTATATATTATTATAAAAACACCTAATCATACATTTCCAGATATATTTCGACTATATTTCGGCATCAGTGGAATTAAAATTAAAAATAACATAATATACAAGATAACATAAAATGGTAGAATTTTAGTAATTATTAATTTTAATTCCACTGATGCCGAAAAATAGTCGAAATATATCTGGAAATGTATGATTAGGTGTTTTTTATAACAATATTATAAATGTATATAAAATCTAAATGAAAGACAAATAAGTTTTAAATATTCATTTATTTGATAAAACTACAATAGTTAGATAAATGTTTTAATAGAACTTTGTAACGTTATTCAGAGTCAGAAGTGGACATTTCACTCTCACTGTCGTTAAATTGAGTTTCCTGAGTCGTCACATTGCCACACAAATCACCACCTTCACATGCGCAAAATTCTTTACAAGGAAGACTTGCATGGGCACAACTGCACCTTGCTGTTGAACATGGCTTCTCACTTGAACAGCTACATCTTAAACTCTTCAGCAATTCAGGTGGTGCCAATCCTTTGTTACTTGGAAGTAAAATGGGTACCAAAGAGTGTGTTTGTTCATCCTTTTTCCATCCATAATCAGTTGGATTCAAGGGCGGAGGGAACGAAGATGCTGCTGCGTTCCATGTGCATGCTTGCAAATGGCATCGTTTCACGTGAAGTTCATATCCCTCTATTGTCTGGGGGAGATTCTCAATTTTAGGAGGGTTTTTTGTTAGACAACCACACTCTGTATCGAACATCTGTCATGTTGTGAACTTCCTTCTTGTATCCGTAGCAATGTGCAATGAATTTTGTGCATTCTACACAACCTAAATGCTTAAGTTCAACACCAGATCTCAGAACTTTTATGGCTTTATTCTTTCCAATGCCAAAAAGTTGTGAAGTAGTATCACAGCCAGTGAGACAATGTACTGCTAATAGTGAGTCTGCTTGGGTTCCTAGATTACTAACTGTTGCCGCTATATCTGAGAGCTTTTCTTTGTCAACTCTCTGTAGTGTTGACAAAGCGTAATATACCGTCACAAAGATATGCACATAATCAAACATTTATCTAACTATTACACTTTTTCAACACTGCAAAAAAGCGAATCCTCACTTGATTCTGCTTAAAATAACATGCTGGTAACACTTCTTCTTAAAAAATAAATATATGTATGTATAATAATATAATATAATAAAATACAATATAAATAATATATATTATAATATCCTAACTACAAATATTTTATTTGGGTTGACCGATTGCCCTTAGATCGCAATAAAATGAGTGGTTCAGCTTTTTTGACCTCCGTGACCTTTGACCTTCGATATTTTAAATTGCCCAAGGGTGCCACTCTGGCACCCCACGGGTTATGATTAAGTATATCAAACAATACTAGAATCAATCATAAAATAAAAGTTGTACCCTCATTCAAGGGTACAAGGCTCGGCGACGCAACTATTCAATGTGCTTAATTAAAAGCCTCAGTAACTTTTTGATCTAAAATTCTAACAAAATATAGCTTATATCGCACATCCCGAGAAAAAGTGTAATAACTCAAAATTTTTAGAAATAACTCTAATAGCACACGATGTCTGCCGGACGTCCATTTAATGTACTGACGTCCATGGACATAAATTGGACGACCACCGAACGTCTATCATCGGATTTACTTTGAAATTGTGCGAAATGGACGTCCTCTGAATGTCCATATAATGTACGAGAAGTATGTACATTTTATGTCTATTATTGTCTATATAGGGAGAGGAGATGGACGTCTATTTCGTGTCCGTTGATTTAAGACGTTATAATTACGATGTTAATGTTAGTATTACTCAACAAAAACAAAAAAACGTTAACAAAACTGTTTTTTCAATTTTACAATGTTTTTGTTTAATTTTAACCTTTTCTGTAAATTATTAATGATATTATTTGGTACTAAACATTTATTAAACCTCTAAATACTTACATTTCGAAATAAATAGCTATATTAGTCTAAGATCCGGCAGCTTATTTGTGCAGGTATCGAGATCTTTTAATAAAATTAGATTAAAATGAAAGATTAGTAATAACAATACTAACCAAAATCTAGCCGTTTCCTACTTCAACTATACAGCCTTTAAGTAAGTAGTAGTATATATGTTCAGTGGCTGAGTCAGTTAAATCGTTGACTTACAACTCGTGAGGTCGGCGCCGGCGGTTCGATCCCTACTAATTCCGTTTTTTTATGATATCCTCAGGGATGTACAAATATCGTTCAAGGTTGTGACATTTGGAAGTCCCTCGGATGCCCGCCGGATGTACTTTGAACCAAAAACGAACGTCCATTTGATGTCCTGCCCACATAGCACAAGATATTCTAACAAAGATGTGTAAATGTCCTCTACGAAGTACATATATTCGAAATAATATTGTATTGTTCCAGGAATATATATAATTTAACATGTTGATACTAGAATATTTCATACGAATAATAAAATAATATTCTTTCTGAACAATAGTATAATATTCTTAGTATATATATAATTTTTGAGAAGGAAACAATAATATTCCAAGAAAATAATACAAGAATATTCTTTCTGAACAATAGTATAATATTCTTAGTATACATAAAATTTTTGAGAAGGAAACAATAATATTCAAGGAAAATAATATAAGAATATTCTCTCTAAATATTTATTAATTTAATTTTAATTAATATCAAGATAATATGGTAAAATTTCTATTATATTTTTTATATATTATAGGTAATAATATAAACCTACATAATTTTGTTATTATAATACCAATATATTATTATTACCACTATTATCTATTATTAGAAGATATATGATTTTTGAGAAGAAGACAATAATATTCCAGGAAAAATAATACAGGAATATTCCCATTAAACACTCAAACGTCGGTTGGAACTATAGGTAAGAGATTGCGTCAAATGCCAATTATGTAACAATGTCAGCGAAGGCAATTAACTGTTATAAGTCACGTGTATTTAGAATTAATCGCGTATTTATTGGTATTTGACTCATTTCGAAGCATTTCCAAGTTTGCGATAGATTTTTGTAGATAAATTTGGTTATAAGTCGCCGACTTAGTCCTACTACTGGTCTATGAGTATTCACCTAATAATTCGTATTGGCAATCTAACATAATTCTCCGGTGTGATAACTTGAGATAGAATCTTACATGCAATATGCGCTACACTGATGATTCTGACGATAACCAACAGTTAAAAATCGACAGTTGTAAGCAATTATCGTGTCTCTTGTTGTAGTTTCGGTCCATTCTGGTATCGTTCTCGTATAATAAACAATAAGTCAAGAAAATAATCATATATAACTGGTAAATGCCATTTCAGTTTAAAATTGGTTATAATTCGTCAATTTATTATTACATATTATGTAATGCAACATAAAAATCCAATAAAATAAGAATTAATCTGTATGTGAGAATAATATAAGCTTATACCCATAATATTCATGAAAGAGTGGAATAATAATCTAGGAATATTCTATTGAGGGGAAATATTATTATAATATTTTTAAAATATTCCTAGAGTAACTTGATTATTTCTATAATATGCGTTTTGGATAATCGTAGAATATCTATAAACTGTGCCATTTGGATAAAAAAGAATATTCCTGTAACGTCTGGAATATTTAAAAAATTTTTAGGAATAATCAAATCTTCCAAACGTATAATCAATGAATATTCCAGGAATCAAATTGTGCTATCTGGGTGTATGTCCGTCGAGGACGTCCTTTAGATATCCGTAGTATAATTGTCTTGTAGTATAATTGTCTTCAGACCAGTATAAGTTGTAGCAGCTCAATTACACGAGACAAAGATTTTGGGTTGTCATGGAAGAAGAAACAAAAAAGAAAAAAGCAAAGAAACAACATCTATATTATTTATGATATCAACAATTTTTAATTTTTGCAAAATGATGAAATATTTTATTTTAACTTTAATATATGTTCTCAATTAAAATGAATTTTTATTATGGTATATCCTACCACATAAGTTATAATCATTTAGATCTGATATAATGTGTGCTATTAACCTTTAAGAATTTAAAGTGTAGCTTTTGTTCTCCTGTAAAATGCACTTTTTACCTATTGTACTTTTCTTCGGGATGTACGATATTGTTGGTGAAGTTTATTTGTTTATACATTACCACATAGTTTGTTGTAGGAATTATTTATAGATGGAGCCACTTCTAAATCACTGAAACCTTATATTCTAATAATACTAAACCATTTATATCGAAAACTTTATTCAAATATCGAGGTTTGTTGCTCTTGACTTTGAAAGAGCATTTGGCAAAGTCTGGCACCCGGGACTGCTTTATAGACTCTCCATCGCGGATATCTCCACTCGAATTATTAAAACAGTTCAGAGCTACATTTCTGACAGCAGATTCCGAGTGGCAGTTAACCAGGCGTGCTCTCCTTCCATCCCCATCTTTTCTGGAGTTCCTCATGGCTCTGCCTTAAGACCGGTGCTCTTCAATATATATTCCCACGATATCCCTACACCCAATGACTACCGTACGACCATATGTCTCTATGCGGATGACACAACCTTGCTAGCGACCTCCAAAAACTTCGAACTCATGACTAAACTATTGCATGAACAAACCAATAGAGTTATAGAATTTTACTCCAACTGAGGATTAAAAACTAATTTTCTATAAAACCCAACCAGCTCTCTTCACCAGAAAAAGAATATCACCCAGAACTACGTTAAAATTCAATAATGGAAAGAGAATATAGAATACCTCGGGTTAAAACTTCATAGGAAAATGAATTTTATAGCTCACGTGGACCACGTTAGGGACAAGGCCAGAAAAAGAATCAGTTCTATATTACCGGCGCGGTAGCTCAGTCGGTTAAGGCGTATTGAGTGGCGAATATGCTGATCGACTGTCTACCGCGCTTTGGGTTCGACCCCCAGCCCCGGTATTGACAACACCGGTGGGTATGGATGTATGTCTGTGTTTTTTCAAATGTGTAACCCCCTTCTGCACAGCCTTGGCTTTGGATTTGGGGGTTGTCTACTATCTGTGATGTGTTTATGTTTTATTTATTTATTTATTTATTTATTTATTTATTTATTTATTTATTTACGTATAAATACATTTACATATTGTGATACTAATCCTAAAAACTTAACAATTGAAATAAACATGAAGAGAAAAAGTGAAATACAAAGATAAGATTGAAAGTAAATAACAACAATAACAAAAATTACTGCAGTATAGTGCGTTTAGCCTGGTTTTTAAAACCACCAAGAGATTTACTAAATAAGTCAAGTTCAGTGCAGTATTTGTTGACTGTTGAACTTATTCTATTCACCGGACTGAACATAGCGTAAGTTGTTCGACAATAAGGTACAGACAGAATTGATATATTTCTAGTATTAAAAGATGGTACATTAAAACGCACAGACTCCAAGCAATCAGGAGAACTGATGTAGTTATTAATAACTTTGAAGGCGAAACAAACATCGTAATATTGACGCCTGCTATGTAAGGAACTAATTCCCAAGTATGATTTTGCTTCTTCGCAGGTTAAGAATATACCCCTCGTGCTCAGTTTATAGCACATAAATCTGACAAATTTGTTTTGTACAGATTCAAGTCTGTTGATATATTTGTTGTAGTACGGTGACCAAACAATGTTGCAAAATTCCATAATAGATCTAACTAGAGATATATATAAAATAGTTAATGGTCGAGGATTTGAAAAAATCATGAGCCATTCTCTTAAGAAATCCTGACATTTTATTTGCCTTCCCAATCATGTGTTCGAAATGCTCAGAAAAAGAAAGTTTAGAGTCAAATATAACACCTAAATCTTTCACCATGGTTACGTTATGCAAGCTCACGCTATTAATACTGTAGTCAGGACTAATGGGTAACAACCCGCGACTGAATGTCATGGAATAGCATTTATCAACATTAAGATGCATGTTGTTGTCTTCGCACCATGAATAAATTGAATCAAGATTTTTTTGAATCTGGGCACTGTCATTCAGACAATAAATATCACTAAATATTTTCAGATTGTCCGCAAACATTAAAAATTCACAATCAATATTTTTAGCAATATCATTGATGAATAAATTAAACAATAGGGGACCAATGTGGGAGCCCTGGGGCACTCCAGATGTTGCGGAGAATGTCTCCGAAGTATATCCGTCAACAAGAACCTGCTGGATTCTCTCAGAGAGATGCGACTGAATCCAAGATAATAAAGGAGGACCGACTCCGATTTTATGGAGTTTCTTTATAAGGAGAGAGTGGTTTACCTTATCGAAGGCTTTGCTAAAGTCCATGTATACCGCATGCACGTCAGCCAGAGATTTAACGATGAAGTTGGTATAGATATATAAATTGTCCACAGATCGACCTTGGAGGAATCCATGCTGCTCTGGAATGATGATACTACTTAAGGAAACGGATACATTTTTTTCAACTAACGACTCAAATAATTTCGGAATTGCAGATAGGATGCACACAGGTCTATAGTTATTGATAAGAGATTTGTTACCAGCTTTGTAAATTGGAGTTACGTATGAACTTTTCCAACATGATGGAAATATACCTGTTTTTAAGGACATCGAGAATATGAGGAAGAGTGGCAAGAACAGTGATTTGGAAGAGGACTTTAAGAAGATTGGTGGAATTTTGTCAGGACCCGCACCTTTGTTAACATTAATTGAATCAAGGGCAGTTTCCACATCTAAAGGGCTGATGTATACCTTATGCATATCAACAGTAATGTCAGGAGTGAAATTACATTCCACATCATGTAATGGACTGTAAACTGAAGAAAAATAGCTTGCAAACAAATTCGATATACCCTCACCGCCTTGGAATTATTATAGAACATTGAGAGGGGCAAACTGTCAGATTTTCGATTTAATTTAATAAAATTCCATTAACATTTAACGTTATCCGGAATAGATCTTTCAATAGTACCCACATATTCAGCATAACATTGTTTAGTCAATAAATTACATCTTCTACGAAGATCGCTAAAAACAGAACACACATCTGCATCGCCTGATTGCTTGTACTGTTTATGAGTTTTCTTTTTTTCACATATTAAATGTTTCAGCCCGGAACTGAACCAGATAGGATATTTCTGATCGCATTTAGTTCGTAGAGGAACGAACTTTTCTATACAATTCCACAGAGCATTATAAAAAATATCAACCATAGCATTAACATTGTCAGTATTAGAAAATAAATAATACCAATCGATTAATAACAAATGATTGTTTATCTGATCATATTGTGCTAAATTGAAAATATAATAAGTTGTAATATTAGCTTTAAGATATGTGTTTAGATCATTTGTTATTGTGATTAGCAAGGCAGGATGGTAAGAATCACATAATATTAAGGAAGCACATTCAGAAACTGACTCAACATCACTATTAGAAAAACACAGATCTAGCACAGAACCCTTTTCATTTAAAACACTATTAAATTGATTGAGACCGAAAAAGGTGAAATTATCACAAATTGTAACTTCAGTTTCACTTCTAACATTGTCTGGAAGTAGACCGATATAATCCTCAGACTATAACCATTTGATGTTAGGCAGATTGAAATCTCCGAGCACTATGACATTTTTCATACCAAACTGGTCAATAGCAGATTCAACTGAACGTACATATTTTTCATAAACCGATACATGGGTCATGGGAGGCAGATATACTGAACATATTACAAAATACGTAGTGCCAATTAGGAACTTAACCCACACTTCTTCAATAGATTTATCTCCAATCGAAATAGAATATGATGCAATATCTTTTCGTATTGCAATTAATACGCCACCTCCTCTTTTTTTACTACTTGTCAAAGGAGAGTGATCGGTTCTATATACAATATACCTATCATCTATAAATTCCCTATCAGCGATATTATTGTCCAACCAAGTCTCGACAAGAACTATAACTGAAAAATCTTCACTGAGAACTGCACAATAAAAGTCTTTAAGTTTTGTACGTAGATCTCTTATATTTTGGAAATAAACTGATAATTCATTAGCTATTTCTCTTGATCTCGCTCTAGCTGTGCTGCTAGATCCTGTCGAAAATTTGCCCATCTGGAATACCGGGGTTTCCGTGGGAGAAACTCTTTAACAATAGTTTTCTTAGGCCATAAATTAGGATGGAAAAGGTTTTCGGCTAATGATTCCTTTGCGCCAATTTTAAACGAGCAAATATCATTGTTTTTAGTTAGTGCAAAGCATTTAACATCTGAAATATTTAAAGTATTAACTACATAATCGCTTATATCATCTTTCGTGGTGTTTGGCGAGCAACCACCTTATGTTTATTACATACTCAGAAATGCCCTTATACACCTTGCTGCATTTATGTTCAAAACCTACATCAGACCTATTATCACGCCTCCCCTATATAATTCCCTATGCTGTCTAGAACTCAGCAAAACCGACTACAAATTGTCCAAAACGGTCACCAAAACTCCAATCCGAACATCGGCTCAACAAATACAGGACATCACTGGTACTTCCAAGTTAACAAATTTTATTCTAAAACGCTTAGTTCCCAACTTTGCAAATTCTCTTTTAGCTTCCAATAATCTAACTTTAAGTGACCAGCTCACAGTTAAATTTGCTACTGCTCCAACCCATCCTTCCCTCAGTTATATTTATAACCCCTAGGATTGTATCACCTCCCTACAATGTAATACTAACTTGTTTTGAGAAAAAATTCATAAGGAAAGATATAAAAAAAAAAACAAAACAATATAAAACAAAAAAAAACAAACAATATACTAAGAAAAATACTCAAAATATAAAAAAAGGACAATAACCAAAAAAGCCTACAAATATAGAAAATAAAAACAATAAAATTAAAAAAAAATAAAATTTTCAAAATATTAGCATCTCACTTTGCTAACAAGATAAAAGAGCCATCCAGTCTCTAACAGAAAATGTTAAAAGAGCCAACATACAATGAACATGTAAAAACCCCCCTATCTGTATCTCAGCTAAGTGTTATAACCATTACCAAGAAATCAAGAAGTATCTACAACTCAAAAGCCACAACCTAATAAATAGACATCTCAGAAAGAGCAAGATATTATATTAATATGCAACAAATTATGGCAAGCACCTAAAAGGTGGAAGCCACATGGATCGCCCTATGGGATCAAACACTATTACGTACTTTATTCTGAAAACGTCGAATAGTGATTAGCTTGGAACTAATGATCGGATTAAATGTTCATTATTCTGCAGTCGTATCGAAATTTTTCATATTAATTATATTTGCTAAATATAAAATACCCATTAACTAAAAAATACTTACATATCAAGTAATAATTTAAATGCTTTTAGATTTATTCAAAGCCGACGAGCCTATAGACATACAGAAGATATCCGCTGTACGTCCATTGTCCAGTATAGTGTAACAAATATGTATGTCCAGTGGATATTCTTAAGACTTTACAGTGGGTATCTTATGGACGTCCAAAGCTGCGACAAAAGAATATCCATAGGATACCCTATGTGGTTCATCTCTGCTCCTTAAGGATATCCGCATTATGCTCTTCATGTCCAATGCGGATATCCATAGGATATAAATAGGATATACTTGTGCTATGTGGGTGAGCTTTTCACAATAAGAGAAAATATCCGTCGTTTTGAATTTTGCAGCTTTAACGTCAGGCTAATATCAGAGACTCTTGAAACCTCCATATATCAAAGTTTATGTTAATCTGCAAAAACATTGTGATTATGGTAGCCTTATAGTGGAGTAAACGAAGATTTTCACTTCGGAAACATTTGTAACCAGGTAGACTTTGGTGAACAATATTCTTCAAGTATGCTAGAATAACGTAGTGAAAAGTCTACCGCAAAAAAGTGTACGCGTCCTATTTTTATTTAACAATTTAAGTGCAAAAATACGGTTTTTTGCAAATAACTTTTTAAATTTTATTTGTACGAAAAAACTGATAGCGCCATTCGAAAGAACGGCGGAATTTTACGGAAGAGACGTATATGACATGTATTTTGCGCATTAAATAGGAGCGAGTAGAAATTTGTTAATTAAGGTCCCAAGTGACGCTGCGCTGACCGCCCGCTGACGTTGGAATAGGCTTGCGGTAGCGCGCGCGCTGTAGTAAGTGGCTATAACTTTTGATTGCAAAAACAAATGATATGAAATCAATTGGAGATGAAAAAGTATCATTTCCTCGAAGTATTACTTCCACATCCAGTGGAAGTATAGTAACGACAAAAACATTTTTAAAAATTTTTATTGTTCAAATAGGCTTAGAATGTCATGAAACGTCGAGATTTTAAGTTTGAGAGAAAAAAAATTTTCTGTATGTCTGTCTGTCGGTCTGTCTGTCTGTCTACCTGTAACTTTTTTTTGTGCGCACGTTCACTCAGGAACCGTTTGAGATATTGACTTGAAATTTGGTACACATATGTACTTTAACAAGATCTAGAACTAGATTGTATTTTCATCTTGTTCTATTCCGTCGAAGGGTTGAGGGGTAAATTGGGGTAAATTTGGGGTAAATAAGTAGATCAAGCAGGTAAGAGTCCATAAAATTGGTATTTAGTATATACAAGAGAAGCTAATGTCTCAAAAAAAATTTTGGCATTAGCCACCCCCATTACCACCCCCACCCCATTATTAAAGGGGATGAAAAAAATGTGATTTAGTGTGTGTACAAGAACCAGAAACCTCAAAATATTTTTTTACTTCATCCAATCGCCACCCCCGCCCCACTACCGATGTGGGGTATCGTTTTATGGGTTTTTGGGGTAGAGCATTTCAAATATTATATTATTAAAGATCCATAAATAATTATTTCCACATACAAAATGTTTTCGTTGTGAGTGACTTGGATAGAAAATCTGGATGTGTAAGTAGTGATTCCTTGGGCAGCGGTTTTGCATGTTTTTAAATAATTTTTTAAGTACTTTAATTATTACATATGTAGCTTGAAAGCGGACCATTGCATGAATTAACGATTATTTAGTAAAAATCATAGTAAAATGAATAATTTATTAAAAAAAAAAAAAACTTGGATAGCACATTTAAAGGGATTATCTAAAATATGTATTCAGCCAAAGAAATTTAAAAAAATATATTTTAGGAAATTCAGACCTTTAAACTTGGTACTTTTCCGAAAAAAGACGTTTTCCGCTGTTGACACTAAATTTCAATCGTCAATATCAAAGCTTAGTATCGTGATATCGGCACTTTATAAGTCAATTTGAAAGTAAAGATGTGTACTAAAAGCCCCAATGGTTTATTTTATGATACATATGCGTTTTTATATTAATTTTTTTACGACTAAGTCGAACTATACGTTTTAGAAGAAAAAAAATCGAAAATTTAACACTATTAAAAGTGTAATAACTTAAAAAAAAATTATTTTTATTTGAATGCATTGAGGTGTTAGCTAATCTTGAAAAATATTTCTTGATTTTATTTTATTTTTTTGAACGTAATAACAATTAAACAGTAAAAAAGGCGAAAAATCGGTAAAAATACGAGCGAAGGTTTTAAATGAAAAATTAAGTTTACCACCACTAATAATTCTACTAAATATTACACATGCATAAATGGTGACTACTATGGCGTGTTTAAGTTGATAAACAATAGTGTGAAATTAATGCATTTGATTAAATCAATATTTTTAAAAAATTTCGTAAATTATTGAAAAATTCGAGAAGAATACAACAAGATATAATAACAACTACCAAATTCAAACAGAAATTATTTTTTTTTTAATTCATCAATGTGTACATAGAGGGCGATAACATATTCTTGACTACTACTAGCAAGTTCACCATCTAGCTCTTAACTAGATTCGTGAAAGTGGCTCCTTCGCTATGTTTGCTTGGCAGTACTTTGCCGCGCATTTTGTCGCCTCGTAAAATTAACGTGCACGTGGTGGTGTTCTTTATTTAAAATGTAGCTGACTTAAACTCATTTCGGTATCACTGCTTCGTGAAAGGTACTTCCGGAAAAATAAACAGTGCGAAGCTGTCTTCATTACCACCCACAGAAGATGCCTAGGAGTAGCGCTGTAAAAGAGTGTATTTGCAGATGCAAACGTGGATGGGTAAGCATTTACATGCAGAGAGCTGGGATTGGAAGAAAGTCAATGGTAATTTAGTACCTATATCAATGAGTCAACGACCTGCATCAGACGACATACTTAAGATGATATTCTGTAGCTACAAGAAAGGTTGCGAATCAGCATGTGGATGTAGAAAATTTGGTCTTTTTTGCACTATGGCATGCTCCGCATGTAGAGGCAACAGTTGTACAAATTGTTCTCCCTGCCAAGACATCGACGACTTACACGAAGAAAGCGACGAACTGGAGCAAGTACAATCAGAAGATTCAGAATGCTAAAAAGATTTATGTCCTTTTCGTTCAACGTGTTTATATTTAAAAATCAATTATCGGACAATCACTGTATGTTCATAAATAAAGTCTTTTTTTTATTACATTCTTGATTGAAAAACCGTATTGCATTGTAGTTTATAATAAAAGTATTTTTATAGTACATTGTATTTATTTATATTAAACATTTTACATTTATCTACACAATTTTTATGAATTTGATATCAGATTCGTCATCGGCATACCCGAAAATCCGTAAAAAACCATGAATGCTCATTTTTATGGCGAATTTCGCATATTCTTAATATGTTTCGGTCTGCCATTTGGTATCCGCCATTTTGAATTTTGCAAATCTGACGTCAAATTCGTAATCAACATGCACAAAAACCCCTAGTACCTGATTTTCATGATTTCTCCTCGGTTAATTTTCGAGATAATTCATTTAACAACTAATTTTGCAGTTTTTTTATATTAATAAACAAATAGAGATTTATAGTGTAGCGGCGTGAGCCCCCAAAGATTCATATTTAGCGAGCAACCTATCAATGGAGTAGAACAAAAGAAACTATATATGAAAATGTAGGTCATAACTTATCACATCAGGAAATGCATGTTATCCAATCTAAAAGTTGGTATAAGGGGTAGTTACAGCCCAGAAAGTAATTTTTTTTAAAACATGTGTTTTTACTTACCATTTTTACTCTAATTTGATAAAAATTCATGAGAGAGGATATTTCTTTATCCCAAAATGTTCACAATTATTTGCTGAATTCGTCCATATATACCAACTATATAAAAATCGCAAAACTAATCATTCACGGTAAATCAAAGGGGGAGTAACAGTGTGTGTGCTACGGTAAGTCTAAACTTCTATTGGTCATAACTTTTGATTTCACGCTTACCAAAATTCTGATACATACATAGAAAACTTTGTTATTCTCTTAGCTTTAATTTAAGTACAAATACATGGAGCTACGTATTTCATTTTGTGATAATAATAGTATAAATTATAACGCAATGTCACGAATTTCTGCGCACCAAAGCTAAGTCGGTCTTATGAATGCATGGCCATGCGGGCTCGAAAAATCGACCTTTTTGCTGATTTGCATAAGGGCATGGAAGGGAAATTATGCCGTTAACTCATGTTATAGGGTTTTGAGCTGTAATAATGAACAATTAAAATTAAGTATGTAAAGTAAAATGTTTATCTCTTGACTTTTTAAACATATAAACACTTTTACAGTTACAAAATAAATAAAAAGTTATTGTAGGAAACAAAACTTAAAAGCGATTTTACATTTTTAGGATTATTATTCCGTACATATAAGTCTATACAGCAAAGCTGTATAGACAGATTTTATGAACAAAAATAGCATTGCTTTAATCTGTTCATTCAAAATGAAAATGTTTATTTCTAATAGAAGTTATTTGCGATAATGTCAAACAGTCAAATGACAAGGAAAACCATCACTAAACCTCATCTCATAAAATATACACATGTATAAAAGAACAGAGGTGTCAACAAATATTAGGCTACAAGCATGAGCGTCCACAAAAATATTTTCAGGGGAAGCATAAAACTAAAGTGAAAAACTAAATAAAAATAAAACTAAAATGAACAATAAGACATCTACTAAAATTACTAGTTCGTATGGGGTACCACAGACCGCAGGGCAGTGTGCTAGGGTCTCTTTTATTCATTATATATGTGAATGATATAAATCATGTCCCAAGAAGTTCATATATAAACCTTTTTGAGGATGAGGAATATATGTATCTGAAAAAAATCAAATTGAAATCACAGATAAAATGAATAAAGAGCTTTGTATGTTATATAATATGGTTATGTACAAAAAAATGACAAAACTAAATGTATGGTTCTTGGAACTAAAGCTAATTGCCGAAAATATTTAAATGATCAACTGTTTCTGTACATTAATACAGGAATAATTTATTTAAACGCGCTCGAGTGTGGTTGTGTAGTGTGATGCTCCGAACTAAACCCGCGGAAAAATTGGTAAAAACCCTAAGAAAAAACGCAAAAATAAGCTAGACTGCACCAAAAAAAAAAATCTGCATTAAAGACAGTATTCTCTTCTAAATAAAGAGCTCAAATAATATAAAATATAAAATAATAATGTGTAATGTGTAACAGTTTTAGTGGAAACTTTCTATGCGATAATCTCGGGCCAAGTCAAGTGGTAACACGTGCAAGCAATAGAAAAGAGACAAGGGTAAGTGCAGTGCATCAAAACCGACCATACCCATCAACTAACAGAGAACTACGGTACGCAACATAATTAGGTACTGTCTGCCATAAATATTAAAAGGCAATATCAGCTGTAACAAATGATGAATGATAATACCGAAACTCTACCAAATAAAATTCTACTAGAAAAGCTACAAGAAATAATAAGTAATAACACGGCTGAACTAAAAAACGAAATAAGACTGACAAATACTGACCTTTCTTTAAAATTAGAAACTCTATATGACAAATATCTAAATCTAGAAAACCAAATTATTAAATTAGAAAGGAAAGCCAGAAAAAATAATATCGTAATATTCGGCCTGCCACGAGAGAACGATGATTTAATAAATCTTGTAATATCAAAATTAAACCAACTCTTGCAAATTAATATTACGGAGCAGGATATAAATAATATATATACAATTGGAAAAGGAAATACAATTATTGTAGAATTCATATCTTACTTAAAAAAACAGTCAGTACTTAAAAATGTTAAAAAACTCAAGGGAACTGGAATAACTATCGCACAAGACCTCTGTCCTCAAGATCAAAAAGAGAACAAAAAATTGTACCAGAACTTGAAAACAGCAAGGAGCCAGAACCTAAATGCGTATATAAGAAACAACATCCTATATATTAATGACGAGCCCCAACAGACAAGCCAACCAGAAACAGTAGAAACCAATAATGCGGACGCTGTAGCGACTCCAAAAAACAACTGTACCCCTTCTACACCCTCAAACCTTAACGAGAAAATAGAGCAAAAAATTGAGGAAGATGTTCATGCACTTAATAATTCTCCAACAACGTCTACTTTAAAACCAGGAATAAGAACGGATACGCTACCGACACGAAAGAAAACTACTACGAAAAATGCAACGCCCAAGACTGAACCTAAAGTTATAGAATTTAAAGAAGTGAAAAATTTGAGAAACAAACCAAAGAAAACTACGTCCCAATAATGGACCATATATAAGAGACTATAAAATATCTACAGTATAAACGTAAGTGTAGCTAACCAAGTCCTTAATGTTAACAATAAACTTTTCAAATTTTAAACTTCTGCACAATAATATCAGGAGCATAGATACAGCTGCCCAGACAGATAGGCATCCAATTACGGAAACATACAAATAAATAGCACAATTTTCACTGTGAAAAGATATATTAATTCTATTTAGATAATTAGTTATTGTGAGGTAATTATTTATAATATAACTATAATCATTGTGTTTAGGTAATACATAAAATATGGATCCCTATATAAGAGAGTATAATCCTCCAACAGTCATTACCCATTCAGTAAAAAATGCAGATGAATATAATCAGTTATTAAATGAAAATAAAATAGAAAATGGTTTTTCAGTCATACATAATAATATAAGAAGTATGTCAAAAAATTTTGAACAATTTGTTGCTTTTATGTCTCAGTTTAAACATGATTTTGATTGCCTGGTATTCAGTGAAACCTTTAACATTGTAGATTTGTCATTTTTTCAATTAGAAGGGTACGATTTAATATATAATCACGGCAACATAAATAAAAATGACGGTATTATTGTGTATATAAAAAAAGAATATAAGTATAAATATAAAATTATATATTTAGGAAATATATCGGCTTTAGAATTATCAGTTAAATATAATGGAGATACAATTACTCTGATAGCCATATATAGGTCCCCTAATACTTGTCCCAACGAATTTAATACAAATTTGAAAGTATATCTGAATGAACTAAAACAGTCTAATTACACAATAATAGTTGGAGATATAAATATCGACATACTCTCAAATGACCTAATTGTGGAAGAATATCTGGACCTATTAAGTGAAAATGGATTTGTATCACATATAAATGATTACACAAGAGAACAAAATATATCTAAATCATGCTTAGATCACATATTCGTTAAAAAATCCCAACCAAATGAAATTCAAGATATTGCTACTATAATAAGAACACAGGTAACTGATCATTATGTAATTACTTATAAGATAAGTAACTCAGAAATTAAGAAGACAACTGCTAAACACCAGTACACCGTAATAAATAAGGAAAAAGTTAGATATTGCCTAGAGAACGAAACATGGTCTAGAGTATTTGATAATAATGATCCCGATATATGTGTGAAAATATTTCTACAAAAAATTCAAACCATACTAGAACAATGTTCTACAACAAAAACGTTTAAAAACACGCATAAAAAAAGAAAACCTTGGATTACGGCAGGTATTGTAAATTCAATTAATAAACGTGACGATCTTTATCAGCAAACACTAAAAAAACCTAATGATGATAATATAAAAACGCAGTACCTAACCTATCGCAATAAAATAAATAGTCTGGTGAAAAGGGCCAAAAATGATTACATTAAAAACCTAATATACAAAGATAAAGTTACCAGCAAAATTCTATGGGATGGGGTAAAGGCATTGACAAATAATAGGGACAAAGACATAATGGACATAAAGTATATTCAAAAGAATGACAGGCAAATTACAGATAAGCTAGAAATAGCGAACGAATTTAACCAGTACTATTCCAGTATCGGCAGCAAAATGGCAGAAAAAATTAAATACTTTCCTCCGTATATTCCACAAAATGTTGAACAGTCATTTTTTCTCAATTTTACCAACGAACATGAAGTAAAGATTTGTATAAGTGAACTAAAACCAAATAAATCTCCAGGTATTGACGGTATAAAATCAGAATTTATTAAAGAAAACCAAGATTACTTTTTAACACCATTAGTCTACATATATAACAGAGTCTTTGAAACTGGTATTTATCCTTCAAAATTTAAAGAGGCCATAATAACTCCTATACATAAAACTGGAGATAAAACGTTGCTTGAAAATTATAGGCCCATATCACTTATAACTAATTTTAATAAAATATTAGAGAAACTGATAAAGAAAAGAATGACCAGTTATATACAAAAGTATAATTTAATATCAGATATGCAGTTTGGGTTTCAAGAAAAAAAATCAACGAATGATGCTATTGGAAAACTTACCACGCTTATGTATAATGCGGTAGATCAGTCGAAGCCCTCGTTATGTGTATTTTTGGATCTTGCTAAGGCGTTCGATACTGTTTCACATTCGCAACTAATAAATATACTGGAAAGAACTGGATTCAGAGGTGTCATGTTAGAAATGTTGAAGAGTTATCTGAAAAACAGGAAACAATATGTCAAAATCAATAATGTCATTAGTGAACACCAAATTGTAGAATATGGGGTGCCGCAGGGGACTGTACTAGGGCCTATATTATTTACCATTTACTTGAATGACATACTTACATTAAACTCGGCAGGGACCATTATATCATTCGCTGATGACACAGCAATTTTCTACTCATCTGAATCTTGGGAATTGCTAAAAGAAATAGTAGAATCAGACTTACAACATATTAAAAATAGATTCGACAGTAAAAAACTCACTATTAACTACAAAAAAACGTATTACTTACCTTTAACATCACAAAACAGAAATAGGCCATTATATAAAAAAATTCAAATAAAGGACCAAGAAGGAAAAATAGAAATTAAATCCACAGAAAAAATAAAATATTTAGGTATCGTAATAGACGGAAACTTGAAATGGAATCATCAAGTGCAATCAGTAGTGAATAAATTAAGAGGGCTCATATATAAATTTAAACAACTTAAAGAAATTTTAAAACTTGACCACTTAATAGTTCTTTATAAAGCACTCGTTGAGTCAATAATAAGATATGGCATAGTTGGCTGGGGTGGGGTAGGTGTGTCATATATAAAACCTTTAGAAAATATTCAAAAAAGGATAATTAAAATCATTTTTAAAAGATGTACATTATACCCCACTGATGCATTATATAATGAAAGCAAATTATTTGATGTTAGGCAAATGTTTTGTTATTGCATACTAATTCATCAAATTAATAAGAGACATGAAAGCAACGCTATCTCACATTCACACAACACTAGAAATAAGGAGAAAGGCAATCTAGAAATTAAGAAAATTGCAAAAAGCATTGGAAAAAAATGTTTTAACTACCTTGCGCCAAAATTATATAATATGTTACCTGAATCGATAAGAAAAATAAGAAAATATAAGAAAATCAAATTCGAGGTAAAGAAATGGATATATTCTGAAGGTAGGGATCTATACTTAAAGTTAGGTAATTAGATACATGTAGGTATATAAGTTAAATATAGATGATATTCTAAATTAATTATTTTGTATTAGCTATTGGTATTAACTCTAAATTAATTATGTTGTATTAAATGAAATTACTAGTTAAGGTAGCTATGGCACACAACCTATCTAATGATATTATAAATGAAATGCATTTCATCACATTCAAGGGTATATCAATACCCTTAAGTGATTTTGTTTTATTTATATTCAAAGGATACAGATGTATTAGCTAAAATCTTTTATTAACAGTACGCTATTTTCACACACAATTTAATTTTACTGTATACTCAAATGTAAGACTTTGTTATAAATAAACATTATTATTATTATATATTATTATATTAATAATGCGAAAGTTGAATTTGTAAGTTAAATTAAATATTTAGGAATTATTTTAGATCGATAGTTGACGTTTTCAAAATATATTGATTATCTATGTAAGAACATTGGCAAAACTAACCAATTGGGTTGGATTTCAGTGGAACAAAGTATTGAAACAACTTTAATATATAAAATCGAGAAAAATTTAATACCTACCTACCTTAAACCCTTCTTAGTTAAAAGATCGAAACAATTATTTGGTAAGGTCTGCTGAAAACTGCAACATGAATACAAAAATATCATTCTCAAAAAAATCAACTGTTAGCGATGGCCTACGCGTATTCAATGCTTTGCCCACGGAAATCAAATATTTAGTAATTTAAAATTGTTTACTAAAATGTTACTAAATTATATATAGACGACAGAGCACAAAATAATAAATGACTGTACAAATATATGTTACTTTTGAAGATAGCTTATACTAAATAAACTTTATTCTATTCTGTTCTAAATACATATTCACCTACGACATATGAAATATATACCAATTCGTAATAAGGTACGGATTGGTATTTGCTTGTCACTGTCCACCATTCTTTAACTGGATGCAACGCGACTAGTGCTTTATACAGGATTGGAAAAAAAAATTGTATATACCTTTTTAAAACAAAATAAGAGCACGCTTGAACTTGATAAAGTGACAGCCTTTATAAACGATGCCGTCAAAATTGCTCGTAGATATGTTCCGTTGCTATACAAATCAAAAACTTGTAGATGATTTAAAGGAAAAATCTTCTTCAAAATTCGACCATTGCTAATTTTCCACCAATTGAGGTTTCCTTTATACATCACGTAAGATGGTTCTTGTTACAAGCAAAAATTTGGTGTAATAATCATGACTCATCGTATAGGGCAAATCCTGTTGGAATGGGATGGTCCTTTGATGGAAATTATATTTTACCAGTGATGTCTATTTGGAAACAGCGCATAAGGAAGTACGAGAACTTACCTATATTATAAGGACAATGATGCATGTGATATTTTAAAATGTGAGGGTTTTAAGGCTGGTTTAAAATGTAGTGATATATGCAAATGTCCCTTATTTTGGAACAATATGGAATTGGAGGTTTTATACGCATCTAGCAGCAAAGATGAATTTTAAACTGTATGTTACATCTGTAGACATGGTTACACAGAGCAAATCTAGTTATTTGCGATACTGTTAAATTTTTCAGCAGATTGGAATATATTTTACTCTAATGTCGTAGGTGAATATACATATTTGCTCCCCTTAAGAATATTTTTGTGGACGCTCATGCTTGCAGCCTAATATTTGTTGACACTTTTTGTTTTTTTGTTATGCATGTGTATATTGCAAAAGATTTAGTGATGGCTTTCCTTGTCATGTGACTGTTTGACATTATTTCACATTAAAATATTATTAGAAATAAACATTTTCAACTTGAATAGACAAAATAGAGCAATAATGGCTGTCTGTACAACTTTCGCTGTTTGATGCTTTTACTATTCGAGAATTTTCATTACACACTATATACGAAATAATAATTCTAAAAATGTAAACTCGCTTTTAAGTTTTGTTCCATATACATACAATAACTTGTACTTTTAACAAGAACTTTTTGTTTAGTTTGTAACTGTCAATTTATTAATAAAAGTGTATATATGTTTAAAAATCATGAGATAAAACATTTTACTTCACATACTTAATTTTAATTGTTCATTATTACAGCTCAAAACCTTATAATATGAGTTAACGGCATATTTTCCCTTCCATGCCTTATGCAAATCAGCAATAAGGTCGATTTTTCGAGCGCGTATGGCCACGAATTCATAAGACCGACTTAGCTTTGGTACGCAGAAATTCGTGACATTGAGTTACAATTTATACTATTATTATCACAAAATGAATACGTAGCTCCATGTATTTGTACTTAAATTAAAGCTAAGAGAATAACAAAGTTTTCTATGTATGTATCAGAATTTTGGTAAGCATGAAATCAAAAGTTATGGCCAATAGAAGTTTGGACTTACCGTGGCACGCACACTGTTACTCCCCCTTTGATTCACCGTGAATGATTAGTTTTGCGATTTTTAAATAGTTGATATGTATGGACGAATTAAGCAAATAATTGTGAACATTTTGGCATAAAAAAATATCCTCTATCATGTAGTTTCATCGAATTAGAGTAAAAATGGTAAGTAAAAACACATGTTTTTAAAAAAATTACTTTTTGGGCTGTAAGTACCAACTTATAGATTGGATAACATGCATTTTGTGATGTAATAAGTTATTACTAATATTTTCATATATCGTTTGCTTTGTTCTACTCCATTGATAGGTTGATGATACAATTTGAATGGGCGGCCGCTGCATTATTAACATACAATACCAACCGGTAGACTTTGAACTTAAACCTATTTAGAACACATTTAAAAAGTTTTTATGAATTTTTATGCAGTTAAAAATTATTCCGAAACAATGCCTCTTTTTTGACTACGTTTACTCCACAATTATTGGATTCGTGATTTTGACTACTACTCCTAAAAAATATCAAACTCCTAATTTTGATGCGATTTCTAAAAACGATACAGCTACGGAGGAATTAAATGACCGCGGTATTCAGCAATAATATATTATTATAATAATGACTTTATCTTCCAAAAATAAGAAAAAAATTTGGCAAAAATTATCCCCTCTTCTTCTGTAGCTGCCACTACAGACCAAAATATTTAAATAAAAATGTGACAAAATATGTAGCATTATTAGATTAATAAATTACCCAAATGTATTTCATTTGGTTAAAGCTTTTTGAATTTATTAGAAAATAAATATGTTTTACTTAATCCCTGCAAGCTAAGTTAGGGCAAATGTTAAGTAGACATATTATGATAATTAAACAAAATTCAACTTATTTTTTTGTGTCATATCACATCACTTCCTCGAAGGAAGGTATTTAATAATTATGGCACGCCCTGTATGTTACAATTAATATTGCAGCATATCCTTGGGGGTTTTTACTGACCCACATTCAAGTAACACAGAAACAAATGATTTAAAGTATCAAATTTTGAAATTCAGACAAGACTATCCAGTTCTTAAAATTATCGAAAAAGTGTGTACAGGTTTCCGGTAATTATGTATTTCAAGGCAACTAGACATATTACTTTTTGTTAAAAACTATAAATATACTTACAGATTGGCTGAATTGATATTTACGAGACCATAGCATCCTAATTTATTGTACGAGGTTGTAAAGAATATAAATACGAAATTGAAAATGAACATTCAAATAAAGAATATTTTTTTACTCGTATAATAAATATAGTACAGTAACTAGAGGTTTTAGCCTCGGAATAATGTTATATTGAACGGATTTCGTTCATTTTTGGCAGTATAATAGTAAATGCTTCACAGAAAAGTGTCTATAATGTGCGGGGGCTTGCTAATTTATAGGGGGTGGATGCCATCCCATCTCGGGGGGTGGTACTTAAAAAGTATATATATTTATTGGAGCTGAAATAGAATCAAATTTTAAGAAGAAAAGGTTCTATGCAATTTTTCACATAAATTGATAGTTGTTAAGTCATAACATAACGACTTCAAAATTGCGATTTTAGCTTAAAAAAAGGTTTCCAAACGGCTTTCGTCAATTATCTCGAAAAGTATTACTTTATCGAAAAAAGGTTACAGACCAATTACAGAAAGTACAAACTGGGAATTAATTATATTTTTTGTTTATTGACGTAGGATTAATAATTTCGGAGATATTTAAGTTTATATTTGGTATCCAAGTTTTCAAAATTACCTTTAAAGTTTAAAATTCATTTTTTTCTAAAGCAAGTGCTTTAAATGAGCAAAAAAATTTGAGCATCTAGGTAATGCTACATCTTATCGAAAACTGTATTTGAGATAATTATTTTAAATTACTGGCTAATTAGAGTAATCAAATGGCGACCTTTTTATATAAAAAAATATAAATATGCTCATTTTTCCGTCATAACTTCTTTATTTCTTATGCTACAGGAACAAGTAAAAAATAATTTGAAAGCGCAATTAATTGTCTTTAATTTCATTTCTTAGCATGCGTGACGTAGGTGTCATAATTTCTGAGATATTTAACATTTAAACTGTATTCTTCGTCTTATAAACGTTCGGACGCCATTTATAAACTTTCATATCTCCGAAACTATTAAATCTATGTAAATAAATAAACAAGCAAAATTCATTATCAGTTTATGAGCTTTATTTTTTATTTTTACCCATTTTTCAATAAAACCAATATTTATTGAGATATTTGGAAAAGGAAAAAAAAATACGTTTTATCGGAAATAACCTTTATAGTTTAAACTGTATTTTTTTTTAAAGCAAATGCTGTATACAAACCAAGAAATTTGAGCATCTACGTCATGTTATATATTAATGCGAAACAGTGTTTGAAATTTCTTTTTTTTTTAATTACTGGCTAATTACAGTAACAAAATGGCGACGTTGTTATTAGAAAAATGTGTAGACGCACATTGCTTCGGTTATAACGTCTTTGTTTTTTATGCTATAAAAACAAATAAAAAACAGGTGAAAGCTTAATAAACAACCTATTATTCTACCTATTAGTATCCTTGACGTGGGTGTCACAGTTTCTGAGATATTTAACTCTCACTCTAAATAATTATCTTATGAACACTTGGATGCCAAATGTAAACTTAAATATCTCCGAAATTATTAATCCTACATCAATAAACAAAAAATATAATTAATTCCCAGTTTGTACTTTCTGTAATTGGTCTAACATTTTTTCGATAAAGTAATACTTTTCGAGATACTTGACGAAAGCTGTTTGGAAATACCTTTTTTTTTAAAGCTAAAATCGCAATTTTGAGGTCGTTATAACTTAAAAAATATCAATTGACGTGAAAAATTGCATAGAACGTTTTCTTCTTAAAATTTGATTTTACTTCAGCTCCAATAAATATATATATTTTTAAGTGCCACCCCCTGAGAAGGCATCCACCCCCTATAAATTAACAAGCCCGGCACAATATAGAAACTTTTCTGTGAAGCATTTACTATTATACTGCCAAAAATGAACGAAATCCGTTCAATATGACATTATTCCAATGTTTTGCATATTTTTTACATCTAGGTACTGTACTAATAGTCATTTACAATTTCCACATCAAAATTCGTCATTTTTATACACATCGGGTTGTTTAAAAAAATATGTGGAATTAGATTTCCTGGACATTTTCAGACGCTATTCAGGGTCTTTATTATTTTTAAATTAATAACATCGGCGACTACGGAAAGCGGCTGGAACCTCCCCACTCGGTGGATCCTTGAAGGCGAAAAGAGCACTAAAAAATATGAACGATCTTATTTAATTATGTTTTTATTTATTTTTAAAAACCATATAATCCTTTGTGGACAGCTTCTCTGCCAGCTGTGGCCGGTGAAGTGTTTATAGTGGACCGTTTCAATTTGAGCTGATAAATATTATTTTTATCTTCTGGCCTCGACCGACTTTCACTAAATCGAGAAAGGTTGTTGTTTGATTGCTTGTCACTAATGTCAGGTGCTAAACTGACAGATGCCAAAATGTTCCAGGAGAAGAAAATTTTTTGTCGCTAAACTTTGTTAGTGCTAAATCTGTCAAAATGACAGCTGTCAAAAATTCTGGTTCTAAACCTTACTGGGGGATTTTTTTTGACAGTAGTCGAAAATTTTTAAGTTGGTATTGCACTTGGTTTGGTCTTTAGGTTATGTTAATGCTTTTTAGGTCGTGACTAGAGATGGGAATAACGGTTCCTCATGTGGAACGCTCCAGTCGCGTTCGCTCCAGGAAAATACCGCTCCAAAATACCGTTCCATTGGAACGTCTCTACGTACAAGTCGCTGTAGCGGCTAAACGTGTTCTGTGCTGTGCATAACGGTTTCATCGGCATGTCGCGGACCGATAGATAAGAGTATTTAAATGTTAAAGGTATACATATGGATTACGGCTTGGACATCTACAGGTACAAGGTACACTGTGGCTTGTTGTTTTGTTTATTATTTTTTCAATATAATCGGATATCGCACTTGGAAATAAAACTCATTATATTTTGAAATATAAATTATATTTGCTTATCTTTTAACAGTTTTATTTGACAGGCTCTTTAATAAAAAAAATATGTTACTGCCTATTTATTTGTTTGTATTTTAGCAGAACATACTTTACGTGTTCTGCTAATGAAAAAAACGTTTTAAAAACAAATGTTATATTGATAAAAATCATTAAACATAAAAAATGAAACATAACATTAAAAACAACTATCTAAATACCTAGACCTCTAGTACCTACCTAAAAGTAATAAAAAAATTTAAATAAATCAATGAAAAAAAACATATATCATTTTAAAAAACTATTTAGGTACCCCCGTGTCTAAATAAAAAACATGAATGTGACAAAAAACACAATAAACATGTATATCAAGGAATAAACATAACAAATATTCAACTGCATCGATCGCGATCGATCGAGAGCTCGAGACCCACCGAGTATCGAGTAACCGTAACGTCCGTAATCGAAAGCTGGCTAGGCTGGCGCCGGGCATTGCTGGAGGCAGCGAACGCGACGGCCGTGACGCGCCCGCGAAAGCGACTACGAAGTAAGAAGTAACCAGTAACTAGTTATTTTATCATTTCGGAACGCGACGGAAAAATACCTCTCCAAAGTAGCGTTACAGAAATACCATCCCACCCCTAGTTGTGACTGGCGGAAATTTTTCCGGCGTTGTGCCGGAAATGGATTCAAGTTTCTCAGACTTTTAATGCCACTGTAACTTTTAATAGTTTTGGTCAAAAACTTACTTTGGGCCCAGTTATTTAATTTTTTTCACGGAAACCAAATTGAAAAGGTGCAAAGGATATATCGTTGAAATCGGAATATTTACTGCCTTTCAATGGTTCGATTACAAATTGTAAGTAATCATAAAATAAACAACTTGTTTTGTCGAAACGACACTAAACTTAATCCGATCTCAACCAAAACCTTTTCAGATCTTCTGGAGCACTAAAGAAACCCTCATGCAAAGTTTCATCCAAATCCGTTTAGTAGTTTTGCCGCTATCGTGCTAATGTACATACACAAGCACACACAGACATTTTTCAAAAACCACTCTCAATTTTCGATTTTGGACCGATTTCAGTAACCTCCTACAATTTTATTGTGGGAAAAAAAATCCAAAGAGCATAAATTTTAAAGCGGATCTTATATTTAATGCAAAATAAAAAATTCTGCACTTCTTATTTTATTATTATACGCTTTTATTTAATTTGCTTTGTACGTTAATTAATTAGTATGTTTAATTCAAATCTTGCAAGTCAATTTTGAACCACTTAGCGATGTCCAATTGAGCTGAAATTTTGCATACACGTTTAGGTCTGGTGACAATGCAATAATATGGCATAAACAGTGTGTTTTTTTAGTTTTCTGAACTAAAATTTAATCGAATAGAGTATTCACTCAGACGTTGCATTCTAATAAATGGCGAAGGATCCGGTACTTTTAAGTGGGGACGACGCAATGAAATGAATATAAAACTAATTAAGATGTAACTAAAAATAAAAAAATTAAATTAAATGTAAAAAAAGAAGTTTTAGTAAGCTTTTATTATTATTTAGATACTAAAACGAAAAAGATAAGTTATGTTGAATTAATTGTCTTAATTTATCATTTTCTTTACAACCCCCTTGATATGAGTATGAAAAGAAAAGGCTTGGTAAGTAGAAAACAAATATGTGATCAAAACTTAAAAACTCAAAATGGCGGACTCAACATCGGTATCTGTGGGTTATCGAGGTTGCAAATTACAATTATTCGGTCCAAATTTAACAATTCAAAATGGTGGCGCCAAATTGGCGGACAAGTTTTGTAATTAGTGGTCTGATTCGTATGAAAATCGATACCTGGTAATTTTCTAGGTCGCAGATTATAGACATATATTATAAATGTCGAAAGTAGGGATTGCAATTTACCGGAAGTTTTAATAACCGGTAAATCGGTAAATAAAAATGTAAATAACCGATTAACCGGTATTTACAGGTAATTTTTAGAATGAATGATTAAGGTGGCGAAAAAGGCAATTGTCTTTTTCTATGTACAAAATTATCTAAAAACAAAAAACATTTTTATATACGTATAATTAACATAATGAACAAACAAAAGGCTTTTTATTAAAAGTAAAAAATATAAATGAAATAAATGTAAATAAATAATTACTCTGTAAATAACAAAAATATCAACTTAAATAACAAAACCGCTGCCCAAGAAATCACTACTTCCACATCCAGATTTTCGATCCAACTCGCAACGAAAAAATTTTGTATGTAGAAACAATTGCTTATGGAACTTTAATAATATAATATTTGAAATCCCTACCCCAAAAACCTATAAAACGATACCCCACATCGGTAGTGGGGTGGAGGTGGTGATAAGGGGGTGGTAGTAAGGATGGATGAAGTAAAAAAATATTTTGAGGTTTCTGGTTCTTGTACATACACTAAATCACAATTTTTTTTCATTCCCTTTAATAAGAGGGTGGGGGTGGTAATGGGAGTGGCTAATGCCAAAAATTTTTTTTGAGACCTTAGTTTCTCTTGTATATACTAAATACCAATTGATTTACCCATCAATTTTTGCGGCCACCCTGTATAACTGAAAAGTTGCAGATTTGCTAGACAGAATAAATTACGCAAATGCAATTAGTGCTAAAAAGCTCTTAAATATTTTATTTAGGAAAAGGACAGGCGACGACATCTATTAGATAAAATTTAAGGTGGTAATAATGGCGATACTTCAGGGGAACGATAGGTGACGTGAAGGAGAACACGTAAAAAAACAGACATTCGGGCCTTGGATCGCGAGCACGGAAACGCGAGGTTCATTTTTAATTGTGGTGTCGAAATTGAATGTTCAAGCTCCTGCTCGAGTTTCTGAAACCTCTTGTTAGTACTTGGTAAAGGCCATTCTTTAAAAAGAAGGTAATTATTCAACTTAATAATTATTGTTCAAATTAATATGAAACTTTAAATTAAGCAAAGTTCAGTTAATTATATCAGGAACGAAGGACTGTTTCTATTTTAGATCTGTCGGCCTCCTCTTTATCTTTCCGATTTTTTCGGACACTAAAAATTATGTTAATTGAGCAAATGAAAGGATAATTTTCTGGGGACACCTCTTTACTTATCTTACTTGGCTTACCAAGCAGTCTAGTTTTTCGATTTGGAATGGTATGCAGTTAAAGTAGTTGGGGAACGACAACATTTAGCATTTAGCAGTATAGGAAGTCGCGAGACCGTTCGCAAAGGCGAGGTAAACCGTTCGCCAGGGAATATTGTTTTGAAAAAGAAGTATCGCTTATCTACCGCCTCTAACACCAGCTGTAACCACCATTTTGTACTCCATCAGGAGCGTTTAAGAAACAGGGCAAATCCAACCAATTTTCTATGTAACCTAAACGTTTTTGCAAGATACCACAGTCGTTAATTAATTTAAAAACCGCTGCCCAAGGAATCACTACTTCCACATCCAGATTCTCTATTCAAGTCACTCACAACGAAAAAACTTTATATGTGAAAATAATTGTTTATGGAACTTTAATAATATAATATTTGAAATCCTCTACCCCAAAAACCCATAAAACGATACCCCACATCGGTAGTGGGGTGGGGGTGGTGATAGAGGGGTGGTAGTGGGGGGTGGATGAAGTAAAAAAATATTTTGAGGTTTCTGGTTCCTGTACATGCACTAAATAACATTTTTTTTTCATCCCCTTTAATAAGGAGGTGGGGGTGGTAATGGGGGTGGCTAATGCCAAAAATTTTTTTGAGACCTCAGCTTCTCTTGTATATACTAAATGCCAATTTCATGAACTCTTATCTGCTTGATTTACCAATTTACCCCAAATTTAACCCAATTTACCCCCCAACCCTTCGACGGAACAAGATAAAAATATAATCTAGTTCTAGATCTCGTTAAAGTACATATGTGTACCAAATTTCAAGTCAATATCTTAAACGGTTCCAGAGTAAACGTGCGCACAAAAAAAAAGTTACAGACAGACCGACAGACAGACAGACAGACTGACAGACAGACCGACAGACAGACAGAAATTTTTTTTTTTCGCTCAAACTTAAAATCTCGACGTTTCATGACATTCTAAACCTATTTGGACAAGAAAAATTTTTAAAATTTTTTTTGTCGTTACTATACTTCCACTGGGCGTGGAAGTAAAATTAAGATTTTTGTCCACAATATTTAGGGACACAAAGCTTCATTTATGATATATATTTTTTATCTAAAGTATGATGTATTTAAGTAGAAAGCATTATTAACCCTACAGATATAAATATTATTTTTTTTAAAGTGTGAATATATTTAAGTAGAAGGCCTTATTTTATGGAAGTATTTAAATGGTCTTTTTTTGATAAGTTTAATTCAAAAATAACGTTATTAGCGGAAATATTAAACGAACAATTTATGTAAATGGATATTTAGAGATTTTTTGAAAAACTTAAAAAATATTTTTCTGGCAAAGTAATTCTTTAGCACTGATTATCTCTAGTCATTTTTTAAATACGTATACCCCTGTATAGTATATGAAATTAGATTTATTATATTTAATATTATTTTAAAACTGTGCTTTATTTTCACATCCAAACAGCAGAAATTTAAACTTATTCTTAGATTTTTTATGTCTAAGTGACGCCCAAAAATGAACAGCATTTAGTGCTAAAATTGTTCAATACCAATAGTTCAATAAAAGAGGTTCAATTACACAAGCCCACAAAAAAAAAAGTTGTCTGCGCCGCGGTATTGACCATACCTGTCCCTTATATTTTGACCCGCTGAACACGAATCTGACCTTAGTTTTCCCCTATACGTCAGGTTTTCTTTTTAAAGCAAAAAAGTTTAATATTTATATATTTATTTGCTATTAAAAGAAAAACCTGACGTTCTGGAGAAAAACTAAGATCAGATTCGTGTTCAGCGGCTTAAAATACAAGGGATAGATGTGGTCAGTACCCCCGCGCAGATGACTTTTTTTGTGGGATTGTGCCACACTGAGTGTGGCACAGTGGCAACCAAAAAAAGTGGTCTGCGCGGGGGTACTGACCACACCTATCCCTTGTATTTTGAGCCGCTGAACACGAATCTGACCTTAGTTTTTCCCCTATACGTCCGTTTTTTTTAACAGCAAAAAAAGTCTGTTGAATCGTGATATTTATATATTTATTTGCTGTTAAAAAAAACCTGACATATAGGGGAAAAACTAAGGTCAGATTCGTGTTCAACGGCTCAAAATACAAGGGATAGGTGTGGTCAGTACCCCAGCGCAGAAAACTTTTTTTTTGTGGGCCTGTGTTATTTTTGAAATTTCGCAACTTACTCACGACCCAGCAACCAGACTGAAAGCAGCCGCGAGCCGTGACATCTTGTCCTTCCCCATAGTTAGGATTATCATCTAACAGCTAAAATAAAGCCAAACGGGTGAGGATGAGGTCACACCGATTTACCCCAAATTTACCCCAATTTACCCCCCAACCCTTCGTCGGAATAACATGAAAATATAATCTAGTTCCAGATCTCGTTAAAGTACATACATGTACCAAATTTCAAGTCAACATCTTAAACGGTTCCAGAGTAAACGTGCGCACAAAAAAAAGTTACAGACAGACCGACAGACAGACAGAATTTTTTTTTTTTCGCTCAAACTTAAAATCTCGACGTTTCATGACATTTTAAGCCTATTTGAACAATAAAAATTTTTAAAAATTTTTTTGTCGTTACTAAGTATACTTCCATTGGATGTAGAAGTAAAATACAATATTTTTTTAAACTAGCCCGTTAAAAGGGCTATGTTTTCAAAGCTGTATCTGTTAGTCATCTGATATTTGTGCATAGAATACCACCAGCTGAAGATGCCCTTCCTCTATCGATATTGGTAGGTCGATAAGTTAATTAATAACATACTTCTAAATGTTTTCCATATTTGCGGCAGTGAAATATTCAGTTTCATGTCGCAAGATATTGTCAATGTCTCTCTTACTTATTTAGGGCTTGGTGTTTGGGTTTTACTTTTTATCATAGTATTTACTTATTGTTAAAAGTGCACAGTGTTGGGATAATCACTCTATATTTAGTGAATACTAGTCACTGACATAGATAGAAACGTTGAATACGTGACATATCGTAAGTTCAGAATTTACCGAAATAACTGGTAAAAATTAAAATAACCGGTAATTATCGTCATGTGTTTTTTGTCCTGTTAACCGGTAATGCAATCCCTAGTAGAAAGTGCCAAAATTCTCTCCTCAAATATAAGACCAAAAATTGAAAGAACAAATTAATAGTTTAAAAAACTAAAAAAGCACGCTTTTATAAACACTACACTAAAAAGTCAAAAATAATCATCTAACCTGCTCTTTCTCTGTCTACCCCGTAAGGGCCTTAGTGAAAGCCGTGTTTGTAATTAAATATAATATTTGAGTACAAACGCTTATGGCGCTTTTCATTTAATCTAATGTTATCTTTAGCGTTTTAATTATCGAACCTGTTCGAAATAGCGTTCGGAAAACCCTCCACGGTTTTATACTCAAATATTATACTTAATTACAAATACGGCTTACCCTAAAGCCCTTACGGGGGTAGACAAAGAGAACAAGTTCGATGATTATTTTTTACCTTTTATAATTTGCAAAAAACTGGATCTCTATTATATTTTGATCTTATTCCGAAGGGTTGGGGGGTAAATTGGGATAAATAGGTAAATCAAGCAAGTAAGTGTCCATAAAATTGGTATTTAATATATATGAGAGATGCTAAGGTCTCAAAAAATTTTTTGGCGTTAGCCACCCCTACCTGATTATTAAAAGGGATGAAAAAAAGTTTTGATTTAGTGTGTGTACAAAAATCAAAGGCCTCAACATTTTTTTTTACTTCATCCACCCCCACACCACCACCCACATCCCTACCTCCACTACCGATGTGACACATCGTTTTATGAGTTTTTGGGGTCGATGATTTCAGACATTATATTATTAAAGTTCCATAAACAATTATTTCCATATACAAAGTTTTCTCGTTGTGAGAGACTTGGATAGCAAATCTGGATGTTGTTACGTGTTCAAATGAAATTAAGCCTTCAAAAAAACTAAAAGTACTAAAATGCTCATTTAACTCAAGGTTGGCTAGCTCCAACAAGAGACTTCAGTGGTGAGATTCGTTTATTTTTAACGATTTTATATTTTGCCAAAAAAAAAAAAAAAGTTTGAGCGCCAGGTAATTTCCAATAAAATGTCACCAACCTTAAGCACCCGTTCAACACACCGATTTAAAATTACCACACTCCGTGTTTATTCTAATACTTGACAACATAATCAATAAACAGTAGAGTCAATTTTAAGATAACATTTTATTACAGAAAATAGGACAAGTAAGTATATCCAAATAGGAAAAAAATGTATAACAAAATGGTGAAAGGTTCAGTCATAAGGTGACTCTCTCTGATTTACTCTAAAAAAAATTCGTACAAAAAAAATTCTTACCCGATGTTAAATAACTTCTAATTTAAATAAATTCAGTTTACTGTACGGACGTTACTATCATCCAACATCTTTCTAGTATTCTAAGATATGTGCATGTACAAGACGATTAAAGATACGTATATAACTGCGCAGTTACTCGCATTAATTGTAAAAAAAATAAGTATACTACATGAGTAATATATCAAATGTTTAGGTACTCAAAATGGCCATCGTTATAAAAAAATTACAGGAACAAAAAATTGAAACGCAACAGGGGGTCCTTTATTCTGGACATCACCGTAATGCGAATTAAAAATAAACCACCTACCTCAAAAGTCCTTAAAAGTGATGAATGATACCAGAAACTCCAGGCTCTTCAGGTGAATTCCCGACATGTAACTTGAAGCGTGCTGCAGCCTACGAATTAAAGTCTGACCTAGTAGCGTCTTCACAACCACAAACTCGTAAATTCGTAACCATAACAGCAAATTCCAATCCAAAATTCGGCACGTGGGCCTCGAACAAAACTTCCATAATAAGAAAAATCTAGTTCCCAAACTTGAAAGTAAAGACTTAACTCTCCAATAGATTAAATAACCATATACAATGTCTTGCCTATATAAAAGGATAAAACGTTTAGAATTTGGTATTCTAAGAAAATCGCAAAAGTACTCTTACCCAACAAAACCGGAATGGGCTCACACAAAAAACAAGGATCCGATAGCTTCATTTCCTATCTATTTAGAAGTTCCACAATAACCATAATCGGCTTCAAACAGCTTAACAAATAATCAGGCATTTCTAAACTTTAAGACTTTCCAAAAGTGAATATCGGGATGTTTTTTTTGTAAAAAAAAAACAGTCAGAAAAATCTCGTCTGAACGGCGGAACGACGCGTTACCCAATAAACAAGAAAACCACGTTTTCTTTTCCGGTCAACCACATATTCTCGAGCACCAATCACAGCTTGCCATTTCATTAGAAACCTACCCATAATTCCTCTTCGCATACTAATTTATAAATACACAGAAAATAGTCCTAACCATAGAATGATTAAAGCAATTCTTAAAATAGAGACTAATAAGCATAAAACCCATGATCGAACCATATTTACAATAAAAATAAATAAAACTAGGATTAATAATTTAAATGCCATAAATTTTCCTCCATAACCAATGTTGGTAACACTTTTCCTCTAACTGAAATATGACAGCTGACAAAAAGGAATAATAAAAAGGTCTACCAGGCTTATTTATTAAAATAAATAAATAAGAACTTGTTAAGTACAGGTAGGAGAGCGTGGTTTTGTTGTAACTAATAGAAGTGTAACTAAATCCTTTTTCCAGCCTATACACCCTGAAATGTGTATATTTTCCTACACTTACAGACATTCCCAAAGATGCTTGCACACTTTGTTGGAACCGAATTCCAGAGAAAATAGCAAGGAAAAATAATAGGATTAGCTCAATCCAACAGAAGTCATACAATATAAACTCTCCCTGGTAGCTATTACTAACTTGTGTTTTATTTATCGTTTTAGGTTAGGCAGCCAAAATACCTCCTGCCAACAACCAAAGGAAAAATACATAAAATAAAAACTATTATAACCCTCCAGACATGACAAATCCATGAACCTAAATTATAATGATTCTATGAAATAAAACCCATAGGTAACAAAAAGGTTTCCAGAGTATTTTTATTTAACCAACGATACACAAACAAGTTACCTTCTCTATCCACTTTGCTGTCAACAAAAGTAAAGAAGGTATCAACTAAAACATTTAAAAAAACAAACGTAGCCTCACTCACTTTTAAATTTACATCCGCATATACAACTATAACATCGGAACCTAATCTAACGTTACAATGTGGAAGTAGTGATTCCTTGGTCAGCGGTTTTTTTACTAATGCGGTTTTACCATCTCCTTTAATCAGGCGACGCAGCAGAAAATGTAGCGCATTGCTTTGACAAAATCTCTTTTACTATACTTACACTATGGCAATTCTTCGCATTTACGTCAACATTTAATAAAGGGAAAAGGTAGAGCATCCGAGATCACAGTTTCGCAATGGCAATATAAATCTAGACATATATATGTATGTATCTACAAACCTAGCATAAAATTATACAGAATCGATGCTATACAAAAATGTGTGTTACTTTAAGGTAGTGAAAACTACATTTGTGTGTGTTAGTTCAATGTTACATCACCCAATACCTCCTCTTCGAGTGAGGGTTTATAATAAACTGACCATACTAACTTCGGATATTACGGAATTCCCCAAAAAAGTACAAGGTAAGATATATTGTGTCATACTTGCATAAAAGTCTTTCTGCGCTGACCTAGAGCCAACCCTGTTTTTGACAAGACAGAGATAAAATTCCCGAGCTCTGATAATTTCAAAACTTTATTGGATTGCACAACTGTTCTGATATTCAACGATCAGATTCCATTTCTTTACACAGATCATATTATTTGTCCATTGTTTTTTAATGATTCATTTTTGTTTTTGTTTGCTTTTAGCTAATATAGTATATGGTTTTGTTTTATTTTCACTGTGACTCAGGTTTCTATCTGGAGAATTAAACCAGAATTGAACCTTCATTTTATAATTCACTTCCGAAATGGCCAAAATTTTAATTACCTTTACTCTAACCCAGGTAGTCCAATGTATTAGGTCTCGGAACCTATAGTGAATGGATTTGAATGATTTTTTTTTCTTGAATTCTTAATGCCATAAACTAAAAATTTTACCCATTGAAAATTACCGCAATTTCGAAAATCCGTAAATTAAAAAAAAATAAACATTTTAGAAATCTCAACAAAAAATACAATTATCGGAATTTTTAAATATTTCTTTTAAGAAAATAATGATTGTTATAGTTTTCGAAAATGTTTATAAAGAATTTGTAAAAAAATGAAATTTTAATCTGCAAATTTTAAAATCTATATTGTCGCATTACCAGCTTTTATTTTTAAGGGTGGTTTAAACCAACCCTAAAAACTGAAAAATTAATTAATCTTCTAATTTTACGAATAAATTAACGAAAATCCATACACTCTGAAATCAAAACTTATGAGACGAAAATATTAAGGGTTGAAATCACCTTTAATACTGAAAAATTAATAATTCTTCTAATGTTACAAATAAATTCACGAAAATCCATATACTTATGATTTTTAGGTCGCTGAATATGATTATGAGGTCTAAATTTATAATTAAAAAAATAGTGGATTAAAAATGGTCACAAAAGAGTATAGTAATATGTCTAATTTTATTAAAAATACAGATTGTTATAAATGAATCAAATTAATACAATTAAGTAAACTAATTAAATAACATTTTTAATCTGCACTCTAAACATGCTAAAGTGCAATGCAACCCGCTTTTTCTGCGTATTCTTCGAAAAATAGACGGCTATGCTTGTTTTTCTACCCTCTATAGACATTTAAAATGCGTGTACAAACTGAAAAGTTTCAACATTATTTCAAACTGTCATATCTCTGGTTTGTCGTAGGAAAAAAAATAAAAACCCAAACTCTTCGTTTCGTTATAAGCATCATTTCATTCTTATATCATGATTTTTTCTTATAGTTTTTGAGATATTTCAATTTTAAAAACATAATTTTCTTACGCCATTTTTAAACCTTTATATCTCTGGAACAGTTTGTCGTAGGAAAGTAAAAAAATACAAGCTATTCGTATTTTTATAAGCTTCATTTTTGTACCCTGACCATTTTTTACAAAAAAATATTTTCTGAGCAATTTCCAAAAACCCGATTTTTTTCAAAAAATTATGAAAATTTTAATTATTGAAAATGGATACAGAATGAAAAATAGTTATTTTATAAATTCTAAAAAAATTGAGCAAGTTAGAATAATATGCATTAACAATATGTAGAAGGATTTAAAAAAAATTGAATTAATGAGAAATTAGAGCGCAATAAGACTTAAAAAAATGTCGCCTAAATTTTTAATTGCACTACTTCTTTGTTTGTAACTTTTTAGTTTTCAGTATAAAAGATAGTAATACGTCTCAAGCGAAAGAGAATTTTAATACCACATTTTACAAAAATAACAATTTTTCTCATAGTTGTAGATTTTGAGTAATTTTAGATTTTGACGTCGTATATTTTTCCTGAATGTTTCGGCACCATTTTGAAAATGCCATATTTCAAAAACTAAACATCGGAGAAAAATAAAGAAAAAACTATTCGATTTATTTTCGTAAAAGCTTTAATTTTGTACCCTTGCCTATTTTTTAAAGTCCACGTTTTTCGAGTAATTAAAAAAAAATCTCTAGGTATACTGATTTTAGAGGATGAAAATTGCAATTTTCAGTTTGCAATATCTCGAAAAATATGCATTTTTTGAAAAAAGTGTATAAGACCTTTGTTTCTTATAATTTGATTCTCTATCAGATTATGTGTATTTTTTGGTTTTTTGCGACAACCCCTAAGAAGGGAAAAAGCAGGAAAAATGACAATATAGATTCTTATATACATACTTTATGAAGCATGTTGAAGAAGAAAATTTGGAAATTCATTACATCGTTTCCGGGCTAGGATTTAACAGCTTCACTTACTGTACTATTCATTTATTTCGCTTTTTGGAGCTTCTGCCATCGTCATTTTTTTACAAATTCTTCATAAGCAACCTCAAAAACTATAAAAATCATTATTTTCTTAAAAGAAATATAAAAAATTCCGATACTTGTATTTTTCTTTGAGATTTCTAAAAATTTTTTTTTTAATTTACGAATTTTCGAAATTGCGGTAATTTTCAATGGGTAAACTTTTTAGCTCGCTTTTTAGTATATAGCATTAGATATCCAACAAAAAAAATTCATTCACTATAGCTGGGTTCCGTCATTTATCATTTATAATGACTAATTGCACTGAACTAAGGAGACCTGTTGACGGATCAAAATAAATGTTACTCAAGCCTTAATAAAGGAGAAAGGCAATAGGAGGCACAATTAGATGCTTGATGCTTCCCTCAGAATGGGACACGAAACACAAATTATAAATAATGTTAAAGTTTAACCTGTAACATTTCCTATAATAATGTCTTCTTAAATGAGAATTTATACTGTATTTTTCAATTAAATTTTAATTTTTTAATATATTTTAATTAAAATAACATAATACTGACTGCGTATGGATCAGTAAATAGAGCGAAGTGGAGTCATTGCACACAACGACATGCAATTGTATTGTGTGTTGTTATATAGATAGTATATCCGAAGAATACTTTTTCAAGAGGGTTGGAATCTTAATGTGACGTTAACACTTCACTTGCAAAACTTCCCCTAAAAAAACGTACACAACGGATCAAACTGAGACGCTCCTTCTTTTATAAACTCTTTGAAAGTCGGTTAAAAAAAACGCATATAGCGTAGCTGTGTTGCCAATCAACGTGCTTTCAAAAACCGCGATAGAATTATAGTTATAGTTATAAAAGCTCTTAAATTACGTTATTTTATATTTTTCGTGCATAAATTACCTATTTTGTTACCCTTTAAAAAATAAATTACCGCCGCTACTGTCGGATATTTGCTAATCTTATTTTAACCGCTATGGAGGATGATGTCATGCAATAGCGCGACGTCTGCTTCCATATAAGGTAGCATTTTGAAAACTAGACAAATGATTGGTCCTTTCAAATGTTATGCTATGTCATAATGTTGCTCCCCACCCACCCTTATAAATATCGCGAAAAGCGTCGACCATGACACTTCCACGGCCATTATGATTCACGTGAAATTTGAAAGACGAGAGTAATCGTCTTAGTGTTAGATGGTTTAGTCTTTCTAAACCCTAATTATATTACTTACCTTTATGATGTCTTTTGTCTCGTACAATTAACCAGTTCTTGTTCACAAGAATTAGTGATTATGTTTACTTTTTCTAGAAAGAGAATATAAAAATATTCTTGTGTATGTAAAAAATTGTACCTGTTTAATGGGGTTGTAACCCTACGTATACTTTGGTGCCCAATTATAGAGGTGTGCTGCAATCCAGTGAAAGTGTTTTCTGTTCATCGGGAGCTTTGTAAGTAGAATAAACAATTTATTTCCCGTCCAACGATCCAACAATTAACTCTTTAGTGCAGTGTTTTTGGTTGCACTTAACTTTTTACGCGACATTGTGAAAACTATCTTGTACGTCTGTTTCGTTTTCGCATAAATAGATACACTGTTCTCGTGTGATGCAATTTTAATCGCTTACTATAGACATTTGTTTATTCCTAAAGAAAATACGTAACTAATAACTGGTGTATATACACCATATTTGTTTTTTAGTTAAGTCTTATTGTACTATCTTTGGATTCATCATTTGATATATATTTTAGTATTCATTCGAAAACGGTTTGTTTTAAATTTTCTTTTAGTAAACGCGAATGAAAAATTTTATAGCTGTTTTTCCTTTGAATAATTACGGAATTGGCCAATATCCACTATATTGCTTTTAGTATTTTGTTACCTTTTAAATATGTATATAATTTATTTGTGTACAGTTATGTCTGTCTCTCCGTACATCTGCATTTGTTTGATTATTTGTTTGTACTTCTTTATTCGTTAGCACAAATTTATTCGCCCATACCCTGGATTGTTCTCATTGCTCTACCATTTTGTGAATAAATTAGTTATTGTTAATTTCGTATTTTTATTTATTTAGAATTCATTTTAAATAACCCCAAGAGAGACAGGGCGTTATAATTTGGTTTCAAAGCGGGGCCTTCTTAAATAGCTTGTGTTTTTTTTGAAAGGCGAAGTTATAATTTATCGAAAATCTTGGAACGCTATAACTCTGTGACAGAACATTTGAAAAACCATAGAAACTTTCCCAGATAATCAACAAGAAGGGATTAGAAGAATTAGAAGAACTTTTCCCATGGAAAGAAATACATCTGACCGATCTAAGCTACCAATTTCCCGAAGTAGAAAACATACTCAACATTATGCATGATGCACATTATCTGTTTAGACAATTTAGACTTAGATGCTGCAGTTAAATCGGAAAGAAATGTTCCTGAAAATAAAAAGAAATTAATAGAAGTAATATATTAAAAAATGTATGTATGAAGTTGTAAATAAAAATAGTTTATAACAGTTACGGAGTTACATCAATCAATGATTCTATTCAGAATTTTTGCGCCCTACTACACGACAATAATAACTATTTGCAGGCATATTTAGCCTCAATGAGCTGTACTTTTGGTGTAAAATACGGTTGCGCTTGGAACAGCTGATTATTCAACACAATCCCAATGTTATCAGACTGCTACGTCGGTGCCACTAAACAACATATAAAAGTGAAAACACCTCATTGAACAACCACATTATCTTCAATCTATAAACTTTTGTAAAGACGAAGTTATACAGTTGACTAGAGAACGACCTGTACTCAACTTATATGAAAAAACGGGAAAGCACTGAATATAAGAAAATAGTGGTGAAACTTAATTGAGAAGTAGAAAAATTTTGGAATGAATATAATATCTAAATTAATTCCTTTTCGGATACTCCCTTTTCAGCGGGAGAGGGGGAGGGCGACATAAAGAAAAAATAATCCTTGGAACTAAAAGTGGATGGAGTTCTATGCAATTTTTCATTATAATATTTATTTATTTTTGATAAATATCTCAGAAATTATGTCACTTATATCAAAAATGCTAACAACCAAAATCAAAGATTATTAATTAAATGTAAATTAGTTCCAAATATTTTTTCTGTTTCTGTAACAAAAAGGCAAAACAATTAGGACTAAAACAATATACGTTTTAACATTTTCTTAACGTGTAGCATGACTTAATGCTCAAATGGTTGTCCGTTTAAAGCACTTTAAACCATAGGTATTTTCAAAAAAACGTAAAATTCTTATTTTTTTTTTGCAAATATCACGATTAGCATTGAGAAAAATAAAGCCTATAAACTAGGAACGAATTTATTTTTCTTTCATTTATGTGCATAAAAAGATTGAATTGGGAAATTCAGTGGTTTCGGAGATAAGTTGAAAGATGACGTCAGAACATTTAAAGCCAAATAGGTATTAAGTTTAGATGTTGAATATCTGAAACTATGACACTTGCGTCAAAAATGCTAAGGACCAAAATTAAAGACAATTAATCATGCTTTCAAATTATTTTTGCCAATTTCTGTATCATGTAGATTGTTTAAGGAGTCGCTTGGCCCTGGGTTGGTCTTACTTCACCTCGACCTACAAGGTCTTTTGTGAATTGCCCTGCATCTAGTTTTTGTCCAGAATTCCAAAACTTTTTACAAAGCTTGCGGTTTTCCTGGGAGCTAATTTCCCTATGTCTTCAGGCGTTAATTTCGCCTGTTCTAGGTACTTTAGCCTAATACGGATTAGTACCTTGCATTCACAAAGTATATGTTCCGCAGTTTCAGTTGTAGCTTCACAGTATCTGAATTTGTCATCTTCTGCCATGCCCATGTTCTTGAGATGATATCTGAAGGGGCAATGGCCAATTAGAAGGCCTGTGATCAGCTTTAAGTCGGACTTTTCAAGTTCGAGAAGCCTTGTGGCATTCTTTGTTGAATAGGGTATAAACCTTTTCGCTTGTCTTTGGCCTGGAGTATCCCTCCAGTAGGACTGCTTTTGTTCCTTTTCCCATTTTAGGACCTCCTCCGTTATGTGTCCCTTAGATAAGCCACAGAACGGTTCAGGGGGCTTCAGCCCCTTTTCTTGCGAGGCTATCAGCCAATTCGTTGCCTTCTATTCCCTCATGCCCTGGTACCCACATCAAGGTAACCTTGTTGTTTTTTGCCAGTTGCTTCAGTGACTGTCTGCATTCCCAGGCAATATTTGACTAGAACGTATAGGGCCTGAGAGCCTTTAATGCTGCCTGGCTATCTGAAAGTATATAGATGCCTCTATTTAGGCATTCCTGGGCACATTGATCTATCATAGATTTCTGCCTGGAAAATGGTTGGGGTGTTACCAAGAGCTTTAGATAGCGTGCATTTAGGCCCTGCTACGCCCACACCAACCCCTTCCTCCATCTTGGATCCCTCTGTGTACCAGATGTGTGACTCTTTCTCCAACCGCAATACTTCGACCCTGCTCGCCTGACCATTTTAAATCAGCACATCAAACGGGCAGTCAAAGTCACGCTTTATTGGCATTGAGTCAGTGGGTTTGGTGATGGATTCGAAGTGGATTAGCTCCAGAATCCTTAAGAGACCAACCAGGTCACCTGGTCTGAATTTAAGTGCCTGATGAAGCCTTAATGCACTAAGTGCTGTCTCCTTCCTTACATGCAAATGTGGAGGAAGTAAGTCCAGCATTGCCTCCATACCCACACAGCACAGGATGGCCACGGGATATCCTAAAATGATCCTGTATATCCGATAAATAGATTGTTCATTTGAGATGTCGATAGGAGGTCTACTGGTTATCCTTTGGTCCTAATAACAGCCAAAATAGGGATATCCATTGGATAACCTGCATGACTATCTATAGGATAGCCTTTAGGGTTATTGATGTCTTATTTAAAACATATATAGGGATAACCAAAGGCTATCCCTAGGGCCATCTATAGGTCAACTTGTTGGGCTAATGTAGGTCCCAAATTCATGATATTGATAAATTCACCTAAGGTACAAATGAGAATTTTTTTATTTAGTTTTTATTTGCATTATATTTTCATTGTGACGAATGCATTTTATTGACGAAAGACATTACTTATAAATTATGGTCCTAATAACAGCCAGAATGGGGATATCCATTAGATAACCTATATGACTATTTATAGGATAACCCTTTTAGGGTCATTTAAAACCTATATAGAGATAACCAAAGGCTATCCCTAGGGCCATCCATAGGTTAACTTATTGGGCTAATGTAGGTCCCAAATTTATGATAATTGATAAATTCACCTAAAGTACAAATGAGAATTTTTTTATTTAGTTTATATTTGCATTATATACTTTCATTGTGACGAATGAATTTTATTAACGGAAGACATTATATATAAAATATGGTCCTAATAACGGCCAAAATGGGGATATTGGTTAGCTCGTTCTTAGCCCTAGTTTCAATACTTCATGTTAGATGGCTCTCCTTGCAAGGTGTAAATTTCTGTTGCGATACTCACCTAGTAAGCCTGAAACTACAGGTTCTGTAATCTATCCACTATGCAGGAAATGCACATATATTGCAAATGCCTCTTTTACGAAAGTTAATTTTTTTGCAATATGAGATTTATTTATTACGCAAGGAGGTTGAATATACCCCAAATTTTAAATTGTTTACAGTAATCACGATTTTACACAAGATCAATTTTGATCCTGTGTAAATAATGGCTAACCAGAAGCAACCTTGTGTGGATGTCTGTGGTTGTCCAAATAAAAACCTAAATTGGTCCCTTTTTCTTCCTATGGACAAACGCGGGCTATCCTATTGTGGACATCTGTAGGTTATCCCTTATCCCGATTTTAACCCAAATTGGTCCCTTTTTCTTCCTATGGACGACCATGGGCTATCCCATTGAAGACATCCATGGGCAAACCCGATTTGCACCAAAAGGATATCCACAGGAGGTCCGGACGTCCCCAGGACGTCCCGCTTATCCTCCAAGTATGGCCAGTGGTTGTCCTAAGGCTATCGAGTGCTGTCTGGGTAGCTGCTGTGGGGCACGAGCGCATTGTTCCTGTAGTCCCTAGACAGGCAAGGCATTGCAATTTCTGCAACTTTCCTCGTGCTATTTTCTCTTCTGCTTCTGACCACCACACATATGATGGGTCTGACAACCGAAAGGTAGGACCAATGTATCATTTTTGGCTTCAGACCCCAAATCTTACCAAACAGCCTACGATACGTCCAAACAGCCGTCGCCACATACGGGTATTCCAACAATTTAGGCGGCCAAGCATATATTTCTGAAGTTTGAATCCGAACATTTTTTTTTTATTATTAAACTTTAATATATTCATAGAGGTACATTAATGCGTAAATAATAATAATAATAATAATAATAATAATAATAATAATAAAAATAAAAATAAAAATAATAATAATAATAATAATAATAACAATAACAATAATAACAATAATAATAATAATCACACGAATGCACGATCTGTGGTGTGCAAGGCACCCAGAACACAACGCCTTCACGCCACAAAACCTGCGTGATTATGTGTCCCACCTTCGTCGCAGGGGCTACGTGAGAACTGCTCCTCAGCCGATGAATGAGGTGGCCGAAGGTCCACCGAATGAACCGGTTGAGGTTGCAGTCCCAGTCGTTCCACCAGTACCAGAGGGCCTCAGTACCAGAAGGGGGTTGCACAACATAAAACTCCCCGGGCCACAAGATCTGGCCAGAGTGGATGCGGAACTTCGTGCAGCGCTACCAGAAGAGGCTGACATCTGGCACATAAATTGTGCCGTGTATGCTGCCGCTCAACGCTTGTCTCAGGTGGAGAGGCGGAACAGTGCTTCTCCACAAGAGAGAGCGAGACGGCGCATACACATGATGGAAGCCAAGATCCGGTCGGCGAGGCAACACGCATCCCGTATCCAATGTGTGATGGACTATATGGCGGCCAATAGGCCTTTCACGCCTAAAGTGCGGCGAGTAGCTGCTAACTTAAGACGCGTCCATCACACACTCAATGGGGCAGTGCTACAAGCCACCAAACAGCACTGCCTCGACAGGATACGGATGTTAGTGTCTTGTAAGAAGTCACTAGTGAGGCGGGCGAGGGGGCTAGCGGAAAATCAACTTTTCCGCAAAAAGCCCTCGCGCCTTTTCGAACCGCCTCAGCGTGTTGCTGAAAATCCGCCGACTGCAGATCAGGTGGAAAACTTCTGGAAAACGTTGTACGAACAGAAGCTTCCACTCAACAGAGACTCTCCAGCCCTGGCACACTTTGAAACCTTTTGTCAAAGGTTTCAGCAACCACAACAGGTGTGCCAACCGATAACCCCAGAAGAGGTTCGAAGAGCTCTTGAGGACTCTAAGAACTTTGCTGCTCCAGGTCCCGACGGGATCAATAACTTTTGGTGGAAAAAATTATCCAGTACCCACCACCATTTAGCCAAAATTTTCAATTCATGGCTAAATGGGGAGCAGCAAATTCCTTCTTGGGTTGTCGAAGGGCGGACAGTGCTGATCCCGAAGAACGGAGATTTGTCTAACCCAAAGAACTACCGGCCGATAACCTGTTTAAACGCATGTTACAAGGTGTTTACGCGCATCTTGTACATGCGAGTGCTCCACGCAGTTGAACCGGTTTACGAGCGGATATATGAGCAACGAGGGTCAAAGAGAGGTGTCGGTGGCTGTAAGGAGAACCTGCTGGTTGACAGGTGTGTCACGCAGGACTCCATGCAGTATAAGCGTAACCTCTCCATGGCCTGGATCGACTACCGTAAGGCATTTGACATGACATCGCACGAGTATCAACACCGACTCCGACAGATCTGGTCTTCAGAGCTGTCGGAGAAGAACAAGGTGTCTGCTACCAACATGCTTGCCGTTCCGATCCTTCTCTACTCCTTTGGAGTAGTGAAATGGACTCAAGAAGAGTTGCGTCAACTCGACGTAGGAACCCGCAAGAAGATGCATCTCAATAGGAGTTTGCATCCTAAGTCGTCTGTTCCACGGCTATACCTCCCACGACATCGGGGAGGCCGTGGACTCTTGAGTTTGGAGAGTCTCCATAATAGGATGGTTCTGGATGGAGCCTGTAAGGTCATCAGGAGTTCGGATCCCCTCCTCTGCATGGTCCGAGACCATGAAAATGCAGGGGTAGGAGCCTTTCTGTTTAAGGCAGCACAGAAAGCAGCCGATGAACTTGGTCTCTCCTTCGACGTCGAGCGGGTAAATCGCGACTCTGTCACCGAGTTGGAACCTGCTCGGCGAAAAGCCCAAATTAAAGCTGCAGAACACAACAACTTTCTGCAGCTTCACACGGATAAGCCAATGCATGGAGTTTTCTATAAAAATATAGAAGACCTTGGCTTATCCGAAAGGCTGACCTTTGCCTTCTTAAGGTCGCCGGACTGAAGTCTGAGACCGAGGGATTCATAATGGCTTGCCAGGATGGTGTATTTAACACCCTCGTCTATCGTAGTCGTGTCATGGGTATAGAGGTCCCTGATGTCAGCTTCAGGGCCTGCCGCAGGGCGCCAGAGACTCTTATGCACTTGCTGTCGGCTTGCCCGACATATGCAGTCTCGGCCTATATCCAAAGGCACGACGGAGCAATACGAGTGCTTTACTACCATTTAAGGCACTCGTATGGGATAGACGAAACACCAGTGCTGCCTTACGCTACGGGGGATATTGAGTCCGTTGTGGGAAATGAGAAGTGTCTAATTTATTGGAACTACTCTTTTCCCACCGTCAGGCAAATACAAGCCAACAAGCGTAGTACTCCTCGACCATCAACTCAAGACAATGTACGTCGTGGAGTTCTCGGCTCCCGCGGAGAACAACATTGTCTTGAAGGAGGAGGAAAAACGGACAAAATATCGAGATCTGCTCTTCGAACTCCGCAGACTGTATCCAGACCATACTGTTAAGATAGTGGTACTGATTATAGGAGCCCTCGGTGGAACGAGACACACACTGCTTTCGGAACTTAAGATCATACCGGCATGCCGAAACTCGGCAGATGTCTTAGCCGGCAGAATGCAGAAGGCCGTCATTCTCGGTTCATTACGTCTGCTCAGGGCACACGATTCACGGACCCAGTAGTCACTCACCCCACGGGCGTGGGGAGTGGCTACCGGTACTACCAGCTCCCCTCTGTGAGGGTCGGAGCCACAGAGAAGGGTGACTGGTTTTTAGCTAGCTAAAAAAAAAAAAATAACAATAATAATAATAATAACAATAATAATAATCCTCCTCTACTCCTTTGGAGTAATTAAATGGAATCAAGAGGAGCTGCGACAACTCGATGTAGGAACCCGAAAAAAGATGCATCTCTATAGGAGTTTGCATCCTAAATCGTCCGTTCCACGGTTATATCTCCCACGACATCGGGGAGGCCGTGGACTCTTGAGTTTGGAGAGTCTCCATAACAGGATGGTTCTGGATGGAGCCTGTAAGGTCATAAGGAGTTCGGATCCCCTCCTCTGCATGGTCCGAGACCATGAAAGTGCAGGAGTAAGAGCCTTTTTGTTTAAGGCAGCGCGCAGAGCCGCTGATGAACTCGGTTTGGTCTTCGACGCTGAGCGGGTTAATCACGACTCTGTCACCGAGTTGGAACCTGCTCGGCAAAAAGCCCAAGTCAAAGCTGCTGAAATTGATCTATTTCTGCAGCTACACTCGGATAAGCCATTGCACGGAGTCTTCTATAAAAATATAGAAGACCTTGGCTTATCCGAAAGGCTGACCTTTGCTTTCTTAAGGTCAGCCGGGCTGAAGTCTGAGACCGAGGGATTCATAATGGCGTGTCAGGATGGTGTATTCAACACATTCGTCTATCGAAGTCGTGTCATGGGTATAGAGGTCCCTGATGTCAGCTGCAAGACCTGCCACAGGGCGCCGGAGACATTAATACATTTGCTGTCGGCTTGTCCAGTATATGCAGTCTCGGCCTATATCCAGAGGCACGACGCAGCATTACAAGTGCTTTATTATCACTTAAGGCACTCGTATGGGATAGACGAGACACCAGTGCTGCCTTACGCTCCGGGGGATATTGAGTCCGTTGTGGGAAATGAGAAGTGTCTAATTTATTGGAACTACTCGTTTCCCACAGTCAGGCAAATACAAGCTAATAAGCCTGACGTGATCCTCCTCGACCACCAACTCAAGACAATGTTTGTCGTGGAGTTCTCGGCTCCCGCGGAGAATAACATTGTCTTGAAGGAGGAGGAAAAACGGACGAAATATCGAGATTTGCTCTTCGAGCTCCGCAGGCTTTACCCTGGCCATACTGTTAAGCTAGTGGTCCTGATCATAGGAGCCCTCGGTGGAACGAGACACACGCTGCTTTCAGAACTAAAGATCATACCGGCATGCCGAAATTCGGCAGAGATCTTAGCCGGCAGGATGCAGAAGGCCATTATCCTCGGCTCATTACGTCTACTCAGGGCACACGATTCTCGGACCCAGTAGTCACTCACCCCACGGACGTGGGGAGTGGCTGCCGGTACTACCAGCTCCCCTCTGTGAGTGTCGGAGCCACAGAGTATAAAGGGTGACTGGATTTTACGGAAAAAAAAAATAATAATAATAATAATAATAATAATAGTAACCAAGCAAGCGGCCCGGTTTATGAACGGATATATGAGCAACGTGGGTCTAAGAAGGGTGTCGCTGGCTGCAAGGAGAACCTGCTTATTGACTGATGTGTCACGCAGGACCTTTCTATGGCCTGGATCGATTACCGCAAGGCATTTGACATGACATCTCACGAGCTAATTGTTCACTTGCTCCAATGTCTTGCGGTGCCCGGTTCCGTAGTGAGATGCATAGAACAACTCGTGCCGCTCTGGAGGACTCGCTTTACCATAACATCTGGTAATGCCCGAGTCCAAACAGAGCCGGTTATGTTTAAGAGGGGTGTGTTTCAGGGAGACTCTCTCAGCCCCCTTCTATTTTGCATCTCGCTACTGCCGTTATCCGTTGAACTCCGCAGAACCCGTGGTTACAATTGCGGTACCCCCGGAGATAGGAGGCATAAGGTCACCCATCTATTTTACATGGATGACCTTAAACTTTCTGCCTCTAGCGAGAGAGATTTACGTCAATCTCTTAGAGTGAGTGAGTGAGTACAGAATGAGTACACTCAGGCTGTCGGTATGGAGTTCGGCTTGGACAAATGTGCACTGGTTCACCTCAAGAGAGGACGATGCGGTGACTACGGAGAGGATGCGCAGCTTGTAGATGGAAGCATCTTGCACCGCCTAGATGCCGGAGAGTCGTACACGTACTTGGGTGTTGAGCAACGCTCCACCCAAGAAGTGTCAACAGTGAAAAACGCTCTCCGCGGCAAGTATCAGCACCTCCTCCGACAGACCTGGTCTTCTGAGCTGTCGGGGAAGAACAAGGTGTCTGCGACTAACATGCTTGCCGTTCCGATCCTTCTACACTCCTTTGGGGTAGTGAAATGGACGCAAGGCGAGCTGCGCCAACTCGATGTAGGAACCCGAAAGATGATGCATCTCAACAGAAGCTTGCATCCAAAATCGTCCGTTCCGCGGTTATATCTCTCACGACAGCTGGGAGGCCGTGGACTCTTGAGCCTGGAGTATCTATATAGCAGGTTTGTTCTGGATGGAGCCTGCAAGATCATCAGGAGTTCGGATCCCTTTCTCTGCATGGTTCACGACCATGAAAATGCAGGGATAGGAGCGTTTTTATTTAAGGCAGCACAAAGAGCAGCTGATGAGCTTGGTCTCGACTTCGACTGTAGGCGGGTAAACCCAAGCTCTGTTACCGAGTTGGGACCCGCTCAGCTTAAAGCCCATACAAAAGCAGCTGAGCAAAGCAGATTCCTACAGCTGCATAAAGATAAGCCCTTGCACGGAGTCTTCTACAAGAACATTGAAGACAGGGGCTTATCTGAAAAGCTGACCTTTGCTTTTCTAAGGTCAGCTGGGCTGAAGTCTGAGACCGAGGGTTTCATCACGGCTTGCCAAGATGGTGTCTTTAACACGCTCGTCTATCGAAGTCATGTCTTGGGTATGGAGGTCCCTGATGTAAACTGCAGGGCCTGCCGAAGGGCGCCGGAGACACTCATGCACCTATTGTCGGCTTGTCCGGCATACGCTGTCTCGGCCTATATCCATAGACATGATGGAGCATTACGGGTGCTGTACTATCATCTACGGCACACGTATGGGATAGATGAGACACCAGTGCTGCCTTATGCTCCGGGGGGATATTGAGTCCGTGGTGGGGAACGAGCAGTGCCTAATTTATTGGAACTACTCTTTTCCCACCCTCAGGCAAATACAGGCCAATAAACCTGATATAGTCCTCCTCGACCACCAAACCAAGACAATGTTTGTTATTGAGTTCTCCGCTCCAGCGGAAACAAACATTGTTTTGAAAGAGGAGAAAAAACGGACTAAATATCGAGATCTTCTCTTCGAACTCCGCAGACTCTATCCAGACCACACCGTTAAGCTAGTGGTATTAATTATAGGATCCCTCGGTGGGGTGAGGCATACACTGCTTTCGGAACTGAAGACGATACCGGCATGCCGAAACTCGGCAGAAATCTTAGCTGGAAGAATGCAGAAGGCCGTTATCCTTGGCTCGTTACGCCTGCTCAGAGCACACGATTCGCGGACCCAGTGATCACTGACTCTACGGCGTAGGGAGTGGTCTCTGGTATTACCAGCGTACCCTCTCTGGCATCGGAGACAGAGAGAAGGGCGACTGGCTTTAAAAAAAAATAGTAATAACAATAATAATAATAATAATAACATTAATAATAATAATAACAAAAATAATAATAATATATGTTTAAAGTAATTTACAGTATACTTAGTAATAATGAAAATAGTTAACACAATATGTATTTACTCATGTAAACATAACTAAATAAAAAACATAAATAAAAAATAAAATTTCTCATGTAGTAACTGTTTATACTATCATGAGGACGACGAAAACCACGGTTCTTCATCAGAAGATATTTCCCCTTCTGATGACTCTGCTTCTTCAGATTCATTGCTGCTAGTTGGATTAGGATCAGCTGGCATTAACAGCTCCAGTGTTTCTTTTAGAAATGGGTCATTTTTCTTTTTGGGTTTTGGCCTCATGCTTGTTATGAATGGATCGGAAGTAAGCAACAGCCTGTTGAGCACATCTAAATTACATGATTCTCGAGAGAACTTTCTGGCATAGTTCTGGCGATATAGACGGAAATGTTTATTTCTGGCTTCCGCAGCCTAAACTAAATAAAAAACATAAATAAAAAATAAAATTTCTCATGTAGTAACTGTTTATACTATCATGAGGACGACAAAAACCACGGTTCTTCATCAGAAGATATTTCCCCTTCTGATGACTCTGCTTCTTCAGATTCATTGCTGCTAGTTGGATTAGGATCAGCTGGCATTAACAGCTCCAATGTTTCTTTTAGAAATGGGTCATTTTTCTTTTTGGGTTTTGGCCTCATGCTTGTTATGAATGGATCGGAAGTAAGCAACAGCCTGTTGAGCACATCTAAATTACATGATTCTCGAGAGAACTTTCTGGCATAGTTCTGGCGATATAGACGGAAATGTTTATTTCTGGCTTCCGCAGCCTCTTCGGACAACTGGCCGATAGGTAATAGGGCATTTTCGATAACAGTTGCACCGTGCATTAGTAACTTGTGCTGTGTTGGTGTCATAGGATGCCAAGGATATAGCTGCACATACAGTTTTGCAGTCTCTACGTTCACCTTATGATCACTTGAGATCACTTGCAAAATGACCTTAAATCTGAATATAAGATTAAAATCTACCCCCGTGATCTCGGCTGCTAGTTTTGGGTCATTAAAAAATCTCCTGCTGGTATTTCCATCATTCGTATTGCCGAAACCGGCTTTTGGGACGTCCACAATTAAACCGATTTCTGTTTTAAACCTGTCCTGGATTTCTTTTTTTTTATTCTTGACGGCTTCTTTGCCAACAGTGTCAGCAGCTCGTATCTGCCATTTTTTGACAGGCAGTTTGTATGCCAGGTTCAATAGGCTTTCGAATAATCGAATTCTGGCGTGCAACACAGACAGCCCAAACTTCAAAGACTCAGTTTTAACTTCACCTTTCTTTGATAAATCGTTGAAATGTTTGGACGTTAAACCACAAATATAACATTTCATTGTTGATGTGGTTTGTGTAGCCGCATTACAGACTTTTGCGTCTATCATAGTAAACATCATTGTGTGCTTTACTGAGTAATCTGTATTTCCTATTAAAATGTTTGTATTTTGCAACAACTTAGCAGCGTCTTCTACATAACTGATTTCCTCGTTCGTTATATCTACTGATTCCTTTACAAATCTTATTCGAATGGGGCGACAATATCGTGGTGAAGATGGAGTGGGGTTCTGCCAAACTATTTTACGGTTGTTTGTACCACAAATTATTTGAAGTGGCACTAACGAGCTTTGAAAAATGTTTGAGTCGTCACTGTCATTTGCCATCTTCTGTTTAAACTGTGCTTGCTGGGACCCGTCACAACCCCACTTGCAAATTAACTGTAAAGTCTTTCTATCTTCTTCATTCAATGTGTGCAAAACTTCTTCTAAAGCCAATAACAATCGCCGGGTGGTATGGTCCATCAAATGTTGTATGTTAATTTCAGCAGAAGTGGCTGTAACTCGATATGCCTCCTTAGGTGGGTAACAATCTTGTTTTGCTTTTTGTAGCAGACTATAGCAAGGAAAAATTTTTTTATTTGTCTTCCTAATAACTTCATATTGCTGCCTGGATAAATCAGCCTCAACAAACATTGAGAGCGCACGAAGTGGTGTCAGCTTTTTCTTTGTTTCGTCCTGTACACTTCTACTATATGCAGTTCTATATTTTTTTGCACGCTTGGGTGAAACAACCACCTCTTTTAGCATCTGTGAGGCACTCTTTTTTCCCGAGGTTTGAAGTGTTATTTGTGCTGCATGTAGCAACATTTCTTCACTTGTAGTACTTCGGAGTTGTCCAGTTTTTCTTCGTTTAGTTCTTTCGCTCAATTCTGCAAATGTCTTTGGTGGCCTGCCAAAACGTTGTGCAACTATAGGTTGCTCAAACGTTCCTTGTAACCAATTATTATTTTTTTTTATGAAGATATCAACTTTCCTTTGTGCATTAGCCCATCTTTGTTTAAATTGTGATTTTATGTAGGAAAATCTATGCTTTAAGTCTTTTATCTAGTTTTCAGAATAATTTTGATATGTCAAAACATAATTTTCAAGATTCTCCAATTTTTCTTCAAAAGTAGGAAAATTTAGCTCTTGCATTTTTTCAAATAAGTGTCTCCGAGTCACAACTCGAACATTTGATGGCCCTAAAACAAAGTTTGATACTGTTAGTATCAAAATCTTTTAATACTTAAGAATTCTGCATTTTATCTCAAGCCATTTGAAAGTCTCTTAGTACAATATTTCGCAGTTATTCGCAGCTAATGTACTCATAGTTCTTTTTTATATACTCTAAAGTCCCCATTAAACCAAAAAAAATGTTTGGGACGAACCCTGAAGTATAACAATTATCTTTAGATAAGTAAGAAATTAGTTAAAAAAAGAAGCAAAAGTAATTTTTTTTTTGTTAAGTTCTGAAGCTATACAAAAATGGTAATAAAAATTATTGAGACGTTAAATACATGCCCACTTACCAGCATTATCATAATCCATGGCGTAGTTTTTAATATTTCTTCGATAATCAAAGTATGCACTGTTTAAATTAAAACGTTCACAAAGACTGCCGAGAATAAACACGTGTACTTAGAAAGACGCCTAAATTTCCACTGATATTATTGCTCCGCTATTGCAAGGAGCGACGAATAAAGGGTCGCCTATTGTTCTATAGCTATTCAACTAAGTCAGGTAGATTTTTTTCCTACCTGCACTGAGTTCTACGAAATCGACTTATGGCCGCCTAAATAATCAAAATATCCCTGCGTCGTGTTGCTTTGGTAAGTGTCCTTTCTAAGTGTGAGTTCCAGGTAAGTTTTTGGTCCAGGATTACTCCTAGATACTCGAGTTCACTGGAAAAATTCAATACTGTTCCATTTAACATAGGAGCTCTCAAATTTAGTTTTCTCCTTTTGGTGAATGGAACAATAACTGTTTTTCTCGGATTGACACTAAGGCCCTCTGAAGAGCACCATTTAGATATTATGTTTAAGGCAATTTGCGTGTGGTTTGAGATCATAACCTCATGCCTGCCTCTAACAATAACGACCAGGTCATTGGCATAGCCCTGAACGTTAAAGCCATAATTACTCAGCTTTTGAAGGAGATCATCGACCACCATTGCAGCAAGGGCGATAAGACTCCACCTTGTGGACAGCCCCTAACTGCAGTCACGGTGGTCGGCTCGTTCCCCATATCTGTGGTAATTATTCTTCTTCTTAGCATGGATTGTATCCATTCGATTGTTGGACACTGTATTCCCCTTTTTTCTGCGGCTCTTTGTATGGATTCATAGGAGGTGTTGTCAAAAGCACTCTCTTTGCTGTAAATGTCTTTCTTTAACCAGGCCATGTAGAGCATTTATTGTTGATCTGCCAGATTGATTAGCAAATTGTTTCGAGTGAAGCGGTTTCTCTGTAATGATTTCGCTTCTGATCTGTTGATCTAGTATTTTCTCCATTGTTTTATGGAGAAAAGAGGTTAAGCTGATGGAGCGATACGATTTAGGCTCATCTGGTGGACGTCTGCCTATTTTTGGGATAAACGCCACCTTAACTTCCCTCCAAGCTTGGGGAATATACCCAACAGTATAGCTTGCTAAGAATGTACTTCTCAGGCTTGGGATAAGTTCCTCAATTCCATTTTGAAGCCGGGCAGGAAAAATACCATCCCTGTCTGGTGATTTACAGGGCTTGAAGGTTGATACCCCCATTTAATTCTGCTAGGGGTGAATATTTTTCCAGATGGCCTTTTTCTTTTCCTGGTAGTACAGCTTGAATCCTCTTCCGGGTAGGCCTGTGGAAGTTTACCTTCAATTACATGGGTGCCAGGAAAGTGAGTACTCAGTGAGGGCTTTTTTATATTCCTCCCAGTTTCTAGATTTTTTGGCTCTATTGAAAGCGCGAGCCGCCATCTTGAATTAAATGTGGAAAAAATTGTTTTCAAAATAATTCGGCAACGCTCGATCCTACGAGAGAATTGTTCGAGACAAAGTCGAAGGAGACAAAATTTCCTACATTATATACATTTTTGTTGTAAGGAGATACAACGTCAAAAAGATGAATTTAATAAAAAAAAATTATTATGTAATGTACGTTGACAACATAACATATTTTATATTGTTTATATTATTGCAATAAAGTTTTACTTGTATTAAAAGTAAAAAGATAAAAAATCTACAGCATAGTATTACAGTGGTTTACATCATACCTCGAAAACAGGAAACAAATTAACACATTTAATGACAGAATTAGTTAGACAGTTATTCAGAAGAATTGGCTATAAAACATGGAATACCTCAAGGGTCACTACTTGCTCCTATACCCTTTTTATTATACATTAACGACATTTTTAATTGTTATAAGAAAGTAACCTCAAATTGTTTGCTGATGATGTTATATGTGAAAAGTAAAGTAGAATATATTGCAATTAAATTAAATGAACATTTAAAAGACGAAGATAAATGTTACTTCATAAGAAAATCGCTGTATTGACAATCAACACATCAGCATCCTCTTCAGCCTGCTTAACTGTAAAAGCAGCATGTTCGAATTTAGTTTTTAGCAACAAAATAAGACGAACTTTATTGTTTACATTGGCTAAAAATCTTTCATTGGACACCGTAACGATCTCGCAAATGGACCCAAAAAATTCATTAAGACGCCATACAACTTTGTGAAAAAGATATCCTACACCAACAACATTGGTTTGGTTATCTCCGAGTTCCATGCCTTCTGGAACTAGTTCGGAAACAGTATGCAATGATGATTTGATGCCCTTGCACATTCCCTCTTATGTGAAAAGGTACAAAGGAAATGGGGCAAGCTCGAACGTAAGGTAATCCTTCAACTCGTCGTTGGATTCCTTCACAATGCACATTCTTTGGAATAGCATTAGTGGGTTGATGACAATTTTTTCTTCGCCGGCTGTTATGCTGCTACTGATTGCTGCCAATGGTATGACTGTCCTTACTTTTAAATTTAATGGTGTCGAAATCGTCGTACCTGATAACCATGTTCGACATCACCTCGAGACCTTTATCTCTAGACAAAAGACGAAGCGAATCGATTTCTTGAAAAGAAGGATGCTACGAAAATCAATACAACAGTTTTTTCAAGTCTTCATCGTCTCATCACCGCGAAGTCCTCGTATCGACATGTTGCTCGGATGTATCTCATTACAGTTAGACTTACAATAAAAGTGTATACCTATACAAGAAATGTAGGAAATTTTGTCCTCTTCAACTTTTTCTGGAACATTTTTCTCGTAGAATGGAGCGCGTTGCTGAATAATTTTGAGAAAAACAGTTTTTTGCACATTTCAATCAATATAGTGGCTCGCGTCTCCCCGCCCCTCCAACGTCGAAATCTTATATTTGGTGGAACGTCCTTTTTTTTGCAAAAAACCACTCCCAACGGGGACTTAACGCTGGTTTTTCACTTTTATCTTGTAAACCGTTCGTCGGAAGAGAAAAAAGTATAGAAAATACAAAATTTGTCGTTAAATTCTGCATAAAAAATGTTCTATTGACGTTGTAGCTTTTCCACACCTATTTTGCGCTAACAGCGTCCGAATAGAAGGATAGTTTGGGGCGCAGAGTTAAAAATCGATCTTATTCCAAGTTTCACAGCGAATATCTTAAAACCGGTTACTTTAACGAGAAAAATGCTCAGGAGTGAATTTATAGAGCGGGATTTTCTCTATAAGATGCGTTTATAGCGGATTTTGACGCAAGTGGTTTTTATGCTTTTCCCCCTTTTTTTTTCCACAAAGCTGTGTTTTTCAATTTGAGCTCGTTTCCACACCACCCACTAGGTAGAGCTCACGGTGTGTTTTTTTAGAAGATGGTTTCCCCTGTAGGCCTATTCCACTAAAATTCTTTCCAATTTTACTCATTAAGGGATTCCTCATCGACGAACTCTTCTTCGAATTCAGAATTTAAACATCCTTGCCCATGGCAATTAGAGCACATTATTGAGCACCGCAATCCAACCTTAACACAGCTGCATCATTTTCCGCAACCCTTTTTGCAGCTGCAGGATATTAACTTTAGGGTGGAAATTGGTGCTGGTACTCGGTGTTCAACCCCATTCCATTGGTTCCAAGTTTTCTCCTCGCCAAGCATGAATTTCGAGAAATACTCTGTAAGAATGTTGACGAAATGCCTCAGATGTTGGCGGCAGTCTTGGTAGAATCCCGGCAGTACTAGATTGACCGACTAACTTATTGAACATAATGAAACTTTGATGATTCAAAGATGTCTCTTTTTTGGGGGCTTTGTATACTGCTAGCGCGAATTGCTCTCCAGCACTTGTAATTTCTTTTTTCGTTGAGCTACGGTTGTTGAATATACGGACAACCTCTTCGAGATCTTTTCTTTTATTGACGCATTCCACCGTTTGCACTTTTCCTTTACCAAAGAGAGCTGAAGTAGTATCGCATCCACTCAACGCGTGGACAAACAAAATTGTCTCCTTGCAGCTTTTTAAGACTTCCGAAGACTGCAAGTTACGAGAACTGTAAGTTTTATTTTTTATTTTTCCCTGAGCCTCCCTTAAGAGACGGATATCTTTATCTTCAGGTGCGAGAGCGATAATCAGTGCGAGAAGATCAATATCTTCTCCGACGATGACCACTGTATCGTTTTCATGAGATTCATTTAAGGCGTTTTGAACTATGAGTACGTCAGCGTCGTCTACAGCAGTAATTGTTTTTTTTTTTTAACTATTTAACGTCGGCCTATTTCCGCTACCAGGGCCTATCACCGACGCCAGGAGACGAGCTACCCCCAACCTGGAAATTTTGCCGAACCTCTTCCCTTAAGAAGAGTAGGGATCTTTTACTTGCCTAACATTTAATAGACAAGGGACCGCCTGCTTTACATCCCCTCCGAAGGATGGTATATCCACTACGTAATCCTCGTCTGAAATTACGTAACTTCCTAGTATACACTGATATACAAGCCTCTAGAAGGTGGGACGAGAACGCTGTATTTCCCAAGATGGGAGCCCATCCAAGTACTAACCGCGCTCGACGTTACTTCAGCGGAATATCGACTGATATTCACATTGAAGTCGTCTCTAGGCTCGCCCCAGTAATTGTTTTGATTCCCTCGTTTTTAAATCTCTCCACCAATTGAGAAATAAACCATTTCTTGTTTGTGAGATTATTCATAATTTTATTTTGCGTTTCAGTCAGTGGCGTGTTCTCACTGAAAATAATTTCCGGTGAAATACTTTTCAAAAGTCGCTGCTGTCTTTCGATGCTCTTCGTACTGCAGGCATTATCAGCATATCTGTCAAACACTACAGTCACTTTTTGGCCGTAATGATTACGAATAAAGCGAACGTAGGCTGTATAAACGTCGTCAAAGGTACCCTGCTTCGACCGTACTACACGATGAATCAAATTGCCGCCATCAACAATGAACTGACAATCGGAAAAATCTATTGTCCTCTCTCGTACAGCATTGTATATCATACAAGAGACGATTTCTTAGTTTTTCTCACTAACCCTTTCTCATCTAAGAGAGGATGGAGAATTGAAGCAAGCTCAAAGTTGAAACATGACTCCAAATCTTCTTTTGAGTGAATAGTACAGATTATCCTCTGATATAATTACGTGGAGTCGAAGAGACAGCTTTTGTGGAAAAAAAAAGGTGAAAATATATAAAAATCACTTGCGTCAAAACCCGATATATATGCATCTTATAGAGAAAATTCCGCTCTATAAATTCATTCCTGAGCATTTTTCTCGTTAAAGTAACCGGTTTTAAGATATTTGCTGTGAAACTTGGAATAGGATTGATTTTTACCTCTGCGCCCCAAATTATCCTTCTGTTCCGACGCTGTTAGCGCAAAATAGGTGTGGATAAGCTACAACGTTAATACAATATTTTTTATGCAGAATTTAACGAAAAATTTTTTATTTCCTATACTTTTTTCTCTTCCGACCAACGGTTTACAAGATAAAAGTAAAAAACCACCGATAAGTCCCCATTGGGGGTTGTTTTTTGCAAAAAGGACGTTGGGGAGGAACTTTTCGGGTACCTATTTCTAACCCTATCTAGAGTACGCATCCCAAATATTATTACTTTATAAATTCTCCTATTCAGGGTATTTTAATCTAATTTGCGTATACTAGATACCGAACTATTTGAATTAGACAGGTAGGGTGACATATTCCGCGTCTTAGAGCAGGACGCTGATTGGGTGAAAGTTAATTTTTATTAAGTTGGCAGTAAATTTTAAAACATAGTTTAACCTAACCTGTCACACTGACTTCAGTAAAAATCATTTGACATTTACATTAATTTTTCATTTCATAAATCAAATAATTTCAACAATAAAATTTTGCAGAATCTGAGGTAAGAGAATTCATCCATATACTAATTAGTCAAGGTATAATAGCATAGCTATATAACAGAACCGCTACAAATCGTGATATAAAATTGAGGAATATTTCAATTTTTAGAATATAAATGTTGATTAATAGTCGACCAAAATTAAGTTCCATATCCGGCGAAATTTATTATGTTTTAAAACTTGGCAAAAATATTGGGAAGTGTACCTTCACCACATTAAAGAAAAATTCCCACCACTACTGTGGTTGCATAATCCCTTAAAATTGTGAAAACCATCCCCATATTCAATTTAGCTTATTGGTCTGCTAATCCGTTCACTTGTTTGCAAAAATACCTTTATACAAAAGTATTCTGTATAAAGTTTTCGTTATAAAAATGTTCATTTTATACGTAAAATAAATACTACTCTCACAAACACGGCAAAAAGATAACGGTAAGTAGGAGCGCTCCTCCCAATGCACCCCCATCGCGGGTTTTATCTGTAAATGACAGGTAAATCACTAGTTTTACATTATCTCGGCATTTTTTCCAAAGGAGAGGCCCAAACAATCGATTTGCTTAACAAAACAGAGGATTTGTAAGACATCGTGCTAATCTTTAGTAGTCAAGAAGCAAGCCAAGAAACTTCCCAAGTGCAGGAAAGCGATTTATTCTCTGCTCTTCTCCTCCGGTAGAAGAATCTCGAACTAGAGATTCCTGGTATTCAACAAACTTGTTGGTAGCGCAGCGATACTGTGTTGCTGTCAAAACTACCACCAACCTCTGCTGCTGCATGTGAGCACTTCCGTCGCGTCTTTCATCAAATTCAGATGTGGAAGAACAACTCGTTATAAGCTACAGATTAAAGCATGAAACACACACTTCAGCATATTCTCCCTATGTATAATTTTAACAAGAACTTTGAGGAAAGTTTAAACGTGTCCGGAAATGATGAACCGGACATATCAATCCTCACCGATGGTTCAGAAATGAACTGTGAATCAGGAGCTGGGGAATGCATGCTACTATTTTCCAGGCTAAACTAGTAGGGATCCTGCAAGCGGTAATAGAAAGCAAGGAGGGAAACGTCATTGGTAAAATGGTACGCATATCAACGGACACCGGAGCAGCCCTGCTTGCCCTAAATAACTATAAGAGAGGCTCTGGGCTGGTTCTGGAAATCAGAAAGGCCCTAGATGTGCTCGCACACAACCGTAGTGTCAGCGGTTGGGTAAAAGGACACGATGGAATTCAGGGTAACGAAGAAGCGGAGGTTTTAGCCTGCAAGGAATCTGAGAGCACCCTGCATGGTTTGGAACCTGCAATAGTGCTAACAGATTTAGTCCACAGTTCCCTGCTAAAGAATTATACACTCAAACGCCACGCGTGGACTGTTGCGCAAGCTCACCCCCCGCCAAATAATCTAGAATCCACACTTCAGCATAATGCATAGAACAGAAATATAATGATTTCAGCCAATAGGGAACTTGACCAAAAAATAAAATTGAATTAAAATACTCGAAATCGTAAATTAACATCATTAGAAACCCCACAGATAACAAAAATTAAAAAAAAAATTCCAGAAATATAAGCAATTAAAATCTGCCTGATTTTACCCAGTCTTGAAATGTGACGTCAGATAGAGAAAGTCGGACGACAATTCCGCATGTGCATGCGCATTTATCAGAAACAACTTGCAGTGAGCCCAGCCTAACCTAAAATTTAAATACTACTCCATGTAAAAGCCCATAGCCAGGTATAGTGGGGTCGGTTAGAGTTTTAATTCAAGATTACCGTTACTTGGCGGAGAAAAGCACCAAATTTGGTATGAAGGTACCTTAGGGTATACTAATAGTTTTATCTCAAGATTACCGTTACTTGGCAGATAAAAGCACCAAATTTGGTATGAAGGTACCTTAGGGTATACTAATAAATGTTAACCTAACCCTCTAACTGTGAATGAAAGCGCAAATCTTGTTATTTCTAAAAATTTTCATGTACTGTACAACACTAAAATTTAAAATATGGTAAAATCGCGGCCTTCTATTATTAAAACTAAAAATTAAAAAATCTATTTCTTGAAAATCAAAATAATATTTGAGGGTCAGATCATATGCATTTTAGCCAGCAGGATCCAAATATGCCACAAAATACAGGTTGTCCCGTTTAAAAATTTGGTTTTCGTATCGATTAATAGGTTAATAGTTCTCATTTTATTTTAGTGTATCTTAAAAAATGTGCTAGCAGCGAAAACGTTGTGAACGTCTATCACGCGATTAACTTCTATGTTAGATGTACTGGGGACTTAATTTACTTTTTAAATTAAAGGTAAAGAGCCCACCTTTCAATTAAAATGGGTCCGAAAAGGGCCACATTAATAGATCTTATTATAGTCTTCGCAAAAAACGAAGAGTATATTGTATTTGATCGGCACATTTCTAAAATCGTAAATATCGCTCGTAGAGAAAACATTTTCATATCATTGTGTTAGTGAACAAATTCTGAACAAGTTTCAAAATGTCCGTCTGTCCGTCCGTCCGTCACGTTTCTTGTAAGCACGATAACTTAAGAAAGAAAAGTCCGATTGTATTGAAATTTGGAAAGTAAGTTAGTGTCAGCTAGAGGAAGAACCCTATTGTTCTTGAAGAAAATCGATCAGTAAATAAAAAAGTTATTAATTATTTAATTTAAAAATATATTCTCTTAATTTTTGTCGCTTGTACTTAAATATAAAGCTTGCGAAATGTTATTTTTTTTAAATTAAAGCTAATGAACGCACCGCACCACCTTCTGATTAAAAGTGGTCTGAAATGAGTCAGGCTTTTTTTAAAATTAAAGCTAAAGAACCATTTCGATTAGAATCAGTCCGAAAAGGTCCAGGTTACTATTTTTTTTAATACGAGTTTTACCTGTTTTACGCGTTGATCGTCAAAATTATTTTGAGAATTTGAGGCTAATAACCTTCTTATTAGCTCCTTGATATTATCACCAACGAATATACAGTGTGTTTCAGTTAACACTCCCACAGCCCATATTTCGGAAACTAAGAAATATATTTTTATTCTGTAAACGGTAATAGATTTCTATGGTTAATGCCTTCTTCAGGAAGTACAATTTACTATTGTAACATTATCATCAGAGATGTAGGTACTCACATTAAAATGATCTTCACATACATAAATGGCGTTGTTCCTTTCAGAAATATCCCCTATATTATTTCTTCTGTATGCTATTAGCCATTTTGATCGGCGATTTTTATCTTTAGGCACGCGAATAAACATTTTATTTGCTGATTTAAAAGTTGTATTATTACACAGTGACACCATTACAGTGTTTATAATAAGTATTTTCCATTTCTCAACACAAAATAGAATCATAAACTAAACAAAATCTTCAAAGTACGTGAATTCACAACCCAACATTTTCAGACAAGCAAACGTAAACATGAAGATGACAAAACTAAAGCGCAAATTAGCCTCAAAGCCAACCGCCGCCCAGTCTGAGGGACCCCACGCGAGACTAGTTTTCTCGATGTAACGTCACAGTGCTTTCCGCGAGGATCTCAACTTTGATATTATTTATTGCAGAGTAAGTACTGCGATTTAAGATATGATATTCGGTGCGGCGTGTTTTTATCCATAAACACACACTTTAATGAAATTAAAAAAAAATGGGCAAGTTCCCCATTGTAGACGATAAAGCACGCCATGTTTCTCTATACTTTCTATGATCGGTTGAAATCCCTATGCTTCTATGCTATGACATCATACTGAGGTATCTGTGATGGCCGTAAGAATGGAAACAAGTCCTTAACACCTTAGCACGGACTACAGTGAAAGTACAAGTACCTACCCCAGATTCAATTCTAACCCTAACCCCATGCAGCTGCAAATTATAATGCGAAACCAGATGCTTCGTTGTTCAACAATGTGCTATCACTGCCATGGCCAGGTCTGCCTGAATATGTTGAAAATGTGGTGAATTTTGTCGGATATATACCGATTTTTTGCTTAATTTTACTAGCTAAGCACGTTAATATCCCTCCCCAAAGTTATCATGAACATTAAAACATTATGTCCAGTGGCCACCCGATATCGACAGCCGACTTCATTCCGGTAAAAGTAATGACGTCATATTGGCGACGAAATTCTTACCAATAATAATTGGTGGAAGCTGGAATCTGGCGATTTTACCGGGATCGCTCCAATAAGAGTGATCCTGGTAAAGTCGTCAGCTTACATACGTTCCAATCGACTATAAATTACAGCAGAAATAGTAAAGATAACCTTATCGTTAAAGTTCTTCAATCTGTACCATGATAAATACAGAGGATACCGCAAGAACTCATCAGTAAAGTAGTACCAATGATAATAATATAATCTGCAGAGAAAAAAGGGAGAGGGGGATCTGTGAATAATTTCAAAAAGAAATGTTCTTGTTTTATAATGTAGGAGAGGTTGGCACAATCGTTAATTCAATTTTTCCACAAAGATATCTTTGCCGCTCTATTGTTAATACTTTACGATTTACAGCGACTAAAATGCTAAAAATTTGTGCCTCACTGGAGTTTTTTGCAGTTATCTCAATTCTCTGATTTGTTTCTCTCAATTTCTCATTTAAAAAAAAATTGAATCCTTGACAATTTAATTTTTTTATTTAAACAGTGAAATGGTGCCAAAATATTTTTATGGGATTTTGTATCTTTCTAGGTGTAAATTATTATTTCAATACCAAAAATTCTATAAACAATTTACAGACTGTTATTTTCTAGGAATAATTTTAAAATATTTTTATTCTGGCTCCGGCCCTGATATTTTATTAAGATCCCAGGCATTTGATGGTGAATGACTATTGTAACCAAAATACAAAATTTCATTGGATTTCGTTTACGCATTACAGATATATGGCGAAAAGAAAATTCTTCCAAAAAATAATAAAACACCCTAACCTGTATTTCGAGAACGGGGTTGCCTTAGCCTTTACTATATGGGGATTTAAGATCACCTCAATGTTCTCTATCTTTTGTTTATAATTTTCAAAATTATTATGATAAACAAATTCAAATTATTCTATGGATTTTTTATCAAACCAAAGCTGAAAAACGAATTAGGAAAATAGATTAAATTATTTCACATTTTTCTAAGAAGAATAATGATTTACTTGCATTTAGGGCAGAGATACGTCACTTCTAAATAAACAAAGCGATATTTCTTCTTAAAATTTGGACCGATTATTCTCCAATGCTTATATTACTTCCACATCCAGTGGAAGTATAGTAACAACAAAAAAATTTTTCAAAATTTTTATTGTTCAAATAGGCTTAGAATGTCACGAAACGTTGAGATTTTAAGTTTAAGCGAAAAAAATTTTTCTGTCTGTCGGTCTGTCGGTCTGTCTGTCTGTCGGTCTGTCTGTAACTTTTTTTGTGCGCACGTATACTCTGGAACCGTTTGAGATATTGACTTGAAATTTGGTACACATATGTACTTTAACAAGATCTAGAACTAGATTATATTTTCATCTTGTTCCGTCGAAGGGTTGGGGGTAAGTTGGGGTAAATTTGGGGAAAATAGGTAAATCAAGCAGGTAAGAGTCCATAAAATTGGTATTTAGTATATACAAGAGAAACTGAGGTCTCAAAAAAAAATTTGGCATTAGCCACCCCCATTACCACCCCCACCTCATTATTAAAGGGGATGAAAAAAAATGTGATTTAGAGTGTGTACAGAAGAACCAGAAACCTCAAAATGTTTTTTTACTTCATCCACCCCCACTACCACCCCCTATCACCACCCCCACCCCGCTACCGATGTGGGGTATCGTTTTATGGGTTTTTGGGGTAGAGGATTTCAAATATCATATTATTAAAGTTCCATAAACAATTATTTCCACATACAAATTTTTTCCGTTGCGAGTGACTTAGAAAAAAAATTTGGATGTGGAAGTAGTGATTCCTTGGGCAGCGGTTTTTTTATATAGTTTAACCAACTTTCATTAAAATTGATGCATTATTAAATTATATTTCTTAAATTGTCAAAAAAAAATCAATTTTTGGTGGTTTTTATTTTTTTACAAATTAAAAAATTATCACAAGGTTTTTCGTAGACCTAGTCTTTACTTATTCAAAATTTTATTGCAAACAATTTGGTATTTTTATTTTTGCGATACAGTTACTAGGAACGGAGATAGCAAGGAAAATAGCAGAAAATTTCAGTGTTAAAAAATGAATTGTTAAAATTTTACAAGAAGCAATGGAGATTTAATCCAAAACTCCACATAGCACTTGTTATTACAAATAAAATTAATTAAAAAATAAAATTGCTGCAGCCAAACAATTCCATTCAAAATATTTTGACTCCAATATATCTATTTATAAAGGTTATGCTGTGTAAATACATACACCACGGGAGGCCACACTAACTGTACGTGCACCCCCCGATCCTCGAGGACAACATTTTTCACAAAGATTAAAGCCTAAGGAACAATTTTAGACATGTCCCCTCAAAAAAAACTGGCTGTACTTTCAAAATGGCGTCCGTCTATAAAAAAAAATTTGCAAATATTATTCTTGCCATTTATAAAGAAAAATTTTCTGCACAAAAAAAACAAATTCATAAAATTTTCTACAATTTTGTTCCTATACAATATTTAGATAGAAGTTACCATTTTCCAGATAAATGATGATTCAGCTCTTAAAATAGAATATAAAATTCAATATAAAACATAAGTAACACCTCGTTCGCTTTCAGATTCACTATCGCTGTCTCCCGATACATCGAATGTTTCCTCTTATTCCTCTATTGCTTCATTTATTATATCGTTATCATCCTCACTTTCGTCTATTATAAATTGATTTGGAATCATGTCCTGAAGAATTTCAGTAAGCGATTGAAGCAGTATTTTATCTGATGAACACCAAAGAGGTTCTCCATTTTCTTGCCATCCATAATCTTTCCAAGGCCTTGGAAAATTGTGAATACCTTTGTCGGCTAATCGCCAAATACGCATTTGGTAAACACTCCTTTTAATATGCTCGATAAGGCAAGCTCTTGATGAAAATCGAAGAAAAATCAACTTTAGTGTCAACTGATAAAGACAAATCTTTGTCACCACATTTCTCTCTAATGGCAATTAGGCGAAGCTCGTCCACGCTAGCGCATTTCTTTGACTCAAATATGACACATGTAAACTCCTCTAATGATGCGACTAATTTATCATCAATATTCCAGCTGCTCCCCAAATCTTGAAATGTTCGGATATATTTCGTATATTTGGGAGAAAGTAACATTTTTAGTGGTTTTATCTTTCCCTTTCCCTTAAAGGCGCTGACTGAGTCAAATCCAGTGAATGATTGAAGGCCCAGTAATGCCGAACATTTTTGAGGACGGTACTATTCTGCTAATGCGGTTATAGGCCAGGCTAGATAAGTGCCAGAATTAAAAAAAAAATAATAATTCGTTACAGCAAACTGATAGCAGAATATTTTAGAACATATCAGAAATAAAGAAGGAAAAATAATCCGAACCACCTGCGGTTATCTGGGGTGAAATGGGGTGGGTTTTTAGGGGAGAAAAACGATTTTTTGCGATTTCTGGATTAATTACGCATCCTATCGAAAAAAGTTGATTATAAAAGTTGTAGGCAATAAAGAAATCTACAACTTGTGTGGAGAGCATTTTTATCCTAACCTCAAAATTTTTCGAGACACGCAAAAAAACCCCTTTTCGGTTTTTTATTTCTTGGTGAAAGTATACCTTTTGCTGTCCCACATAAGCACTACTTTTTTTGGAGCAAAATATTTAACGGTTGTTGTTTAATTCAATTTAAAGAAAAAAAAAGTGAAATTTTCAATTGCGATTCCTCATAAAAGTACTTGTCCGATAGAGTTCGGACAGGGCTCATTTTTTTTGTTTTTATGTCCACTTTCAATAAATAAAAAATATATATATACTGCAATGGAAAAAATTGCCGGAAAATCGAAAATTTCGAAAAAATGGTCTTTTTCGTTGTATGCTTTTTAATTATTGTCAAAAATTTGTTATTTATTACAATTAGTATAATTTTGTAATATTAACGTATGCTACAAACGACAAGTAAAATAATTAATAATTAATTACATTCCTCAACCACGTTTGAATTATTAAACAAACAAAAAAGTATGATCTTGATTTCTATGTCTTCTATTGTAACCGTATTGGTACGGCGTATAAATGACCGCATTTTTATTTATTTGATAATCTACATATATTTACCTTTAATTTTGATTGTTAATAACTTTTAAATTGTAAAAATTGATAAAAATTGCTTTGTTAATTTTTATTATTAAACATAATATAAATAATTTTTTGTAAAAATAATAAATGTACTTTTTAAAACTAAAGACTAAGAAAAGGCAAATATGTGTAGATATACCCACATACACATACATCCGCACATATAAAACCAATTGCTATCTTATAAAATTTGGAGAGAGATGAAATGAGATTTTATCGTTTTGCGAAATTTATTTACAGAAGTTGTTTTCAGTTGGTCATCTATATTATTGTAGATCGAGATTGCGTTATATACAAATGACTGTACTTTTTGAGTTTAAATACAAATCTGCAACAGCCACTTTGCATATTTTGCAAACGATATTGCGTAATCTTATCAAGACATGGAAAGTATACTATATTGCAATAATTTAAAATGGGCACAAGATTTTCACACAATTTTTTTCTTACTTTAAAATTTAAAATATAATATAACATTTTCAATGAGTAATATGCTTTTTTTAATAAAACTGCCACGTGCTCCGTGAAACGCATCTTATAGTCAAAAATAAGACCTAAATTTTTTGCTTCATTTAGAATGGGCAAGTATTGCCCATTGATAGCGATCTTTAGATTTGCCTTCGTGTATTCCCGTGTTTTATTAGAAGTAAAGCACAATATTGCACTTTTGGTGGCATTTAGTTTAATAGTGTTTTGATTAGCATAATTATGAATAGAGTCTAAGTCCAAATTAATTAAATCGCGAATATTTATTGTGTTTTCAGAAGGAAATTTATAAAACAATTGAGTATCATCGGCATAACATTGGACTTTACCATAATTGATATTGTTATGAATTTGTTAATTTTAATTTTTTTTTTTTTTAGATACATATTTATTAATTGACAAACTCTACGCACATAAATTAGTATAATGTAAAAGGTTAAGTTGAATAGCTATTAAGCTAGACTTCGCCTTAGTTTAGAAATATGATGTAAATTTAATTATAAATAAAGCCATTTTATTGTTATTATTATTAATATTTTTTTTTTTTTTTAGCGAGCTAAAAACCAGTCACCCTTCTCTGTGGCTCCGACCCTCACAGAGGGGAGCTGGTAGTACCGATAGCCACTCCCCACGCCCGTGGGGTAAGTGACTACTGGGTCCGGGAATCGTGTGCCCTGAGCAGACGTAATGAACCAAGAATGACGGCCTTCTGCATTCTGCCGGCTAAGATCTCCGCCGAATTTCGGCATGCCGGTGTGATCTTGAGTTCCGAAAGCAGTGTGTCTCGTTCCACCGAGGGCTCCTATGATCAGTACCACTATCTTAACAGTATGGTCTGGATACAGTCTGCGGAGTTCGAAGAGCAGATCTCGATATTTTGTCCGTTTTTCCTCCTCCTTCAAGACAATGTTGTTCTCCGCGGGAGCCGAGAACTCCACGACGAACATTGTCTTGAGTTGATGGTCGAGGAGTACTACGTCAGGCTTGTTGGCTTGTATTTGCCTGACGGTGGGAAAAGAGTAGTTCCAATAAATTAGACACTTCTCATTTCCCACAACGGACTCAATATCCCCCGGAGCGTAAGGCAGCACTGGTATTTCGTCTATCCCATACGAGTGCCTTAGATGGTAATAAAGCACTCGTAATGCTCCGTCGTGCCTTTGGATATAGGCCGAGACTGCGTATGTCGGGCAAGCCGACAGCAAGTGCATAAGAGTCTCTGGCGCCCTGCGGCAGGCCCTGCAGCTGACATCAGGGACCTCTATACCCATGACACGACTACGATAGACGAGGGTGTTGAATACACCATCCTGGCAAGCCATTATGAATCCCTCGGTCTCAGACTTCAGCCCGGCTGACCTTAAGAAGGCAAAGGTCAGCCTTTCGGATAAGCCAAGGTTTTCTATATTTTTATAGAAAACTCCATGCATTGGCTTATCCGTGTGAAGCTGCAGAAAGATGTTGTGTTCTGCAGCTTTAATTTGGGCTTTTCGTCGAGCAGGTTCCAACTCGGTGACAGAGTCGGGATTTACCCGCTCGACGTCGAAGGAGAGACCAAGTTCATCGGCTGCTCTCTGTGCTACCTTAAACAAAAAGGCTCCTATTCCTGCACTTTCATGGTCTCGGACCATGCAGAGGAGGGGATCCGAACTCCTGATGACCTTACAGGCTCCATCCAGAACCATCCTATTATGGAGACTCTCCAAACTCAAGAGTCCACGGCCTCCCCGATGTCGTGGGAGGTATAGCCGAGGAACGGACGATTTAGGATGCAAACTCCTATTGAGATGCATCTTCTTGCGGGTTCCTACGTCGAGTTGACGCAACTCTTCTTGAGTCCATTTCACTACTCCAAAGGAGTAGAGAAGGATCGGAACGGCAAGCATGTTGGTAGCAGACACCTTGTTCTTCCCCGACAGCTCTGAAGACCAGATCTGTCGGAGTCGGTGCTGATACTTGCCGCGGAGAGCGTTTTTCACTACACTCACTTCTTGGGTGGAGCGTTGCTCGACACCCAAGTAAGTGTACGACTCTCCGGCATCTAGATGATGTAAGATGCTTCCGTCCACGAGCTGCGCGTCCTCTCCGTAGTCCCCGCATCGTCCTCTCTTGAGATGGACCAGTGCACATTTGTCCAGCCCGAACTCCATACCGACAGCCTGCGTGTACTCCTGTACCACCCTGAGGGACTGGTGTAGGTCCCTCTCTCCGGAGGCATAAAGTTTAAGGTCATCCATGTAAAACAGATGGGTGATCTTATGCGTCCTATCGCCGGGGGTACCGCAGTTGTATCCACGGGTTTTCCGGAGCGAAACGGATAATGGCAGTAGTGAGATGCAAAAGAGAAGGGGGCTGAGGGAGTCTCCCTGAAATACTCCCCTTCTGAATGTTACCGACTCCGTCTGGACTCTATCGTTACCCGATGTAATAGTAAAGCGAGTCCTCCAGAGCGGCATCAGTTCTTCAATGCATCTCACTACGGAACCGGGTACCGCAAGACATCGGAGCAAGTGAACAATAAGCTCATGTGATGTCATATCAAATGCCTTGCGGTAGTCGATCCAGGCCATGGAGAGGTTCCGCTTATACTGCACGGAGTCCTGCGTGACACATCTGTCAATCAACAGGTTCTCCTTGCAGCCAGCGACACCTCTCTTCGACCCTCGTTGCTCATATATCTGTTCGTAAACCGGTTCAACTGCGTGGAGCACTCGCATGTACAGGATGCGCGTAAACACCTTGTAACATGCGTTTAAACAGGTTATCGGCCGGTAGTTCTTTGGGTCAGACAAATCTCCGTTCTTCGGGATCAGCACTGTCCGCCCCTCGGCAACCCAAGAAGGAATTTGCTGCTCCCCATTTAGCCATGAATTGAAAATTCTGGCCAAATGGTGGTGGGTACTGGGTAATTTTTTCCACCAGTAGTTGTTTATCCCATCGGGACCTGGAGCAGCAAAGTTCTTAGAGCCCTCAAGAGCTCTTCGAACCTCTTCTGGAGTTATCGGTTGGCACACCTCGTTTGGTTGTTGAAGCCTTTGACAGATGGCTTCAAAGTGTGCAAGGGCTGGAGAGTTTCGGTTGAGTGGAAGCTTCTCATCGTAAAGTGTTTTCCAGAAATTTTCCACCTGATCTACAGTCGGCGGATTCTCTGCAACACGTGGAGGCGGTTCGAAAAGGCGCGAGGGCTTTTGGCGGAAGAGTTTATTTTCCGCCAGCCCCCTCCCCCGCCTCACTAGTGATTTTTTACAAACCACTAGCATCCGTATCCTGTCGAGACAGTGCTGTTTGGTGGTTCGCAGCACTGCCTCATTGAGTGTGTGATGGACGCGTCTTAAGTTGGCGGCTATTCGACGCACTTTAGGCGTGAACGGCCTATTGGCCGCCATGTAGTCCATCACACATTGGATACGGGATGCGTGTTGCCTCGCCGACCGGATCTTGGCTTCCATCTTTTGTATGCGCCGCCCCGCTCTCTCCTGTGGGGAGGCAGTATTACGCCTCTCCAGCCGGGAAAAGCGTTGAGCAGCGACATACACGGCACAGTTTATGTGCCAGATGTCAGCCCGTTCTGGAAGCGCTTCACGAAGTTCTTCGTCCACTCTGGCCAGATCTTGTGGCCCGGGGGCTTTTATGTGGTGTAGCCCCCGTCTGGTACTGAGGCCCTCTGGTATTGGTGGAACAAAGAGAGCCACTTCCTCGACCGGTGAATGCGGCGGTCTTTCGTCCACCTCATTCACCGGTCCAGGAGCAGCCCTCACGTAGCCCCTTCTACGAAGATGGGATACATAGTCACGCAGATTTTGTGGCGTGAAGGCGCCATGCTCTGGATGCTTGTCACACCACAGAGCATGCATCCGCCCCTTCGTGCGGGCTCACTGCTTTCATAGCATTGCAGAAGGTCGTCCCTTAGCTCATCCGTCCACTCAAAGCGTCCTTGTCCATAGCGTTCGTCAACGGGCGCTCCATCCGGTTGGGCCCCACCACCTTGCCCTTGACCCCCTATCCGGACGGGGTCGATTGTGGGGGCCCTGTCTTCTGTTTTCAGGAACCAGAAGTGCGGGCTTGTGGGTGGTTAGCCCAGCAAGCCCACGACCGACACCAGAGGGGAATGAGCTTTCCCCTCCCGGGTGCACTAGGGCTGCCAGTTCGGTTTTGCACCCCAGCTGGAGTAAGTGGTGGCGCTACTCACCAAAGGCTTGATAGATGAAAGTCAGCCTCTCCTGCTTACTTATTATTATTATTATTATTATTATTATTATTATTATTATTATTATTATTTTTTAAACTAGCTAAAACCCAGTCACCCTTCTCTGTGGCTCCGATCCTCACAGAGGGGAGCTGGTAGTACCGGTAGCCACTCCCCACGCCCGTGGGGTAAGTGACTACTGGGTCCGAGAATCGTGTGCCCTGAGCAGACGTAATGAACCGAGGATGACGGCCTTCTGCATTCTATTATTATTATTATTATTATTATTATTATTATTATTATTATTATTATTATTTTTTTTTTTTTTTTTTTAGCTAGCTAAAAACCAGTCACCCTTCTCTGTGGCTCCGACCCTCACAGAGGGGAGCTGGTAGTACCGGTAGCCACTCCCCACGCCCGTGGGGTGAGTGACTACTGGGTCCGTGAATCGTGTGCCCTGAGCAGACGTAATGAACCAAGAATGACGGCCTTCTGCATTCTGCCGGCTAAGACCTCTGCCGAGTTTCGGCATGCCGGTATGATCTTAAGTTCCGAAAGCAGTGTGTGTCTCGTTCCACCGAGGGCTCCTATAATCAGTACCACTATCTTAACAGTATGGTCTGGATACAGTCTGCGGAGTTCGAAGAGCAGATCTCGATATTTTGTCCGTTTTTCCTCCTCCTTCAAGACAATGTTGTTCTCCGCGGGAGCCGAGAACTCCACGACGAACATTGTCTTGAGTTGATGGTCGTCAGGCTTGTTGGCTTGTATTTGCCTGACGGTGGGAAAAGAGTAGTTCCAATAAATTAGACACTTCTCATTTCCCACAACGGACTCAATATCCCCCGTAGCGTAAGGCAGCACTGGTGTTTCGTCTATCCCATACGAGTGCCTTAAATGGTAGTAAAGCACTCGCAATGCTCCGTCGTGCCTTTGGATATAGGCCGAGACTGCGTATGTCGGGCAAGCCGACAGCAAGTGCATAAGAGTCTCTGGCGCCCTGCGGCAGGCCCTGCAGCTGACATCAGGGACCTCTATACCCATGACACGACTACGATAGACGAGGGTGTTAAATACACCATCCTGGCAAGCCATTATGAATCCCTCGGTCTCAGACTTCAGCCCGGCTGACCTTAAGAAGGCAAAGGTCAGCCTTTCGGATAAGCCAAGGTTTTCTATATTTTTATAGAAAACTCCATGCATTGGCTTATCCGTGTGAAGCTGCAGAAAGTTGTTGTGTTCTGCAGCTTTAATTTGGGCTTTTCGCCGAGCAGGTTCCAACTCGGTGACAGAGTCGCGATTTACCCGCTCGACGTCGAAGGAGAGACCAAGTTCATCGGCTGCTCTCTGTGCTGCCTTAAACAGAAAGGCTCCTACCCCTGCATTTTCATGGTCTCGGACCATGCAGAGGAGGGGATCCGAACTCCTGATGACCTTACAGGCTCCATCCAGAACCATCCTATTATGGAGACTCTCCAAACTCAAGAGTCCACGGCCTCCCCGATGTCGTGGGAGGTATAGCCGTGGAACAGACGATTTAGGATGCAAACTCCTATTGAGATGCATCTTCTTGCGGGTTCCTACGTCGAGTTGACGCAACTCTTCTTGAGTCCATTTCACTACTCCAAAGGAGTAGAGAAGGATCGGAACGGCAAGCATGTTGGTAGCAGACACCTTGTTCTTCCCCGACAGCTCTGAAGACCAGATCTGTCGGAGTCGGTGCTGATACTTGCCGCGGAGAGCGTTTTTCACTACACTCACTTCTTGGGTGGAGCGTTGCTCGACACCCAAGTAAGTGTACGACTCTCCGGCATCTAGATGATGTAAGATGCTTCCGTCCACGCGCTGCGCGTCCTCTCCGTAGTTCCCGCATCGTCCTCTCTTGAGATGGACCAGTGCACATTTGTCTAATCCGAACTCCATGCCGACAGCCTGCGTGTACTCCTGTACCACCCTGAGGTAGGTCCCTCTCTCCGGAGGCATAAAGTTTAAGGTCATCCATATAAAACAGATGGGTGACCTTATGCCTCCTATCGCCAGGGGTACCGCAGTTGTATCCACGGGTTTTCCGGAGCGAAACGGATAATGGCAGTAATGAGATGCAAAATAGAAGGGGGCTGAGGGAGTCTCCCTGAAATACTCCCCTTCTGAATGTTACCGACTCCGTCTGGACTCTATCATTACCCGATGTAATGGTAAAGCGAGTCCTCCAGAGCGGCATCAGTTCTTCGATGCATCTCACTACGGGACCAGGGACTGCAAGACATCGGAGCAAGTGTACAATAAGCTCGTGCGATGTCATGTCAAATGCCTTGCGGTAGTCGATCCAGGCCATGGAGAGGTTACGCTTATACTGCATGGAGTCCTGCGTGACACACCTGTCAATCAGCAGGTTCTCCTTACAGCCAGCGACACCTCTCTTTGACCCTCGCTGCTCATATATCCGCTCGTAAACCGGTTCAACTGCGTGGAGCACTCGCATGTACAAGATGCGCGTAAACACCTTGTAACATGCGTTTAAACAGGTTATCGGCCGGTAGTTCTTTGGGTTAGACAAATCTCCGTTCTTCGGGATCAGCACTGTCCGCCCCTCGACAACCCAAGAAGGAATTTGCTGCTCCCCATTTAGCCATGAATTGAAAATTCTTATTATTATTATTATTATTATTATTATTATTATTATTATTATTATTATTATTATTATTATTATTATTATTATTATTATTATTATTATTATTATTATTATTATTATTATTATTATTATTATTATTATTATTATTATTATTATTATTATTATTATTATTATTATTATTATTATTATTATTATTATTATTATTATTATTATTATTATTATTATTATTATTATTATTATTATTATTATTATTTTTATTATTATTATTATTATTATTATTATTATTATTATTATTATTATTATTATTATTTTTTTTTTTTTTTTTTTTTTTTTTTTTGTTAAAAACCAGTCACCCTTCTCTGTGGCTCCGACCCTCACAGAGGGGAGCTGGTAGTACCGGCAGCCACTCCCCACACCCGTGGGGTAAGTGACTACTGGGTCCGGGAATCGTGTGCCCTGAGCAGACGTAATGAACCGAGGATGACGGCCTTCTGCATTCTGCCGGCTAAGACCTCTGCCGAATTTCGGCATGCCGGTATGATCTTAAGTTCTGAAAGCAGTGTGTGTCTCGTTCCACCGAGGGCTCCTATAATCAGTACCACTATCTTAACAGTATGGTCTGGATACAGTCTGCGGAGTTCGAAGAGCAGATCTCGATATTTTGTCCGTTTTTCCTCCTCCTTCAAGACAATGTTGTTCTCCGCGGGAGCCGAGAACTCCACGGCAAACATTGCCTTGATGAGTTGAGTTGATGGTCGAGGAGTACTACGTCAGGCTTGTTGGCTTGTATTTGCCTGACGGTGGGAAAAGAGTAGTTCCAATAAATTAGACACTTCTCATTTCCCACAACGGACTCAATATCCCCCAGAGCGTAAGGCAGCACTGGTGTCTCGTCTATCCCATACGAGTGCCTTAGGTGATAATAAAGCACTCGTAATGCTCCGTCGTGCCTCTGGATATAGGCCGAGACTGCATATGTCGGACAAGCCGACAACGGGTGCATTAAAGTCTCTGGCGCCCTGCGGCAGGCCCTGCAGCTGACATCAGGGACCTCTATACCCATGACACGACTACGATAGACGAGGGTATTAAATACACCATCCTGGCAAGCCATTATGAATCCCTCGGTCTCAGACTTCAGCCCGGCTGACCTTAAGAAGGCAAAGGTCAGCCTTTCGGATAAGCCAAGGTTCTCTATATTTTTATAGAAAACTCCATGCATTGGCTTATCCGTGTGAAGCTGCAGAAAGATGTTGTGTTCTGCAGCTTTAATTTGGGCTTTTCGTCGAGCAGGTTCCAACTCGATGACAGAGTCGGGATTTACCCGCTCGACGTCGAAGGAGAGACCAAGTTCATCGGCTGCTCTTTGTGCTGCCTTAAACAAAAAGGCTCCTATTCCTGCACTTTCATGGTCTCGGACCATGCAGAGGAGGGGATCCGAACTCCTGATGACCTTACAGGCTCCATCCAGAACCATCCTATTATGGAGACTCTCCAAACTCAAGAGTCCACGGCCTCCCCGATGTCGTGGGAGGTATAGCCGTGGAACGGACGATTTAGGATGCAAACTTCTATTGAGATGCATCTTCTTGCGGGTTCCTACGTCGAGTTGACGCAACTCCTCTCGAGTCCATTTCACTACTCCAAATGAGTAGAGTAGGATCGGAACGGCAAGCATGTTGGTAGCAGACACCTTGTTCTTCCCCGACAGTTCTGAGGACCAGATCTGTCGGAGTCGGTGCTGATACTTGCCGCGGAGAGCGTTTTTCACTACACCCACTTCTTGGGTGGAGCGTTGCTCGACACCCAAGTAAGTGTACGACTCTCCGGCATCTAGATGATGTAAGATGCTTCCGTCAACGAGTTGCGCGTCCTCTCCGTAGTTCCCGCATCGTCCTCTCTTGAGATGGACCAGTGCACATTTGTCCAACCCGAACTCCATACCGACAGCCTGCGTGTACTCCTGTACCACCCTGAGGGACTGGTGTAGGTCCCTCTCTCCGGAGGCATAAAGTTTAAGGTCATCCATGTAAAACAGATGGGTGACCTTATGCCTCCTATCGCCGGGGGTACCGCAGTTGTATCCACGGGTTTTCCGGAGCGAAACGGATAATGGCAGTAGTTAGATGCAAAACAGAAGGGGGCTGAGGGAGTCTCCCTGAAATACTCCCCTTCTGAATGTTACCGACTCCGTCTGGACTCTATCGTTACCCGATGTAATGGTAAAGCGAGTCCTCCAGAGCGGCATCAATTCTTCGATGCATCTCACTACGGGACCGGGTACCGCAAGACATCGGAGCAAGTGAACAATAAGCTCATGTGATGTCATATCAAATGCCTTGCGGTAGTCGATCCAGGCCATGGAGAGGTTCCGCTTATACTGCACGGAGTCCTGCGTGACACATCTGTCAATCAACAGGTTCTCCTTGCAGCCAGCGACACCTCTCTTCGACCCTCGTTGCTCATATATCCGTTCGTAAACCGGTTCGACTGCGTGGAGCACTCGCATGTACAAGATGCGCGTAAACACCTTGTAACATGCGTTTAAACAGGTTATCGGTCGGTAGTTCCTTGGGTTGGACAAATCTCCGTTCTTAGGGATCAGCACTGTCCGCCCTTCAACCACCCAAGAAGGAATTTGCTGCTCCCCATTTAGCCAGGCATTAAAAATTCTGGCCAAATGGTGGTGGGTGCTCGGTAACTTTTTCCACCAAAAGTTATTTATCCCATCGGGACCTGGAGCAGCAAAGTTCTTAGAGCCCTCGAGAGCTCTTCGAACCTCTTCTGGGGTTATTGGTTGGCACACTTCCTGTGGTTGTTGAAACCTTTGACAAAAGGTTTCAAAGTGTGCAAGGGCCGGAGATTCTCGATTGAGTGGAAGCTTCTCCTCGTAAAGCGTTTTCCAGAAATTTTCCACCTGATCTACAGTCGGCGGATTCTCTGCAACACGCGGAGGCGGTTCGAATAGGCGCGAGGGCTTTTGGCGGAAGAGTTTATTTTCCGCCAGCCCCCTCGCCCGCCTCACTAGTGATTTTTTACAAACCACTAGCATCCGTATCCTGTCGAGACAGTGCTGTTTGGTGGTTCGCAGCACTGCCTCATTGAGTGTGTGATGGACGCGTCTTAAGTTGGCGGCTATTCGACGCACTTTAGGCGTGAACGGTCTATTGGCCGCCATATAGTCCATCACACATTGGATACGGGATGCGTGTTGCCTCGCCGACCGGATCTTGGCTTCCATCTTTTGTATGCGCCGCCTCGCTCTCTCCTGTGGGGAGGCAGTATTACGCCTCTCCACCTGAGAAAAGCGTTGAGCAGCAGCATACACGGCACAGTTTATGTGCCAGATGTCAGCCCGTTCTGGAAGCGCTTCACGAAGTTCTTCATCCACTCTGGCCAGGTCTTGTGGCCCGGGGGCTTTTATGTAGTGTAACCCCCGTCTGGTACTGAGGCCCTCTGGTATTGGTGGAACGTCAGGGACTACATCCTCAACCGGTTCATTCGGTGGACCTTCGGCCACCTCATTCACTGGCTGAGGAGCAGCTCTCACGTAGCCCCTGCGACGAAGGTGGGATACATAATCACGCAGGTTTTGTGGCGTGAAGGCGTTGTGCTCTGGGTGCCTTGCACACCACAGAACATGCATTCGCCCCATGTATCCCCTTCGTGCGGGCTCACTGCTTTCGTAGCAATGCAGAAGGTCGTCCCTTAGCTCATCTGTCCACTCAAAGCGTCCTAGTTCATGGCGTTCGTCGTCAACGGGCGCCCGATCCGGTTGGGCCCCACCACCTTGCCCTTGACCCCTATCCGGATGGGGTCGATTGTGGGGGCCCTGTCTTCTGCCTGCGGGAATCAGAAGTTAGGGCTTGTGGGTGGTTAGCCCAGCAAGCCCACGACCGACACCAGAGGGGAAGGAGCTTTCCCCTCCCGGGTGCACTAGGGCTGCCGGTTCGATTTTACACCCCCAGCTGGAGTAAGTGGTGGCGCTACTCACCAAAGGCTTGATTGATAAAAGTCAGCCCCTCCTGCTTATATTATTATTATTATTATTATTATTATTATTATTATTATTATTATTATTATTATTATTATTATTATTATTATTATTATTATTATTATTATTATTATTATTATTATTATTATTATTATTATTATTATTATTATTATTATTATTATTATTATTATTATTATGCGTTAAATTCTCCATCCTATTTACTGGTGGGTAAGTATACAAGTGTCGGCCATGGCAAGACACTTGGAACTGGTGCATTTACAAGTGACAATTCAGAAAGGAACGTACGGTTGATGTAGTGCAGAGTATCACTGTTTTCTGTATGGCTGCGATTTTATTTGCTAAGCCTAGCTTCGTTAAGTTGATTACGAGATTTTTAGGGACCACTCCGGTTGTTGATATGATCAGTGGAATCACACTCACCCTCTCTTGGTGCCACATTTGTTGGATCTCTTGCCCAAGTCTTTGATATTTACCGTCTTTCTCGGCGACATAGTTTTGGATGTTATGATCATTGGGGATCCCTATATCGATTATGCTAGGCTCCTTTGCAATTTTGTTGATTAGGATTATGTCCGGTCTGTTGTGGACGATTGTCCGATCCGTCAGCACAGATCGATCCCAGTATAGCCTGTGGGTGTTGTTTTCCAAGACTGGACTTGGGAGATACTGATAGTGAGGCATCTCTTCTTTCAACAAGCCGTGTCGCTGTGCCAGCCCTTGGTGCACTATTTTAGCTACTTGGTTGTGCCTATTGAGGTATTCAGTAGCTGCTAACATCTGACAGGCGCCTGTTATGTGCTGTATGGTTTCAGACTGCTGATGACATCTTCTACACAGGTCATCCTCTATGTCAGCCCTCACGATGAATTTGAGGTAGTTTTTGGTGGCAACAACCTGGTCTTGAATAGCAATCATGAAGCCCTCCGTCTCAGCGAAGAGATCTGCTCGTCCCAGCCAGCCACACGTGGATTTAGAATCAACGTGCGGCTGACTGAAGACATTTGCATATCTACCATGGAGTGGCTTCGCTATCCATTCCTGCCTCTTCTGTTGGATGTAGGCAGCCTCTGGTTCAAGGTCGTTGCCATCATAATGCAGCAAATCCAGTGGGGTATACCTGTTATCCGCTCTCCTGACGGCTGTGTGCAAGTCGCTGGTCTGTCTTGTGAAATACTTTTGGAGCCTATCTATTTGTTTTCTACAGAGCCTGCTGATGTCTGCAAGGCCCCGTCCTCCTTCCTGACGGGGTAGGGTGATCCGATTTATTGATGACCGCGGGTGGTGCATCCGAAACTTGGTCAGCAGCCTGCGTGTAGCCCTCTCAACATCCTCAAGGTCTGTTTCCGGCCACTTGACAACACCAAATGTGTATGTCAGAACCGGGATGGCAAAGGTGTTAAGCGCCTTGAATAGGTTTTTTCCATTCAGACTTGACTTGAGGATATCACTGACTCTTTGGAGGTAGACTTGTGTGGCGTGGTGGCGAATGTCTTTGTGCTGGATGCGTCGGTTTTGCTCGAGGCCTAGGTATTTGTACGCCTCATCCCAGTTCATAGCGTCAATAGAGTCCCCGCCAGTCAGTTCATAGCCTCGCTGGACCACTCGGCCCCTCTCAATACTCAGTCTACGGCACTTGTCCAGTCCAAACGCCATTTTGATATCTTTGGAGAATCGTTCTGTGAGTTGCAGCAGGCTGGTGATATGTGTGGTGATTATTATTATTATTATTATTATTATTATTATTATTATTATTATTATTATTATTATTATTATTATTATTATTATTATTATTATTATTATTATTATTATTATTATTATTATTATTTTTTTTTTTTTTTTTTTTTTTTTTTTTTTTTTTTTTTTTTTTTGTGAAGCCAGTCGCCCTTCTCTCTGTCTCCGATGCCAGAGAGGGTACGCTGGTAATACCAGAGACCACTCCTTACGCCGTAGGGTCAGTGGTCACTGGGTCCGCGAATCGTGTGCTCTGAGCAGGCGTAACGAGCCAAGGATAACGGCCTTCTGCATTCTTCCGGCTAAGATTTCTGCCGAGTTTCGGCATGCCGGTATCGTCTTCAATTCCGAAAGCAGTGTGCGCCTCACCCCACCTAGGCATCCTATGATAAGAACCACTAGTTTAACAGTGTGGTCCGGATAGAGTCTACGGAGTTCGAAGAGAAGATCTTGATATTTAGTCCGTTTTTCCTCCTCTTTCAGAACAATGTTTGTTTCCCCTGGGGCGGAGAATTCAATGACAAACATTGTCCTAAGTTGGTGGTCGAGGAGGACTAAATCAGGTTTATTGGCCTGTATTTGCCTGAGGGTGGGAAACGAGTAGTTCCAATAAATTAGGCACCGCTCATTCCCCACTACGGACTCAATATCCCCCGGAGCGTAAGGCAGCACTGGTGTCTCGTCTATCCCATACGTATGCCGCAGATGATAGTACAGCACACGTAATGCTCCATCATGTCTGTGGATATAGGCCGAGACAGCGTATGTCGGACAAGCTGACAACAGGTGCATAAGTGTCTCCGGCGCCCTTCGGCAGGCCCTACAGTTTACATCAAGGACCTCTATACCCAGGACATGACTTCGATAGACGAAGTGTGTTAAAGACACCATCCTGGCAAGCCATAATGAACCCTTCGGTCTCAGACTTCAGCCCAGCTGACCTTAGGAAAGCAAAGGTCAGCTTCTCAGATAAGCCCCTGTCTTCGATGTTCTTGTAGAAGACTCCATGCAAGGGCTTATCTTTATGCAACTGCAGAAATTTACGTTGCTCTGCTGCTTTTGTATGGGCTTTTAGCTGAGCGGGTTCCAGCTCGGTGACAGAACTCGGGTTTACCCGCCCAGTGTCGAAGTCGAGACCAAGTTCATCGGCTGCTCGTTGTGCTGCCTTGAATAAGAACGCTCCCGTCCCTGCGTTTTCATGGTCGCGAACCATGCAGAGAAGGGGATCCGAACTCTTGATGATCTTGCAAGCTCCATCCAGAGCCGACCTGCTATGTAGATACTCCAAACTCAAGAGTCCACGGCCTCCCTGCTGTCGTGAGAGATATAACCGCGGAACGGACGATTTTGGATGCAAACTTCTGTTGAGATGCATCATCTTTTATTATTATTATTATTATTATTATTATTATTATTATTATTATTATTATTATTATTATTATTATTATTATTATTATTATTATTATTATTATTATTATTATTATTATTATTATTATTATTATTATTATTATTATTATTAATTGTATGTTTACTACAAAATGTAAATATATTACAATCATGTATTAAAAAGTACATTTATTATTTTTACAAAAAATTATTTATATTATGTTTAATAATTAAAATTAACAAAGCAATTTTTGTCAATTTTTACAATTTAAAAGTTATTAACAATCAAAACTAAAAGTAAATATATTTAGATTATCAAATAAATAAAAATGCGGTCATTTATACGCCGTACCAATACCGTTACAGTAGAAGGCATAGAAATCAGGATCATACTTTTTTCTTGTTTAATAATTCAAACGTGGTTGAGGAATGAAATTAATTATTAATTATTTTACTTATTGTTTGTAGCATACATTGATATTACAAAATTATATTAATTGTAATAAATAATAACAAATTTTTGAAAATAATTAAAAAACATACAACGAAAAAAGGTATTTTTTCAAAATTTTCGATTTTCCGGCAATTTTTTCCATTGCACTATATATATATTTTTTTTATTTATTGAAAGTAGACATAAAAACTAAAAAAATGAGCCCGGTCCGAACTCTATCGGACAAGTACTTTTATGAGGAATTAAACAACAACCGTTAAATATTTTGCTTCAAAAAAAATAATGCTTATGTGGGACACCAAAATGTATACTTCTACCAAGTTTGAGCTAAATCGAATTATTTTTGTGGAAGAAAAAAATAAAAAACCGAAAAGGGGTTTTTTTGCGTGTATCTCGAAAAATTTTGAGGTTAGGATAAAAATGCTCTCTACACAAGTTCTAGATTTCTTTATTACCTACAACTTTTATAATCAACTTTTTTCGATAGGATGCGTAATTAACCCAGAAATCGCAAAAAACCGTTTTTCACCCCTAAAAACCCACCCCATTTCACCCCAGATAACCGCAGGTGGTTCGGATTATTTTTCCTTCTTTAGTTGTGATATGTTCTAAAATATTCTGCTATCAGTTTGCTGTAACGAATTATTTTGTTGTTCAACCCTTATCTAGCCTGGCCTAATATGTTAGTATGCCTTCTTTTATTGCCAAATCCGGTATCAAAGAGTAACTTACATTTAATTTTATTGGAGTGAGCCAGCAGAATCCAAAAGATGTCACTATCAACATTTTTAACCCTAATTTGTTCGTAACCCATTATTACCGTTTTCGAGATAAATGTGTGCAAATTATAATGTTACTATTATTGTTATTATTTTTTTCAGTTTATTTTATTTTTTGTTATGTTAATAATACAAGGTTATATTATACGTCTACAATAATTGTCAAAGTTATTTCCTTTAAATGATTTATCGATATAAATTTTGGACTCATTTATCTGGAAAATGGTAACTCCTATCAAAATATTGTACAGGAACAAAACTGTATGTTATGCACGTTGTTTTTTGTGGAAACGTTTTTGTCCATTTTTTTTAGTTTTTCCAGCCAGCTTCTTTTGGGACATGTCTAAAATTGTTCCTTAGGCTTTAATCTTCATGAAAAACTTTGTCCCTAAGGATCGGGGGGGGGTGCACGTACAGCTAGGACTAATAGTCATTGTCAAAGGAGAATATTAAAAATATTAACTACTTACCTGCTAGAATTCGATTAAGTCTTATCTCAAATATATATACAAAACATACCTACTGAATATCACATTGACAACAGTTTCTATATTTAAGAATTGAACAAATGGCGAACCCTCCTCCACCACCAAGTCCTCATTTCCCAGGTGGACCTTCCCCTCCTAATTCTTGGATTCCAGGAGGACGACCAGGTAAAGGTCCAAACGTACCATGGGGACCAGGAGGTCCACCTCCACGCGATGCTCCTTGGAATGAAGACTATACACCGGGACACCCCCCTCTTGAAGCCCCACGCCACCCACGCTGCCCTGCTTTTCCATCTCCGTGGGAAACCGGACCAGAATTTCCACAAATTCGAGGTCCATGGGGTTCAAGTCATCCACCTCATGAACCGCCATGGGATCCAGGATATCCGATAGGTAGTTTAAAAATTGTTATTTAACTGATTTTTAAATACTTTGTATTGCAACCTCACACATCAAAATAAATCAAATGGAAAGAAATATAATAGTAGATCATAAATAATTTCGTTTACTTTTAATAACAAGATATACGAAAGCTTACAAAGGGGATACTATTCATGCATTTCTTTCTAGCTCGGAATTTGCAATTGTATCACCGAATTCACAGACGGTGAAGTAATCACCAAAAAACACCAAAACGGTTAAAGACTGTAGGTACTCGAATACTATACATGACGAACGTTTTGCCAACCATATTGATATCATCTGGAAATTATTAACAGTAAAGAACCATGTTTAAAAAAATAGGCATTTTTTGCCACCCTAAATTTTAACGCCAGAATCGTGTTCAGCGACCAAAAATAAGTCGAAAAAACACTGTTTTTGTACTTTTGTCAGGATGGACAAAAATGCAAATTTTTTAACATTGTTCCTTACGGATGTATGCTGTCCCAACAAACATTTATAGTCAGAATTACTTCAATTCGACCTATTATTTGGTCAGAATATTTAGTTTATCAATTTAGTGATGGGCAAAGTTACCTCAAATTCTTCACAGATTTACTAATGTGGGGAAAGAAATGAAAGTAAATTCGACGTCGAGAATAGACAAGCGACGGCAATTTGTTCAAGAGGTTAATGCAATGAAATGTTACACAACCCCATTATAATAATAATAATAATCTTTATTGAAATATGACAAACCTAATACATGTCTTCGACATATTCCACAATATATAACAATTTATAATGATATCGTACATTTAAAAGCACTAACAAAATTTAAAAACTAGTGGAAAGTATGAAAGAGAATAAAATAATAAGAACAATATTGAAATAAAGTATAAAAATAATAATGTGGATAATGTGCATGGGGGTCTAACTTTTAAGATGTTCCAATAACTTTTGTTTAAGTGCAATCAAGTGAGTAGTTCCTTTGACTTTATGTGGTAACATTATATTCCCGGCAACCATCAGAAAGCAATGTGTGCATATGTTTGGTACATTTCCTTCTTTCAATGTATAAATGGCTATTTAATCTAGTTAGCTGATTATGTACTTGATTATTAAATGTAAGTACTATTAGTAAGTTAATTTGTGGTAACAGTACCACAGGCCCACAAAATAAAAAAAGTGTACATTTTTTAAGGTTTCACATAATATATAATATACTCCCATGTATTTTTAACCGCTGAACACGATCCCGATATCAGTTTTGCTCCATCAGGTCAGTTTTTTTTGTTAACCACGAAAAACAAGTTAAAACAAGCAAGTATACAATTTTTTAATAATTTTAGTAACATCTACACATAAAAACGGTTGACCCGTATTTTACTTCCACATCCAGTGGAGATTTTAAGTTTGAGCGAAAAAAATTTCTGTCTGTCTATCGGTCTGTCGGTCTGTCAGTCTGTCTGTCGGTCTGTAACTTTTTTGTGCGCACGTTTACTCTGGAACCGTTTGAGATATTGACTTGAAATTTGGTACACTTATGTACTTTAACGAGATCTAGAACTAGATTATGTTTTCATTTTGTTCCGTCGAAGGGTTGGGGGTAAATTGTGGTAAATTTGAGGTAAATAGGTAAATCAAGCAGGTAAGAGTTCATAAAATTGGTATTTAGTATATAAAAGAGAAGCTAAGGTGTCAAAAAAAATTTTGGCATTAGTCATCCACATTACCACCCCCACCACCCCATTATTAAAGGGGATGAAAAAAAAATGTGATTTAGTGTGTGTACAAGAACCAGAAACCTCAAAATATTTTTTTATTTTATCCACCCCCACTACCACCCCCTATCACCACCTCCACCCCACTACAGATGTGGGGTATCGTTTTATGGGTTTTTGGGGTAGAGGATTTCAAATATTATATTATTAAAGTTCCATAAACAATTATTTGCACATACAAAATTTTTCGTTGTGAGTGACTGGATAGAAAATCTGGATGTGGAAGTAGTGATTCCTTGGGCAGCGGTTTTTTATTTTATTTTTTTAACAATGCCTCATATAAAAAAATCATGAAGTTTAAACTTTGTTTAAACGGTTAGATATTGCCGCCAATTTTCGAGCTGTTCTATTGACTATGACGTAATAGCCACTGTGGGGGTTATTGTCGCATCACCTATTTATTACACCCTGGCTTGAACAGAGAAACGAGTGCTACATTGCCATGTTTTAATTAATAATGTAAGATATTCTGTACTGCTATACCAAGGGCGGATCTAGGATTTTTCTGAGGGGGGGGGCGAAAATTTTCAAAAAAAAATCAGCAACATAGTTCAGGCGTCATCGAAAGGGTGTGATATAGTCGAGTGGTTTTTTTTGTTCTCACAAAAATTTGCCAAGGGTTTGGAGGTCTAAAACTTGGATTCTACATACTCTCTACAATACATACAAGACAGAAAAAAAAATCTACTACCTCATTTATTGTAACTATAAAGTACCCCATTATTGAACTAATAATTAGTCAGCTAATAATAGTTAAGTTAGGTCTATAAAATGAACACTAAAAACACAAAGTAAAGTAAAGTAAAGTTATAAAGTAAATTCTAATCTTCTAAACAACTTTAAAGTTGAAAGTAAAGCGTTTCTTGTTTCTTTAGGACTTCAGGGGGGGGGGGGGGGCTTCGCCCCCCCAAATCCGCGCCTGTGTTATACGGAATCCTCTGTAATATTACAATTCTGTATTAGCAAGTTATTAATCAGCCTTAAAAATACATAAAATATTTCCTTGCTGAGTATTTGAAACAGTGTTAAGAATTAATATTAAAATTTATTTCAGTCAGTGCAGTAGTGCACATTCTTTTTAGAAATGTGGCAACGTAGCTGGTTACTGTCAAATATAAAGTGCCTCTGTTTTAGAGGTTATTGCGCTATTACGTCGCGAGATATCCGGCAAACTGCCTTATTTTAAATCCACTCTGATTTTAAGCATATTCATTTTACACTAAAAGCAATAATACTCGGTACCTTGAAGTTATATTTATAACATATTGGAGAGTCATACTATAATGCTATATTTTATCTTGTCGTTTTCGTTATTGTCTACTAGCCCATTGGGTTTAAAATATAAATTAAAGATTTTAAATAAGTAGACCATGTATGAAGAAAACTGTTGCCAGTGTTGTTCTTGTCATTTAACATAAAAACTAAAAAAGATGGACAAACACGTTTCCACAAAAAACAACGTGCATAACATTTTTGTTCCTATACAATATTTTGATAGGAGTTACCATTTTCCAGATAAATGAGTCCAAAATTTATATCGATAAATCATTTAGAGGAAATAATTTTGACAATTATTGTAGACGTATAATATAACTTTATATTATTAAAATAAAATAAACTGAAAAAAATTAATAATAATAATAATAACATTATAATTTGCACACATTTATCTCGAAAACGGTAATAATGGGTTACGAACAAATTAGGGTTAAAAGTGTTGATAGTGATATCTTTTGGATTCTGCTGGCTCATTCCAATAAAATTAAATGTAAGTTACTCTTTGATACCGGATTTGGCAATAATAGAAGGCATACTAACATATCCGCATTATCAGAATAGTACCGTCCTCAAAGATGTTCGGCATTACTGGGCCTTCAATCATTCACTGGATTTGACTCAGTCAGCGCCTTTAAGGGAAAAGGAATGATAAAACCACTAAAAATTTTACTTTCTCCCAAATATACGAAATATATATCCGAACATTTCAAGATTTGGGGAGCAGCTGGAATATTGATGATAAATTAGTCGCATCATTAGAGGAGTTTACATGTGCCACATATGAATCAAAGAAATGCGCTAGCGTGGACGAGCTTCGCCTAATTGCCATTAGAGAGAAATGTGATGACAAAGATTTGTCTTTATCAGTTGACACTAAAGTTGATTTTTCTTCGATTTTCATTAAGAGCTTGCCTTATCGAGCATATTAAAAGGGGTGTTTAACAAACGCGTATTTGGCGATTAGCCGTCGAAGGTATTCACAATATTCCAAAGCCTTGGAATGATTATGGATGGCAAGAAAATGGAGAACCTCTTTGGTGTTCATCAAATAAAATACTCTCGTTAAAATACTCTCGTTAAAATACTCTCGTTAAAATACATCCGTAAACATAAAAGGATCCACAAAAGGCCGTTTCAGGTGGTTGCGGCGGTCAAAAACTTCTCCCACCACTTCCATCATGTTCAGCACCCTCTAAAACGGGAGGGAAAGGTAATCTCGTCTTTGCACGAAATATTTACTCTTTCTGCCTTCATTACGCATAGACTACTAGTCTCGAAAGACCACGTACGTGATTTTTTTTCACTATGACGTAATGTTCCGACCACGCTGCGAAAAAAATATGTTATATGGGGGTGAAAGTAGACGCTACAAAAAAATTTTAAATGTGGCGCAACGAGGAGAAAAAAAAATATGTAAAAAGTATACCGATGTCTTCTCGCCCTTCGTTCTTTCCCAAATTGACCAACAATTTTTTCTGAGAATCCTCTCCAATACTTGTCCAACATATATTTTTTCCAAAATTTTCGGTTGCGGCGTTTTGGCACAAAAAATTGGTCCTTTGGATTTCATCCCCCTCGTCAGCCCGTGAAACGCGTTAATATTTTAAAAAATTGTTCCTTTCACTTATTGCTAACTATATATTCCTTCTCTCAATGAAGATAGGGCCGAGGGTCATTTCACCCTACTTATCCGGCTATGCCCTTTATTGGAGCAATAGAATCCGGATTTAAAACAACGTTCTCTTCTGATGATGGTATAGTTGCTGCGCATTTTGTAATAACACTCAGGGCTGCGATGTCACTTTCTGTCACCGTAGAATTTCCTCGTAAATTTCCATGTAAAATTTTGTTTGGAAATTGATTTTTATTTTCCACTGAGTCTTCGATATATCCCTCAGCTATCACCCACCGTGTCTTTTAAGGCCTAAAATATTTATTCCTTGGTTTTCCAGAATAGTGGCAGAACTCCTTCGGAATGCGTGTCCAGTATAAGTTGAGGCAATTTTAAGCACTGTGCAATTTTACTGAGCCAACTTCCCATGGTATTTCTACCTACTACCTGGTTCGTGACCTTCCCATTTCGTATTACCAAGAATAAATGAGCTGACTTTGCTTGTTTTGGTCGTAGTGCTATATATTTTTTATAAAATTTCAGATAATCGACTGTCTCGTTTCCTTAATTTGTTACTGTAAACGTTCATGATATATGAGTTTTAGTGTCGAAAATATTTACTATAATAAACGCACCTTTATCTTCAATGTCATTTATGTTCATATTAGTGGGATCGGGTAGCTGAAAATTATACCAAAATATTTCACATCTAGCAACCAATGCGCCCCTTTGGATTCAGATATTACATGGGTAAACGAGTCTAAAAAGCCCGGGACACAAATTTTCCTGGCCCTCTAGCGGTGTTGATGACGTAATCAATATGGCCGCCAAAGTTTTGTGACACGCTTCTACATTTCCCTATATAACTCGGGTTTGTATTTTGATATTTACATATATTATTAGTGATTAATAATCAGGAGAAAACGCGCTTTCCAACGGTATATTTGACATCATTGTTTAGGTTCATAATACCAGAAATATTTGTAGTCCAGTGTTTGACGATTTTCCGCTCAGAATTCTTTCGTACAAAACCGATTGACGTAAAATTTGGACAGTAATTAGGGAATGGTACAAGGAACAAAATTTATACAGTGCCGATGTGTGCTTCTACACTGGGGGTGAATGCCACCCTTCTCGAGGGGGTGGAAATTATTGCATTCAAAATAACCGCAGAAATCGATAGGGGAATAAATTCTAAGCAAAAAAGTCGCATAAAGTTTTTTCGATGAGTCAATGAGTCGATGAGTTATTCGTGATTGAAAATGTTGATTTTTCATCTAAAAAATTCATGTTTTAGAACGATTTTCCGCTAATAACTCGAATAGCTTACGTTTTATCAAAAAAATTATTATAAGCAAAAATGAAGCTTATAAAATAATAAATCGATTGGCTTATTTCTGTAGCTGTAATACGCCGAGCTATGGCTCGTTGAAGATGACTTTTTGTTCACCGAAAACTGAATTCGAACTTTTCAACGTTAAATAACGGAAAAACGGAAAATTTTTGGAGGAAAAAATATGACATTTTTAAAAGTACGTGAGGAGACCTTCAAAATGAGCTTTGGTAAAAGTCGTTAGCATAAAAACTAACGGAGTTATAGTGAAAATAACATGGTTGTCTCGTTTTCCGGAGAAAAAATCAGCAATAAAACCAATGGCTTCACCGCAAGAATTAAATTGAACGTAATCCATTTACAATTTACTTTATTTAAGTATTAACAATATGTTCTAGGAGTTCGACCGGTTTGGGATGCCTAGATTTGAAAAAAAAAAAATTTCATTCTTTCACAATAACTCCAAAACTGAAGAAGATACGTAAAAAATGCTAGAGAACAAAAATTAAGTTTTTCTTTTGCTGAATTTTTTTTTTTTAATTTCTCTAGAATAAAAATTAATTGATATAACACCGTTATAAGTTTGCATTTGAGTACGAGGTCCACCTTCCCCGAGCCCTTTAAACTTAAAAATCTCAAATACGAAGGGTTCGATAAAGTTCAACTATAAATACATACCTTGTAGCCTTTAAAATACTCTGTAAAATGATTTTTGGAGCTATTGAATAGCTTAAAAATGAAGGAAGTTATCGTTGAAAAACTAATTGCCCTTTTTCGATGAAATTTTCGGAGCATATAAACACATATGCCTGTATCTATATATGTATAAGAAATTTTAGAAGCCAGTTTAGGTACTGCACAATACAGGTCTGTAGCTAGGGGAGGGGGGCATGGAATAGTTTTCGCCCGACCTACGGCGACCGCAAGGGGGGGGGCAATTTCAACTGCCTTCCCAATATTTTGAAAGAGATTGGGTTAAAAAAAATTTTTTTTTGGATTTCTCTTCCCCCCCCCCCGCTCATCAAAAATTTTTCGGACTAAAGAAGATTTTTTTGGATTTCTTCCCCACTGCTCAAAAAATTTTTATCGATTACGCACTAAGTTCACCTTTTTACATTTTTCAAAAAAAGAGTGAAAATTTGTATCTAGGCTTATTTTAAAATTTTAAACAACTTTTTCAAATAACACGAAAAATAAGGATAGTTATCTCAACAACTACTTTTATAATTTGTATATTTTTGAGCACCCAGTATTTATTTTTGGCCATTTCACATACCGCCGATTGCAAAGTACATATTCTGTGAGCAAAAAAACGGGGCGTACCCGTAAATAATTTCTACGAGGAATTTTTTGTTTGTATAATGCAGAGAAATTGCCACAGTCTGTTAATTAATCCGTGAGTTCTATTATTCATCAATGTTTTGCTATCTCTGTCTCTTTTACGCTGTAGAAAAAGGGACGGATGGATGTCTGCGCACGACTCGTCCGATGAATAAAAGAACATGAAGAATGTTTTCTATAAAAATGTCATGCTCCTACATCCGCCATATGGAAAAAATTATGGTCAAACTATGTTTTTTCAATTATTTCCTTTCATGTTAGTTCTACTTTGAAATTAGACATTACCAATACTTTAGAAAATAAAAATTGATCCAAAAAGAGATACAACTTGTATTCAAACCGAGATTCAAACTATTTTTTTCTATTGTTACATTTTACCATTTACAGCCGTTAGTATGGTGAAAATTTGTGTTTCACTGCAGATTTTTGCAATTACACCTGTCCCCGTTGCTCCTACGTAGTAATTAGTTATCAATATTATAGATTATATTATATATTAGCTAAAACCTTTGTTTAAGCAATCTTCTTCCTAAGTTATACAAACATAAAAGTCCTTGTAGAAATTATTCACGGGTCAAATGACAGATTGACTAGAATAATTTCTTGAACCTTACTACTATAAATACTAGGAAGTACTATAAATAATAGTGATTCTTACCTTGAAGGGAACAGGTAATAATATACCTTCAATACATCCTCACAAAATGATAAACACAACAGTGCCACTTTTCACAAAATCTAAGAAGAAATCGAAGTTCTAACAGGTCAGTCTGATAGCCCTGATGTCATACCACCTCACATGATGCAGATGCAGCTTCGTGATTGGCTGTCCAAGGCGCACTGCGTCGGGAGTTTTGGTATAAATATGGTATGTAACATGCATACAACCCTTAAACCTCCCCACAACCAGATTTATTGTAAACCGTAACTGCTGGAGAAAAAAAAAAAAAAAAAAAAAAAAAAGAATCACAAGCACACCTAAAAAAAGGAGGAGCCCGACATACCGAAAATAAAAAAAAAACACATACAAACCAAAACAAACAAAACAAAACCAAAATTCGCAAATAATACTAACACACAACATTGTCGCAAAACATAGAATAGCTCTGTAAACTAACATAAACTTAAAACATTGTAACACCCACCCTACCCTAACCCCCCTGACATACCAACATACCAAGAAGACAGAACACACCAAGAACAGAAGAAAGAAAACAAATCCACACTACAAATCGCGGAAAGCGCTCACGAGCGGAAGCCGCAATGCAAGGCATACTAGTAGTCGATACCATTACTATACGTTTAAAACAGACATTTAAAAGACGTTCATTATACACTGGTTCAAAACAAAAAATATGATTTTAACAAGATTTCTTCATTTAACTCACATTTGCAAAACTGTTGACATGTATTGAAATTAACTAGAAGAATTTTGCATAACATAAATAAAAATATATATTTCACTGGTATATTATATACGTGATAAAAACGTTTATATTATAGACGTTTACAGAAAACGTATAATAAATATACGATTTAGAAAATTAAACCATCATTTCGTATAATCTTCGTAAAATAAACGTTTTCTAAACGACTGGGTGTTCACTGGGTATGACAATGTGTCAAAGCGTAATTTTGTTATTGATTTGAAACGCCAAAATTTGTGCGTCATATTTACTTCGTTCATTTAAGTTTGTTAGTTGTTTAAAATAAAAAAAGTGAAACTATGGATACCGGTAGTGAAAATGAGATGGAGAAATGCCAAAAATGCTAATTCGTTCTCAGAATCAGTTCTACTGGTGTATTTTTCCGAACTATCCACAAAATTTTTTATCACAGAATTTTGTTTTTAAATTTTTTTGGGTAAGCGGTTGTGTCAAAAGAACGGCTTGCCAAACTGAATTTAAACGTCAACGTTATTTACAATAATTTTACATTAAAATGTTAAAAATAAATAAATTTCTTCACTAAACAATTTATTCAAAAATATTTAATAGTCGTGGACAAAGTATAGTATTCTACTCGCATATAATTGCTATTATTCACTCTGGTGATTTACCTTCACCCTCGTGAATAATAGCCATCATTATATGCTCGTTGAATAATATACTATTTTGTAACGTCATATCCTAAAATGACATTTATTTGACAGTTTCAATGATTCAAAACAATGTCATTATTGACGAGTATAAAATAAAGAAAAAAGAGTGAAATAAATAAATTTTATTTCACAGTGTGAAATAAAACATATTGGTTTCTATGGCAACAACAATAGAATTTAGTCTATTTTTACAAAATTATATTGTTTTCTAATTTCGAATGGTGATACAAAAAATTTTGTTTACAACTCGAAACTAAAATATGTTTTTGTCGCCTGCGGCTCGTACTATAAATGCCCCACTTGTAACAAAAAACAATTTTAGCCACTTGTTATATAAAATACTATTTTTCAATATTTGAGCGTGCACAAAGCGTCATAAGCACTGCGGTCATTTAGTGTTTTACTGGTTTCGGATGTCCTCAACCAGTAAAGAACATTTACTGACCTTAATACTTTAATATACTATTCCCGACCGAAAATATGATGTGTGACTGTCAATGTAAGTATTTTACGTCATTCTTATCTATTTGTTTTAACCTCCCCACAATAAAATTGTGGGAGGTTACTAAAATTGGTCCAAAATCGAAAATGAGATAACATCAAGTCTTTACGTTTTGAGGTCCCGGGAACTCAAAAAAGTTGTTTTTGAAAAATGCCTGTGTATATGTTTGTGTGTGTGTGTGTGTGCGTGTGTGTGTGTGCGTGTGTGTGTGTGTGTGTGTGTGTGTGTGTGTGTGTGTGTGTGTGTGTGTGTGTGTGTGTGTGTGTGTGTGTATGTTTGTTAGCACGATAGCGGCGAAACTACTAAACGGATTTGGATGAAACTTTGCATGAGGGTTTCTTTAGTGCTCCAGAAAATTTTAAAAGGTTTTGGTTGAGATCGGATTACGTCTAGTGCCGATTTGACACAACAAATTGTTTATTTTATGATTACATACAATTTGTAATCGAACCATTGAAAAGCTGCAAAAATTCCGATTTCAAAGATATATCACACTTGCACCTTTTCGATTTAGTTTCCGCGAAAAAAATTAAAAAACAAAATAACAATCTATAGAATCACGCTTTTTGTGTAAGATATTTTATATTTTATAGTTTAATCTAACGCTCGGTAGATTAGTGTGTTAAATCGTGCAGACTATACACGTATTTTCTCTGAAGACGTCATACTAGTTGTGATATTTCGCGAAAAAAGTGCAGTTAAAGTTTGTGATAGCTGTGTAAAGGCCTACACAACCAATAAGGAGCCTGTGTGGTTACGGACGGTCTTTAACTGGGCAGAAAGTAAGTTCTTTATCCAAAACTATTAAAAGTGACAGTGACATTAAAAGTCTGAGAAATTGAATCCATTTCCGGCACAACGCCGAATAAACTTCCGGCAATCACAACCTAAAAAATATTAACATAACCTAAAAAATCAAACCAAGTAAAAATTTTCGACAACTGTCAAAAAATAAAATCCTCAACAAAATTTAGAACCAGAATTTTTGACAGATTTAGAACTAACAAAGCTTAGCGACAAAAAATTTGACACCTGTCAATTTGACAAAAAAAAACTTCATATGCATGTTTGATGTGAAACTTCCCGTGTTTCCGAATGGCGCAATTAGTTTTTGAAAGAAAAAAGTATTTTAAGATATATTTGGCAAAAAGTGGTATTTTGCAGCTAATTTGTTTAATAACAAATTACGCTCAAGGACAATTGTTGGTAACTTTTGGTATGTTCTTTCTGACATGTTCAAAGTTTCCGCTTCTCGGAATTTTTCCGAAGTGGAAACCTCTATTGACTCCACTATTTACTGTATTTCAAATTTGCCCTATAATAATATATATAAGGAATATGATTATTACCATTATTTACAGCATAGTCTTTTTCTGTTTCAGATTCAATTGAACCTTCGCCTATTCAACCGCCACCTATTCAACCGCTAGCAATTCAATCACCATCTATTCAACCACCTATTATTCAACCAATTATCCAACCAGCACTATGTGAACCTGAAGCACCTTAAAAATTTTAATATGACAAAACTATTTTGCATCTCAATGTCAATGTCAATTAAGTTTTGAAATTAAAATTCTGTTATTCTGGCTATGTTTGCCCTGGTATATTATGTTATATATTTTGTATGCATCGGTATGCATCAGTATGCATCGATAATAACACAGCCACACAAAAAAAATAAATTGTCTTGACCCCAGAGTCTGACTAGGTAGACTTGATGTTTTTCGGGTCGCTGAATCCGAATCCGGGGTCCATTTAATCCCATGTCATCAGGTTTAAGGTCATTTGAAGGTCAAATTGAGATATGACCGTGAAAAATTCCGTAAAAAATTTATGTTTATGTTTTTGAGGTTGCTGAATCCGAATCCGGGGTTTATTTGATACCATAATAAAGGTCAAATGAATGTCATACACATGAAATTCAGTAATACAATCTTTTTTGACCCCGGATTCTGAAAAAGCAGAAAATTTTACGTCCAAATACATCCTGAACGGTTCATGGAACCGATTTCTTAGGTCATTTGTTGGTTATCAAGCGGTCAAATGCTCATTTTCCACTTCTTAGGTGATATATCGATTGTAAATCGAAAACTTGCGTCTATGACTAGTGACCTTCAAGTTTTTGTGGTCGCTTATCACGATCCCGGTATCCATTTGATAGCATGACGTATAAACCAAGGTCGATCGAAGGTCAAACGCCATAATTCGAATGATATAAATTTTTTAACCACGTATTCTCAAAGAACAAAAAATCTTACGTTCAAATACGTCTTGATCTGAGTCGAACCGAACTTTGGGTTTCATATGGAGGTATTAAACTATTTTGAGATGTTTTAAACTACATTTTTAAGTCCAAAGACCTAAATCCAAATCTGCTGAATTCAATAGCCTCAAAATTCAATAACCCAATAACCTAATAGCTCTAAAAACCTGATCCCGTAGCTATAAAATGGGGATTACAGACGATGAAAGCTGATGAATCCGTTTACTCGAATGACCACATTGCTCAATAATCCCGTAACCGAGTAACCCCATAATTTTATTACTTAGTCTCTCATAGCAAAAATTCTATTCTTTATAATTAAAGTTGTTGAGCTTCACAACTCCAAACCATGCTACTGTAATTATGGAACTCATTTTCTCGCTCTGCAACTTATCATGAAATTTCTTTGCATGGAACAACCTTTACACCCAAATCAGCATAGCACTTGTGTCTGCATCCAGGGCACCTCCTCGCGGTGACGGCGGGCAACGGAGTAAGCCCGTTATGATGTACAAAATCCGTTCACGCAACCTCCTCGTGGTGTACATCGGGTAACGCTAATGCTGACGGTTTCACAATTCAGTTGAAAGATTCAAAGGAAATCTGCATTTGACCTGCAGATGATTTTTCAGGGTCCAAAAAATTATATCATACGAATTATAGCGTTTGACCTCAGTTTATACATCATGGTATCAAATGGATACCGGGATCGTGATAAGCGACCACAAAAACTTAAAGGTCACTAGTCATAGACGCAAGTTTTCGATTTACAAGCTAAGAAATAGAAAATAAGCATTTGACCGCTTGATAACCAACAAATGACCTAAGAAATCGGTTCCATAAACCGTTCAAGATGTATTTGGACGTAAAATTTTCTGCTTTTTCAGAATCCGGGGTCAAAAAAGATTGTATTATTGAATTTCATGTGTTTGACCTTAATTTGATTCTGACATGATGGTATCAAATAAACCCCGGATTCGGATTCAGCAACCTCAAAAACATGAACATAAATTTTTTACGGAATTTTTCACGGTCATATCTCAATTTGACCTTCAAATGACCTTAAACCTGATGACATGGGATCAAATGGACCCCGGATTCGGATTCAGCGACCCGAAAAACATAAAGTCTACCTAGTCAGTCTCTGGGATCAAGACACTTTATTTTTTTTGTGTGGCTGTGTAATTGTTTTACAGTATATACTTTTTTACATCTGTTCACTCTGTACAGCGCTCAAATTACTGTACAAGCGTAATGTAGAAGTTACAACCTGGCGAGGTCGACAGCGAGTATCTATTTGATTGATATTTTGCCAGAATGCGGCTCAAATCACTTTAACGTGGTGCCACTGAGATTAGGCACACAGGCAATATATTATTTTTTATTAATAACATAGATATTTGCAGTCGTCAAAACGCCCTAGTGCATTTTTTTATTTGTTTCGTAACAGTCTTATTAAAAATACCTTCTAACAAATTGGTATGACTTAATCTATATAAAGTTCCTTCGAATCTGAGAAACACAGTGTGTATATTGTAGTTTCGATATCTTTCACGACCTTGTATTTTATATTATGTAATTATTGTAGAACCTCAGAGAGTCGATCTAAGTCGCAAAATAATAAAAAACCGACTTAGGAAAAAATAATCAAAAGGAATATTAGGCACAACTAACCATCAGCAGACATTAGCACGAAAAGACTTTTACACGTTTGCAGAGAAAGTAAAAATTCGAAAGTGGGCCGAATTTTTCCTTTTTTTTTTAATTTTAGTCGCTTCTCTACACATAGAGGGGAAATAGTGTACGGTGGACTTGGAAAAAATAACAATAATAAAAAAAATTTGGCTTTGGCAAAGTATTAATAAATGGAAAAAGTGGTAAAGGTGCTTATGCTCTAAATGCAATTATCGGATAAAAAAGGTGAAAATTGGCAAGCCCGTTTTTTTAAATAAAATGTCCGGCGACTGATGAAAAAAAAGCGTCAGAAATGATAGATGCATGCCCAAAAGAAAGTCTTTAAATTTAACGTTTGAGAAAGAGCTGACTGGTACATGAGCGAGTACATGGGATCATTTCCATAGAGGTCACTCAAAACCCACTACACGGCACAAAACTTTATTAGGTTACATGCCGTCGGTATTTTGCTGCATGGGAGCAGGGGTGCTATTCTCAACAACACTCGTGAAATTGCGGGCACGCGTTAATGAGAATACAGTATTGCGAAGGATCTCGGTTATCTTAATTATTCTCGACATAGCATCCCACACAGCAGTCGATAGCCTTAGGACAACTAGGGGCCATAATTAGAGGATAACCAAGACATCCTATGGACGTCCCAAACTGGGTTACTCGAGATTTAGGACCTCCTGTGGATATCAATTTGAGGCTAATTGGGATAGTCCATGGTTGTCCATAGGAAGAAAAAGGGACCAATTTAGGTTAAAATCTGGAAAACATGGACATTCACATATAGTTGCATCCGGTTATCCATAGTATCTCTTCCTAAAATATCGTGATTGCTCTAGACAACAATTTGAAATGCTGGGTATACTCACCTTGCCTTGCATAATAAATAAATCCCATATATAAAATAGTGAATAACAAAATATGCATTTGCAATATGTGCATTTCCTGCGTAGTGGATAGACTACGTTGTAGTTTCTGGCTTTTTGACAGTAGTCACTGCTGACTAGGTGAGCATCGCAATAGAAGTAATTTACAACTTTCAAGGAGAGCTATCTACCATGACTTATTGAAACTAGCGCTAAGAACGAGTTAGCCAATATATAAATATATATGTATCCAGTATACATATACTCAACTCAGACTTGTATCTCAGTTTAAGGTAACTCATTGCAAAATCGTAAATTGAAACTTGTACGTCTCTTTGTTTTTTTTTTCTTGAGGGCAAGATCTTTCCAAAAAATGCCTGCATTAATAGGGAAATTAGACTGACAAATAATGTTTGGCAAACGATATTCACGATGAAATTTAGCATACGTAAATCCCAAGGTATTGGTCACTTGTATTTGTATTTACGATGAAGATATTTTGGCATGATTACTTTGTTTTTAGCCTTTTATGCAGATGTGTTTTTATCGAAAAACAGCGATACATATTACCATCCTACTTACATATTTTTATGCCACTTACAGAGTTAATATCTGTTCTGATAACACAAATTTCGTACTTTACTTACTCTGCGTTTCTACCTTAGGCAGATTATGAATTATCATGTATTTGGGACCTACATTAGCCCAACAAGTTGACCTATGGTTGGCCCTTGGGATAGCCTTTGGTTATCCCTATATGGGTTTTATATATAACATCATCAACTCTAAAGTTATCCAGTGGATATCCCTATTCTGGCTGTTATTAGGATCAAAGGATAACCATTGAACTTCCTATCGACATCCCTAATGGACAATCCATTTATCGGATATATGGGATCATTTTAGGATGTCCCAGGGTCACCCTGTGCTGTGTGGACATTACGAACGTTCATCATGAGGTGTGAGAAATACGAATAGTCAATATGACAACACTGTCAAAAGGTGCTATTCATATAATGATGTGTGTTTTTTAACGTCATAAAACATAGCAATAACAATGAATAGATTAGTACCTACAAAAGTTTTCCTTGAAAAAAAAAGAAGTGGCAAGAAACATTACCGAGAGACATAAAATAACTCTGATGGAACATGACAACCAAAGTTGCAATGACACGTCCTTAACCCACAAACCAACTGCCAGAACTTCACGCGAATTTGTCACGACCATCCAAAGTCCGCTCGCTGTTATTCCGAGCACTGTAAAAAATGGGGGTAAATTTACCGTCGTTGCGTGTAAAATTTCCATGTAATTTTACCCGCAAAGAGAGCGAAAAATTCCATTTACCAAGGAGGATTACCCAAAGTATAAGTTAAATAGAAATTTTCCACTCTCTTTGCGGGTAAAATTCCATTAAAATTGGGGGTAATTTTACACGCAACGACGGTAAATTTATGGAATGAAAATCCTGTCTGGATAAGGAGCAATTTTGCCTTTCCATAGTGAATTTACCGTCGTTGCGTGTAAAATTACCCCCAATTGTAATGGAATTTTACCCGCAAAGAGAGTGGAAAATTTCTATTTGCCTTATATTTTGGGTAATCCTCCATGTTAAATGGAATTTTCCGTTGTCTTTGAGGGCAAAATTACATGGAAATTTCACAGGCAACAACGGTAAGTTTACGACCCTCATTTTTTACAGTGAGTTCCAAAAGCGTGTACGAGTGAACAGCGAGTGCACGAGAATGGCAAAATAAAGGAATTTGCTCGACTCGCGTAGTGTGCGAATAACCTGGAGCATTACGATTGTCTGAGAATAGGGCGTCAGGAACGTCTTATACGCTGCCGTAAAGCGCATTTCACGCATTTTTAAATGACAAGTTCTTGTGAATGATATAATCACTATTGGAACTATAAAGCTGTCACAAGTGCCTCAAAATTCTAGTAAAATATTTTTATATTATATCTGTCAGTCCCAAATCAAAGTGCTTTCATACACTTCTAGGACGTTGTAGATCTTTTTGTGCCAAGCTGATTGTTATCACACACTGAGATACACGTCCTTTAGAGAAGGCGTTCATCCTTGCCCCGTTTGGAGAGGCCGATTCTTACATGCATATTTACTGTACATCTTGAATTAAACCAATAAATGGTATTATTGGAAACGTATTTTATTGCTTGAATGATTAACTTTAAGTCTAACCTCTCGGGAGCTTTTGTGTGTTGGTCTACACTGGATAATGGGATCCTTAAGGACGCGCACGTCTGAAATTCAGGACATCGATCAGAACACAGAAGCTGAAGAGAGAAATTCTAAAAAGTAATTAGGATGTCTTGAAGTGATAAATTCATTAGTGTTGTAATATAAGCTTAGTATATCGTAAGAGGAAGCCAATCTTAGAGAGAGGGAGAGAGCAGTTAGCAATACATGGTAAGTACAACTTTTACCTTTCCCGTCAATCAAAAGGCCCAGATCTTAAATCACATCTCAGAACATATCGAATTCTACTGAGAGTGGAAATAACCACACACAGTTAAAGAGGGGAGCACGGCTAGCGCCCTTAATGAATAAAATTGTGTCACGTTCTTCAGACGAGTGTGGCGAGATTTTCTACATTATCACGCTGCATATTTTTCCTCACTAAAAGTACCTATATATCCTAGACAATATTTTCAACTACATTCTAATAGTATATTATATTACTAGGAGTAGAACGCACTCTTTTTTTGTGTTGAGCCCAGTTGGGCGAAACACAAAAAAATGCGTTCTACTCCGTGTAATATATACTATTTTTTCTTCAAGCGTATTAAAATGCAAAAATTCATTTATTTATCATAAATGTACAAATATTCAAACTACAGTCTTACATGTTGACACAATATGACAAGTGGCTAGTGGATAGCGCGCCACCGGTGGCTTTCGGTATTAACATTATGTTACTAGTAAAACAATACCCACTGCGGTGGCGCTTTCGGAACTAACATTATGTTACTAGTAAAACAATGTCCACTACGGTGGCGTTCGGTACTAACATTTTGTTACTAGTAAAACAATGTCCTACTTCTACTTCTGTTTTTGGTGACATAATTTAAACATTTTAATACGCTTGAAGAAAAAGATTATTTTCCATAGGGTGGCTACCCTGCATATTTTCACTAAAAGTATAATATGTTTTTAGACAATTATGCATTGTCCTCCGTCATATATTTTTTATTAATTATTATTTTAGGTATATCCCACTTTTTCGATAAGCCAAGTTCAGCTTGAACCAAGGTCAAAATCCATGGTTACGATTGTTGTAACAATCGTAATTTTGGCTTTTGATCTTGGATCAAACTGAACTTAGTTGGCACAACTCGCCTTTAAGCCTTTATGCAAGTACTATATTCTTGACACTCAGTGCTTTAATTTTTTTTGGAAACCACACCTAAATCAAATCGGGGGTAAGAGCGAGCGTCGGGACCATATACAGTGTGTCTCATTTAAAATGAAGACACTCGGATATTTTCGTAATTTCTTGAAATCGAGAATTGAGCTTGTAGTCCTATATAAGACGTCCATTTCGAGACTACCAACTTAAATTTAAGTAACAAACTGAGACAACGGCAGCCCCCCAAATGAGGCCCATTCCCGATATTTTGCTTCGCGTTGAAGATATTGAAAAAGTTATTAGAAAAAGTTGTTCAGAATCTAATTTTGAGCCCCAATACCAAATTTCATTACGAAATTCGTATTTTTAGTTTTTCAATATTTTCCCGCAAAGTCTACACACGGTTACAATTTTAGTTTTCAATTTAATAGGATGCCATGGAATTGCAACAAAATTTATTGAACAAGTGTCGATTTGACAAAAAATACATTTTAGGAGAAAAGAAAGCAAACAATTAACTTTTGGTAACTAAAATAAGTAAAAAAAAACCAACAGTTTAAAGTAACGATCAGTTTTTGAAATAATTACTCATTACATTTATTTAACTGAAAATTTTAATTAATTATCGGATGTAGTCTTTCTCAACTAATCCTCCTTCAATTTGAATACATTTCTCAATTATTTTACGATTATGTTTGGCTACTCTTCTCAGCTCTGGAATGCTGATTTCGCGACAGGCTCGTCTTATTTTAGCACAAAGTTCTTCTCTATTTCTGGGCCTTGTTTTGTAAACTTTATTTTTCACTGTTCCCCAGAAATAAAAATCTAATGGTGTAATATCGGGTGACCTAAAAGGTCAGAGTTCAAAAGGACTACTTCTTCCTATCCAGCGCATTGGAAAATGTTCGTTCAACCACTGACGGACATTTATGGAATAATGTATTGACGCACCACCTAGCTGAAAAAACATCTCCTGTCGCACATTAAGAGGAAGATTTTTAATCGCATCCCATAATTTCGTATCAAAGAAGTTAACTAAACGCTCACCATTTAACGAGTTATTAAAGAAAAACGGACCAATTATTCGGTCTCCTAAAATTCCACACCATACGTTAACTTTCTCTGAATATTGATCTTTACAATTAATAACCCAATGAGGATTTTCTGTGGCCCAGTATCTACAGTTTTGAGAAGTTACCATCCAATAGTGATAAATGTAGTCTCATCAGTAAACAAAATTTTATTTAGAAATTTCCGGTCATCTAAAAAATTTCCCTGGGCCCAATAGCAATAATCTAACCTTCTATTTCCATCACCTTCTTTCTAAGTGTGTAAAAATTTTGGTTTATAAGGCTTGATTTTATGACGTATGAAACATCTTCTAATTTTCTCCTTGTCGATATTCAGTTGAGATGCTAAATTTCGTAGTTTCGCTCTTGGATTCGCTTGATTTGCAGCTAAGATTACGTTATCTTCAGGATGCGGATGTATTCGACGGGGTTGGTCATTCTGAGGTCTTTTAATAACACTGCCAGTTTCATTGAAACGAGAGTTTGTGGTGGCTGCAGTTCCATGAGTAATATCGACTCGTAAAGGAAGTCTTCGGTTAAATTCGGTGGCTACTTCTCTGCTACTACGAACCCCTCCACCAAATAACCTTATTTAGGTTACATTTACCACTAATGGGGTGGTAACTTCTCAAAACTGTAGATACTGTGCCACAGAAAATCCTCATTGGGTTATTAATTGTAAAGACCAATATTCAGAGAAAGTTAACGTATGGTATGGAATTTTAGGAGACCGAATAATTGGTCCGTTTTTCTTTAATAACTCGTTAAATGGTGAGCGTTTAGTTAACTTCTTCGACATGGAATTATGGAATGCAATTGAAAATCTCCCTCTTAATGTGCGACAGATGTTTTCTCAGCTAGATGGTGCGTCAATACATTATTCCATAACTGTTCGTCAGTGGTTGAACGAACATTTTCCAATGCACTGGATAGGAAGAAGTAGTCCTTTTGAACTCTGGCCACCTAGGTCACCCGATATTACACCATTAGATTTTTATTTCTGGGGAACAGTGAAGAATAAAGTTTACAAAACAAGGCCCAGAAATAGAGAAGAACTTTTTGCTAAAACAAGACGAGCCTGTGGCGAAATTAGCATTCCAGAGCTGAGAAGAGTAGTCAAACATAATCGTAAAAGAATTGAGAAATGTATTCAAATTGAAGGAGGATTAGTTGAGAAAGATTACATCCGATAACTAATTACAATTTTCAGTTAAATAAATGTAATGAGTAATTATTTCAAAAACTGATCGTTACTTTAAACTGTTGTTTTTCTTTACTTATTTCAGTTACCAAAAGTTAATTGTTTTCTTTTCTCCTAAAATGTATTTTTTGTCAAATCGACACTTGTTTAATAAATTTTTTTGCAATTCCATGGCATCCTATTAAATTGAAAACGTGTGTGGACTTTGCGGGAAAATATTGAAAAAACTAAAAATGCGTATTGGGGCTCAAAATTAGATTCTGAACAACTTTTTCTAATAACTTTTTTCGATATCTTCAACGCGAAGCAAAATATCGGGAATGGGCCCCATTTGGGGGGCTGCCGTTGTCTCAGTTTCTTACTTAAATTTAAGTTGGTAGTCTCGAAATATACGTCTTATATAGGACTACAATTATGCCAAAGCTCAAGTCTGGATTTCAAAAGATTACGAAAATATCCGGGTGTCTTCATTTTAAATGAGACACACTGTAGAAACTGAAGATGATACATTTTGCTACAAGAATCACCCATAAAAAATTATCTTTGCATATGACATTATTTCGAAGTTTTGCAAATTTTTTGCCTCTAGGTACTGTACTATAAGGATTATTTTATCCCAGCGTTTGCCGTATTTTTTCCTCTGCAGACTGGGCTATATAAATAATCTTTATAACGTTTCATATACATTTTTCAATTTAAATAGATTTTTAGTAATATAAATGAATTAACTACCTACCGACCTATTAATTCAGGTGATTATCTATTTATAAATGTCATGCTGTGTAAACACATAGTCATTATCAACAGATAAGATTAGATATTAACTACTTACCTGCTAGAATTCGATTAACAGTCTTATCTCAAATATACATACAAAACATACCTACTGAATATCACGTTAAAAAACAGTTTATAAATTTAAGAATTGAACAAATGGCGTACCAACCTCCACCACCAGGTCCTCATTTCCCAGGTGGACCTACCCCACCTAATTCTTGGATTCCGGGAGGACGACCAGGTAGAGATCCAAACGTACCATGGGGTCCGCCTCCGCACGATGCTCCTTGGGGAGGTCCTCCTCACACTGACCCTTGGAATCCACCAGGACACCTCCCTTTTGAGCCCCCCGGCGGTCCTGTTTATCCATCTCACGACAGACCATGGGAATCTGGAACCTCACCAGGATTTCCACCCGTTCAAGGTCCATGGGGTACAACTTACCCCAATCAACCGCCATGGAATCCAGGCTATCCACAAGGTAGTTTAAAATTTTCCTTTTATTTTATTTCTAAATAGGTACTTTGTTTTGCTTTTAAGAAGCCTGACACCGAAAAATGAGCGAAGTGCAAACTAAATATAATATCATAATAAGTAATTTCGTGTAGTTTCAACGGTAAAATGTGGGGTACAGTTTTATTTCGTCTATAAATTCCATGGTGTCACTCTGGAAGCTACTGATGACGTCTTCTAAATGTGATCTCTTACCGAATTCCGAATTCATATAATTGCAATCGCCAGCATTTTACTTATTCGTAAACAGATTTTGAGAGATTGTTGATACCACACTTTAAACCTATATTTTCGATCAAAATAATATGTACTTATAAAGTTTAGTTAAGGCAGAAGGCACACCAAAGCAATAGGCAACAATCAATATGCGATATACGATACGCGATATGTGTTGCTGGTAAAAATAACATTGTGTTTAATGTAGCCTGTTTAGACCGAAACGATGACGATATTGTTTCAAGAGATGTCTCCTGGTGATAGGCGATTGGAATCGCGAGAAACTTTCCTGTCGTGTTGCTAGAGATAGCGTTGCTGATACATAAAAATAAAATGGAAGAAAAACAGAATAATAAATTTGTGTAAATAATGGAAAATTATCCTAAAATTGAAAAGTTCTCTTGAATCCTTCTATAAAATCTTTAAATTTTTGCCGGGTCTACATTTACTTCTGCAGCAATCACATTTACTGAATTTACTGAAAGAGATATATTTTTCACGTGAAAAGGCTGTATTCAGAACTATTACTTCTTTGTGCTTTCGTCTACGTATAGTCCCTTGAGGTAAAGCTTTTATCCCAAAACTTCTGCGACTGGACCGCAAGATATGTGTCCCCCCGTTTTCGAGGATGGGGAACACGATGGTGGCAATATTTTCCAACCTACCATCCAACCACTACCCCTAAACCGAAAAACCACCCGGTAGTGGTTGGAGGGTAGGTCGCATAATATTGTCACCATCGTGTTCCCCGCCCCGTTCCAGTCGCAGAGCTTTTGAGCTTTTTGCCTTTTTCTGGTTTACCTCAAGGGACTAGTAGTCGGTAATATACAATCAGCACGTTATTCGTAGCTGACATCTTCTACCACATTAAAATTAATCGTTTCGGTCTGAATACATGAGAGACACAATATCCCTTGTTGCTTGTTGCTGGTTGCCTCTTGCTTATTGCCTATTGCTTTGGTGTGTCTTCTGCCTAAAAACGAAATGTTTTATTGCAACTATACTTTTAATGCTGAAGTGATATTGAAGAAAAAGATCATATTACTATATGTATACTATTGTATACAGTGTGTCCCAAGATAGATATAACAAGAGGTGTAATGAACAAAATAATTTTGGAATTTTGGAATGGTACTTGAGGATTGAGTCCTGCTTGTTGTAAAACTAAAGTATACCAAAAATGACTTGATTTGGTGTTCTACAGGGTGTTTTATAAGCAAAGTTGTAAAAATCACCACTAATAAAGTACCTATATTTTTCAAAATATGAAAAAATTCCACTAAGAAAAGTTATTTATAATGCAATTTTATACCCCTATACCAAAGTTCAGGAATATAAAATTATTTTTTTGAAACTTCCCATTTTTTCAATAAATTAGTATTTTAACGTAGTCAATATTATCCTTAATTTCTGTTTCAAATTAACGAACCAAGCATAAAAAATTAAGTGAATTGGTACTCACAGTGCGTGAAAAAATTTATATTGTGTAATGCTACGGAATTGGCGGTGAAAACTCGCTAAGAGAAGTGGTAAGCCAATTTAATTTGAATTTTCCAAACACTGCTTTGTCACGTACTCAGGCTATGAGAATAATTAAAAAGTTTCTGGCTACATGAAAAGAAAAATAAAAGCATATGATGAAGACAATGTTGGGGCTATTATAGCTCATGCCTCTATTATAGAAAATCCTAGGATGCCACTAAGAGAGAGATCAGCTCTTATTAATATTAGCAAGTCTGAACTCCAAAGAATTTACAAGGCAAAGAGAATTAGGGCATATAAAGCAAATTATAAACATACGCTTGAAGAGGGAGCTGACGGCCGTAGGTTGGATATTTGTTTGACCATTGGAGAAAAAATCATGGAAGAGAGATTTTTTCATCATTTCATAATTTTCTCAGATGAATCCACATTCACAACCAATGGTGTTGTTTCATCTCAGAATTGTCGGTTTTGGGCTTCTGAAAATCCAAATTTTAGAATTCATTGTAGAAGACAATATTATAAAAAAGTGAATGTGTGGTGTGCCGTTTCTTATCACGTTGGAGTTATTGGACCTTATTTAATTGAGGGAGAGTCAAACCAGCACACTTATTTACAGCTTCTTGAAAGATTTTCTGAAGAACATTTAAATATTTTAAGAGATATGCCTTTAGTTCATTTTCAATATGATGGTTGCCCTGGCCACTCCACAGAAATGGTTAATCCGGTGGTTGAATTTAAATTTTGGAGAAAATTGGATTGCAAAAAAGGGACCGATCAAGTGGCCGGCGAGATCCCCAGACCTATCAATATTGGATTTCTTTTTATGGGGTCGCCTCAAGCAGTTGGTTTACGCTGAACCACTTCCTAACGATGTAGCAGTATTGAAGCAGAGAATTACAAATGCCGTAAACTCCATACCGTTAGATCATATTCGAAACAGTTTTAAGGACTTCAGGCGAAGGATCGAAATGTGTGTGGATGTGGGTGGTAGCTACGTCGAATAATAAAAAAATTGTAAACATTGTTTTGTATTGGTCAATAATTAATTTGTTTGTGAATCTGTTATGTTTTTCTTCTGTTAGTAATTGTTTCTTGTTTTACAATTAGTTCGATTAACATTACTTATACCTTCTTACATCTCGTATATTCAATTTTTTATTTACCAATAGCCTACTTTTTGAGATGATTAACATTTGCTCCTACACAACTTTACATATGAATTCAACTCTTAATTCGCAAAAAATGGGAAGTTTCAAAAAAATAATTTTACATTCCGGAACTTTGGTATAGAGGTATAAAATTGAATTCTAAATAACTTTTCTTAGTGAAATTTTTTCATATTTTGAAAAATAAAGGTACTTTATTAGTGGTGATTTTTACAACTTTGCTTATAAAACACCCTGTAGAACACCAAATCAAGTCATTTTTGGTTTACTTTAGTTTTACAACAAGCAGGACTCAATCCCCAAATACCAGTCCAAAATTCCAACATTTTTGGTCCATTACACCTCTTGTTACATCCTGGGACACACTGTATAGTCTATTCAGTTTAAGAATGAAGTACTCCTGAGACAGGTTTACACAGCCAAAGGCGTCGATATTTACAACGGTCTTTCTTTCAAAAATAGTGTCCATAAAAAATGCTGCACCCTCCGCTCTTCAGATCACGCTACGCCACTGGGGATATGCATACACGTCATATTTAGAAAGAATCTGTTTACTTACTCCTATTAAATAGGGAAAATTAGAGGAAAAAACGGATAAAGTTTTTGAAACTTAGCAAAAATGTTCATTAGGGCCTACTGTTAAACATACTAAATATTGGGCCATTCATATTAACATAAGTAGAAAAAAAATTAGAAAGTTTTGCCACTCAGAGATTAAACTTGTCAAGGGATGTACTTTCAAAATAAAAAGAGTTCCCAAGCAACAAGTGGCAGCTTCTTCTCTAAAACCCACCCTTAAAGTGCAATTCGGTAGTTTTTTGCGTTTTTCTGGAAAATTCTGCATAAAAAAGTGTCTATTAGCTAAATTGTTTAGAAGAGAGGTTTTCGAAAAATCAGCCATTGAAGTTATGGGTTGCATTAACAGAAATTCACGAACATGGTGTAATCATGTATTTTAGGTATAATTTTGGAACTCTGTGATTTAATGTAAGGTTGTATTATAGTGATGAAGAGGTTTATAAAAAAAGTTTTGCGATTTATACAAGAGCACTCGTTTCCACACCACCATTGAGGTAGAGTTATTGGTGCGTTTTTCTTAAGTGGTTTCTCCTTGAGACTTAATCCACTAAGTCAAAATAAATTTATAATACGTTGTCGGTAGTATCTACATCATCTGTGGTATCTGTATTGGTACAGCTTTGGCCACGGCAATTTCTGCACATAGTTGTGCAATGTAAGCTTGCCTTAGTACAGCTGCATCTCTTTCCACAATCTTGTTTGCAACTGCAGGTTATTAATTTTAAAATAGAAGCCGGGGCGGGTGGCTCAATGGTATAGACAGGTGACAGGGCATTATAATTTTTTTTCCAGCTCCAAAGCTTAGGATGCAAATGTTGTCCACGCCATATTTGCAATTGAAGGTAACTACGATGGGAATGGTGTTGTACTGCTGCGGACGTGGAAAGTAATTTTGAAAGAACCATGGCACTGCCCACTTGGCCAACAAATTTATTAAATTAAGCATATCTTTGCTTACTGAGACTGCCCTCTAATGATTTAGCTTTATAGAGTTCCAATATAAACCTTTACCCAACTTGCTCAATTTCTGTTGGAGTTGACTTAGTATTATTAAAACTCTGAATTACACTATCAAGGTCCTTTCTGCGATTAAATAGATGTGCAGGGGCGAGCGTAGAGGCGACTTCAATGTGAATATCCGTCGATATTCCGTTGAAGCAACGTCGAGCGCGGTTAGTACTTGGATGGGTGACCCACCTATCTTGGGAAATACAGCGTTCTCGTCCCACCTTCTAGCGGCTTGTATATCAGTGTATACGCGGAAGTTACGTAATTTCAGACGAGGATTACGTAGTGGATATACCATCCTTCGGAGGGGATGTAAAGCAGGGGGTCCCTTGTCTATTAAATGTTAGGCAAGTAAAAGATCCCTACTCTTCTTAAGGGAAGAGGTTCGGCAAAATTTCCAAGTTGGGGGTAGCTCGTCTCCTGGCGTCGGTGATAGACCCTGATAGCGGAAATAGGCCGACGTTAAATAGTTAAAAAAAAAAAAACTGTTTTTTGCCCTGTCCGATACCGGCCGCCGCCTAAAATTATAAGTGATACATTATATACCATGTTTGTGAATCTCTGTTAATGCAACCCCCCCAAATTCAATAGCTTATTTCTCGAAAACCTCTGTTCTAAACAATTTAGGTAATATGCAGAATTTTACTGGGAACATTTTTTGTAAGTATAATTTTTTTTGTAAGACAAACGGTTTTAAAGAAAAATGCAAAAAACCTTCGAATTGCACTTGGGTTTTAGGGATGAAGCTCCCACTTGTTGCTTGGGAACTCTTTTTATTTTGAAAGTATATCCACGGCCGACTCGTTAACTAGAGTCGGCCGTGGTATATCCCTTAACAAGTTTAATCCTTGACAAGTTTAATCCCCAAATGGCAATTTTTTTTTTCTCTTGGGCTATTTTTAAGCTAATACGAATGGCCTATATCTCCAGCTCAATCTGTTGCGCTCGAGCCACCATCTTTGAAGATTAAGTTTTTTGCTTATATCTCACAATCCGTTAGCAATATCGAAATTATGTTTCTTATAAAAAATAAAGCTTACAAAATATTCTACTAAAAATGCTATATAGTGTGTTCCACTTTTCATGGAGCCACCCTCTCGTATCTCGCTCATCTGATATCCGAATATTTTGAAATTTTGGTGGTGAATATATACCTATAAAGTGAGTCTCTAGACGCAACCACATTTGATTTTAGTCAGAGGCGTCCAATCCTAAGACGGATAAAAGGAGTCGATTTTCAAAAGAAAAGGTTTTAGCGATTTTCGATATTCTTAATCAGCACCTTCTTGGTACAAGATTAGATCGTAGTGGATTTAAAGGTGTTTGAGATAGAGGCCGTTAAAAAACAATTTTTTCAACGAAAAATATTTTTTATCTGTAAAACGAATTCTCAAATAAAAAAAATGTATTCTTCATTTTTTGTTCAGAATAATGTATTGTACTAGTTTGAATTGATTTTACAACAAAATAATTATTTATTTAATAAGGCAAAAACTCCAATTCTTACATACCTCCCATTTTTCTAACAAATAATTTTCAATAAAGACCTAAGTCAGCTATGAAAACAAAAGTTATTGCAAGTGTCAATTTAATTATATAGTTATTTGCGTTTCTATGTAACCACTATCATTCCGAATACATTGTTCAATCTATCTTCTTATATGGCTTATAACTTTTCTAATCCCAGCCGGAGTGATTCAACACATGCCTATCTATAGTTGAAGAAATCGAAATAGTGATCGACGTGCCGCCTATCTGGGCGGTGTTGTAGAGACGCAATTGTTGCAGAATGCAGAGCCGGATTTAACTATATTGTTCACTCGTTTACTTTTTCAATGTATAGCCGCAGCTTGTGAAATTTAGATTGGTCATATCTTAGTATTGAGTCATGGGATCCAAGCCATATTTTGTGACATGAGTACCAAGATAAAATAAAGCAGTTTTGCGAAAAAAAAATTCCATCGAAATTTGCGAAAGAAAGTTTTAAAAATGAGTTGAACACTCTGGGTTTTTGTAAAAAGACTCATTTAAATTTTATTATTATTTTTTTTTTCGAAAATGGAGGAAAACAATATTTAATGGAATTTAAATAAGTCTTTTTACAAAAACCCATTTGTTGTGTGGTGTTCAATTCATTTTGAAAACTTTTCTTTTTACAAAATTCGATAGTAGTTACAGTATCTACAGTTCGCTTAATATAAATTGTTACTACCCAGCAAAAACCGCGAGGAGGTATGAGCATTTCTCGCCAGGAAAGGATGGGTATGGAATATTAATATAGGATAAAGAGATTATTTAAAAAGTAACAAGAAACCTTTAAAAACAAAATAAAAACGAAAAATATACTCTAAAAATAGTAACAGAAACAAATATTTGTTTCAATGAATAAACTAAAAATAAACTGTAATAGTAAAGTTATTACTACAATAAAAACAGAAAGATGAATCATTGCAAAAATAAGAAAAAATCATAGCAAGTTTCATCTAGATAATAAATGGGTCTATTTTCCTTGAGTTGTTTTATCTCTTCTAGATATGAATTTCGCCAATCTACTATTCGTCTGCTTCCCATAATCGCCATTCGTTTATTAATAGTTTGATATTTAAATCCAATATTTTTTTCGTCCGATTTCCTAAAGTTCTTTTGGTATATTTTAGAGGATAATCCATTTCCTTTAGTTTTCAGTCTATCACGTCAAGAGTTGGAATTTCATTTTTCTGATACGCGTCGTAAACTACACATTTTAAAGGTTTTGCTAGGTTTTGTTAAGATAGGTCCAGAGTTTTCGATTTACCGGCGTAGGATCGTTGTTTTCTTGGGAGGGCACCTTTCTTTCACCAGTTTGTGTATTGTCGAACGGGGAACTTTTCCAAATTAGAGTCATTAGCTTTTCGTTCCAAAATACTATCGTAAACGTTTAAGCAAATTTATTTTCCATCCACGTCCAAATGTACTCGTTTTTTTCTTACTGAAAACACTGATTGATTTTGATTTTCTTTATCACTGTAATCACTGCAATCACTACCTATCACTTGTATGTATGTAGACGTAGATGCCTCACACGGTCGAAACATTTTTATATAAAATATATTTTATATTAAAAAACCGCTGCCCAAGGAATCACTACTTCCACATCCAGATTTTTTATCTAAGTCACTCACAACGAAAAAATTTTGTATGTGGAAATAATTGTTTATGGAACTTTAATAATATAATATTTGAAATCCTCTACCCCAAGAACCCATAAAACGATACCCCACATCGGTAGCGGGGTGGGGGTGGTGATAGGGAGTGGTAGTGGGGGTGGATGAAGTAAAAAAAATTTCGAGGTTTCTGGTTCTTGTACACACCCTAAATCACATTTTTTTTTCATCCCCTTTAATAATGGGGTGGGGGTGGTAATGAGAGTGGCTAATGCCAAAATTTTTTTTGAACTTCTCTTGTATATACTAAATATCAATTTTATGCACTCTTACCTGCTTGATTTACCTATTTTCCCCAAATTTACCCCAATTTACCCCCCAACCCTTCGACGGAACAAGATGAAAATATAATCTAGTTCTAGATCTCGTTAAAGTACATGTGTGTACCAAATTTCGAGTCAATATCTCAAACGGTTCCAGAGTAATCGTGCGCACAAGAAAAGTTACTGACAGACCGACAGACAGAAATTTTTTTTCGCTCAAACTAAAAACTCGACGTTTCGTGATATTCTAAGCCTATTTGAACAATAAAAATTTTTAAAAATTTTTTTGTCGTTACTATACTTCCACTGGATGTGGAAGTAAAATAAATAGATATAAAATAGTAATAATTTATAATATTCTACTTAAAATAGCACTGCTATGAATTGGTAACAACACTTACTAAAATTATTTTCAAAAACACATTACCAAATAAAGAGATATAAAGTAATTATCGAATTATATCTTCACCCCGACAGTATATAAGCTCGACTGCGGTATCTCAAGTGCGGTCCTGAATTAAAAATAACAGTCGGGAGATCTACTTGCCCGGCCTATTCACTCCTCTCCCCTCATAACATCATTAACCCCTCACACTATTAAGACTACTTCAATTATAATTCTGGTCACTAACTCTTGCTGGCTACGTGGTCTGCTCAATATACTCTTCGTTTTCGTACTTGCGAAGAGTAAAATACTACGGAGAAAACGCATATAACATTTTTTGTAGAGAATTTTTAGGCTTAACTTTTATTATAAGCAAAGAATTTAATATGAGAACTATTTTACTTCCACGTTCAGTGGAAGTACAGAATCGACAAAAAAAAATTGAAAATTTTTATTGTTCAAATAACTTAGAATGTCATAAAACGTCGAGATTTTAAATTTGAGCAAAAAAATGTATGTCTGTCGGTCGGTCGACCGGCTGTCTGACTGTCTGTAACGCGTATGTATTTTAACTTGCTCTGGAACTAGATGATATTTTCATGTTATTCCGTTGAATGGTTGGGGGGTAAATAGATAAAACAAGCATGTAAGAGTCCATAAAACTGGTACATAGTATATACAAGAAAAACTCTCAAGAAAGGTCTCAAAAAAAATTTTTGGCATTAGCCACCCCCATTGCCACCCCCACCTCATTATTAAAGAGGGCGAAAAAGAAATATGATTTAGGGTGTGTACAAGAACCAAAAACGGGGCGAGAGTAGAGGCGTCTTGACTGTATATGTATCCTTGATACTCCAGTGAAGCAGCGTGCAGCGCGGTTAGTATTTAGATGGGTGAAAATCCATCTTGGGAAACACAGCGATCTCGTCCCATCTTCTTACGAGAAGAGGTTCTGTAAAATTTCCAGGTTGGGGGTAGCTCGTCTCCTGGCGTCGGTGATAGGCCCTGGTAGCGGAAACAGGCCGACGTTAAATAAATAGATAAAAAAAAGAACCAAAAACCTTAAAACATTTTTTACTTCATCCATCTTGGGAAACACAGCGATCTCGTCCCACCTTCTAACCGCTTGTATATCAGTGTTTACGCGGGAGCTATGTAATTTCAAGACGAGGATTACGTAGTGGATATACCATCCTTCGGAAGGGATGCAAAGCAGGCGGTCCCTTGTCTATTAAATGTTAGGCAAGTAAAAGATTCCTACTCTTCTTACGAGAAGAGGTTCGGCAAAATTTCCAGGTCAGGGGTAGCTCGTCTCCTGGCGTCGATGATAGGCCCTGATAGAGGAAATAGGCCGACGTTAGATAAATAGAAAAAAAAAAGAACCAAAAACCTCAAAATATTATTTTACTTCATCCGCCAGGACAGCCAATAATCATATTTTTGCCCTTTCTTACTAAGTAATGCTCATATTTTCGACCCCCCCCTTTAAATTATTTAAAAAATTGTACCCCCCGATCTAAAAAGTCTGTCGACGGTCACTGCGTATATTTTACAAATTTTTAATACTATTTCGCCATATAATAGTACAGTACTTAGAGGTAAAAAATATGCAAAACTTCGGAATAATGTCATATTGAGCGGATTTCGTTCATTTTTGGCAGTATAATAGTAAATGCTTTACAGAAAAGTTTCTATATTGTGCGGGGGCTTGCTAATTTATAGGGGGTGGATGCCACCCCCCCTCAGGGGGTGGCACTTAAAAAAATATATATTTCTTGGAGCTGAAGTAGAATCAAATTTTAAGAAGAAAAAGTTCTATGCAATTTTTGGCATAAATTTATAGTTTCTAAGTTATAACGACTTCAAAATTGCGATCTTGGCTTAAAAAAAAAAAGGTATTTCCAAACGGCTTTCGTCAAGTATCTCGAAAAGTATTACTTTATCGAAAAAATGTTACAGACCAATTACAGAAAGTACAAACTCGGAATTAATTATATTTTTTGTTTATTGATGTAGGATTCATAATTTCGGAGATATTTAAGTTTACATTTGGCATCCAAGAGTTCATAAGATAATTATTTAGAGTGAGAGTTAAATATCTCAGAAACTGTGACACCTACTTCAAGGATGCTAATAGGTAGAATAATAGGTTATTAATTAAGCTTTCAACTGTTTTTATTTGTTTCTGTAGCCTAAAAAATAAAGAAGTTATGACCAAAGCAATGTGCATCTACAAATTTTTTTAATAACAACGTCGCCATTTTGTTACTGTAATTAGCCAGTAACTAAAAAAAAGGAATTTCAAACACTGTTTCTAATTAATATATAGCATGATGTAGATGCTCAATTTTTTTGGTTTGTATACAGCATTTGCTTTAGAAAAAAAATACAGTTTAAACTATAAAGGTATTTTCGATAAAACGTAATTTTTTTTTCCTTTTCCAAATATCTCGATAAATATTAGTTTTATTGAAAAATAAAGCTCATAAACTGGTAATGAATTTCGCTTGTTTATTTATTTACATAGATTTAATAGTTTCGGAGATATGAAAGTTTACAAATGGCGTCCGAACGTTTATGAGACGAGAAATGCAGTTTACATGTTAAATATCTCAGAAACTGTGACACCTACGTCACTCATGCTAAGAAATGAAATCAAAGACAATTAATTGCACGAGTAATTGCGCTTTTTTACTCGTTCCTGTAGCATAAGAAATAAAGAAGTGATGACGGAAAAATGTGCGTATTTATATTTTTTTATATAAAAAGGTCGCAATTTTGTTACTCTAATTAGCCAGTAATTCAAAAAAATGATCTCAAATACAGTTTTTCGTTAAGATGTAGCATTACCTAGATGCTCAATTTTTTTTTCTCATTTAAAGCACTTCCTTTAGAAAAAAATGCATTTTAAACTTTAACGGTAATTTCGAAACACTTGGATACCAAATATAAATTTAAATATCTCCGAAATTATTAATCCTACATCAATAAACAAAAAATATAATTAATTCCCAGTTTGTACTTTCTGTAATTGGGCTTAACATTTTTTCGATAAAGTAATACTTTTCGAGATACTTGACGAAAGTCGTTCGGAAATACCTTTTTTTTTAGCTAAAATCGCAATTTTGAAGTCGTTATAACTTAAAAACTATCAATTTATGTGAAAAATTGCATATAACCTTTTCTTCTTAAAATTTGATTCTATTTCAGCCAATAAATATATATATTTTTTAAGTGCCACCCCCTGAGAAGGGGTGGCATCCACCCTCTATAAATTAGCAAGCCCCGCACAATATAGAAACTTTTCTGTGAAGTATTTACTATTATACTGCCAAAAACCGCTGCCCAAGGAATCACTACTTCCACATCCGGATTTTCTAACCAAGTCACACAACGAAAAAATTTTATATCTGGAAATAATTGTTTATGGAACTTCATTAATATAATATTTGAAATCCTCTACCCCAAAAACCCATAAAACGATACCCCACATCGGTAGTGGGGTGGGGGTGGTGACAGGGGGTGGGAGTGGGGGGTGGATAAAGTAAAAAAATATTTTGAGGTTTCTGGTTCTTGTACACACACTAAATCACATTTTTTTTCATCCCCTTTAATAATGGGGTGGGGGTGGTAATGGGGGTGGCTAATGCCAAAATTTTTTTTGAGACCTTAGCTTCTCTTGTCTATACTAAATATCAATTTTATGAACTCTTACCTGCTTGATTTACCTGTTTACTCCAAATTTACCCCAATTTACCCCCCAACCCTTCGACGGAACAAGATGAAAATATAATCTAGTTCTAGATCTCGTTAAAGTACATATGTGTACCAAATTTCAAGTGAATATCTCAAACGATTCCAGAGTAAACGTGCGCACAAAAAAAGTTACAGACCGACAGACAGACCGACAGACAGACCGACAGACCGACAGACAGACCGACAGACAGACCGACAGACAGAAATTTTTTTTTCGCTCAAACTTGAAATCTCGACGTTTCATGACATTCTAAGCCTATTTGAACAATAATAATTTTTAAAAAATTTTTTGTCGTTACTATACTTCCACTGGATGTGGAAGTAAAATGAACGAAATCCGTTCAATATGACATTATTCCGAAGTTAAAACCTCCAGTTACTGTACTATAAAGCTCATCTAAATATTTACTGTATTTCAAGTTTGTACTGTACACTCGTAATAGGAATATGATTATTACTATTATTTACATAATTAATGTTTAATTTTTTTCTGTTACAGATCCAATTCAACAATTGCCTATTCAACCGCCACCTATTCAAGCGCCACCAATTCAGCCGCCACCAATTCAACCACCATCTATTCAACCACCTATGATTCAACCGTTTATGCAACCATATGAACCTCCAGCACCTTAAAAATTTTAATGTGTAATATATTAATATATTTATCCCGTATTTTGTTATTGCTATACATTCATTTCTCTTCGAAATAAATATATAGGTGTGCAATATTCGCGATATATGCGTCTATTTTTCCGTAATTACGTTCTTAATTATTACAAAGCAGTATCAACGAACGGTTTCAATGTAATTAATTTCTGAAATTAAAATGATATTATTCAGGCTGGTTGTCTTATTTGCTGAAATAAAACTGTGTTCTTTTCAACGACTATGTGGGGGTCGATTTTTTTGTGGAAATGTAATCTATATGTTGTTGATGCTAGAGTAAAGTTTTGTCCAATCTGTCAATTTCGATGTATGTAAAATTGGAAAATTTCGAGGTTTTTATTTTTTTTGCAAAAAAAACAAAATTGCAGATCGTATTTGGACTAATAGTCGCGGGGCGTAACACATCCCGTTGGAAATTTGATGATGAAATTGTGGAACCAATTTTAATACATTCCTTATGCCCTCCATAATCATGCCTTACCATGTGCTTGATTTTGTGGCAGACGACCTAAATGACGTCATATATCCACCACAGACATCATCGGAAGTTCTCGATTAAAACTCTTGATAGAGCCATCCTATCAATATTTTGTACTGAACCTTTTTTATTTACAAGGAAATTCTCTATAAAGAATGTCCTTAGGAATTTATCGATATCTTTTTTCATTTAGGTGTTTTGTATAAAAACAATTTTAATTTTGTTATCACTGGTATCATTTCAAATTAACATAACACAAAAGAAAAACACTTTAACACGATTCTTTTTGACCTCTCCTGAACTGGCAAGACTTTCTACAGAAACCAAAGCAATGATTGGAATTACAGAAGAAGTAAAAACAAAACACCACCATTTGACACGATCTAGAGGAAAGCGACAACATGAAGATGTGCATTGTATCTATAACACTACCAGAACATCGACTGACCCTATAACATATGAAGGCAGTGAACTGATTAACACAACAACAAAGTGTGTATTTTATCAAACCATCGATACATTAAACATTTTAGAAAAGGGCTGTGAAGTGTACACCGCTTTAAAAAAACCGAATTGAAGCTGACAGTACAATTTCTGGGACCTAATGAAGAAAGGACAACTTAATTTATGTAAAGCTACACGCAAGACAACAAGTTATCTGACTCTGTAGTACAATTCGACCAATCATTATTCCACGCTTGCTAGTTATATCGAGAAGCCGTACTGATATTGAACTAAAAACATCATTAAGTAATTATGAATTTTCACAGTTCCGTTCTCTATGTTTAATCTGGATGGATCAATGAAGTTGTCTACAAATAAATCTAAACTAATGAAGATCTTAGAAGAGCAACACCCTGCAAAAATTGATAACACTGTACAAACTTCTTTGTCTCTACCTTTGGTGGATTCAAATATAACAGAGCATCTGAATGCAAAATCCCACTGTGTTGCTGTTCTTCATGGAATGGCAAAGCTGTAATCGTTGAGAAAATCAGTGCAGGTTAAAACATGCAATGATCTAGCTTTGGAGTTTAACAATAAAATCAAGGTGATGATGAAATTCACTTGGAGTTTGACACATATATTGAAAATTCTCTTAAGTCTGTGATGTGACAAAAAAGTAACACCCATTCAGTACAAAATAACCGACTCCACAAACATTGCAAATAAACAGATGAAATCCCTCCTTTCTCATATAAAAACAAAGGATAGCTAAAGCGTATCTTGCAGAAAAAGCTTTGTTGTACGCACGCAATATTGAGAGAAGCCTAATCGTAAGCTGGAGGACTGAAGCCAAATCGTCTTTCGGAAGTGACGTAAGTGAACTTCGAAGTAGTCATGAAGGTGCTGACGTTAAAATAATACTGCACTGCCATTTTGCCTCCCGAATGTACTGCTGTACTGCGATTCATATATATTCGCCTGATAGAGACGTATTTCTACTAGCAATGTGGTGGTCAAAATCTTTTACATGTCTAAGCATGTTTGTCACTGGTATAGGAAATAATAGAAGAATGATTGACGTTGGCGGAATTTGCACAGCATTAGGACCAGAAAAGATAAAAGGGTTACTAGGTCTGCATGCTCTGTCAGGATATGATGTCACAGGTTCACTTGCAAAGAAGGGAAAATTATCATTTTGGAAGGTTTATAAGACTGCAGATAATGACATTTTTGGGAAACTTTGATCCATTGAAGAATTCGGGGATGAAGCTGAAACCTGAAACTATCATCGTAAGGTATATACACCAGGGACGACAATTTCAGACATTGGGGAGCTTCGTTGGTTGATGTTTTCCATGCACAAGACGCAAAGTGAAAGTCTGCCTCCTACAAAAGCGTCACTGTCTCCTTTTATTCGTAGAGTACATTACCAGGTTATGGAATGGCATCTTGCTGACTAGCAGTACACTTATCTACCAACACTTCCTTGTGCACCTTAAACTATTTTAAAATTAATTCGTTGTTCATATGTAAAAGGGAAATGTGGTATATCCTGTAAAGGTAAATCCCAAAACATTTTATGCACTGAGATTTATATGTGTGGAGGCGATGAAGATATGCGAGAATCATGGCCAACATTTTGATATCGATGACCTTTCAGATGAAGAGTATTAAGCTGAAAACATTTTACATGCAATACAACCTTACAATTAATTCAATAAAATATTGAAATAAATATTAATTTCTTAACTAGTTGTTATTTTTCAACCTAAAAATCTAAAAATTCTTTAAAACCAAAAATTAAAAATTGGTTAATACACATTTTAAATGGATATAACTGATAACCAGTAGGTTATACCACAAAAACTTATAACTTTTTTGTTTAAAATTTTATTTAGAACAAAAAAGATTCAGTACAAAATATTGCTAGGGTGGGCCTATCAACAGTTATAATCGAGAACCTTCGATGATGTCTGGGGTGGTCGCCTTCTTGAATATATGACGCCATAGAGGCCGTCTGCCACAAATTCAAGCAAAGCAGGTATGATTATAGAGGGCATAAGGAATGTATTAAACTTACTCCCACAATTTCATCATGAAATTTCCCACGGAGTGTATATTTCATCAAGTATGCCCCTCGACTATAATGTAGTTTTATTCATAATTTATTTACCAAGATTTAAAATTGTTTGGCCTGGTCCGATGAACAGAACTCGCGACGCTAAAAAAGAAAAAGGCAAAAACACGTTTTTGAAAATAAAAACTTAAGTTTCAAAAAAAACCTCAACTCGAAGATTGGACAAACTTTACTGTAACTTCCTGATAACATACAGACTGCATTTTCCAAACAATCGTTGAAATCGTATTTTTGATGTTTAGTTTTATTCGAGTACTATATTATGTATCAAAGTATTGTTACATGTTCTACCCCCAGAGACATCTATGAGAGTTCCCTCTAAGTTCCATTTAGAAGTAACAGAGAACAATTAAGTTAGTTAGTCGGCAATCGGCCCATAGAGGGCGCGCGGTGTCAGAGCCTGGAAGTTGTAGAGAGCCTACTAGAAAGTGATAGATTAATCGAGAATATTCTGGAGACCTCATCTTTGGGTATATAAAGGCATGGAGAAGCCAAGAGAAGACAGTTCAGATGGTCAGATAGTTCAGTTTAGATAGCGAGTCAGTAAGATAAAAGAAGAAGTAAGCAAAGTGATCAAGTGAATTATAGTACTCAGTGTAATATTAGTGAAGTAATTATTTCTTGTAATTAGTACGTAAGTTACTAGATTGGTGTTTAGTGTTACCCTGGTGTTATAATTTCCGGATCCACGATACAGGGTGTTTACAAAAGGGGTGGAAATGTAGAAGAACACACTATCAGGCGTCAAATTGACGCAACACCAATTCATATTTAGAAGGGCGCCAGTCGCATTCTGCCCCGTTCTTCCACTCCCAAGCGGGTTCAAGATAAGATATACTTCGATAAACGAGTAGGTCAAGGCTGCACTACCTCAGATCATTAACGACGCTCTCTAAAGACGAGATTCACTCACAATAAGAGCTTTACGTCTTTGGATTATTGCAATTTTTGCATAAAAAAAATTCCGATCGAGAATTTCTCTCCGACTGAATTGGAATTTGACGTTATTTGGATCTGTTTATACAGTAATAAGTGGTCTGATGTCTTTTGGTTTCTGCTATTTTTGCATAAAAATAATCCCTATCGAAGATTTCTCTCCGACGGGATTGGAATTTGACGTGACTTTTTAACCATAAGTGAGAGCATACGCTAACAATCGATTTGGTAGAAAAGATTCACTTAACTCCTCAGAATTAAATGCAAGTATTTTAAAAAGAATTTAATAAATTTTGTATTTTGGTAATTATGGCTGACCGAAAATAAATAAAAATATTTACTTCCCAGATCGTGATTTAATCATTCACGGGACGGAGTTCGACGTTCGACTAATACATGAGTTTAATAACTTTCGGCTAGTCTTACGACGCACTTGTCCCCATGCAGGTTCAACATAGGAAAAATGGCAGCGACTCGCCTCCGAACGACTTTTAGGAAAAATGGACTTTTGAGTCCTTTGTGCACGAGGCGGTTTTCTCTATAACTTTATTATTTGGAAAGCCCTGCTATTGGCTTTCCTACCATCGCTTTGTATTGATCACCAAACGCACTCGATCAAATTACGAGTCGTTAGGTGAATCCAAACTTGTTTTTTGCTACATTGTTACATTGATACATTGCCTTGCTAAAATTTTATAATCAGTCTTTAGAACAGGGTAGGTATATACTTAATGACTGAAGCTCCATGGTCAATGTCTTCGGCTGAGGAATTAAAGTTGCAAATATTTTGAATATTTTCAAAGTACATTTTTGGCGTACTTTTTAAAAAGTATGTGATTCATTTTTCCATGACCACTATATACTTTCACTCTCATATCCTGGACCAAAATATATTTTCCTAAGTAAAAATTCGGTGTTTCTTCGAATTTTTACCCGGTTGTGCTTAATGTCTTATCGAACTCATAACGGTCCTTTTGGACTCGTCTGTGGCTCTGACTCTTCAAAATGTCCTTAAATGAAATTTATGCCTAAGATGAATTTTTATTTTGGCTTTGACTTAGGTCAATTCTGGAAGGTTCTACAACAGAAACACAAAAGCGCAATGTCTGTTCAACACTAGAAGTTATATACTGTTGGGGGAGGCCGACTGTGAGTACCTATTTAAACAAGTAAAATTGAAAATGTTTAAAAACCCCCGATCAATGTATCTAACCGTACCAGTTTCATATTACCGAATCAAAATGGGACCTAAATCATATTTGGCTACCATAATTGTCTTAAATTTTACTTCAATCGGACAATTTCTAGAGAAGTTCAACATGGCGAATTCAAGATGGCGACCAAACATCAAAATCTAATATGGTCTATAACTTTCTCGACAAAATACTCTTTCAAATAAAAAACTACATCAAAATCGGATCACCCGTTGAAGAGATATGAAGCCAAACAGACAGACAGACAGGCAAACATACGCGTCAAACCTATAACACCGGAGTGTCGGGGGTTAATAATATTTTGGAGAACAGATAACTATTATTTTTTCTGTGTGATTTGGCGTCAGTACGGCTCAATTCACTTTTACGTTTTACCACTTAGACTAAGCACACAGAGAATATCTTATTTTTGTTGGTCAAATAGATATTTGCAGTCATCAAAACGCCCTACTGCAATTTTTATTTGTTTCGTAACGTTCTCATTGAAAATATCTTCTAATAACATTTTAGTACGTACAATTTATATTTGACTTAATCTAAGTAAAGTTCGTTCGAATCTGAGAGACAGTGTATTATTATATTGCAGTTTTGATATCTCTTACATTTTTGTATTCTCTTTTGTGTGACCACACTGCTGTATATTTTTTCTTCACTAAAACATGTTCAATATCGTTTGTGAATTAACCATTTTAGGTGGAATAATAACTATATACATATATTTCAAAAAAACAAGATACGGTAGGGGCCGACGTGATAGCAATCCACAAAAGTAAAATATTCTTTTTGCAACTTTTTTCCACCGAAAATGGTTAATGCGCAAACGATATTAAAAGTCACAAAAAGAATATTTTAGTTTTTGTGAATTACTACCTACCTATATCGAATTTTGTTGTGTTTTCTTGATATATATAGTTATTTTTCCACCAAAAATTGTTAATACACAAACGATATTAGAAAAGTTACAAAAAGAATATTTGTTTTTGTGGGTTTCTGCCCCGTCAGCCCCTACCTATATCGAATTTTGTTGTGTTTTCTTGAAAAATATGTATATAGCTGTTATTCTACCGAAAATGGGTAATGTACAAACGATATTAAGAAAATTAAAAAAAGAATATTTTACTTTTTGTGGATTGCTACCCTGTCAACCCCCACCTATATCGGATTTTGTTGTTTTCTTGAAATATATGTATAAAGCTATTTTTCTTGCAACCACAGAATAAAATATTTAAAATGAAATCAGGGGCACACTTTTGTACTGTTTTTATTGGTTCTAGATAACCGCTGTTTTTTCAACTCCAGTTCTCTGGATTAAAATTGTCGCCTAACCAGACTTGAATTTCCCAATACACTCTATAAATATGATATTTAGTGACATCGAATGTTGGCGGAAGAACTGCTAGATCGAAGTGCTGGAAAATATTTTGCCTAGCAAAAATCTGATTATTCCTAACGAACCTCTAATCATTTAAACTATTAGTTTTTTTACTGCCATACCATCTTAAAATAAATTCTTCCCCAATTACTGCAAGCTGATTTACTTCAGAAAAACTTTTGAAAATTAGTAGGCTGTTCTTAGTTCAGTATTATTTTCAAAAACTGAAAACACTGTTTACCTACGATCACTACTGTAAATAGTAAAAAACACACTACCTGCGATCTATGTAAGTTGAATTTTACATATTGTAAACAAAACGCACTGTAAACAAATCGCACGGTAAACAAAACGCACGGGACGCGCAAATATAGGTGGCTTATTTCGCTGACACGGTGTTTAAAAAAATAAATGCGCCTACATCACTTTCAAACGCTGTCAAAACCGACTTAATATTTGTTGAATAATATTGTTGACTAGTAAACTAAATTCAGATTTTACTAAATAAATAAATAAATATGATCGTAGGTAAAGTATAGTACATAATTCGAGTTGTAAAGCAATTACGCACTCATGGAAATACGCACTCGCCGCTACGCGGCATCGTGCGTAATTTTTCAATTCGTGCGTAATATGCTCTTTACGTAATATACTATTTTTGCCATTTTTATAGAATGTAGAGGTTGTATCACATCCGAATATGGCATGTTCAAATAGAGTATTTTTTACTACATTTTCACTTAGTTCTGAACGTAACTTGCAGATATTCGTTACTTTATCAGATTTACCTCAATGACCGGGTTTCATCATGTATACATTTTTTGTTTTGCAATACGTGCAATAAGTAACGTTATTACTTCCACATCCAGTGGAAGTTATAGTAACGACAAAAAATTTTTTTACAATTTTTTGTAGTTCAAATAGGCTTAAAATGTCATGAAACGTCGAGATTTTAAGTTTGAGCGAAAAAATGTTCTGTTCCGTCGAAGGGTTGGGGGGTAAATTGGGGTAAATTTGGGGGAAATAAGTAAATCAAGCAGGTAAGAGTCCATAAAATTGGTATTTAGTATATACAAGAGAAACTAAGGTCTCAAAAAAAAATTTGGCATTAACCACCCCCCCATTATTAAAGGGATAAAAAAAAATGTGATTTAGTGTGTGTACAAGAACCAGAAACCTCAAAATATTTTGTTATTTAATCCATCCCCACTACCACCCCCTATCACCACCCCCACCCCACTACCGATGTGGGGTATCGTTTTATGGATTTTTGGGGTAGAGGATTTCAAATATTATATTATTAAAGTCCCCATAAACAATTATTTCCACATAAAAATTTTTTCGTTGTGAGTGACTTGGATAGAAAATCTGGATGTGGAAGTAGTGATTCCTTGGGCAGCGGTTTTAAGTCTGTATCTTGACCAACAACTATAACAGGGTTACACATATCAGCTGAGCAATCAATAGCAGCTTTTACAATTAAATAATCAGCATCTGCATCCGCACATTTGACTGTGATATTATTTTGATTGCAATTTGATGTTAGAAGTTTAATTAACTGATCTTTATTTGACGCTGATGCTAAAAATTCGTTTTGAGATATCTCTACTACTTTTTTGTGGGCCAATATTAATTTCTTTCTGAAATGCATTTTTAGGTCTTCTTTGATATTCTGTACAAATGAAACACACACTGATGAACAATATCTTTTACATTGAGCCGGGCGTTGCCACACAACTTTTCTAAGGAGAAACCCCTCGTCTATTAAAAGTTGTTTAGCACTTTCAGGCAAAGTTGGACTTTGTGTAAGTTTTTATCAAAATAAGAAAAAAAGGAGATGATTTGTTGTTTTTCGAAACGAAATATCGTCAAATAAACTGACCGGTATATGATTTATTTCATATTTAAATAAACCATGTTTAATTAGTATTACCAACAAAAGATTTTGTTGACTATTGTTACATTCTTACGGTCTTAAAAAAATACCCTTTCTTGAAAAGAATCTGTCATTTTGGCAATTGTAACTTTGTTAACATTTAACCGATTTATACCATATTGAAGCTCAGCTCTTTCTCTCAAAATTTTGCCTCTTTACTTTTTTTTCCTAAAATGTCATCCGTGTGGGCTATTACCGATTAAAGGAAAAAAGTGCCAAATTTCAACATGGCGGAGCATTTTTTCTTTATTTCTGCACGGCGGATTTTTTGGGATTTTCAGTCAGAGACTCCTGGATAGCCATAGAATACAATCCCGAAGAAATTAGCTTGTTACAAATTTGTTCCGGGTTTGGTCCAAATTTAATTCTATTTTACTGAAGTACTCAGTCATATTCATCAGTATAATGCGTTGGTCATCTTTCGTTATAGCTAAGTGAATTTTTTTATCTTAGTAAAGCACAACAAAATAAAACACCATGCATAATTTCGTTGTTTTTATTGCCGTAAAGAAACTATTATAAGTTTTTAAAAAAGTAAAAATTAAAGACCGACCTCTTCGTCACATAAAAGCCGGCAACGATACACTGCAGGCGACGTCCCGCTTAGTATAAAAATGTTACAATACTTACAAAGGAAGTCGGTGGTCAACGTCTGTCAGACTCAAATTTTTAGTCCCCATTATATGGTGTAAAAACGGGTCGGAAATTGATCGCGTGGACGTTGGTTGACGACGTCGGGTCGTTTACAGCAACGGTGGCTCGACGTCCAAATGCTATTTGGGAGTGTTTAATAAGTATTCTCACCCGGCAACGTTCGACTGCGACTAGGGATGGCAACGATATATCGATATATTATTCGAAAAATATCGATATATTTATATCGTTATTTTGCTGCCGATATCGATATATTTTTACATATCGGATAAATATATCAGAATAGTCTGACTGTAGGGTCGTAGAAGTTGGCAAGGTAAAGAATATTTTTTAATTCCCCCCCCCCCCCCCCCTCCGGCTCATCAATTTATTTCGGTGGACAATTTTTTTTTAGATATTCTCTCCGCTCATAATTTTTTTGAAATATATCGATTGTATTAATTAAAAGATTTTCTCCCCCTGCACATCAATTTATTTTGGTGGAAATTTTTGATATTCTCCCCGCTCATCAATTTTTATTTAGGTGGAAAAAAATTTTTTAGACCCCCCCCATCATTTTTTTGTTAAATATCAATATATTAAAAATAATGATATATTTATTTCGATATATCGATTGTATCGATACGTGCTTGCGATAGGTATATCATTATCAATAGATATATCGATATATAATTTTTTATTGCCATCCCAGGCTGCAACTGTCATTCGTATTGTAATAGTATAAAAATACTTCAATAATATTTTAAAGTTAAACTAACATCTCCTAATCTACGTATAGTTCGTTCGAATATGATGGCAAGGGGGGCAGTAGGGGTAATTCCCCCCCTGAGAAAAGTATTCGTTACTTTTTCAAGGCGACAATTTTTTTTTCTCCGCACGAGGTGAAAAAAATTTTTTTTGGATTTCTAATAGCACCCCCGTGTTATGAGGCGGAAAAATTTGTATCCGGATTTTAATTTGTACCCCTCCCCCATGAGCCGAAATTTTTGGATTTTTATTTGCACCCCCACCCCCCCACGAGGCGATAAAAATTTTTCAGATTCCGAGGCGAGCGAATTTTTTTTTTATATTTTTAATAGCATTCTCTGTACGAGCCCCCCCCCCCCCAAGTAACCTTTCTGGATCCTTGTATGATGAAAGACACATATTTTGTATATTGCAGTTTCAATATCTTGTACCTCTTCGTATTTTTGTGTGCGTTTATAATATATAATCAAAAACCTTAGTAATAATTCGCTGAAAAATTAACTAATTTAGTGATGTCAAAACTAGTCAACAGCGCCCAAATGTATGCAATCAGACAATCATATGTTGTAATGGAAGCTCTACACTGTTTAAAACCGCAGACATTATCGTGCACGACATCTGTCAATAAGCCTCTGTACTAACGCAGGATAAATAATTATATTCACATTATGAAATAAGGTTTCTGCAATATCGAGGTTTTACTTCTAAGGCAAGGACAGGGTGTATTAAATAGGTGGTCCGACTAAGGCACTTTCCTATGATAATAATGGCTTCATAAGTGCATGCTTCCTATTTAATTTAGCAGATGGCGCGAGCTTTAGCGTCCAACAAAAACCTGTATATAGGTACATGAATTTGCTTTGCTGCATATAGGGTTGCATATATTCACAACTGATTATGTAAAGAAACAAATATTGTCCAGTTTCAAATTTATATAGGTATGGTAAGAAAATAAAACTTATGTAAAATATACAAATTTATTTGTAACAACAGTACTGGGCATAATGGGTTGCAATATTATAAGAACAAGATTTACATAATATGTTTACAAATAGTTCCTTTCTCCAAAATTACTCAGCATTCTCTATGCCTCCAACATAAGTTGACTTTAATTGCACATCAGAATGAACGCTTTGATAATAATATTTGTACTTGGTCCACCTAAGCAAGCGTTGTAGATTCAATTTTCAGAAAAATATGCTGCAAATTCTTCTACAGTGATCAGTTCACTGATTGATGTTAACCTAATATCCTTAAGTATGCAAAAAATAACCTCTATTGTAGGACCAAACATGAGACCAAACCCAACCTGAAAATAGAAATTATACAAATAATTACCTACTTGAAAAACTAAATTATCATTTGGAAACAAATACTATCTAAAAAGCACTTACCGTCTTAAAACATGTAATTAATTTTTCATGCTGTTCTGCCTTATGTAAACACTAAGCTTCTACTTTCAATACATTTATGAATACCCCAATTCTTATTTGGTAATTTGACGTCACATTCTTCAGACAAAATTTTTTCTAGTAAGTGTAAATACAAACTCTCAGAAATAAGGATAAATTATACTATCGTGAACATCACTCATATTTTAATAACTTCTTAATTTTCTTAGCGACATTTTTTGAAGAACAAGCATCTAATTTGCTTGGAAGTGCACCTTTCTTCAATCTTTTTCTTTAAAACTGCCGCTAAAAGCTTAAAATATATTTAAAAAGACGTTTTTATACCTATAGGTTATGTTACAAATATCTATGTAAATTTAAAACTTACAGTGTATATAACAACTCCATTTTCAGACTGTGAAGTAAAACCACTTTTTATACTGCTGGAGCAAAAATGTTTTTCACAAATATGTGGCTTTTTATTTCAAGTAGGTACTTTGTAAACTTCACATTCCTATCTCTTCAGTATTTTTTGGCCTTTACAGTCATATGCATAAGTACACAAATAGGCACTCCATATTTTCTAACCATGTCTTATGAAAATATAGACTTTTTTATATTTAGCGCTAGCGTATTGAATGTATTTCTTCGAGGAATTTGATGTCAAATGTCACTGATATTTTGTTTGACTAAAAGATTTTTCACTAAAAACGAAAGGCCGGGAATGTATGCAACACTGTATGCACGTGTGTACAGAACCTGCAAAATTATCTTTATATGCGTAAATAACGACAGACGCTATTGCTCCTGCCATCTATTACATTATGTACAAAGTAAGCACTTATGAAGCCACTCAACGGGTCCTTGTCGCACCACCTATTTAATACACCCTGGGCAAGGAGCAGGGTGTATTAAATAGGTGGTGCGACAAGGACCCGTTGAGTGGCTTCATAAGTGCTTACTTTGTACATAATGTAATAGATGGCAGGAGCAATAGCGTCTGTCGTTATTTACGCATATAAAGATAATTTTGCAGGTTCTGTACACACGTGCATACAGTGTTGCATACATTCCCGGCCTTTCGTTTTTAGTGAAAAATCTTTTAGTCAAACAAAATATCAGTGACATTTGACATCAAATTCCTCGAAGAAATACATTCAATACGCTAGCGCTAAATATAAAAAAGTCTATATTTTCATAAGACATGGTTAGAAAATATGGAGTGCCTATTTGTGTACTTATGCATATGACTGTAAAGGCCAAAAAATACTGAAGAGATAGGAATGTGAAGTTTACAAAGTACCTACTTGAAATAAAAAGCCACATATTTGTGAAAAACATTTTTGCTCCAGCAGTATAAAAAGTGGTTTTACTTCACAGTCTGAAAATGGAGTTGTTATATACACTGTAAGTTTTAAATTTACATAGATATTTGTAACATAACCTATAGGTATAAAAACGTCTTTTTAAATATATTTTAAGCTTTTAGCGGCAGTTTTAAAGAAAAAGATTGAAGAAAGGTGCACTTCCAAGCAAATTAGATGCTTGTTCTTCAAAAAATGTCGCTAAGAAAATTAAGAAGTTATTAAAATATGAGTGATGTTCACGATAGTATAATTTATCCTTATTTCTGAGAGTTTGTATTTACACTTACTAGAAAAAATTTTGTCTGAAGAATGTGACGTCAAATTACCAAATAAGAATTGGGGTATTCATAAATGTATTGAAAGTAGAAGCTTAGTGTTTACATAAGGCAGAACAGCATGAAAAATTAATTACATGTTTTAAGACGGTAAGTGCTTTTTAGATAGTATTTGTTTCCAAATGATAATTTAGTTTTTCAAGTAGGTAATTATTTGTATAATTTCTATTTTCAGGTTGGGTTTGGTCTCATGTTTGGTCCTACAATAGAGGTTATTTTTTGCATACTTAAGGATATTAGGTTAACATCAATCAGTGAACTGATCACTGTAGAAGAATTTGCAGCATATTTTTCTGAAAATTGAATCTACAACGCTTGCTTAGGTGGACCAAGTACAAATATTATTATCAAAGCGTTCATTCTGATGTGCAATTAAAGTCAACTTATGTTGGAGGCATAGAGAATGCTGAGTAATTTTGGAGAAAGGAACTATTTGTAAACATATTATGTAAATCTTGTTCTTATAATATTGCAACCCATTATGCCCAGTACTGTTGTTACAAATAAATTTGTATATTTTACATAAGTTTTATTTTCTTACCATACCTATATAAATTTGAAACTGGACAATATTTGTTTCTTTACATAATCAGTTGTGAATATATGCAACCCTATATGCAGCAAAGCAAATTCATGTACCTATATACAGGTTTTTGTTGGACGCTAAAGCTCGCGCCATCTACTAAATTAAATAGGAAGCATGCACTTATGAAGCCATTATTATCATAGGAAAGTGCCTTAGTCGGACCACCTATTTAATACACCCTGGCAAGGAGGTTGAATAAATATTTATATTCTACCTCCATGTTCCAAGGTTGAACATTAAGGCCCGGTACTTTCATCTCCAGTTAAGTCTATGCTCCAGATAATTTCCTTGGATACAATCGGGTCATTGACGATTTGCACGAAAGAAAGTTTGGTAAAAAGTGCCATGGCGCACAGTATAATGGTATCACTGTAATTCACTGCACATGTTGACCAACTCGTCTAATTTCCAAACTTTGCAACAATTAAATACCTATAATATAATAATCATAACATTGTCTTCATTATCTTTAATGTTAAACCTACTTCCATTGAATATAAATCATCTTTATTAGGTTGTTTCGTAGTCTACAATATTTAAGAAATGTCGAATTATGCAATTTGTCAATCACTGCTGCCAACTCTTCTAAACTGAGAGTTGGAAACAGTGTTTGAAAAATTCCATAATTCGACATTTTTTAAATATTGTAGACTACGAAACAACCTAATAAAGATGATTTATATTCAGTGGAAGTAGGTTTACCATTAAAGATAATGAAAACAATGTTAAGATTATTCTATTATAGGTATTTAATTGTTGCAAAGTTTGGAAATTAAACGAGTTGGTCAACATGTGCAGTGCAATACAGTGGTGCCAATCTAGACACTTTTTACCAAACTTTCTTTCGTGCAAATCGTCAATGGGATCTATCTATAGAATAGACTTAACTGGAGATGAAAGTACCGGGCCTAAGTGTTAAAAGGCTGTCCCAAGATTTGTAAGAGACAGGTTGCCTGGGTAACTCCAGAGCCAATAAAATTCTTGCGCGGGAGTGACGTCCTGAGGACCTTTTAAAATTAACATGCACAACAAATGACCTACTTAAAATTTGAATATCCAAAATAATATTTTCAATAACTGTGCATGTCAATAACAAAGCAGAAATAAAAGATATTAAACAAAGTACGACGAGATCAACGGTCGACAGGTGATCTTGGACTGGTGCATCTTTTACCTCTGTGAAGTGAGTGCGGGTCCTCTGAATGACGCGCAATATGGCGCTCCTCTAGTTACCAGGCAACCTGTCCTCTTTACAAACCTTGAGGCTGTCCGATCAGATCAGAGGTCAGTGAATGGGTGAATTTGCCCCCGCATGATTGTGCTCATTTCTTTTGCTCGGATTGTTATCAATATCACTTACAATTTTGCCCTAATAGTTCAGTCAACGAATTATTATAGACTACATGGACGGCGGCAGAATTTTTGACTTCAGGGATGGGTTTGCCCTGTCAAAAAAATCTCATCAATCCGTATTGAAAATTATCAAAAATTAATAAGTATCTATGAGAACCTATATGGTCAATAAGTTTCTATAAGAGTTAGGTAAAGATGCTGTTGAAATTGTTATCAGTTTATATCCGCATTGACCAGCAAAATGAGTCAAGCCATATCCATTTGTTAATCCAAACATTTACTTATACCATATCAATGAGAATTTATGAGCACAGTATCTAATGTAATACGTGCGGCTTTCCGTGATTAAAAGACAAGTGTTTCTTTAAGAAACGAGCTGCATTAGGTTAGAACAGTTTGGATTTGCAATTGAAGATTACAAATTATAATATTTGAATAGGGATTTATGAGATCAGTTTCTATGAGTATTAATGTTTTTTTTCAGTAATATATTAAATGTGTTTTCATTTGTTTGAATGGGTAAAAAGAAAGGTCAGTTTTCAACTGCAATTGCAAATACAAGTTTAATCGCTTCGAATGGGATTATATGCGATCAATTTCTAAAAGTATTTATGCTGTTTTCCGAATATAGTTATGATGAGGTTTAATCAGTAACAAATTGTTAACTACTTGTTATGATATGGTCGGAAATTCCAAGTACACATTTAGTATTTCTTCAAGAGGATTGATGAGAGCAGTTTCTACGAGTATCTATTTGTTGTTCCTATAGTAAATTATATAAGTCTTTATCAGTACAGATTCGGATTTAATTTAAATATGAAAATTATATCAGAATAAAGCAACCAAATATTTTAAACAGTATCTATTTGTAAATCCAAACATTTACTTATACTATCTCAATGAGAATTTATGAGAACAGTATCTAATGTAAAACGTGCGGCTTTCCGTGGTTAAATGGCAAGAGTTTCTATAAGAAACGAGCTGCATTAGGTTAGAACAGTTTTGATTTGCAATTGAAGATTCAAAATTATAATGTTTGAATAGGGATTTATGAGATCAGTTTCTATGAGTATTAATGTTTTTTTTCAGTAATATATTAAATGTGTTTTCATTTGTTTGAATAGGTAAAAAGAAAGGTCAGTTTTCAACTGCAATTACAAATACAAGTTTAATCACTTCGAATGGGGTTAGATGCGATCAACTTCTCAAAGTATTTATGCTGTTTTCCAGATATAATTGTGAAGAGGTTTAATCAGTAACGAATTGTTCACTACATGTTATGATATGCGGTCGGAAATTCCAAGTACACATTTGGTATTCCTTCAAGAGGATTGATGAGAGCAGTTTCTACGAGTATCTATTTGTTGTTCCTCTAGTAAATTATATAAGTCTTTATCAGTAAAGATTCGGATCTAATTTAAATATGAAAATTATATCAGAATAAAGCAACCAAATATTTTAAACAGTATCTATTTGTAAATCCAGAATATTACCTATACTATCTCAAGGAGAATTTATGAGAACAGTATCTAATGTAAAACGTGCGGCTTTTCGTGGTTAAATGGCAAGTGTTTCTATAAGAAACGAGCTGCATTAGGTTAGAACAGTTTTGATTTGCAATTGAAGATTACAAATTATAATGTTTGAATAGGGATTTATGAGATCAGTTTCTATGAGTATTAATGTTTTTTTTCAGTAATATATTAAATGTGTTTTCATTTGTTTGAATGGGTAAAAAGAAAGGTCAGTTTTCAACTGCAATTACAAATACAAGTTTAATCGCTTCGAATGGGATTATATGCGATCAATTTCTAAAAGTGTTTAGTTTTCCGAATATAGTTATGATGAGGTTTAATCAGTAACAAATTGTTAACTAGTTGTTATGATATGGTCGGAAATTCCAAGTACACATTTAGTATTCCTCCAAGAGGATTGATGAGAGCAGTTTCTACGAGTATCTATTTGTTGTTCCTATAGTAAATTATATAAGTCTTTACCAGTACAGATTCGGATCTAATTTAAATATGAAAATTATATCAGAATAAAGCAACCAAATATTTTAAACAGTATCTATTTGTAAATCCAAACATTTACTTGTACTATCTCAATGAGAATTTATGAGAACAGTATCTAATGTAAAAGGTGCGGCTTTCCGTGGTTAAATGGCAAGAGTTTCTATAAGAAACGAGCTGCATTAGGTTAGAACAGTTTTGATTTGCAACTGAAGATTCAAAATTATAATGTTTGAATAGGGATTTATGAGATCAGTTTCTATGAGTATTAATGTTTTTTTTCAGTAATATATTAAATGTGTTTTCATTTGTTTGAATGGGTAAAAAGAAAGGTCAGTTTTCAACTGCAATTACAAATACAAGTTTAATCACTTCGAATGGGGTTATACGCGATAAATTTCTAAAAGTATTTATGCTGTTTTCCGGATATAATTGTGAAGAGGTTTAATCAGTAACAAATTGTTCACTACATGTTATGATATGGTCGGAAATTCCAAGTACACATTTGGTATTCCTTCAAGAGGATTGATGAGAGCAGTTTCTACGAGTATCTATTTGTTGTTCCTCTAGTAAATTATATAAGTCTTTATCAGTAAAGATTCGGATCTAATTTAAATATGAAAATTTATATCAGAATAAAGCAACCAAATATTTTAAACAGTATCTATTTGTAAATCCAGACATTTACTTATACTATCTCAATGAGAATTTATGAGAACAGTATCTAATGTAAAACGTGCGGCTTTTCGTGGTTAAATGGCAAGTGTTTCTATAAGAAACGAGCGGCATTAGGTTAGAACAGTTTTGATTTGCAATTGAAGATTACAAATTGCAATGTTTAAATAGGGATTTATGAGATCAGTTTCTATGAGTATTAATGTTTTTTTTCAGTAATATATTAAATGTGTTTTCATTTGTTTGAATGGGTAAAAAGGTCAGTTTTGAACTGCAATTACAAATATAAGTTTAATCACTTCGAATGGGGTTATATGCGATCAATTTCTAACAGTATTTATGCTGTTTTCTGAATATAATTGTGATGAGGTTTGATCCGTAACAAATTGTTCACTACATGTTACGATATGGTCGGAAATTCCAGGTACATATTTAGTATTCCTTCAAGAGGATTAATGAGAGCAGTTTCTACGAGTATTTATTTGTTGTTCCTACAGTAAATTATATAAGTCTTTATCAGTATGCATTCGGATCTAATTTAAATACAAAAATCATATCAGAATGAAACCCCAAATATTTTAAACAGTGTCCACCTGTAAATTCAAGATAATATTATAATGAGAATCCATCACAACAGTATCTAATGTAACGTGTGCGGTTTTCCGTGGCTAAATTTTAAAATTATTTGCAATAAATAAGCTTTAACGGATTCGAACAGTTTTGCATTTCCAGATGAATAGTTTTAATTGTTAGGGATCTATGAGGTCAGTGTAATGTTTTTTTTTCAATAAAATGTGTTTTTATTGGAAAATAAACATTACACAAAGACACTGATCTCATAGATCCCTATTTAACAATTAAAACTATTCATCTGGAAATGCAAAACTGTTCGAATCCGTTAAAGCTTATTTATTGCAAATAATTTTAAAATTTAGCCACGGAAAGCCGCACGCGTTACATTAGATACTGTTCTGATTGGTTCTCATTAAAATATATCTTTAAATGTTTGGATTTACAAGTGGATACTGTTTAAAATATTTGGTTGTGTCATTCTGATATAATTTTTGTATTTAAAGTAGATCCGAATGCATACTGATAAAGACAAATTTTCTATTGGAACAACAAATACATACTCATAGAAACTGCTATCATCAATCCTTTCGAAGGAATACTAAATATGTACCTGGAATTTCCGACCATATCGTAACATGTGGTGAACAATTTGTTACTGATCAAACCTCATCACAATTATATTCGGAAAACAGCATAAATACTGTTAGAAACTGATCGCATATAACCCCATTCGAAGTGATTAAACTTGTATTTGTAATTGCAGTTGAAAACTGACCTTTCTTTTTACCCATTCAAACAAATGAAAACACATTTAATATACTTATTACTGAAAAAAAAAACATTAATACTCATAGAAACTGATCTCATAAATCCCTATTCAAACATTATAATTTGTAATCTTCAATTGCAAATCAAAACTGTTCTAACCTAATGCAGCTCGTTTCTTATAGAAACTCTTGCCATTTAACCACGGAAAGCCACACGTTTTACATTAGATACTGTCCTCATAAATTCTCATTGAGATAGTATAAGTAAATGTCTGGATTTACATATAGATACTATTTAAAATATTTAGTTGCTTTATTCTGATATAATTTTCATATTTAAATTAGATCCGAATGCATACTGATAAAGACTTATAAAATTTACTATTGGCACAACAAATACATACTCGTAGAAACTGCTATCATCAATCCTTTCGAAGTAATACTAAATATGTACCTGGAATTTCCACACGTAACATGTAGTGAACAATTTGTTACTGATCAAACCTCATCACAATTATATTCGGAAAACAGCATAAATACTGTTAGAAATTGATCGCATATAATTCCATTCGAAGTGGTTAAACTTGTATTTGTAATTGCAGTTGAAAACTGACCTTTCTTTTTACCCATTCAAACAAATGAAAACCCATTTAATATATTACTGAAAAAAAAACATTAATACTCATAGAAACTGATCTCATAAATCCCTATTCAAACATTATAATTTGTAATCTTCAATTGCAAATCAAAACTGTTCTAACCAAATGCAGCTCGTTTCATATAGAAACTCTTGCCATTTAACCACGGAAAGCCGCACGTTTTACATTAGATACTGTCCTCATAAATTCTCATTGAGATAGTATAAGTAAATGTCTGGATTTACAAATAGATACTCTTTAAAATATTTGGTTGCTTTATTCTGATATAATTTTCAAATTTAAATTAGATCCGAATGCATACTGATAAAGACTTATATAATTTACTATTGGTACAACAAATACATACTCGTAGAAGCTGCTATCATCAATCCTTTCGAAGTAATACTAAATATGTACCTGGAATTTCCGACCATATCGTAACATGTAGTGAACAATTTGTTACTGATCAAACCTCATCACAATTATATTCGGAAAACAGTATAAATACTGTTAGAAATTGATCGCATATAACCCCATTCGAAGTGATTAAATTTGTTTTTGTAATTTCAGTTGAAAACTGACCTTTCTTTTTACCCATTCAAACATATGAAAACACATTTAATATATTACTGAAAAAAAAAACATTAATACTCATAGAAACTGATCTCATAAATCCCTATTCAAACATTATAATTTGTAATCTTCAATTGCAAATCAAAACTGTTCTAACCTAATGCAGCTCGTTTCTTATAGAAACACTTGCCATTTAACCACGGAAAGCCGTACGTTTTACATTAGATACTGTTCTCATAAATTCTCATTGAGATAGTATAAGTAAATGTAAAGACTTATATAATTTACTAGAGGAACAACAAATAGATACTCGTAGAAATTGCTCTCATCAATCCTTTTGAAGGAATACTAAATGTGTACTCGGAATTTCCGACCATATCATAACAAGTAGTGAACAATTTGTTACTGATTAAACCTCATCACAATTATATTCGGAAAACAGCATAAATACTTTTAGAAATTAATCGCATATAACCCCATTCAAAGTGATTAAACTTGTATTTGTAATTGCAGTTGAAAACTGACCTTTCTTTTTACCTATTCAAACAAATGAAAACACATTTAATATATTACTGAAAAAAAACATTAATACTCATAGAAACTGATCTCATAAATCCCTATTCAAACATTATAATTAGTAATCTTCAATTGCAAGTCAAAACTGTCATAACCTAATGCAGCTCGTTTCTTATAGAAACACTTGCCATTTAACCACGGAAAGCCGCACGTTTTACCTTAGATACTGTTCTCATAAATTCTCATTGATGTGGTATAAGTAAAGGTTTGCTGCTCCATTCTGGTAGAAACTGATAGAAATTTCAGCAGCAACTTTACTCCAGGCTCCATTAGAGGGAGCTGTATACGTGTAGCTAATTCATATCTAATCTAATGTGACCTAAGGAACTGAAGTGTGTTTGTTAAATTAAAAACAAAGCAGTCTCTTTCACTGCTAACTCATTCATTGCTTCTAGGCTAGAACAAGAACACCCGAGGAAATAAGGACTTTGCAGAATTTTGTGTTTACCACAATATTAGTATTTCTATTTGAAATATGCAATTTAAACTGTACATTTGTCGGCATGCATATCCAAATTAATACTAATAAAAAAGCAAAATGGAAGTTTACAATAAAAATACATCTGTAAAATATACCATTGAAACTGTACATTTGTTGACATGTATATCCACATTAATACTAATAAAAAACAATGTTGAAATTTACAATAAAAACATGTTGATAAATGGTGTGTTACATATGTAACATACGATAGATACTGGAGAAAGGACGGACTGGAACTCTTATGATATTACTTATAGAAAAGTTTAGAATCTCTTTAAAGTTGTATCTGTAATTCCATATGTTTACAGATATAAGGGCAAAGGTGCATTTGCAGACACTAAACTGTAGATTTGTTGATGTATATTTCATATAAGTACTCATGAAAGGGCAACATGATAATTCCAAATAGCTCATTCGGAATTACTGTTTCATAACCGATTTAAAACTTAATAAAACAGATAAAATCCTGTCTGTATAATACTAATATAACTTATAGGAACGATAAAACCGCATCACTTTTTTTTTATAAGTTTCTATGTGGAATTTTTGGCAGGGTGGGGTAGTTAGAAGGTAAACATACTAAAAGTCACCGACTCTAGGAGGTGAGCCTCGCGAGGGGGGTCTTCCGGAAGGCCCTAAATTTCGACTTTTTTTTGTTTTTCGCTTATAACTCTTTAACTATTGGTTCTTGAGAAAAAAAATATTCTTACCTTTTTGAAAGCTGACAAAAAGTTCCTAACTTCAACGGTTCTCGAGTTATCCGCTTCTGAAAATCGCCGAATTCCGGAAAACGCTGTTTAGGATCACATTTTTCGTCGTACTCTGATCTTAACTCCTCAAATCTTTGTAAAATAAAATACAACCAAATCAAGTGAAGAGGATTAAATTGGCTTAAAAGTTATATATTCTACATAATTTATGGCTGAAATGATGGATTTCAAGATTTTTTACCGTAATATGTGATAGGGTTATTGCTTGAAATCATTACCTACATTTTGCATTTTATTAAAATCTATTTATTGTTGTAATAGGCCGTTGGAATTAATAAAAAGAAAATGATTTTCAAGAAGTTTTATCTCCAAAAGATTTTATTGCATAGAATGCATCTCTTAGGTATAAAAACTTGAAAAATCATAGTCCGTACGCACAGAATGACGGGGAAAGTACCTAAAAATGCATAATTATGCAAAGAAAGTGCATGTTTTGCTATTTTTGTGCATTTTTCAAGGGTTTTTCAAAGATATTCATTTAAGATTCATAAAAATTTGAGAAAAATGGTTTGTTTTAGTCAGAGATGGGTCAAGGAAACTTTCCAAAGGAAAGTTTCCAGGAAATTTTCGGAAGTTTCCGGAACGGAGTTTTGATAAAAATGAAAGTTTCCTTTAAAAATATTTGAATATTCCGAAAGTTTCCAAAATTCCGGGAAAGTTTCCAAAACTCCGGGAAAGTTTCCTAATTTTTCATGAATATTTACAGTTGTTCTCATAAATTTGAAATTGCCGCCACGATGATCTAACATAACCTCAAACGCCAGAAATCCAGTTTTAGTTTGTTGATATTCTTTCGAAATTATCAAAAATTAATCGGATGTTTGATGACGTAGAGTTTAATATGGTCACCGCTCGGATTATTACTATTGGCACAGAATTTCTCGAATTTCGTGCTATTGGCTATGATCAAGGATGAGTTGACAGACATATAAGTTACGTTTATTTGTTTACCAGCACTATTGCTTCTCGATGAATAATATGTTGTTATAGTGGATGGTTTAATTTATTTTGTACACAGATAGAAATAAAGTTTTGAATCAAGTATATTTGTTTCATATATTACGCAAATAAATACTTTCTTCATATAAAACAAACAGTTTTGAATCAAACCTATTATTTCTCGCTACAAAAGTATTTGTCTTATATGAAGAAAATCCTTTATTTGCGTATATATGAAACAAATATTCTTGATTTAAAACATTATTTCTATCTGTGTATTAGTATTAATAATATTGATTGATTATTTTCTTGTTATTATTTTTTTAAGTGTTAAAATTTAAAATTAAATAAACATTTATTTATTATTTTATTTATTTGTTTTACACTTTTAATTCAATGTAACTATATAATATGAGATTTAAATGTTATTTCTGTCTTGCCTTCTACATTTCCGTTTCTGCACAAAATAGGAGTTGCATATGACATTTACATACATTTTTAATTTTATAATCCACATATTTATCACATTATTTAAATTATTTTATTTATATTTAATTATTTAATAATTCAAACAAAACGAATTACTGGGTAACCACCCAATTTGCTCCATATTCTTCATATAGCACAGGGCACATATAGCGAGTGTCATATAATATCAGTTATTTGGTAAAAGTCTGTAAAAGTAATGTAAATAATATATTTATATGCACTTATTTGGTATCAAAATGAAGCTCAGATCATCACGAATCAGATTTCACCATAAAATAAACTCTGAATATTCCCAATGGAAAGTTTCCAGGAAAGCTTCCTGGAAACTTTCGGAGTAATCAAAACTCCGGGAGTTTACCCATCTCTGGTTTTAGTATTATACAAGCCTCAAGTAACATATTGGGTCATTTAAGACCCTTTATGGGCCGATTGTAGCCATTAAACGCATCCTAACGTGCATAATTTGCATCCGTTAAAAAAAAAATTAATAATTGCTGAAAAATTAATAAAACATCATCCAAATTTTATACTCGGGGGTTTTCGAGGTCACTAATTACGAATTTGAAGAGAAAATCGGAAAATTCAAAATGGCTGACTGATAATGGCGCGAAATTCAATTTTAAAAGTACATTTTTTCCTTTTTTTTTCACATAAAATGTATACAAAGCAAATAAAAAAATGAATTTACGTCTTTTTTTAACTAAATTTTCAATTTTAATTTTTTTTTTGCATTTTCCTCTCCCCCCTCCTATATCTTATTTTTTAACGCGTTGGCATTGAATATGAAAATTGATAAAAAAGTGCATAAAAAATTAAAAAAGAAGGTGACTGCGTGTATATATGTTAGATCACTGTTTGCGTGATTGACTTTTTAAAAACTTTTTATTTGGTTACATGAGGAATCAACGTTGATTCCTGAATAAAAGATACAATTTATGTATGATCGTTGATTGAAGAGTCTATAAGATACGCAACTATACGGCCAAAACCGTTCCTATATGTTCATCTCGCTCATCACGCTTCTCCCATACGTCCCTATCCACATATTGTTCGTTGACTTGTGGTGCCACCGCGCGGTGTTATTTTGCGCGAACCGCGAATAGAAATACTGGACGTTGATATCCAGCGAACGAGGGTACATAACATATTTATTAAGTTATAATTCTCCACGCAGGTTGTAGACCGGCGCAATCAGTGCCGGCGTCAGGGCATTTGGCACCTGTAGCAAACAGTTGCTTGCCGCCCTGATAAAAAACATTTACAAGTTACTACTGTTAGGACAAATTTATTAATAAAAACTTACAAACAAAAATCTCAGATAAATAATTCTTTCACTAGTTTCACTTAAAATTCAAAAACAAGAGAAACCTTTAAATATCAATTATTGTCGCATTTCATCTTTTAAGTCGCCACGTTGTGCGCTGTAACAATCGTATTTTGTTCGAAATTGCAATTGTTCCTTGTCCTCGAGACCCATTTGGGATTCAAAAAATGGTTTTTTTGAGATTTTTGTTCAATTTTGAATTTCTGAAATTTATAAAAATGTGATAAATTAAAAATATTTTATTTTGCTATTCGGTTCAGCTTCATGGAATAGTATTTATGAGTACGTTTAAGACCTCCCAATTTTTTAAAATAATTAGAAAAAAGAATATGCAAATGTCGAGGATGGTGTTTTTGATCATTCAGCGCTTGCGTAGCGAGAACGGTAATAAATACGAAAATGCACCGCACTTTTTTTTGTACAACATGGAATTTTCTACAAACAAGTCCGCGAGGGCATATTCTTATCTACTATAGTTTTCGAGCTACAGGTGCTCACGTGTAAGCATAAAAATGACTGTTTTTTACGCAACTCTGCAAGTGGCATTGGCGACTTAATTAACAAACAAAAAAATTAAGAAAACGGCGATGCTAATAGTCAAATTTAAATTACACAAAACATAATGAGTAACTTCTGTTTAAAACTGTTTTTTATACGATGCATAATATTAATATTGGAGTTACAAGTATTAAAAAAATGTTGAAATAAAATAAAAAAATAGTTAAATATTCTTTGTGTTATTGAAATGTATGTACAATTGTACAGAAAAAAACACTAATTAATAAAAATATGCGGCAAGTTCCAGTTATATAGAAATTAATGAAAATGAAAAATTACACTTTTCGGTCCTAATATTAATTGTTTATATGTGATAAATAAAAACAAAATGATATGTCAATAATAGATACATTTTTTTAAGAAAGAAAATTACTTCCTAAAAGGTGGAAAAGTTCAAATGTACGATTTTTTTAATGTTTTTTGCATTAAAAAACGCATATTTAAGAAAAATGAAGGACGCCATTGTGCAGAGCGATCAGAAATTCATAAATAAAAAAATCGACCACAACTTCTCATTGGACAAATAATATTTAACTGCTTTAACGGGCTGCTTGGAGAACAGCGCGAAAAACAGTTACTTTGAGGTTTGCGCGCGGGCGCCTTTGGCATGTGAGCCATAATAGATAAAAATATGCTCTCAGGGACTTTTTTGTACAAAATTCGATGCTTTATAAAAAGTGCATTGTGTACCATTTGTGCGATACATTATCGCCTCGAAAACTATGCTCTCGAAAAAGTAATACCTACTTGTAATAAAAAAAAAATTAACCAGTCTTTCCGCAGATATTCAAATTAAGTTAATTACTTCCACATCCAGTGGAAGTATAGTAATGACAAAAAAATTTTAAAAAATTTTTATTGTTCAAATAGGCTTAGAATGTCGTGAAACGTCGAGATTTTAAGTTTGAGCGAGAAAAAAAAATTCTGTCTGTCGGTCTGTAACTTTTTTTTGTGCGCACGTTTACTCTGGAACCGTTTGAGATATTGACTTGAAATTTGGTACACGTATGTACTTTAACGAGATCTGGAACTAGATTATATTTTGATCTAGTTCTGTCGAAGGGTTGGGGGTAAATTGGGGTAAATTTGGGGTAAATAGGTCAATCAAGCAGGTAAGAGTCCCATTACCACCCTAACCCCCTTATTAAAGGGGATGAAAAAAAAATTGTGATTTAGTGTTTGTACAGGAACCAGAAACCTCAAAATATTTTTTTACTTCATCCACCCCCCACTATCACCCCCCTATCACCACCCCCCACCCCACTACCGATGTGGGGTATCGTTTTATGGGTTTTTGGGGTAGAGGATTTCTAATATTATATTATTAAAGTTCCATAAACAATTATTTTCACATACAAAGTTTTTTCGTTGTGAGTGACTTGGATAGAGAATCTGGATGTGGAAGTAGTGATTCCTTGGGCAGCGATTTATTATGTTTACTAATTATTACTCTTTTTCCCAATAAAATCGCTTTTTCGTTTTAATTATTAAAAAAAGCAATTACAGAGAAAAGCCTATAAACAAATAAATAACTTTAAATGAACCCATCACTGCAGTAGCGTATATTTGGGAGAGGATAAAAAATATTTTTGTACAAATTGGTTATTACAGTTCAGCAGAATTAAAGAAGGGAATGGTGTAAACCCGAAAAATATTGTAACATGTAATATTTTTGCGGCAGTAGTAAAGGAAAATGTCATCTAAAACATATTCAAAATTTACTAGGGTGAAGACGGTTAAGAAAGGTGCAAAATGGATAATTTTGTGATATCTTAAAAATAACAGTTTCAACATAAAATGTCAATATGCCTTTTACTTCCACATCCAGTGGAAGTACAACAACGACAAAAAATGGCATTTAGTAAATACAAGAGAAGTCAAGGTCTCAAAAAATTTAACCATGGGGGGGGGGGGGGAAATAAAATTGTGAGTTACTGTGTGTACAAGAACCAAAGGCTTCAAACATTTTTTTTTACTTTATCCACCCCCACCCCCACTACCGATGTGGTATATCGCTTTATGAGTTTTTGGGGTAGGCGATTTCAAATATTATATAATTAAAGTTCTATAAACAATTATTCCCACATAGTAGAGTGCAAATATAGTATCAAAATATTTTTCGTTTTGAGCGACTTGGATAGAACATCAGGATGTGGAAGTAGTGATTCCTTGGGCAGCGGTTTTAACATTTTAAAATGAAAACCGCAGCCCAAGGAATCACTACTTCCACATCCAGATTTCCTATCCAAGCCTCTCAAAACGAAAACACTATATTTGCACTCCACCATGTGGAAATAATTGTTTATGAAATTTTCTAAATGAAAACCAAAAAACGATATGCCACATCGATAGTGGGGGTTGGGGTGGTGGTAGGAGGTGATACGCGGGTGGATGAAGTGGAAAATTTTTTGAGGCCTTTGGTTCCTGTACACACTAAATCACAATTTTTTTTTCACCCCCTTTAATAATCGCGTGGGGGGTGATAATGGGGGTAGTTAATGCCAAAAATTTTTCTAAGAATTTAACTTCTTTTATATAATAATAAACTAAATACCAAATTTTATGGACTCTTACTTGCTTAATTTACCTATTTACCCCCATTTATCCCAATTTACCACTCAACCCTTTAACAGAATAGGAACAAAATATAACCTAATTCCAGATCTCGTTAAAATACATATGTGTACCAATTTTCAAGTCAATATCTTAAACGGTTCCAGAGTAATCGTGCACCCAAAACGTCAGAGACCGACGCGATAGAAATTATTTTTTGCTTCAACTTAAAATCTCGACATGTCATAACATTCTAAGCCTATTTAAATAAATGTTTTCAAAATTACTACACTTATACTGGAAGTGGGAGCAATACGTAGAAAATGGCATGACAAAAATATAAACAATCATAATGTGCCGTAGAGTACACGGTGGAAGTAATCTACTTCAAGCACTTTCTTTGAGGAAACGCATCTATACTGCTCGAGGTAACCCACTGCGCATCCGTTTTACTCGAGGAAGCCCACTGCGTATCCGTATAGGTAACCTATTGCGCATCAACAGTACCTACTCAAGGAAAGCCACTGCGCATCCATTATACTCGAGGAAACCTACTACGCATCCATACCACCCGAGATAACCAACTTCGCATCCAAACTACTCGAGGTAACCCACTGCGCATCCATGTTACTCGAGGAAACCCAATGCGCATCCATATTACTTGAGGTAACCTACTGCGCATCTATTTTACACGTGAAAACCCACTGCGCATCCATACTACTCAAGGTAACCCACTGCGCATCCATTTTATTCGAGGAAATCTACTGCGCATCCATATTACTTGGAGTAACGTACTGCGCATCTATAGTACTCGAGGAAAGCTACCGCGCATCCATAGTACTCGAGGAAATCCACTGCGCATCTATATACTACTCGAGATAACCCACTTATTAAAGAATAAAGAAAATAATAGAAACACCGAACAGGTTGCATGGTATTTTAATTGAAAATCGTAGAAGCTAGATACACACGCAAGGACGCGTTGCTATATCCTCATCTATCCTTGAACCATTGGTATCAATTTAGCAACATGTTTATAAACCTTAAAATTCCACATCCACGTTTTCTATCCAAGTCTCTCACAAAGAAGAAAAAAATTGCACTCCACTATGTGAAAATTATTTATGAAACGTTAATAACATAATATTTGAAATCGCCTACTCCAAAAACCTATAAAACGATATGTCACATCGGTAGTGAGGGGTGGTGGAAGGGGGTGGTAGAGGGGGCAAATGAAGTAAAAAATATGTTGACGCTTTTCCACCCCCCTTTAATAGTGAGGTGGGGGTGGTAATGGGAGTAATTTTTTGAGCCCTTATCTTTTCTTATATATACTAAATACCAATTTTATGGACTCTTACATGCTTGATTTACTTATTTACCCCCCCTTTATCCCAATTTACCCTTCAACGGAATAAAATGAAAATATAATCTAGTTCCAGTTCTCGTTAAAATACATACGTGTATCAAATTTCAAGTCAATATCTTTAACGGTTCCAGAGTAAACATGCGCACAAATAAGTTACGGGCAAACAGAAATTTTTTTTGCTCAAATTTAAAATCTCGACGTCTCATGACATTCTAAGCCTATTTGAACAATGACAGTTTTTTTAAATTTTTTTGCCGTTACGATACTTCCACTGGATGTGATTGATGTGAAAGTAATAAAATTCACTTTATCACGTTGTGCGCATTTGTGATGCACATGGTACATGGAACTTTTACTTAATTTTCTTTGTTATGTATTATTTAATATTATATCAAAATGGTTTATTTTACTGGGAAAAAAAATGTTTTATGTTGCCAGCAGCTCATTGGGTTTTTATATTTAATTGTTATGAAAATAAACAGACAGGCAGGCAGGCAGAATTTTTTTTTTCGCTCAAACTTAAAATCTCGATGTTTCGTGATATTCTAAGCCTATTTGAACAATAAAAATTTAAAAAAATTTTTTTGTTACTATACTTCCACTGGATGTGAAAAATTATACTATGTTTGGTTTCTCAAATATTTGCGATAAATCGAAAATAAACGCATACTCCCCTCTCATTCTCCAAAATCCCATCATTAACAATAAAAATGTCGCGTCGGCCCCTTGTCAACAATGTATCGACTAGACTGATAATAAGGTGGCAAAGAAATATAAAGATAAATCACGTCTACAGAGAATTATCGTATACCATATTACGCCTTTCTTTCTCGATGTATTACATATTAAACACATTGTCCGAATATTAAATTTATTGCATCTTACCGAAGACGAAGATACATTTTCAATTTCACTGAATTGGGAAAGATTTTTAAGATTTTACAAACTAATATAGGTTTGTTTGCAGGCTATATGAAATTTCACTTTGACTTTTCCACTTAAAATATTTTCCTCTTGTTGCAAAATCTTTTCAACACAAATGTCTGGCCTTTTTACCGTGGCATATATAATTGTTTTTACTCCTTGCAATCTAGGATTTTGTCTCACTAATTTGTCATTATCTTTCAAAGTTTGTCCACAGAATAAACATTCCATTGTTAAGCACTAAATAATATGTAATAACTCAATAAAAATAACTAATACTCATTTGCATTCACATTATATAAAGAAAAGTTTGTTTCTAACTGGCATAATATAATATAAGATTACTTGTATTAAATAGTCCACACTTGCCGGACATCTAGGCCTCTAGGATCGAAAAACTCAGCTTTAAATAACAAAATTTCGAAAACTATAAGTCGTAGAGACCTGATTTTTGTTTTAAAAACTTCCTTGAGGTGTAGACTTTATTTCATACGCAGATGGTATGTCAAAATTCCTTAAAATAAAAAAGTTTTTCGCTTACTGAAAAAAGCGCTGCAAGGGAAGTAAATGTTCAAGTTTTACCTCGTTTTACAGAAAAATTAGATTTTCCATAAAAACAAAATTTAAGCAGTGACCTTCGCCCACATTTCCTCCATCAATTAAAAAAAAATACGTATAATTATCTCAATTGGTTCTGGAGATATCACGAGGGATGTGTGAAAATGTAAGAAAAATTAATTTTGACAGATTTATAACATTTTTCGTCATAAAAATAGTTTGACCTCCCAAAAAATATTGTAATTGGACATTACAGATGGCCAAGGACCTAATCTATCATGGGACCACATGGGACCTATCATGCTGTGAAGGTCCCATGTGGTTGTACCTTCAAAAATTTTTTTTCAAGAAGGAAGCTACTTTTTCCTCGTTTTACGGTGCACTAATACAACAAATGACACGAACCATGCGAGTGCTATCAGCCGACTGAGGGACTGAGATTGACGAGATTGCTAGACCCCAATGTTGGTGGCGCCTAACTATACCACAGACCCTGCCCGCGCTATGATATTAAGTACACGGCTGCATCTCTATAAGGACTCTTCACTCAACGGTATGATACATTTAATATCAAGTGAGTATGATAACTGAAGGTACAAATGCTCGTTAGTCTTATTTATAAGTTTTCAAATGATGTGTCAGCCAAAGTTGAACAAAGGAAATGCAAGCTAGCTAATCAGCATAATATTGTGAGAAGTTAAAATGAAACTTAATATCTAAATAAGCAATTCTCAAAGGAAGCTGTTATCTAATACTGTAATATGATGCTATCTGCAATGTCGCTTTATATCTTGATGATATAGCGTATAATTTTATATAACAACTTCCCCCTTAATAAAAAAGTTGATGTTATGCAGCAACTTTTGAAAATTGTTAAAAACGTTAAATGAATATAATGCAAAATAAATTGGAATAATGCTGAATGAATACAAAGCAAAATAATAACATGTGTAAAAGTTAAAATTGGTAAACGATAATAATGTAATAGGAATAAAATACAATGGTCTAAATTAATAGACGGGGGTAAAACTCCACATATGAAAGTCTATGTTAACTCGATGTCCTCTTCTTCTTGAGGTTTAATACCGGGTCGCTTTCTTGGAGGGATAAGTCTAGGAAATTTGGTAAATACTCTGCTTCGCTCTGAAGGAGGTGAAGGAGGGTTATCCGTCGAGGGTTGGATTCGCAATGCTCCACATCTTCTTCTTCTACATTTACAAGTTATGTAAAGTAGAACTAATAGAATGATGAGAGTGATTATGAAATATGTGAACCAAGATACATGTTTGGTCACAAAAGGTTCGTTTATGAGGTCGTCCAGGTCTTTGGAATATTGCTCTAGTTTGCTTTTAGCAATGTTCAGGTCTTCTACGTCGAGACTGTTTAATTTGAGAGGTTTTAATTTTGGAATTTTGATTTTGTCGTGCATGTGATTACAGCATTCAAAAGGAATTTGGATAGGGTATGAGTTGTCCTTAATTTCGGAAAAGTCTTTAGCACTGGCTTGTATTCGGGTGATGCCGGTACTATTGGTTGAGCTGTCTCTGGTTGAGCTCTGTCTGGCATTTTGCTTTGTATTTAAATTATTTGGATTGCAAAAAGAAATTGGTTGCGTATCAGCAGTATGATACGAACTTAAATTAAATTAGCTTGTTACGTTGCGTGCGTAAATGGATTGTATATTAGCTGTATAATACACAATGTTTCGTGAATACGATAAACTTAAAATTAAATGAACTTGTTTCGTTGCGTTTGTAAAGGAATGGATTTCACTTTGACAATAGAACTGGCTTTGTGCGCCGAGTGTATTAGCAGTATAATACACTTTTAATAAAATAAGTTGCGAAAAATAATAATATAGTAAAATAGTACGAGATGATTCTTAAAATGACTTACGTGAATATTTTCTTCATCTGGTTAGTAGGTTCTTCTAATTAAAGGATTGGGATCCACCACCACGGCTAAGAAGTTCTCCTTGTTCTAATGGTTCTTTTCCAATGGTTAGGCACCTTTTGCAGATGGACTCCTTGTTCCGCTGGATACGTTTACCACTAGTTAGGTTCCCGAACACGCGATGTTAGTTAGATCCGTACGACTGCGCCATTTGTTAGATCACTGTTTGCGTGATTGACTTTTTAAAAACTTTTTATTTGGTTACATGAGGAATCAACGTTGATTCCTGAATAAAAGATACAATTTATGTATGATACATTTAATATGAAGTGAGTATGATAACTGAAGATACAAATGCTCGTTAGTCTTATTTATAAGTTTTCAAATGATGTGTCAGCCAAAGTTGAACAAAGGAAATGCAAGCTAGCTAATCAGCATAATATTGTGAGAAGTTAAAATGAAACTTAATATCTAAATAAGCAATTCTCAAAGGAAGCTGTTATCTAATACTGCAATATGATGCTATCTGCAATGTCGCTTTATATCTTGATGATATAGCGTATAATTTTATATAACATACCGGGTGAGTCACGAATTGCGCTCGCCCCGATATCTCATAAAATATTTGGAATAGAAAATTGAAATGTGGAGGGCTTATTACACGACTAAAATGCCATCTTTTCAATAAAAAATCAAGTTTGGTGCACATCCGGTTTGACCGGAAATGCCCACAACTTTCGATTTTTAAATGGAACACCCTATATATTTTTACATTTTTGGAATCTAGAGGAAATTTTGAATACAATACATCCATGTTGGTCACTTTTTGATAAACATTAAAAAGTTTATTAAAAAATCTATTTCTGAATCCAGAGTGCTGTGGTGCCCAAAACATATTTTAGTTTGTGTGCTACGTTACTATAAAAATACAAAGAGCAATATGATTGCATTACTTAATTGTCTAGAAGCGTTTAAAATTTTCAAATGTGATTTTTACCCACTAACTCGGTTTTTTTAAATGGGAAGTTAATCATTCACCAACAATTTTAAATACCTCATTTTCATACGAATCTAATGATACCAAAATTTTGAAAATCCGCTCAGAAATATTTGAGATTTCAGCCAAAATACAATGCAACCAAGCTTTCAGAAACATGCGGCTAATAGATAATAGATCAGTGGGCTTTGGAAACTAAAATGACACATTTCTGTGTAAATCTGGTAACCTAATAACATTGGAAACATCATAGTAGCCATTGAATGTAATAAAACAATATCAGCTGCCAGACAGACTCGTGTAGTTATAGGCAATCTTGAGCTATCAAACATTTAATAATTGTGAGCGCAAAGAACGTTACAAGTAAGTTTAGCATAGGTATGTTGAGGTAAACACAGTTACATCCACAAGGAAATTAGCAATAGAATGCGACATCAGTACGGTTTTCAGAGTCTGTCTGGCAGCTGATATTGTTTTATTACATTCAATGGCTACTATGATGTTTCCAATCTTATTAGGTTACCAGATTTACACAGAAATGTGTCATTTTAGTTTCCAAAGCCCACTAATCTATTATCTATTAGCCGCATGTTTCTGAAAGCCTGGTTGCATTGTATTTTGGCTGAAATCTCAAATATTTCTGAGCGGATTTTCAAAATTTTGGTATCATTAGATTCGTATGAAAATGAGGTATTTAAAATTATTGGTGAACGATTAACTTCCCATTTAAAAAAACCGAGTTACTGGGTAAAAATCACATTTGAAAATTTTAAACGCCTCTAGACAATTAAGTAATGCAATCGTATTGCTCTTTGTATTTTTATAGTAACGTAGCACACAAACTAAAATATGTTTTGGGCACCACAGCACTCTGGATTCAGAAATAGATTTTTAATAAACTTTTTAATGTTTATAAAAAAGTGACCAAAATGGATGTATTGTATTCAAAATTTCCTCTAGATTCCAAAAATGTAAAAATATATAGGGTGTTTTTTATTGAAAAGATGGCATTTTAGTCGTGTAATAAGCCCTCCACATTTCAATTTTCTATTCCAAATATTTTAGGAGATATCGGGGCGAGCGCAATTCGTGACTCACCCGGTATATATAACTCGCTCAAAAGTAGCGCCTCTACTTTTTTATGGTAACTTAAAAATATAGCGCGAATTTCAAAATAATATAAGCTATATATTAAAAAATAATTAAAAAAAAAAATTTTAATGCACTTTTATCAATTTTCATATTCAATGCCAACGCGTTAAAAAATAAGGCACGCGAAAATGACGTGAAAAAATGGTCAGGAGTGACGAGAAATGACGAGTTAGATGATGTAAATGAAACGTGAAAATGATTTCCTAATGTCTCAGACGAATGACGTCTTATGCTAGACGTTAATTTGACGTCTTTTTCAGGTTATATATGAAAATCCCCCCACAGGTTTTTAGTAATAGAAACATATAAAACTACATACTAGTTAGTAGTCTACTTGATAAAAATAAAGTAATTAATGCATAAATAAGTTGTCCTATGAATTTGTTTGTTAGCCATCCGTATATTTTATTTACATTATTAACATATCTAATATTGTTTACCATCACTCCAATTTTTTTCTCAGAAGGGTTGCCTGCAAATTATAATGTTTATTAAGTTATTAAATTCATTTTTACTTACCTTTGCCAATTGCGTTGGGTAGAGGTCGAACCTACATGTCTTCGTTGTACGTATTACAGTACTGACGCTTCTACCAACTGAGCTATCTTAGTGACCGTTATTTCGGATGCTAAAAGCAGTATTTACGGTGATGTGTATGAAGTCTTTATTATGTGAAATTGAATTTCTAGCCTTATTTAAAATATATGAAAATCTTTCAGGTTCTCTTTTTTTTTTCTATTTTTTACATGTTCCCAAACCTGAATTTTTCGAGTTACTAGTATTTTTATTTATTTATAATTATTAAGAAGAACTTATATAATTTAATTAAACTGTCACCAGTGTCACCTGAGAAGTACGAGTAGTTGTTGAACAACGTAATTATTACATTAATTCAGTGACGGTTCGTTAAAAAAAAATGTTTTCTCCAAATCTCGAAATTGAAGAGCAGAGGGAGAAATCCGAAAAAAAATTTTCCTCATCTCAAATGAGCGGTGGGGAGGGGGAAGTCAGGAGTCAACTATTTTAAGGATTTATTAAGTTTTAAGTTGAAGTACTTATACAAACCTGGGAAAAGTGTTGGAGAAAAAACGGTAAAGGTATAATATCATCTACAACATAAATAGAATATTTAATGGTCTAAAACAGACCCAAAATTGAAAAGAAGTATATTCGTACATCAGTTTTATAAGCAATTATTACATTAAAAAAAAACAATTATTTTAACAAAAAAAAAAAAGACGGAATGAGCAGGGGTCAATCCGCGGACCTCTTGACTCGCCGCATAAATCAAATCAAAGAAATCTATTAAAGTTTAAAGACATGAATGCGCCTCAGCTGGATCCAGTCTAGAGCCGATCACCCCACCGCGGCGTGCAACGTCGCGGTAGGTAGGTGATCGGGTGGAGGGGTTTAGCTTCGGCTGTAACAACAGATGAAATTGGGGCGTTAGGGCTCCTGTTTAACATATATAAAAAACTTAAACCTAACAATTTCGTTGAACAATAATCCGGGAAGATATTAAAATACTTAGAAATAGCTAGAACTACGAAGAAACAATTGCATTTTTAACACACGTGCACTGTCGCACGCGCGCACTAAATTTACGAAGAAAATCTTGTTGTCCATACGGGAAAAACTTAGTGAAAAAACCCGTTCGAGAGTCACGGATTTATCCAGTGGTCTACCTGCCTCTGGAAGGATGGGGTGAGGGGAGATTATGATTTTAAAAGTTGGGATTTACTAGCAGTTATTGGTCTAAAGGGAATTTGGAAGAAGAACAAAAAGGGACAAAAGAACAAAAATTGACAAAAATAATAAAAATGCAACTAATGGGGGAATAGAGGGGGTACAAGTAAAAGGTGGTGAAAGGAAATTGTGGTATAGGAAAGATGTGGCTAGGGAGGTTGCCAAAAGATAGGCAACGCTAGATCCAGGAATATCAGATCACTCAGCACAAATTTTATACTGCCCAACAAAAATAAGTGATGAACGAACTACCTCAAGAGAGCAACCAATAAACACTCGCCGAACGTTCAATGAAAACTCAATAAAAAATTTTCAATTCTACTTTAAAAACATGTCGGAAATCCTAAATCAAGCAAATAACATAAATGATATTGATGAATATTTTGAACTGTTCTGGACTGAGTTTAGCCATTGCTTTGAACTTTCGTTTCCCAAAAAATGCATCAAGACCGTCCCAAAGTCAAACAAATCGCAAAAAAAATTCCAATTCCCTCCTGAACTTCAAGCTGAATCACAACACATCAAAGAATTAAATAGATTTAAAAAAATCATGCATGATGATAACTCAAACAAACATTATAAATTTAAGAAAAACCAATATAAGAAGAACATTATAAAAGACAATTGCATAATAAAAAAATTATAGAAAATTCCCAAAACAAAACTAACACCTTGTGGGAAATAGTAAACACTAATTTACACAGTCCTAAATTGCACGAAAAAATTTCTCTGAATTGTGAAAATGTCATTATAACAGATCCTAGTAAATTGTCCAGTATTTTTGCTGAACATTATGCTACTTCGATAGGAAAAAAACTATCTGAACATTTTAGTGTAAAATTTGATGAATGTACGCGCTCAGGTACAAATAGTGATACTATGTTTTTTAATTCGGTCACACCAGAAGAAATAAGCGACATAATTGTAGGGCTTCCAAATAAAAAATCCACTGGTGAGGATGAGGTACCTATAAAGCTAATAAAGGAGTGTAGGCTTGAATTTTCAATTTGTTTTGCCAACATAATAAACAAATCAATTCTATTAGGAAAATTTCCAGAAAAACTAAAAACTGCACTCGTAATTCCTGTATTCAAGAAAGGAGATAAATGTGATATAAAAAATTACAGGCCTATCTCCCTACTCAGTGTATTTGCAAAAATCATAGAAAAAATCGTGGCAATTAGACTTACAGACTTTTTAAATAATAAGAAAGAATCTACTAACTCCATGTCAGCATGGTTTCAGGAATAAATTTTCTACTGAAACAGCTGCAAGTGAATTGATACAAAATATTTGCGATGAAATTGATGCAAAAAATTATGTAATGGGAGTGTTTTTTGATCTCTCCAATGCATTTGATACCCTGGATATAACCTTTGTTAGCGAGAAACTTTCCAGTATAGGCATACGCGGTGTCCTAAATGACCGGATAGTTTCTTATTTAACCAACAGAAAGCTTCTTGTGAGGATCGAAAAGGAGACGTCACAGGAATACAATATAAACATTGGAACCCCACAAGGCAGTATACTTGGTCCTTTGCTATTCCTGTTGTTTGTTAATGACCTACCACAACATTTTGAGTCTGTAAAAGTTTTCATGTACGCGGATGATACATCGTTTATAGTATCCGCAAAAAGCCTACCAGAATTAAGAGACAAAGTTAGTGAAACGTTACTACTGTTTAATAATTGGTGTTTCAAATATCGCCTTATCATAAATTATGACAAAACAGTCTGTATCAACTTTAAAACAAAACAAAAAAATATAAATTTTAATTTAAGTTTTAATAATTACCCTGTAACTTTACAGTCAGAAACAAAATTTCTCGGAATATTACTTGACGAGAATATTAGTTGGTCCAGACATATTGACCAGTTATCCTCTAAGTTGGTGCAATCTTGTTTCGCCATTTATAATTTAAAAAACAATTCAGACCAAAAATTTTTACTCTCGGTCTACTATGCACTAGTTTACTCAAAGTTATCTTACAACATAATAGTGTGGGGTCAAAGTGTAGATATTCAGCGAATATTCATATTACAAAAGAGAATTTTAAGAATAATATTTAATATAGACTTCCGAGAATCTTGCCGAACAACATTTAAAAATAACAATATTCTTACATTAACCTCTATATATCTTTATAAACTGTTAACCTACATACACAGTAACAAACATAAATTACCACTCTGTAAACATCAATATGCCACACGTAATAATGAAGATATTTACATAAATAAATATAACCTTACATTATATAAAAAATCACCTCTTTGTGCAGGCAGCTATTGTTATAATAAACTAACCAACAAACATTAAAAATTTAAGTAACATATATAAATTTAAATCGGGGCTAAAACGGTTTCTTGTTTCAAATTCTTTTTATACCTTAGAGGAGTACAATTTGACTTGTACAGTCTTTAATGTACTATAGATGTACTCTATTTTCAGCTTACACTCCGTGTACGTGTGTGTGTATTGATTGCAGTACTTCCGACATGTATATGCTTAGGTATGAGCCTGTAAATATGTGTATATGTAAGCGTATATATTGTTATATATTTGTTTGTGTTGACTATGTTTTATGTATCCAAATGTAATATATCTAAATCTATGTTTTCTTCTGTATAACCTACTATATATATTCGTATATGTATAAGTATGTAGGGGGAGATGGGGTACATTGATATGCTGGACGCATTGATACGACATCAATAGCTGGGTTAGTAGATGTGCTAAGAACTGTCTGAATGAGTTAACAGATGACGCTGTTACATTAACAGCGCCACACAAAATGCGGGACATCTCTGTACTTTACAAGTTATTTCAGATCTGTGAAAAGTGTTAACACGTGTGATCGTAAATAAATCTCAAGTTAGTAAAATTCGTCTTTCACGCAGAAATATCTCTCTGATCGAGCTGAAATTTCGTTCGAGGTAAGTTCACTTATTGTTCTTTCTTAATTATGCTCCGTTTCTAACAAATTTTGTAAACTTTTTTTAATACTAAAAATTAACCTCGCATTGTAGGTGTGGGGTTCTTTGATACGAATGCAAATGGTATACATTTATACGTATCATTGCACCCCATCGGTGTATCATTGTACACCTATTGTAATGCAATAAACTAACTACTAGTTACTAACTTCAGTCAATTATTTAACACTTGTTTTCTTTTAATTTTTCAGACAAGAAACAAATCGGGCTTACATCGATGAATCTAAAGTACAGTTGGCGATTGCAGCCGTTCAAACCAGAGTCTTTCAATAGGGAAGGCGGCAGAAAACTATGGATTGAAAAAGGCTACGCTACAACATAGATTAGAAAAAATTCGACGTTTGACTGAATCACATGAGACTCCGTGCCAGTTCGAAAATTTACATCAAAATATTCGTCAAAACAAGTTTTTACAGAAGACGAAGAAAAGGCTTTGTTGAATTATATTTTGAAGTGTAGCAAGATACTGTATGGATTGTCTTTAGAGTCAGTAAGGAGGCTTGCATATGAGTATGCATCCGCAATCCCTAATTGCAAATATCCATCTAACTGGAACCCAAAAAAATTAGCTGGTAAGGATTGGCTCTACAGCTTTCGTTCGAGGCATTCCACTTTGAGCTTATGAACCCCAGAAAAGACGAGTGCTGCAAGAGCTTATGCATTTAATCAGCACACAGTAAAGGAATTTCTTGACAATTATGAAAATGTCCTAAAACGCTATAAATTTGAAGCGGCACAAATCTATAACTTTGACGAAACAGCTGTAATGACAGTTCAAAACACTCCGAAAGTTTTTGCAGACAGTAAACAGCGTCAGGTTGGCCAAATCGTATCTGCCGAACGTGGCCAACTTGTAACTCTTAGTGTTACAATTTCTGCGATTGGTACCTTTATTCCGCCAGTATATATTTTTCCAAGAGCAAAATTTAAAGATTATTTCATTAATGGTGCTCCAGAGGGTAGCATCGGCCTTGCTTCTAAAACGGGATGGATAAATTCTGATTTATTTTTGGATGTATTGAAACACATTCAAAAAAACACCAGATGCACTAAAGATTCTCCAATTTTATTGATAATGGACAATCACGAGTCACATATCTCTATAAGTGCTATAAACTATGCTCGTGATAATGGCATCGTTTTTTTATCATTGCATCCTCATACATCCCACAAAATGCAACCTTTGGATGTTGCAGTGTTTGGCCCCTTTAAATCAAAATGCAAAATAGCGTTCAACGACTGGCATTTGAGCCATTCTGGAAAAACAGTTACCATTTATGACATTCCAAGTCTTACCAAAACTGCATTCTCTGAATCATTTACGCTTAAAAATATTACTTCAGGCTTTCAAAAACCTGGGATCTGGCCATTCAATAGGATGGCATTTTCTGACGATGATTTCTTGACAGCTTTTGTAACAGATAGGGAAAATCCAATTGACGAAAACGTGTGTCCCGGGTCCCCATCTTCTACTAATCATTTACCAACATCTACATCAGCTATTCCAAACTCTGAACCAACTTGCAACATGCCATCTACCTCAAGCACTGACAAAAAATCAGCAGATGATTCTCTTTTAATTAAATTAAATCTTCAGAATTTGGACAGCAGCCTACAAACCTCAAACTCGACCATTGTTTTACCTGAAGATATACGACCTTTCCCAAAAGCAAACAAAAGAAAACGTTTTAATAAAGGCAGACAACCAGGAAAGTCCAGAGTATATACTGACACACCCGAGAAAGAAAGAATTAATCAAATGGACATAGCTAAAAGAGAAAAAGCAGCAAGAATTATGTTAAAGAAATCTCAGTCTGCAATAAATGAACTTTCTAATTTAAAAGAAAAAACTGGAAGGAAAATATTTAAAAAGAAGGTTCCGAAAAGCGACAGCAGTGAGACTAGTGAAGAAAGTTTACAGATGACTTCGACAGATGAAGAATTTTCAGATTACACAGATGAACTAGAAGCGATAGATGAAATGCATGAAGAATGTGACTTACCGCCATCTGGTGAGAGCATTAAATGTGGAGATTTCATTTTAATAAAATTCGAGAAGAAAACATCTGTATGTCACTATGTAGCCAAAGTGATAGAAAAATACAATTCAATGGAGTTCAAAGTAAGTTACATGAGAAAAAAACCTGCCAGTTTTAAGTTTACCTTCCCCGACGTTCCTGATGAACATTGCGCCTCTGTTGATGATATTATGCGACTGCTTACTCTTGTTAACGAATGTGGTACCAAAAGGTCAATGTCATTAATGGAATTTGCAGAAAACCTTACAAAATATAATTTTGTCTAGGTGTTGATAAGTGAATGTTTTAATAAAATTTACAATACCTTAATGCTTAATATTTATCTTCTGATTTCCTTAATTTCCATGAAAACATGTAAAGGCGGGTTTATTTTTTAAAATCACAATTTCTTAGTTTACGTGTTTTCTAAAAGTGATTTGTGTAACAAATCTAACTTATACGTTTTAATATTTCTTACGTATTTAGTAAGTTTTCATCGGTTGATAACTATCAGTTAGTAAATAATTAATGATTCAAAAACCAAAATTAAATGGCTGCTTCAGATTAATATACTTATATATTCAGTATCAATGCACCTGACAGAGGGTATAAATGTACCCCAATACAGGGAACATTGACACGAATATCCACATTTCATTTTGTATCGATTTTTTGTGTTTTCATTCAACATTACATAATAAAGCTCCTTGGTATTAAACAATAATAAATACAGGATTAAACAAAAAAAAGCTTACTTCAAAATTGCATATAGTTATTTTTCTATAATTGTTTTTAAAAAATCGTATAAATCTACCCCATCTCCCCCTACACTACTTAACCTTTTTTGCATATTACATTTTTAATTATATTTTTAGACTTATTCTATCCAATGTATCATTGGCCAAAGAATCAATAAATTTATTATTATTATTATTATAAACAACTATTTACACACAAAATTTTTTCGTTGTGGAAGACTTGGGTAGCAAATCTGGAGGTGGAAGTAGTGATTCCTTGGGCAGCGGTTTTTTTCTGTAGAATCCTGGGACGGTTTTTTATCATTCATAATTTTTCTAGCTATCAAATGGGTACTTGATACTTGTGAAAATAAAATGTTCATTTTTATTTTTTTAAATTATGATACGCTGATGTTATAATTGTTATATTTTTTAGTAACATCTTGGGATAGTATTCTATAATTCCTAATTTTGTGAAATTGGTAATATCAGTAGTAGCTCCTTAAAACAAATAAAATGCAATTTTTCCTTTTTTTAAATTATGATACACTGATGCTAAAATTATCATATTTTTTTGTAGCATGTTGGGATAGTGTTCTATAATCCCTAATTTTTTTAAATCGGCATCATAAGATGAAATTATTATTCACCAAAATTCATCAATTTAAAAAAAAATCTGAAATGTTGAAAGTCAAGTCCTTTAATATTTAGAAGTTCTTCTTTTAATCAAAAATAATAACATCAACAAAATATTGAGTCAGAGAAATAAAGTTTCTAACTTCAAATTCAGAATATTTGAAGTTAGAAACTTGTTACCATTTAATACTACTTTAGAATTTCACAAATATATGACAGCATATGTATGTATATGCACGAAAGTGAACTTTTCTATTGTAGTTGCTGTAACATTGCTATAATATCATCTGATGTAATTTAAGTCCATCAGCGAAACTGGCATAGTAGTGCTATAGAAAAATCATTTTCTTCTAATAGAGACATATTTTTTGAAATTCAGTATTGCCGTTTGACTAAAACTATTTTCTCAGAGCATTATTTTCCAATACTCCAAATTAAGAGTGCAGTTTTCACGTCCAAAGACTTTTAAAATGCTGGAATTGTCAAACTTTGTCATTGCTAGTCGGGTGGTCAGTTCGAGTTTGTCAACAAGATTTTATTCTCTTAAAACGCATGTTAATATTATTTCATGATATTCAGATATTTCATGATAAACAGATACCACACAAGTAACGACTAACCCAAACAACCTGCGGTGTTGCCAGACTGCCACCATTTTCTCTACATTTAGCTCAATGCTGTGTTTGACCTCTTCAAAATTCCCCTTTTTGAACGACTTTTGTCTTAATCTTTAACGTCGCAGGACGCCAACTAGAAGCTAGGCATGACATAAATAGCACGGAAAACTTCCTGGAGACTTTCCGTTTTGAAAACTCCGAAAGTTTCCAGGAAGTTTTCCATCTAGCTTTCCATTGGGTATATTGATAGGCTATTTTATGGTGAAATCTGATTCGCGATTATGCAAGCTTCAACTTGATACCAAGTAAGTGCATACAATTATATTGTTTACATGACTTTTACAGACTTTTATGGAATATGGAAAGTTTCCTCTGCACATCTCTGGATCGTAGATAAAATTATGTGTGTAATTCAAGTGCAGTATCATTGTCGCTCTCAAGTGTTTGAGCGACAATGTGGCAGTTTGGGCTCCTAATACACAAATAACTATTTATCGCCTTCCAGGTCGCCTAAATGACTCTCTTAAATCAAGGAATCAGAATTGTCTGAGTAAAGGAGGCAGAGCCCTACAGTTCATAGTGGAATCCGAGTCACTTCTTGGGGAAAATTTACAATTTACTGTGTGGAGCTCTAACCCACTTTGTTAGGTAGGCACAGAATACAAACTAGACATGCTATCTGCAGCTACCTCTAAGTAAATGCTTTTATAATTTGATAATAAAAACATGTTTAACAATAAATAAAAATTTTTATTAATACTTAATATAAGACATAAAGTGGGCTTAATTTATAGCTACGTCGGGTTTACTACTAAACTCTCCCACAATTTTGACTAACTTATCTAAATAACGCTCATCCAGTGTGAGTTTTTCGTTTAACTTGGCAGCCAAAATTCCTGCCTCTGGAAAACCACTATCAGCACAATACTGAATACACTTCTAAAATAGACAAAAAATGTAACTTTAAAATTACTTGTTGTATTGATTTAAAAAAATAATACATACAATTGCTTGGCTAGGTGCTTTTTCTTCAATACATTGATCTACAAATAATGAAAGAACCTCAAACTTTGGAACTCCTACAATGTTATGGTGACCCTTGTCTAATTTATCCATTATGGTACATGCTCTAGAAAAATCTTTATTTCTTAGAGCAAGAGTCATGATTTTCCCAAGAAGATCTCCTGTAAAGCTAAAATAAAGAAAATAAAAATAAACAATCCCAAGTAACACACATGGTACCAAATCCTTTCGGTTTCGGTTTTGCTACGAAGCCTTAGTTCCTGGGGTACACCCTGGTACTAATATTGATACTATATTGGGTAAGGCTACTTTATATGGTTCTTTTAAAGTAACTGTTACCACACTGATACCATTTATTGAAACTGCAAACACCCAAAGTTAAAGTAACATTTGGGTAGTTACTGAAACTAGGCAGTATCATTTTATTGTTACTCTATAGTGACAAAAACTATATGATACTAGTGAATCAGTTACTCCCACCCACCAGTGCCACTAAGATGCCTAAATAAAGTAACTGGGTACATAGAGAGGCAATCTAGGTTCCAGAATAGTTACAGTGACCATCACTTGGAACTTTAAAGTATCGTGGCATTTTAGTGGAAACATAGGTAACGAAATAGTTCCTGTTGGTACTTTACAGTTTCAAAATAGAATCTGATACTATAGAGTCACATCAGGATAGTTGCTATTGGGTCACCAAAGTCACAGATCTTTTAGAGGTCAAATGGGGTAGTCCTCTATACTTTATGGTGGAGGGCCTAACTTTATAGTACCTTTGTTAAACTCGGCCATTATTAGTTGTTAAAATTTTTAGAAAAAAAAAAATTGGTTTTAATCAAAAATAGACAATGGTTATGTTAATATCTTATCATAAACTTTTACGAAAAATGATTTTGAAAGTATTTCAAATGTTTTCCTAATAAATATTTAATTTTTTTAATCTTGCCTTTTTAAATTATTTTGTCAAAAAATTACAAAAAAAGGTTATTTTGAGGGCGCGTTGAAATTTTATCATTTAATATGTCAACTTATATCAAAAAAGTTACTTGCATTTGAAAAAATGGCTAAAGAAGTACTTTAAACACGCGCCTAAAGTACACATCTTTTTGATGTAATATTATTTCACTGCGCCATTAATATAAAAGAAAAAGAGCACAGAGGTCGCTAAAAGAAAAGCACCATTTTAAAAAGTGATAGTGGGATATGTTATTCATTCAAATTATGTGGTGTAAGTCCCTTTCTCTGTTTTATTTTCTTATTAATAGTTCAGTGACTCTCTGCACTTTCATTTACTGTACTAAACACGAATTTTTAAGATATAATTCATTCCTTGTTTCAATCCAACACACATAGTAGTCAGATTTTTTATGGTCCGTGAGATACGTGAGTTGACAGTAGCCTATTAATAAAAACTGATGGTGGTTCATTAGAGCAAAAGAACAGTTTAAAATTCTTGGGGTTACATATATCTAACAACTGTTCTTGGCATCTCCATATAGATTCAGTTTGTAACAAAATTGCGCCAGTTTGTTACTGTTTAAATCAATTGAGGAAAACTGTCGAGCAGTCTGTTCTTTTAATGTACTATTATGCCCACTTTCACTCTGTGATTTCATATGGTCTTATTGCTTGGGGTGGATCCACTGAAAGTGAGAGAGTGTTCAAAATGCAGAAAAGAGCAATCAGACACATAGTAGGAGTAAATCAGAGAACCAGCTGTAAACCAATCTTTAAGGAATTAGGCATCCTAACTTTACCCAGCATCTATATACTTCAATTATTAATACATGCTAAATTTGAATTTAATCGTCTTAATCTTTTAAGCCAAAATCACAATTATAATACTAGAAATAACTTAGTATTAGAAGTTCCACAGCATAATTTATCAATTTTTGAAAAAAGCCCTGAATACCTGGCTATTAAAGTTTATAATAAGCTGCCGAATGTGTACAAAAATCTAAATGAAAAATCTTTTAAACATAATATGAAAAAAATACTAGTTGAAAAGTGTTATTATACAATTGGAGAATTTTTTTGTGATAATCTGTGATATTGTATCTCTATTTATCAATTATGTTCGTGTAGATATTGTTATAAATATTGTGTATTTACTATAATTTTATATATATTTATTGTGTGTTTGTTATAGATTGTCCAATGACGTACCATATATACATTTTTTTTTTTGTATCTGAAATGGTCAATAAAGATTATTATTATTATTATTATTATTATTTCGTGTGAATGAATGAAATTAATTTTATAAATCATGAGTTATTAATCTATTTCTCATGACAGTTCTTAGTTTAAGAAAATCATATTTATGATTTGTTTGCTACTTAACAATAAAAAATATTTTGTTGACACTATCGAAAGATTTCTAAAATGAAAAGTTAATCAATTTTAAAACAACTAAGCCTTTGACCGTGATCTATGTTTATTTGCTTGCCATACACAGAGGTTCAGTAAGTACATCGGAATTAAATTGATATGGGCACAGTTGAAACTGAAAGTTCTGTCTATATAAAAAACACTCCAGACGTATATATGTACTATATACTATATATATAAACATACCCCAAATACAAAATCAAAGCTGTCCAGAAGGGAGTTAGAGTGCGATTACTTAGAGAAGATAATATCGTCATAAAATGTGCAGAGACCGATATCGTTACCACAGAAAAGAGAACTACCAGAAACGACACTTGGGCTTCCTGTCAAAATTCCATTGCCGCTATTTTGTTGTTGGTACATCCGTCAGTTCATATATTGTTTTAGGTTAAAACAATAACCGCAGATTTCTAAATTCACCGGTGGAGCGCACGGGTAAACAATAATATTATATGATTGGCTATTTTGAAAAACATAGCCAATCAGCTTCGAATTCTATCCACTGCCCAACGGTGATTTTAGAAAAATGCGGTAAATGACAGTCTTTGACATAATACAGAAATAAATTCTTAAAAGGTTTTAGTTTTATTGTACTGTGAATAAGTAAAAGATCATAGTGGGAAAGTGTTGTTAATAATAATTTTTATTTACGATATGAGTAAACGAAGTGGAACCGTTTGCGCTGTTAAGGAATGTCCAAGTAGTACAACAGGAGAAGACATTAGTTTATTTAGGTTTCCTAAGGATCCCTAAAGGTATTTTATTATTGATGTAAATTATAAGATATTTCAAGTAATTGTAAACCTTTTTTCTTTTAAGGTCCGTGTTTCGGTTGGAAGCATGCAATCGTGGGGATTTGGCAAGTAAAAGTTCAGCTGAACTTTATAACAATTTTAAGTTGTGCACACGATAAATATCAAAATAGATTGCTATCAACAGCACTACCTATACTATTTTCCCTCAACTTGATAGTTTAAAAAGAAAAAAATTAATATTTCCCCAGACAAACCTCCCAGTAAGAAATTACAGATTTTCTCAGATGAGACATTGTATTGATTTCAATACATTTTGTGACTTTATATTAGTAAATACAATTGTTCGTAGAGATAATTTTATCTAGTTAATTTAATAGTTTTAATACCCATTACAAATAGAATTCTTCGCATAACGTAATTGTATTCAGCCTCTGTAAACATGCTGTTTAAATTTCCCGCCAAAATTACCAACAACAAAATGGCGAAGGTCGCAAAAAAACATCGAAGGCGGTGCTGAGAGTGCCGCTTCTGGTAGTTCCTTATTCTGTGTCGTTACCGTGTGCTCGTTACCTAGGTAACAATCCTATTTTTACAGCTGCATGGGCGTCTACTATCATTAATATTCAAATAAAAAATGGATGGCACGGCACAGATGTTATGCCAACTGTTATACACATTTGCAAAAATGCAGGCATCCATCATTGCCAACCAACCACCAACATTGCCAGTGTCAGGGCTGGGTATCAAACCCAGTACACGATAATACAGTAGCGAGGTCAAACAACTCACTCTGTGCTATTGGGCCAATAAAAATGAAGGTCAAAAACACTAACCAAATGTATCGCCATGTATTGCATTGTAGCCACTTAGTTAATCGTTATTCAAATATATTTGCTTTGTGTAAGGTAGCACCGGGGTGCTATTCTCGAGCTTAATCGAATATATTCGTGCATGATAGATCGCACACGAATATTTTCCGTGTACGAATAAAACAACGAATTCTCGAAACCATGCGATTTGAATTTTTCGTGCGATATTAATATTCGCATGAAAAGTACGGCAACGTAGCACTTTAAACAGTGTGTACATGTTAATGAAACTAAAAACCCTATTTATAAACAAATATATAAAGAAATATCACATCTGACATTAGTTTAGTTCAAATTTATGTAGATTGTGATATTAAATGTCTACATAATGCAGAGCAATGAACGTATTGGTAATATGACTGTGGAGCAGAAGAGGATGCTGGTTGAGTTCATGGAAGCACATCCAACCTAAAAAAATAGAAAGTTTTGCGCACAATTTACATTTAAAATTGCCCAGACGCTTTGGATGGAGGTAACTAATATTTTAAATGCCATGCCCGGTGTTAATAAAGAGTGGAAGCAGTGGCGTAAAGTAAGATGATTAGTGAAAGTCATCATTATTTCCTCAAGAATTAAGTACCTTAGATACATGAGGGTCCAAGTCCGTTTTTTAACATATTAGCTCTAATAACACTACTTGGTTTAGACGATGATAAGTCAACAGTGTTTATAGCTTTATTGCGTCAAAAATGGACTTGGGCCCTTATGTATCTAAGGTACTTAATTCTTGAAGAAATAATGCTGACTTTCACTAATCATTTTCACGCCTGGTATGGCATTTAAAATATTAGTTACGTTCATCCAAAGCATCTGGGCAATTTTAAAAGTAAATTTCTTACATTCTGTGCTCATATTTCAGCTTCTTCTAATGCTGCAAGTCCACCTAAATAAACTTTTTCATTTAGAGCCACCACTATATTTATTAAATCACCTCTTAGTACACAAAATATTGGTTAGTAAAGCTTCTGGGTAGTTTGTGCGGTTAAATTAATGTCAACAGAAATATCTGTCACCAGTCATTTCATATACGGAAATCAAAATTCGATTACCCCCAGACCATCCGATGTAATCACACGGAAAAATTCGTGCGCGAATACGATCCGGCCATTCAAGAATGCACACATGTTAAAACTACGCGAAAGTCGCTTAGTTCCGTATGCGAATAAATTTGAGAATAGCACCCCCGAGTCCCAGTAAGTTAGCATCTGATGATCACAATTCTGCTACCCGAGTCAGTATGCCATATAGACTTAAGTTGCTAATGCAAGATAATATTAAACAGAGAAATAACATTCATAATTATTAACGCCATATGTGATGTACCGAGAGAATCAATAATAACAATTACCTAATGCCAAATTCAAACATAAAATACTGTGATTGAGCCATATTTCGAATTAAAATATATATACCGAAAAATCAAGCGTAATTATTATTATCATTAACGCTCAGAAGAAAGCATATCTTACCTTAATTTATTAAATCTATTTTCATTCTGATTTTCAATTCTAGTGTAGATATCCCAGCCTATGTATGAAAATCTTTCTCTCAAGTCGGAGTCTGATGGTGATTCATTATTTACCATAATATTTAATATTGAATCTATTAAATTTTCCCTATTAGTATGGTCAAATATCGTCATGTCCGACCATAATCTAGGTACATATTCTATGGCTCCATTTAAATCAACTTGATTGAGGACCTCCCCCATGACCCCAGGCTCTGGGACATAAACATTGGGTACGAGTGTATTATATACTTCGGATATAAATTCTTCCAATGGTAAATTGGTAACGAAAAGTACGAAATAGTGACGACTAAAAAAAAAAGAATATGATTTGCATGATTGACTTAATATAAGAAAAAAAATTAAAATTATTCACATAATAGGTCTTTGGCTTTGTTATATATTACTGAAATATAGACTGATACTTATATGACTGATTTCTTCTTGTAATACACAGGAACAGTCTGTTTTTTGGTCCTACTGATGAAATGGAGGTATACGAGGCTATAATTGATCTTAAAAATACCAACTCTGACATGATGATATTTCTGTTAAACTATTAAAATATTGTGCCTCTGTTATAGCAGAACCTCTTTCGTTCAGGGACCCAAACCGAAATTTATTTCGGTTCGGTTTCGGTTACGGTTAACTGACGTGCACATTTTCGGTTTTCAGTTACGGTTTCGGTTTTCAGAGCAGCGTTAATTTGGTTTTCGGTTTTGGTTCCGGTTTTTAAAGCAGGGTCAATTCGGTTTTCGGTTACGGTTTCGGTTACAGTTAGGAAAAATTCGTAATTACGGTGCGGTTTTCGGTTACGGTTACCTAACTTACACCATTTTCGGTTTTCGGTTACGGTTTTGGTTTTCAGAGCAGCGTTAATTTGGTTTTCGGTTTTGGTTTTCAAAGAAGCGCTAATTCGGTTTTCGGTTACGGTTTCGGTTTTCCAGAATCTCTCATTTCGGTTTTCAGTTTCGGTTACGGTTAAAGGAAATCGTAATTACGGTGCGGTTTTCGGTTACGGTTTCGGTTCGGTTACGGTCCCTGCTTTCGTTAATCATTAACTTGAGCTTTGAGACTGGAATCACAGAATGGAATCTTTCAGGGAGGGGGAAGGTTCGCGCATTTCTAAGCGCGCATCGAATCCCCATATGTTCCTGGAATAGAATACAGCGATGCCACATTTGGTAGATTGAGAACAACAAATAATCTGGTACTCAATACAGAGTTGCCAGATGTACAAAGAAATCTGATTTGTACAATAATTTAGTAGTTATATACTTTGTAATTTTGAAAATAGATTAAAAAAATCAACAAAATGACAAGTTCAGCATTATGTCAAACCAAGACAACTTTTAGACAATTCAGAAAGAGTGATTTTGCAAATTTGATTAAAGTTGAAGATTTGTGCAAAATTAAATTATAAACTCTTAATTGCGACCCTTACTACAACATTACAAAATACGCCCCTGATATCTATTCCAACAAGATACGTGATTCTGGAGTTAAATTGTACAAAGGATATGCCGCCAGTTTCCATTCTGATTGTTTAGTCTTCTGTGCTGGAATATTTCCAGATGACCTAAAGGATGCCTTTATATTACCTGTCCTAAAAAGCGACAAACAAAATGACCTAGAAAACTTAAGACCGATTGTTCTTCTATCAAATATTTCAAAAATAATAGAAAAAATTATCTATAAAAGGATAATGAATTATCTAGAAAAATATGAAATTCTCTGTGATGCTTAAAATGGTTATATAAAGGGAAAATCTACTATCAGGGCAGTCTTTCAGTTCATCGAGGATGTTATTGATGCATTGAATTCCGGAAAATAAATAGTAGGTATCTTTTCAAACTTGTCAAAAGCATTTGACAGTATCGATCATGTTCACCTACTTACAATATTGGAAAAGTATGTTTTTGTGGCACCAGTCATATGCTAATAAAATCCTATCTCACAAACAGAAGGCAGTGTATGCATGTCAAAGACTAATGTACTGGAAAAACCATAACATAAAACCGGGGTTCCTCAGGGTAGCATCCTGGGACCTCTTCTCTTTTTATTATACATTAATAACCTCCCAGAAAATCTCAATCAAAAAGTGGTCATGTTTGCTGAAGATAACACTCTTTCTATCAAAGAAATAACCAGACAAAATCTCTGTAATAAAAATTGTTTAACATGGAAAACTGTATCGAAAAGAAAATTTCTCATGAGATTAAATGTCACCAAGAAAAACTGCCTTTAAATTCATTTTGCATTTTACTAACACAACACTTGACATGTTTCCCAATTCTCACGTCTTGTGCATTTAACCCTCATTGTTCGCACTTGTATAAATGCCTATTACAAACTGAACTATAATTTATAAAATATAAAACATCACATTTTCATGTTTTAAAATTATCGTTAATACATGGCGAAATTATATTTGTATTAATTAGCTCACACTTCTGTGCAATTAAATCCCGTACACTTGAAAAATAAAGTAATCTAGTTTTCACTATATTTTACTGTACTATATTGAGCGGTGTGAATCAGTCTTTTTGGAATTTAGATTTTTATTATCATATAGGTTATAAAAAACTGCCACTGATTGTAAAACGTCATAAGTAAGGGATTTGAATTATGTTAATTCAGAAAAAAAACACGTATTTTTGTTTTTTTTTTACTTTTTTACACCATACGTTGGAAATGATTTCGATTTATAACAAATATAAAAATTGACGTCGAAAAATTCACGGATACGACTGCACATAACTGCGATTGTATTTAATGTGTAAATAATGTAACCTAATATTTTGTCATAGCTCCGTTTCCTTCCAAGACGTGATTAAATCTTGTTGGCATAGAAGCAATTAGTCTACGACAATAATTTTCTTTTTCTCTTAGATCTTCTCTTCTCTTCCAGCAATTTTCAATGGCCGACCACAATTTTTCTTCATTTCTTGATCTGAAGTTTCATTCATAAATTTTTTTTAGTAACGTTTTCCAAAATATTCCTATAAACTTATCCATTAAATCTACCATTACCCATAATACGTCACGCTACACTACGCCATGCATGCTTATCAATGCCCAAACATTAACAAAAAATCGCCCGGACCTGTTGCACGGAGACACGTAATGTTCGTGAAACCTGATATTTGCAAGACGGTACATCCGAATATGTCCATCATTACAAGACTGAAAAACTTTTTCATCGGTAAACATAACATTGTTCCAAAACTCCAATGGGCGATAGACATAAGTTAAACAAAACAGACTGCAGGTTTGCTTCTGTTCTTCTGTTAATATGGTCTTCTTGGCACTTGTACAGTTTTTTTATTTCGATTTTACTATACTTTGGCTAGCTGTTGACCTTGATGCTGGAAAATTTGTCATGAACACAGCGCCTCCTGCTGTTTGAAACGGATTTTCCTTTAAATAGCCAAGGAGTGCTTCATCTTGAATGAGATTTGAACTCCTCGATCGGCCTGAACAGTCTTTTCTCTTTACGCTACCTTCCTCCTTCCACCTTTTCTTCACACTCATAACAGTACTTTCATTCAATTGACAATGGTTAGCATCTACTCTGATAGACCATCCCTCTTCAATTTAAGAAAAAATTAAAATTTTTTCATGTTCAGTTAATTTTGACATTGCGAAAATATGACACTGACACTGACAAATAAATAAAGAATGATTTAATATAGCGAAAAATATTTCAGGGATTTCATTGCACAGAAGTGTACTTATATCATTTTGAAACTTTAGCGAATTTAATTATATACCCGATGTGAACGAGATCACTTTCCGGCTGCCATTTCTTTAATTTTTAACGGATCAAGATGAAACTAGGTTCGTGTGTCACATGTTCCCGACATTTTTTTATTCATCCGTTAAGTATTTACAACTTCCTGTTTCACCGGAAGTGATTCCAACTTTTGATTTTTAAATAGAACACCCTGTATATTTTTGGATTTTCGGAATCCAAAGGTCATTCTGCATATGACTGTTCTAATTTCGTTACCTTTTCCTCCATTTTGAAATGTTTGCAGTCAATTTCAATTTTTAATCTAGTGTGCCGTAACCCACCAGAAATTGTTCTAATGTTCATAAATAATTGAAGAAAAAATACGTATTGAATTTTTTTGTTGTTAATTTGTGTCACAGAAAGGTTGAAAGTTAATAGAATCACTTTCACACTACAGCTAAAATGTAATTTTTCATCACCTATCTAATGATGTACCGCAACACATCCTGGTAAGTCAATTTCTGGTTGGTCACAGGACATTAGATTGAAAATTAAAATTGGCTGAAAAATTTCAAAATGGAGGAAAGAGTCATGAAATTAGCACAGTCATATGCAGAATGACCACTAGATTTTAAAATCAAAAGTCGAGGTCACTTCTGGTGAAACTGGAATGCGTAGAAACTTGACAGATGGATATAAAAATAATGTTTCGGTAACATGTGACACATGCCTAGTTTCATTTCAATCCATTAATAAATTAAAAAATGGCGGCCGGAAAGTGATCTCGTTGACACCCGGTATGTACAATTTACTTAACTTTATGTTTTAAATGTACTTACTAATAAATTGATTCCTTATAAGAATCTCCAATCAAATTGTAATTATTACGAAAATGAAGCAATTTATCAACTCTCTTAGCCAGATCTACGTCATGTAGATGGTTTCTACAAATATCCATAGCAGTCACGAAAAAATTTGTATCAACCAAGTCTTTTATTTTGTGTTCTTTATTTTCTATTTCATCCATAATATCATAAAGAATTGTACTTTTAGGTCCACCTAAAATTCATAATACCAAAATCTAAAATTATACAAAACCAAATAAATAATATCACATTATTGCCTCAATGTTTTAATGGGAGCACACAAAATTATACATATATAGAATATCCAATAAAATATTGGTTAAAGGTGTGGTGTCACGAACTCTAATAAAACTGAAAATGGACTTGGATAAATTTCTAATAATACACAATACATTTGTATTGTGTATTATTAGAAGTGCCAAAAATTGCAATCTGATGAGAGAGAATTTCTAAAAAAGGATAAAAAAGCAAGAAAAAAATTATTAAAATATATTTACTTAATTCGTTGAATTTCTTGTCTGGTCAATTTTACTTCATATGTAGCAAGGTTTTTGGAAATAATAATATTCCAAATATAGTATCAGCCGTTGTTGTATACAATGTGATCTACCAAGAAATGCGGAAAATAAAATGGTGTGCTAGTCTTCAATGTGGGAAAGCCCCTGCAATTTTAGAGGATTCTGAGGTAATTTACTATATTAAATTATTAGTCAATTTGCGAAGGTACCACTACTGATGTTGAGTAAGTCCTGACCTAATTCTGAAGAGGTCGACGAACTTACTGGCGAAATAATGTATTCGAGTTGTTTACATTTCCTTAATTGGCATAAAAAGTGAGCCGGCCGGCGAAATCAAAAAAAGAGGTCTACACACGATCTAGCGGCAGGTAGTCAACATTGTTGGTACGCTTTGAAGATAATTGGAATTCCAGCGGACCAATTCACTTTTACGAATGAGTTCAAAGCATGCCGACAAGGCTGGCTCCGTGCCACTGAATCGTGTGTAGACCCCTAGACAGCCGCGTTTTTTGCTTCCGGTCGAATAATAGTTACACGGCCGTGTCATTGACCGGTTTAACTAAATATCTCGTATATCTGCTTTTCATTTCAGCATAAGATCAACGTCTTCGATTTATTTCTGTATTTTTGTAGTGTGATTTGATTAAAACCAAAAGTCACTTCTATCTTATTATCCAGCTTTGCTGTCAGTAGTGTCAATCCCAGGTCTGATAAAGTGATGTGGTTGTACCGTGTTACGTTAGATTAGTTGAAGTCATTGGCGGCGCATTCCTACAAAAAAAAATAAGGTAATTTTTTTGGTCATTTTTTAAAAAATTTTTCATTTTTTTACTCCTTTCGGTGGGGACAACCTACTGTTAAATTTTCCGCATGTCCTGGTAGATCACGTTGTATAAAGGCTGAATACTATATTTAGAATATCATGCAATTTTTGTAAAAAAAAAAAACAATAGAAACCATTTCCAAGCAAATGCAATTAATGACACATACTCTACAAGCAATATGAATGTCATCACAACATTAAATCATAGAATACCACTTCTTGAAATGTCTTCTATTGGAGAAAGGTAGAAAATAGCTATATTAGTGGCACAATTCAAAGAAGGAAAAGGCAGAGCTGTTATCATCAATTGTAATAACACCATTCGAACGGAAAATGCAAAGAAACAGTAGAAATTAGTTAGGAAATATAGCGCAGTAGTGATTATATGCTGTAAATGCTATGGGGTGTTTCCATCAAGATTCAAAGTTGCAGCTGTGGAACTGTTTTATAAAAATGAGGATTCATTATTAATAGAGAATAATAAGCCAATATAAGTCTACTATTTGGTTTTGCTAAGCTCACTGGCCTTAACTTTATAAAACAAATAAGTTTCGTTAAAATAAAATAATTCAGTTTATTTAACATAAAATAAATAAAATTATGTAAAAAAAATATTTTTAAGAAACAGCTTTTATTTGAAAAAACTACTAAAAAGAAAAAATATTTTTTTTAAAATTCATACACCTGGAAACCAAAAGCTTTTGGGACGGTCATATAGCACTATTACATAGTTACTTTGCTCAATTGACCGCCCCCAAAGCTTTTGGTTTCCAGATGTATGAATTTTAAAGAAATTATTTTTACTTTTTAGTAATTTTTTCAAATAAAAGCTTTTTCTTAAAAATATTTTTTTTCATAATTTTATTTTTTACTTTTTAGTCTACTTATTTTACAGACAGGTAGACAAAACCCATTATTTGCCACCGCCATCCACCCGTTCCCTCTCCCGTCTTCTCACCTCTTTAACCTTACTTCCCACTTCTTCCCACCCCTTTCCCACCTCTTCCCACCTCTTCCCATCCCTTCCCCACCTCTCCTACGTCCGCCATATTGAATTTAAAATGACGTCACATAGTTTATCATATTTTACTCGTCAAACCCTTTCATTTGATACCCATATCAAGGGAGTAGTGACTAAAAAGCCGATCCTCCATCTTGGGACGTCCGCCATATTCGATTTAGACCGATAATGGCTATACTATGTTGCATTGTCACCAGACTTATACACGTGTGCCAAATTTCAAAGCTCTAGCTTAATTAGAACTAGTCGAAATTCAGCTTGCAAGATTTGACCTAAACAAACATACATACAAACAAACAAACAAACAAACATTGCAAGTTAAATAAAAGCTTTTGAAAACATTTTTTTTTTCAATGCTCCTAGAAGCGCTGTGAGGCCCTCTAAGTTCTGAGGCCCATGTGCGCCGCACCCCTTGCACCCCATGTAGTTTCCGACAGATTTTTCGCATTAATATCTAGAAAGCTAGATTTTTTTTCCCAAGAAAGTTTAGCTAGTATCTATGATGAAGGTGCAATTCTACCAATCTATAAGTCTTGCAAAATGAGTAAAAAATTAAACATGTTGCAAAAAAGATATTGATTTTCTGAAATGTCACAAAATGCCACTTTTGATTAGTTCGTGCCGAGCCGAATTTTCGAATTTCGCCATGCTATTTACGATCAGGTTTATCTGAAAGACTTCCTCTTTATATCGCGACATCGTACGGCCATCCCAGTGGTATTTTTCGAAAAATATGAACGTGTCAAGGTTGCATGTTTTTGCAATTTTTTCGGCTCCAAAATGCAAGCTGTTTTTTGCTATTTTTCGCAGATATCCCCGAAACGGTGGGAGTTAGCTTGAAATAAAAAGTAAGGTCAAACAAGCATTTTCCATTACGATTTCTTTACTATCATCAGAATGTCGATTTTTTTTTTTCGTTTCGGAGATAACCACTGAAATGTCAGCCATGTACGGCAAAAAAATCGCTAATTTTGAACTTCTACAGTAAACAACTTTTTAATCTTGGCTCCTGCACCAAAAGACTACTCTATTTAAATAGAATTAAATTTTTTCTATTTTTTGATTTCCGACAAAAATGAAGGAATTAGAGGGGGCGGGATTTGGGGCTTTTTCTTTTTTCGGTAAAATTTCTCCATTTTGTCATGTAATTAATCGGTAATTAACTGAAATCGATCTCATATACGTGTTCACTTAATATCATGTACTACTTTGACGCTCCGTTAATCTCGGCCCTTCGAAACAAAGGTTCCTGAGAAAAATTGTTTTTTTAAGATTTACATACACTCTATAGGAAAACGTGTAATTTCCTACATTTCCTCGAATATCTCGATAATTATCGTTTTTTTCGAAAAATTTGTAGACAGCTTATGTAAAGAAAATTGATCGACTCATTTTTGCAAGACTGATCATAGATACTATCTAAACTTTCTTGGGAAAAAAAATCTAGTTTTCTAGAAATGATTTCACGAAAACTGTCGCTATCTCCCTAGCTATTACTATACATTACAGGAGAAAGGAGGATAGTAATGAATCAAATTGTCAATAGTGTCAAGTGGCACATGTCATTGAGCAACTTTGATTTAACAAGCCTCTGTAAAAATTATTTTGAATAACAGCACCTTCAAATTAAAACACCAATAGGATCTTTTGCACACACTGATCACGTGCATGTAACACTATTCTACTTTCCCGGCTAGAGAGGAGCACAATAGTATTTTTCTAGAAAGTCGGTTTTCAAAGAAATATATTGATCAACTTTAACTGCAACTTTCGCTTTTGTTGAGAGGATACTTTTTATAATTTAAATAACACTGACTGTTCTGGGGTATATCATATTTAACGAATTTTTTTATTACATAAATTGATAAAAAACAATATTAATATTTATTTCTATTTAATTGATATATAAGTTAGAAATCTACAAACATTAACATAATTATACAAATTTATTAGTTATATTAGGTGAGGAGATAGAAATGTTTGCTACCTAAGTTGTGTCAGAAAAAGAACAAATTTACTTAATAACTTACTATTAATAATGTTACAAACAAAATGTAAATCTTTATAAAAAATCTACTTACGTTCTTTGCAATATGTTATCAAGATATAATACCATGACGCCAATGATGGTTCGATACCCATATCTTTTAACTCTCTTAAAATTCGCAAAGCATCACTTTTTGCACTACTACCACCGCCCATCGTACTAATGGCATGTAGCACAGAATTTAAAGTTCCTAAATTGGGCTTCTGACCTGCCTTATTCATTTCAGTAAGTAAATTTACTACCAAGGACCACCTCATGTCATAACTTTCTTTCAAAAAATTTACCACCCTTAACACAGAGTTGTAAGTATTCGTACTTAAAATTAATCCTTTTTGACGAGCTTCCTCAAATAATTCCCATGCTCTGTCAACTTGAAAATGTTTGGTCATGCCTTGGATGATAGCTGAATAAGTTTCAGATGTTGGATTGTCTATGCTAATGAATAGTTCTTCTGCTAAACTGCCATCTCTATAAAAAAATAAAACAGTAATATCAGGGTTGTACTCAGGGCTAGGATTTTGGCATGTGTTTTACTTATGACATGGTACAACAAGAAAGCACCAATCGTGAAGAATATGAAATAAAATTGAAAATCCCTATATCTATATATGCATAATTAGTTAAAAGTTTAGATTTAATAATAATAATAAATGCCTTTATTAAATTAAATATATAACAATGTATTAAACAGATTTTAAAATAGCCTTTGACATCAAACAGAACAACAAACATGTATTTGCAAATTAATTTCCTAAATTTTTAATAGAATTTACGTATTTCACAACTTTAAAACAACTGAAATCAAAATTAAATATTTTACGATAACAATTAAACAGATTTCATGCATAATTTACTTAAATACAAAAATATTATTTCATTATAATATTTCTTATAGCATTTGACTAGGGTTTAAAAGGACGTTGAATGTCGAGCTTCCCCAAGCAGCAATTTTAGTAGTGTCTACGTAATAGTTACCATTAGGGGAACTTTAAAGGTTTCCGCAACTAAGGACTCTTACGTAATGGGAACCATCCTTCTACCAAGTATTTACCAAAATGGGGAATAATAATTACGCAGCAAATTACTATTCCGGTACTTCTACCGTTACCGTGTTGAAGACTAGGTTATTACGTAAACGGGATGTAACCAAGTAGTAGAAATGACTAATTTTTGGAACAGCTCAGCTAACAGGAATGAGAGTGCAAACTATATATTTGGCTCTTTGTTATTCGAATAGCAAATTAATGACTTATTGAGTTTGAGCACATAATATGTCCAAGATCCAAGTTAAGGTGATTATATAATATAGCATGCATAAGCATATATTATAAATCATGATGTCTTGCATTTACCCTTGGTGTGGATATTAAAACCACCACTTGTTTTCTGTAAAATGTTATCATGATACTTCGATAAAAAAGACGCCCTCTCTAGAAAATAGATTTTTCGGAAAAAAAAAATTTTGCAAAAATTATGTGTAGAAGCAAAACTGCAAAATTTTTTATGCAAAACGTTTTTTTTTTTTTAATTTTATATATTATAAAGTAATAATCTTTTTATAAAACATATTTGCAAATGACCATCATAAAAAATTTTTTTTATTGAATTATATTTTTATCTGTTAGTACATCGGATGGCAGGCTCTAGCGTTCACTAACCCAATACCGAGGTATAACCAAACAAAACCTATTTCATTTTATTCAGCAGGTTTTTTTACATAGGAAATCACTTTTGACAACACTCTCCATTGGTCGAGACTGAAGTTACAAGAAAAAAACAAAAAAAAATTAAAATAACAAAATTCAAATTCAACCACGAATAACTTTCAAATGAAAAAAGATAGAATTATATATATTTTTTAGTTTTATAGTATAAACGATTCTCTCTAATTTGATGTATAATTTATTACAAAAATAATAACTTTAACACTAGAAAATTGACGTTAATTTAGATGTTACACAAATTGTCAATTTTTTTAAAAGCTCTAACTCGTAACTCGCTTATGTATTGAGCTATTCGAATGTTTTTTTCACCAAAAACTGCCAAATTTCATAGACTTCATTTTGTCTCAATTAATGCTGGGTCTAGCTCTGTAAATAAAAGAGGTACAGCCTTTTAAACACAACGAAGCGCACTTTGGCGACGGAGTCGCAAGGCTTCCCCTCTCGTTCCCGGTACATCCCGCGTTCGACACAAACCGCGCAAGGTTATAATCAGCGGCCTTAACAAAAGCTTTACAATAATCTTCCTTTATTGTAAGATGATAAAATTAATAAATCAAATTGAATAATATGATATTAATTGGATATTAAATGGAAAATAATAAGTATCAGACAGAGATAACTGATTTTCAGATATATCATTGTTAAACTCATGCCAGCTAGTAAAGTTTCTACTCTGCTTCGTAAATTTTAATATTTTCCATAAAGTGTCAGAGGTAACCACATAATCAAAACAGTTATTTGTCATGCTTTCACTAACTCGGAGAGGATCTGAACGATTAGTTGGATTTTTGTACATCTATATTTTTGTTTTCATGTGAACTGGAGGGGTTAAAATCAGTTAAAATTTATTGGATAGATATTCTTGTGTAAATAGGCCGATCGTTTTTTAAATAATACCATTCCAAGCAGTAATGGGAGTGGGATTTTTACCATCTAGCCTGTCTTAGTTTGGATCAAAATTGTCGATGTCGATGAATGTAATTGTTTTCTTCAGAACTTACTGGAGGAACTGCAGGTGGAATAAAAATGTCGTAGTTTTTACTAATACGTGACTGGCTAAAGATGTTAAATATCCGTATTTTATCGTAGGAATAACCATAGCCAAAAGAATAAAGCATATCAATAAGTTTTTTTCTTCTGACGGCACGATACACATGTAATTATATGTAAAGGATTAAAAAAGTGGTCTATGCTGGTTGCTTTTTTTTCATAATTATTAATATAAATTGCATTACTATAGAAATAACGTTTAAATCAAATTTGTCTGTGCCGACATATTTAGTATCCACAACATAAATGTTTATAACAAATCTGAAGTTTCTTGTTTACATTGATGATTATTCTGAATAGTAGTCGTGTTTTTTACAGTTTTAAAATGTCCACCTATAGCTTCATTTAAGATACTGGCAGCACTTGTGTCTGACAACAAAAATTCGGTAGTCTTTTTAGCTTTATTATGACTTGAATGAACTGTTGTATTTCTTTTGTGTTCCCAAAACACTTTGTTTGTTTAAATGCTTTCTAGTCTCTTCCTTATATTTCCGCTGCTATAATAATCTAATTCTTCTTCCGTGATTTCTTCAAATATATCATTAAGGAGTGTTTTTAGAAATGTTAAAGTTAAGGATTCTTTTTTGCAAAACAGCAAGTTCAATCTCCCTAAATAAAATGTTTAACGCTACCTTAAATTCATTTTTTTTTCAGTGGTTTAGTTTGTACACATTTAATTTTTTTTTGCTAATATAAATTGCATAACAAATTTTATGATAATTTCCGTCATCCCCAAATAAATCTGAATAAAAGTAAAACCTGCCTTTTATTTCTATATCACAATGCATCACTGCAGCTTTAATATATATTTTTTTCTAGTTTCCGCACCCGTTCCTGTACAAATTGCTTCTTAAAAATGTTTTTAATTTATTCTTATTTTTTCTGGATTTTCCACAGATCAGACAATGCTATATTATTTTAATCTGATTTTTATCTTCATTATAACCACATGAAGGCTCACTTACATTTTTAATCACTTTACTAATATTAGAGGCAATATGTCTTGTCTCTACTAATATCATTCTTATTACAAAAAGATGTCCGACAAGAATAATGAAATCAGTACCGAAGAGTGTGCAAATAAGTGCCACCCACTTTATTTTATAAGAATTTTTTCTTTCATTTGCACAATGTATAATAGACCTGATGCCAGTAACAGTTGGTTTTTTACCATTAGATTTTCTCTGCTTTCAGCAGTTTCGCAAAAGTAACATGCAGTTTTTTTCATTGATAATGTATCTACAATATACATAAACTGTAATAGCCTAAATGTAAATAAAATAATATATACTTATATTAATACTTATTCAGACAATAATGAGGCCAGCAGCCAATAACGTTTCTTGATGGGCCGAGAGCGTAGCGGGGGCGAGAGAGGAAGCCTCGTGTCTTCGTCGTCGTAGTGTGCTTCGTTGTGTTTCAGGGGCTGTAGCGCTTTTAGTTAAAAAATTAGATCTGGCATGAATCGAGACAAAATGAAGCCTATTAAATTTGTCAGTTTTTCAGGTGAAACAAAAAATTGAATAGCTCGTTATATAAGCGAGTTATGGCGAGTTAAGAATTGGAAAAATGTTGCTGATTTGTGTATCCTTTTGAATTTTGCCAGTTTTTTTATGTTAATTTTTTAATTATTGCAATAAATTATACTTCAAATTAAACAGCAATGTTTACTTGTCAAAACCAGACAAAAATTTTATTTTTATCTGTTTTAGTTCTAAAGTTATATTTGATTAAGAGTATAATTTGCGGTCAGTGAAATGAAGAAACGAATTATTTGGCTTATTTTTGAAGATAGAAACTTCAAATTTTGTACGTATGTATTAAAATATATATTCTAGTTCGTCACGTTTTTAATTTTTTGTTTTAATCAAAAACACGTGATCAACGAAAAAATTGACGTCGAAAAATTGGAATTTACAAAAAACGAAATCGTGACGCCCTAGATAGTTCTTAATTAATTACGTGGATAAAATATAACCTCTTAATTTTCAAACATAGATTCAATAAATAGTTTCCAATTATGCCGTCAATAGATGGCACTCGCCTCGGCATTCGCATAGCTTTACACGCTCTCAGACTTTAGGGAGGAACTTGTTGTCATGGAGACCAGACGCGAATGAATGCTTGCCAGGGAAGCATTTAGCAGTTCTGGTAATTGTAATCTTAAATTTATTTATAAATTATTTTATCTTACAGGAATGACTTAATAGATGAAATTCTTGAAAATGTTAATACATAAATAAAAGGTGCCAAATAGAGAGGTCCGTTTTGTATAAACACTCCTACAAATTTTATTATGAAAATTTGAATTCGGTTTTTAGTTATTATTATAATTATATAGTTTTTATTCGAAATTATTACCAAGCAAAATGTACAGGGTGTCCCAGTCAACGCGCTATGCTCGGTTTTCACGGTAGTTTCTGAGATAAGTTTATGGTTCAAAATCCAGTCTGACGTAGGTTTTCCGAGGAATCTCATACTGCTAAGATATTTAGGAATCCAAGATGGCGGACGAATTTCGTCATCTATGATCCTATTCGACTGAAAATCGATATCTGGGGGTTTTCGGGGATGCGGTTTACGAATTTTTGGTCAAAATTTAGGAATCCAAGATGGCGGACGAATTTCGTCATCTATGGACCTATTCGACTGAAAATCGATATCTGGGGGTTTTCGGGGATGCGGGTTATGAATTTTTGATCAAAATTTAGGACTCCAAGATGGCGGACGAATTTCGCGATCTATAGTCCTATTCGACTGAAAATCGATATATGGGGGTTTTCGGGGATACGGGTTACGAATTTTTGGTCAAAATTTAAGACTCCAAGATGGCGGTCGAATTTCGTCATCTATGGTCCTATTCGACTGAAAATCGATACCTCGGGGTTGTCGGGGATGCGGGTTACGAATTTTTGGTCAAAATTTAGGAATCCAAGATGGTGGACGAATTTCGTCATCTATGGTCCTATTTGGCTGAAAATCGATACCTCGGGGTTGTCGGGGATGCGGGTTACGAATTTTTGGTCAAAATTTAGGAAACCAAGATGGCGGATGAATTTCGTCATTTGTGGCCCTATTCGACTGAAAATCGATATCTGGAGGTTTTCGGGGATGCGGGTTACGAATTTTTGGTCAAAATGTAGGAATCCAAGATGGCGGTAGAATTTCGTCATCTGTGGTCCTATTCGAATGAAAATCGATATCTGGGGATTTTCTGGGATGCTATAGAGGCTATAGCGGCAAAATCCAAGGGCGGCAATTTTTTTGAAAAACACTAAACATAAAACAAAAAATTATTATTATTAATATGTTCTATCAGAACATGTTTAATTTATTTGAGAACGTGTTTTTTATATTAACTAGACTAAAGTTCCTTATTATAGTCAACAGTACAGGGTGGTTGTGCAAACGTTAGAACCTCATTTAACTTCTTTATTTTTGGAGTCACGTAAATAAGTTCAAAAATAAAAGTTATGAGATATCACATGTATTTTCCAAACATCATTTCAGCAAAACAATTGAAACAAGTCGAATTTCGGAGATATGAGCTTTACCTTGGTTTTTTTAAATAGAACACCCCCATATATTTTTACACCATTTGAAAGGCCATAGAAAAATCTTTTCAATGATATATGACACAGTATTTTTCTTAAAAACTATAGTAGATATTAAGTTTTATATTTTCTTACATTAAGTCATGGTAGTCCGAAAAATATATACAGTGTATTTCACTTTTTAATTTGTTTTTCTGATTTGAATCAAATTTTACTTAAGTATAGAACAAATTAGGATCTACTTATGACCAGAAAAAAATTCACCGCCTACAAATGCAAAGCCACCTGCGTTACCAAAATATGCGGATAAAATCAAAAAATCATATTAGGCATATTTTTATTGGAAAATTTTGTCAATGAAACTTGTTCAGAATTGTTCAGAAACCTTAAGTCCAAAATTTAATCAAAATAAAAAATATATAAATTTTTATTAAAATAATGTCCAAGTCCAAAAATATCATTTTAATGGGTTTTTTCGTTTAGAAAACTGTACTATGACAATTTTATTTGAAATTAAACCCAAGCTGCAAGGTAGCTGTAAAGCAATTTACAGTTTTTTTTTTTAAATAATTATTTTCAAAATTTTTAAAGTTTCAAGTTTTTCATTTTTTAATTTTGATTAAATTTTGGCCATTTTGGGCAATTCTGAACAAGTTTTATTAACAAAATTTTCCGATAAAAAAATGCCTAATATGATTTTCCGATTTTTTCCACATATTTTGGTACCGCAGGTGGCTTTGGTACCTACCGTAGGAGGCGAATGTTTTTTCTGGTCATAAGTAGATACTAATTTGTCCTATACTTAAGTAAAATGTGATTCAAATCGGAAAAAAAAATAAAAAAGTTATTGGGGTGTTACCATTTCAAGTGAAACACACTGTATCAATTATTGAAATTCTCCATTTTATTTAAAATAAAGTAAAATTAGACAGAACTAACATATTGTTTATTTTAATTTGCATACTTTTGTTTTCCATGGCTAATTTGATAAATTGTAAATTTATAGTAAATTAGACAAAATTTGTTTAAGATAAGCACCATGTATTATATTATAAATACAAAGCTTTTTTTATGGCGTTTCAAATGGCACATATATGGAGTGTTCCTTTAAAAAAAAGCAAAGTAAAGTTCATATTTCCGAAATGCGACTTTCAATAGGCATGTCCACAAAATTTTAATTTAAATTGTAAATGATAGAATTATCGATATTGTACACTAATTTAACAATAAAAAAAAAACCGCTGCCCAAGGAATCACTACTTCCACATCCAGATTTTCTATCCAAGTCACTCACAACGATAAAATGTTGTATGTGGAAATAATTGTTTAATAATATAATATTTGAAATCGTCTACCTCAAAAACCCATAAAAACCCCCACATCGGTAGTGGGGTGGGGGTGGTGATAGAGGGTGGTAGTGGGGGTGGATAAGGTAAAAAAATATTTTGAGGTTTCTGGTTCTTGTGCACACATTAAATCAAATTTTTTTTCCATCCTCTTTAATAATGGAGTGGGGGTGGTAATGGGGGTGGCTAATGCCAAAATTTTTTTTGAGACCTTAGCTTCTCTTGTATATAGTAAATACCAATTTTATGAACTCTTACCTGCTTGATTTACCTATTACACCCCAATCCTTCGATGGAATAAGATGAAAATATAATCTAGTTCCAGATCCCGTTAAAGTACATACGTGTACCAAATTTCAAGTCAATATCTTAAACGGTTCCAGAGTAATCGTGCGCACAAAAAAGTTAGACCGACAGACAGACAGACATTTGTTTACGCTGAAACTTAAAATGGCGACCTTTCATGACAGTCTAAGCCTATTTGAACAATAAAAATTTTCAAAAATTTTTTTGTTACTATAATTCCACTGGATGTGGAAGTAATTAATATTCTATTTTCAAGAAAAAGAACGCCATTGCCATGTAAACCGGAAGTGATATTTAAAATTTACATGCCTTTTTTTACTTTCCTTTAATAGTCAATTAAGAACATAAATAATCCGATCAATTCTTCTTTGATGTTTAATTATATGTTTCTTAGCGGCATCGATTCCCCGGAAAAAAATACTTATCTCAAAAACTACCGAGAAAATCGGACATAACGCGTTAACTAGGACACCATGTACACTGTACATTTACATTATATATTTACAGATAGTTTTTCTTTTAATTAAAAACCACTGCCTAAGGAATCACTACCGCATTCAGTTTTCCTACTCAAATTACTTTAAATAAAAATTCTTGTGCACCCAACGCGAAATTCGACTCTGTACAACAGAAATATATTTGAACTATTTCTCTTATATTACACAATATGTTAATCTCCTCCTGTTTACGTAGACGGCATATTTCATTGGTCAAAGGGGCACGCCCACCCGTATAAACCTTTTTCATATATATCAATGAAAATATTATTTGTCGTACCACAGATTATACTCTTAAATATTAAATTTCTAAATTTCTTTTTTTTTTAGTTTTTTTCTTATATCTTCGGTCTCGACCAATGGAGAGTGTCGTCAATTTTGATTTCCTATGTAAAATAACATGCTTTAATAAGTAGTGAAGGTCCGATCTGGTTATACTTCAGTATTGGGTAGGTCAAGAAAGAGAAGGCTTTTCGCGCTCTGCCCGACGGGCTATGTGTGTTCATTCAACAACAGAAAAATGGCGATTTTAATTGCAGTCACTTTGTAGTGGTATATATGTCAACAAGGTATTTGTCACACATTAGAGGTCGCAAAAACCAAAATTATTTCCCTACAAGTTGCATTTATTGTAAAGTAGCAGATGCCACCAACGTTATAGTTGTTGCTACTTTAAAAGTGGTGACGGGAACTACAACAATTTCACTGTGTAGTTATATTTACCTAGATGTAGCAAATGGGACCAATGACGCTATAAGATCTTAGTAACTATTGCTACCAACTTATTTTCATGTTGGTAGAATTGGCAGAATCGATATAGGTAATTTTTGTTTTTGAATTGGCAACGCGGTAATAACTGTTAAAGTGTCACTGTGTGTGATGTGGATTAAAAATAACAATTATTATACTTTTACAAGTACTTTTATTATCTGATATTATTAGAAAGATATTATTTGGAAAGAGCACATATCGAACAATATTTGACGGATGCCCCTGACGATGAGCATCTTATGTCAAAGGTAGGTGTTTATTGTGATATTCTTGCTATCATGTATTTAATTGTTTGGGTTTTTTAGGTTGCATTGATATTGGGAGTTTGCGGTGCCTGCCATTGCGGTGGACTGACCTACTTAGCGTTGAAGATATAAAAGATAAAGAGCCCAGTTGATTTGATTAGGAAATATGTGTCTTTAAGACCGCAAAATGTGTCTCACAAATGATTTTTCGTAAATTTTCAAAGGGGAAAGTGCACTGTCCAATGGTTAGATTAAATAAGTTCTCAAATATTCCAAGAATTGTATCTGATTATTTGCAATTGCCAGATGCAGATTTGTATACTGGCCATAGCATGCGCCTTTCCTCAGCAACTCTTTTGGCCAATGCTGGGGGTGACATTACCACTCTTAAACTTCACGGGTGGAGGATTATTTGGAAGATTCAGTCAAGATTGTTATTGCTAAAAAAATACAGGGAGAGCAGCGTAACGAGTCAGGCGATACAGACGCCGTTACTAGTATAGAGAAAAATTGTGTACAGAAGAGCAGTCTTCTTTGTGGAAAATCGAATATGATGACAATATAAATGTTAGCATAAATATAAATAAATAAGTGTTAGTGCATGGGTTCTTTCTTTTGTTAATTTTCCCTATAATAAAGACAATAAATAAATTCCTTGGATTTTTTTTTATATTAAAATTACTCTTTAGTGACTAAATCACTTTAGCTCACTACTTTATCTTACTAGTGACCACTTTATACCTTCTAAATCTCATCAATAAAGATCACTTTATATGAAAGTGTGGGATACATATATTTATTAACGTAAGGTATGTAATAATGGAAAAAATACATAAGAGTTTTCATATTTTAGTGATCAGTTCACATTTAATTTCATTCAGTTCAATTTATTGTACACAAACAATGTCTTATGCCGTTATACCGATATTGTCCGTTCCCCATCGACACAATATTTATTAAATTTAGAGTTTTTAATCGGCAAATTCATTTAATATGCTCAGTGGGTCACTAACTGGACTATAGGTCAATCTGTGCATTAAAGACAAGTTGTAACTTTCGAGCAGTACTCAGTATCATTAACATCACTACTACTGTTATAGTTTTCGACTACTTTTCTCCTTGTGTTGATGGGAACACTTTTGCACTTGTTATCAGAGATGATGGTTTTGCTGTGGTGAAATAATCTTTCATGTTTGCATCATATTCTGAAGAATCACTATTTCTACTACTGTTTAACTGTTTCTTCAGTTTTCTATAAAACGTGGATGAGTGCCGATAAACTTTATTTCGCTTTTACTGAACATTTCAGATGCCGCCATTTTATTCAATGCCAATATATAATGATATAAATTGTCTCAAAAGTTAGTATTACTTTATAGTGGGTTTTTAAGGTATATGTAACTTTGTAGTCGTTCTCAATTAGTGGGGAGTAGTAAAAATAACTTCAACCTATGTTCGTAGAAATAACCTCATTTTTACTCAAGATGTCACTAATAAGTTAGACAACTTTATAAGTTCCAGAAAATTTCCCATCAACGTATCAGGGACTTAAAATTGAACACTCGAAGTTATCGTTACTTTGAAGTGGTCCTTTGGTAACGCTGTGCAGTCGGCATTACTAAAAATTTTCACTTTGCAGTTGAGGATGCTTCAAAGTAATGCAGAGCAGTGTCTGTGACATTGCAGATTCTGCAGCAGTTACTTGAAAGTGCTATAACTATACAATGCCTGAAATCAGTAGAATCTACATACAAAGGCATACCACAAAGTGAATATTACCTTAAAGCCGCAAATTTAGTAACAGTTATGTCATTCCTACTGTTTTAAAGTTCCGATGCCTCAGATGTCAGTTCCCATCACTTTGAATGCTGCTTGGGTCAAGACAGTGTATCGGCTGAGGAATTTCTAATATAAACATACCCGTCATAACCGCGAGCGATTTCAGACCATATTTCTAATACAATTAAGCCTGAGACTCTTTTATTAATATACTCTGGCCCATTCACTATTCCACTCACTCTTCCATTTCGCAAACTTTTGTCTTTTGTTGAAAATCAGATAAAAGTGCGACGCAATCGAAGTAAGTTGGTCAGAGGCACAAGAGGCCGAAGATGGAAATCATGGATAACGTAGATGAGTGCCGATAAACTTTATGAGTATGAGAACCATACCACCGCCGATGAAGACAATCCACAGAACCTTTTCTGTAGGTTGTCTTCATGACAATCACCTTCAGCCCCTTTTCTTGCGAGACTATCTGCCAATTCGTTGCCTTCTATTCCCTCATGCCCTGCAACCACATCAAGGTAACCTTGTTATTTCTTGCCAGTTACTTCAGGGATTGTCTGATTCCCAGGCAATTTTAGACTCGAAGGTATAGGACGTCAAAGCCTTTAGTGCTATCTGGCTATCTAAAAGTATATAGATCTTTGCCCTTCGAGTGCCTCTATTTACCTAACCGATGATCCGGAAGGCAGGATATCAATCAACTGACACTTTGCGTATCAGCAGTCAATCCCTGCCAGAATACCTCAAAGTTTTCGAACAGACAGATGGCTACCCCCAGGGGTGACAAGCTGGTGAAGCGAAGGCCTTAGCCAGCAAGGTCCAACAAGCCGGGACCCGGGGAGGTGGGCCGAAATCATCTGCACTGCTCACATTTGTGAGTGGGGCCGATGTAAAGTAAGCTCGCCTGTCCTGCATGAGGCCGGTCCAGGTCTACAGCGATGTACTAGGGTAAAGGACAATAGTCCTGCCTGACCCTAGACATCCGAGACCGTTATCAAAGCCAATGGATAATGGCGAGTAAGTTGGTCTTTTATTTGACCAGCTCATGGAGTACACATCTTGGGTGTTTATTTCTGTTCTCCAGTAGCGACCTTACGGTTTTGAGTTACAGATTAAACATTTGGACTGTGCGTTCCTTTGAAAGTTTTCAACACACGTCGGTGTTTATCTCCGCGTCTCCATTAGCGGCTTTTATGGTTACGTTTAACGGGACACGGAGTGAACATTTAGTGTTGTTGAATTCTATAAAAGTAAATTAACTGCACTGGTGCATATTGTGTTGGAGTTCGGTTTTCATACCTACACCGAACAGTATACTTCGTACTCACCCTTGTAGTCGAACAATTACTTGGTACTTGCCATTTCTATACAGCGCAGCTCGTGATCTCTGTAGATATTTTGTTGTCAGACTATCGTTGTCAGTCGGACATCTGAGTATCTGTTGTCGTGCCCCTGGAGGTAGGAAACGCCGGGCGACTTATTACGTCATCTACAAAGGAACACTACACTAAGATGGACTCGAGCCAGGTTCCGAGTCCGGAGGAGTCCCACTTCAGGACCTCGCCATGTATCAGAGCCCAAGTATTAAAACTACCTAATTATTAATTCTCCGTTGTAATTTGTTTTTGGCTTAACTGGTAAATACTAACTAAATTGCACGTTCAGATTACTTTTCCAAATTCACTTAATAAAATAACAACTTTAAATGAAGTTAAACTCTTTAAAATTACGACTCTATATCTGCGAAGTCAACGTTATATTTAACTTGGCTATTTTACATTGTGGTACTCCGATAAATAGTTTATTTATTTACAAGTATTCATTGTCAGTATTCAAATTAGTTCACTCACGATTGTGATTTTCAACAATTTTACTAAGTTTTCTTTGGGTTTTGTTATTACCATGATTGTTGTTTTAATACTACGCTCAGCTACGCAAATAAGAATTATAGTACAGACGCCAATGGGTTATTGCAGTTTTTGCAGTTAATTATTCTTCAGCATTTGGAATTAAGGATTCTTGATTGCCAACTCTGTAATTTATATCTCACCAAGTTTATAACTTACATATGATAAAATTTGAACACAGCTCTTTGTTATCAGTTTTATTTTCGAAGATTTTCGAATGGCAAACACAATATTTTGTTGGTTGTCACTTCATCTATATACAAATAACAACGATACAATGTGGCAATTGCCCCAAGAGTTATATAATTTATAGAAATGAATATGACAATTGTTTAAAATAAACGTATTAAAACAAAATTACTAGAGGTATCCCAATGTAAAGGATCCTACTTTTAAAAATCTAGATGATCACGTAAACTGCCAACTTTGTATATTTTTCTATCTCACTCAAAAGAGAGAGATAAATATACGACTAGGGTAGGTGCCATTTCTATGTTATATAATAAATTAAAAGGCGCAAGATTCAAACTAGAATGAATGCTATTCTTCTTGAATCTTAGAGAGATTATAATTATAATTTAAATGTATTATTTTGAAGTTTGTGGGAAAGCAGGAAAAGTGCCGATGATGGTCCATTCCGACCAGTTCAGGTCCATAGGTAACTCACAATGGTATACGATAGTGTCACATTCACTAAACTGAGCATTTTATTTGTAGAGTGCTGTAAAAACCGATTAAGAGCGCCATCTGGCATCAAGTAGTAGTAGCAGACATAGTAACTTGGCACCATTTAATTTTAGTTGAATAGAGTTTTAAACGTTTTAAACATACCATTTAAAACATTGAAAAAAACTGTTTCAAACAAAAAAAAAGTTTTTTTTGTTTAAAATAAAAAAACTGTTTTTTTTTTCAACTCTGAAGTTAGTATTAGCTAGAGGAAGAACCCACATTAGTTTTGAATAAAGAACCAATCAATAAATATAAAGGTTAAGACACACCCGTTTTGCCAGATTTACATCATTATAAGAAAAAGATATAAATACTGAACAAAATCCTCTGACAGACTTATCTCACATTTTATATTATCCAATATGCAGATGACACTGCTATAATATGTCACAGTAAACCCGTAGCTACATTAATCCCCCAAAGTCAAGAACAAATTGACCAGGAACTAGGTTAATAAAGGAAACATTGGAAATTACTTGTGAATTCATCCAAGTTGCAGTTCTTAATTTTTAATCCCTCTTTTTCAGTTAGTTCTCCAAAAGTCAATACATCCAACCATCAAATGAATCCATCCAATGAAGCAAAATATCTAGAACTTAAGGCAGATCAGAAATTGAATTTCAATAAGCATGCCTCCACAATTAAAACTAAAATCGATACAAGAGCAAAATGCTTCAGAGCACTGAATTATAAAAAATCAAAAATCAACCTCCATCCAAAAACTTGACTAAAATGTTTGTCGATAAATACTTTGAAATTTGTCACATGTTGCACGTGAACTACCAAAAGCCAGCGAAAAATAACTTAAAAATTGGAGAAACTTTCCCACTTATTCGTCCCATTACCAAATAGGGAAGATGCATGAAATTTTAAAATGCTTGAAAAAGTGATTTGCTCTTAATTTCCATTACACAGAAAATGATTATAACAAAATAAATTCAAAATAAAATTTATTTTTCGTAAAATTAATATTTAGATTATGCCATAATTTGTAAACAAAACCACGTGACTTCAAACGGTTTCTTATTGGCGTGAAGTCAACGACGACATCCGTTAGTCGGATAATTTGTCCAAAGTAGACGCAGTGTCCTAACCTCTTGCTGACATCTACTTACCTATGAACTATTTTGGAAAATCTTGAATGCAAAATTACCATATTTGTAGTGATACTCTTAGTTTTACATTTAGGCACAATGCAATATTTGTAACTCATAAGTCATAATAATGTTGTTCACTAACTCATTAACCAAATAATAATAAAATAACACCACAAACAAGAACTTGGTAAACTGACTGTAAACAATAAACAGTAAACTGACATTTGACAAACCCATCGAAATTGCTTTAAGATATACGAAACTACTGAAGCATGTTTATACGGAAAAAAAAACTTCCGTTCACTATTCCGTCCTTGTCTGACAAGATCTGATTGGTTGAAGAAAACGTCCGATTGGCTTAACTGTCTGTACACAGACCGAGAAAAAGGATGTCACTTTCTCTAGTCGAGTGCACCTTCCAGTTTGTTATTAATTTCGATGGACAAATCATAACGGAAAATGTCACAGTTAATGGCGCCAAATGACTGCCGTTTTGAAATATCCGAATTCCTCACCGATGAAATTATTTATTTTCTCGTTGTATTAAGATTCAAAAAATGGTAAATTTTACATTTTTATAACTTTTTTTTGATGCTGTATCGATTTTCATTATAAAAAAAAATCATGCAACTTCTCTAATCCTGACAATACTCTGCATAATATTGTTCAGTATATAAAAAAACTAATATTATTGCTGATGTGACTAAAAGGGCTCTCTATCAAATTTGCAAATAAAACACACAACATGGAATTGATAAGGCCATTAAGCATGTACAAGAAAAGCTGCAGACCAGGAATTCAAATTAAATACCCAAAGGGGGTGCTCTATAAGAACCTACAGTGAGACACCAGCAGCAGCATATTAATAAACATTAATAAAATCCACTTCATACCTAATACAGAAAACATGTGTTGCATTAAGCTATAGATCACGTACCTAGTTACTAAATTGTTGTACAGATCTTTTCAACTTTGATTTACTTACTTCCAAATTTTCCGTTGCCTTTCCTTAGATTTTGAACTTTGCTTGAACCATCTTTCCTCAATAAACTCATCTGACAATGTATCTTCACTGTTAAAATAACAAAGAAGCTCTAATAACTGCTGCCGAGTATCTTCAGATACTTCTACACCCTTGTCTTTTAATAACGAATGTACTAAGTAAGCATCAGATATCTGTACATCTGCAATAACTCTTTTTAAATCCTCTTCAGTTACACTACTTTTTTCATTGTATACTACCGGAGGCAAAAATGCTTTAATAATAGGATCTGCTTCTTTATGGTTAAAAAGATCAGCATGTTCTTGCCTTATCCAATGTGCAGCTTTTCTTCCAGCTTCCTGTGCCATTGCAAACGTACGTTTACCAATATTAGACATTGGTATAAGATAAGGATCATCATGGTATTTATAATGTGCTGCAGTAGGATCACGAGTTACTGTACTTTCCAAAGCTCTTAAAATATCTGTTGGTCCTCTTGGGATTCTTTTAGGAATTTCAATTTTCTCATCGACATTTGTCGAAAATAATCTATGTTTTATTATTCCAGATATATATTTTCTTTGGGGTATATTATTTGATCTAAAAAGAAATAAAATGAGGTTAAAATAGGAAACTGGCCGGGGTTAAGCAATTTCTACCTTTTCAAAAATACAGATGATATATTCATTGTAGGTAGCAGAAAATGTCCACTAATATATTTTTCGTTTATATGAATAAAATGTTCACAGATTTGGCATGAACATTTTTTATTTTCCACATAAATTAGAGAACATTGAAAACATGTCACATAACCTAATCTAATACTACATTACATTATTTTTATTTTGTTGGCAAAATGGCAAGCTGTAATTTAAAAAATTAATCGAGCTGCGTTCAAAATAACAACGTAATAGAGATAAACTAAAAAATAAGCCTGGTTCATAGCAATTAGGGTAACCATGGGCGTCACGTTAATTTATTATTGTTATAAAATTTGGTGATAATTTGAGAATATATAAAACAGCATTTACTCCATTTTTAAGTCCAATTTAATTTATTAGTATTTATACTGCCCATACAACAATTTGACTAATAGAATTGAAAAGAATAGAATATCAAAGCAGCAACAATCTGTCAAATTAGGGCGTTGTGGGCAAACACGGGCTTTATTTTAATTAACTCGCAGAAACGTAGCCAAGGCAACCGAAAAAGAAACGTTTAACGAATGAAAACAAACGTTTGCCGGATGTTTGCCCACAATGCGTTACGTAGTTTGGATTGCCTAATTAGGCAAATGTCGGGGGTCCGCGGGCCACCTGTTGGGAATCCCTGGATTAGAATATCGTTTTAGTACTTAGTTTGCGATGTGAACGCACTACCTAATGGAAGAAGAAGAATTCAGATCAATGTCATATGTAGTGATGGGTAAAAGCAGTTATTTTTTAATAACTGTTTCAACTGCTACTGCTCTTTTGAAATAACAGTTTAAAATAACAGTTTAAAAATAACAGGTCGATAAGTGCTAGCATGCGCATACCGCAGCGCGCACTTTGCAAATGTTATTTCAGAGACGTTATTTTATACATCATGCTGCTGTCGCTGCTGCTTATCTGTTATTTTCTCACCTGTTATTTTCGAACGGAAATAACAGTCTGTTAATGCTATTTACAAATAACAGTTATAAAATAACAGGTTGTTAAATAGCAACTCATCTCTAGTCATATGTCAGAGTGACCAACATAAGGCATATAAACAATATTTAACCTCATATTAGTAAAAAAAAATTTTTAAATTTAAAGTTACAAACTACAAACGCTACTAAAGTTTGAAATGGGTGAGTTTAAGGATCCTATTATGATGAGAACGCGATTAAAAATAAGCTATATTCCAGATTTAAATGAAGCAAGAAAGAATTTGGAAGCCTGTTTAGGTGAAGAATTAAAAAAAGAATACTTTGCCCTACTTCGACAGTGGTTTTTATTCAGTGCTCCCATAACAAAGGATGATTTTGATAAAAGTGTAAGAAGACTTCTTATTAATGAAGACCAGGTTCGTTGTCACAATTATTTCCTCTTAGCCATTCTAGCGAAAACAAGTTCTAATAACAGACCCAAAAGCATAAGAAACACTAATGATAAAGGTGTTTTTGAATGTGCTGATTTTTCTGAGTATGTTCTACCGTCCAGTCCCACAATGCTACCTCCATCAGATTATGAAAGTCGAAGTGCAGCTGCAGAGCTATTTATGCCTGATGGAGGATTTATTTCAAGTAGAATAGCAGTAATGGCCTGGGAGAACGGTTTGGAAGGGGCAGACGAGAGTGTTACAGACTTAGTTGTACATGCGTGTCAGGTATTTGTTAGAAATATTATTATGGCCATGATATCAAGGAAAAAAGGATATAAAATTCGAGATGGAAAATTTCAATTTGGGTTTAATCAAGCAATACCAGATCCATTTATTAGAAATTTTAACAATGTAATTGACGATACTCAAGAGTCCAAAGTAGAGGTAGCAAATGAAGATAGTAGCTTTAAACCAAAGTGCAAAATGTCATTGGAAAATGCAGAGCAGCAAGTAGCATTTAGCTATTCTTGTGCTAAAAAGAGAAAATGTGATAATGTGTTGAGTGTGAGGCTTTTGTATGATACTATAAGAGCAGATCCCAAGATTTTGGGTTTACATTCCATACAGTCTGTTAATTTATTTAAACTTGGTTTGCAGTTGGATGACGAGGAGGACTTTGAAAGTAGTTAGGTAATTAAGTGATTACACCCAAGTATTAAAGTATTTTACATTTTAAATGGAATTCGTTATAAGACAGATATTCTACTAATTTTGTCATTTGCTTCACGTATTTACGATAAACTTTTAAGGATTCTGTTTTAAAGAATTACCGAGTTAATTATTAAATAAAGTTTTTATTTATTTTCAACACCTTGTTCTTATTCGCAACATCTTGACAGACATTTTGAGACCTATGGCATATACTGTTTGGCCTCATTTTGCTGTATGGCACTTATGACAGCATCACGTCTTCTGTTATAATTATTTTAACACCACATTTTTGATGCGTGTGCAATTAAACATGACCTATTTTTTAAGAAAATGAGTGAATTTAAATATATGACAGTTCAGTAGAACATAATTTTCTTATATTGTATTTCGGAAAGTATATGTACTTCACCTCAAAATCAACAAATAATTGCACGGATTAAGTTTGGTATTGAATCGTAAACATTTTTGTGCCACTTATTCCTTATTCAACATGTTTACAAAGTATTAAGTATATATTAGTTTGTCTCGATTGCCACAGAAATACAAGGAATATTGTTTATTGTTTGCAGTTCCTACAATGTGTTACCTTCAGTTTTTTTTCCTCTGGTGTGTTTGGTGTTTCAAAATTACCATCATTTTTCAAATTTCTACTTAAACCTTATAAAAGTCTTGAGGGTTACTTGAGGTAAATACTTAGCATAAATACAAATTGTCTATCCTCAGCCACATTTCTATGGCATTCACCATAAACTATTGTTATAGGTACTATATAAGATTTATCTTCACATTCGGACATAGCATTTTGATCATTAAAACGAGTGGAAGTCGCAGTGGGATGTGCCTACTGCGAACACCTATTTGATATATATTTTGTGCAAACACGGCACAATTCACTTTTAAAGGGTGTGTCATATTGCGATTAAGTACAGTCTATATATGTTTTATTTTTATTTTTTAAATAGTTATTACAAGTCGGCAATGCCTGACTGCAACTGTCATTATTAGATACAAACAATTTATACCTTTTAAAGTAAAACTGATATATCACCTAATCTACATAAAGTTTGGTTCAATCCTAGGCGTCACATTGTGTGTTACAGTTTTGATATTCTACACATTTTCGAATTTTTTCTGCTTAATTAAGACATTTTACATGCCTCTGGCTATCACCCCGTATGACAAACATGTAGTAGTAGTAGTAGTAGTTTATTTATTGTGTGTGACAATACAATATTGTTTACACTCATCAGATACAAAGATTAATATAGACACTTACGTTAAGATAAAATAAAACAATGGCATAAGAACATCAGTCTAAAAGTACTACAATTATAAACTGGAATATAACATTAAATAAAACAATTAAGATCAACAATACAGACAATTACATTTAAAAACAATTAAAGTACGTGAAAAATTCATCTAGGTATCTCATAAAAGACATTTTCTTTCAGAAAATGTCTTACTTTCTTGGCGAACGCAATATCCTTAAGTATTTTCCAGCTATTTGGCAGTAGGTTGTAGAATTTTACAGATAAATATCTAAATGAATTTATGTTTCTAGTCAGACGGAAGAAAGGAACTACAACAGATTCATTCCTTGTTTTGTAGCAATTCTGAGTTTGGTAATGAGACAGATGGTTTCTAGCAAAAAGAATGCACTCTAAAATATACTGATTAATGCAAGTGAGGACACCTAACCTTTTAAACAAAGGTCTACAGCTTTCGTTATATTTTGAATTCGTAATAACTCGGATAGCTCTCTTTTGCAATTTTAAAATCTTGACAGTGCGTGCAGAGCCGCCCCACAGTAAAATTCCATAGCACAATATGCTATGAAAGAGTCCGTGATATGGAGTCAAAATAATATTTTGATCGATTTGATTTTTAAGTTTTTTCAGCAAATATATTCTACTGGACAATTTTCTGGACATGCAATTTATGTGGCTTTCCCATGTCAATTTGCTATCTAAAGTAACACCTAAGAACTTAACTGGATTATTATTGTCAATATGAATTCGTGTGTTTAGATGAAATATTAAATTTTGCGTTTTTTGAGTGTTTAGACTTAGTTTTACATTAGAAAAGTATTGCTCGGCTTGTTGTTGTGCATCTGCTGACATATTAGTGAGATTATCCATATTATTATGGGTTAAAAGAAGAGTACTATCATCAGCATAAGCAATAATTTTACTAGAGATGCGATCTGATATGTCATTGATATAAACAATAAATAACGTTGGTCCTAATATCGACCCCTGAGGAACGCCAAACTCGAGGGACTTTAAGGAAGACATTTCACCATTACTGCTAACACACTGACATCTGTCTAACATATATCTTTTAATGAAAGAAAGTGCAGATCCTCTTATACCGAGACTCTCTAATTTTATTAATAATATGTCAGGAGACACACAATCAAAAGCTTTAGACAAATCCAACAGAGAAGCAGCTACCATATGTCCATCTTCAAGTGCATCTGTTATAAATACAATCATATCGGTTAATGCTTTAATAGTAGAAGTACTTTTACGGTAACCATATTGAATTATCTTCTCAATTTCTAAAGTATAACAATTTTAACAATACGAAGGACCACCTATTTTGAGCTAAACAGGAAAGCATGTGTGACCTACCTTGTAATCCCTTACATGAAAGTGTGGCGGACGCCGAGGCTTCTCTGTCGCCGGCAAATTGTCCACAGATTGAGAAGCTCTAGAGCTGTGTTCTCGCTAGTTGGTTGGATATGTCTCCCACACCATAGGATTTAGTTATAGGGAACTAAATCTGGATTGATTGGCATAAACTTGCCGAATTAGCAGTACATTGACTACATGACTACACACTAAGAGTTCTCAATGCAAACTGAGTAGAGGTTGACAAAATCTCTCTGAAAGTCGCTGGTTTTGGCGGCAAGGCATTCCATTGGTCGATACAAACACTGTCGCTCAAATAAAGTGGCGCATTATTTAAATTTCTATTTCGCGAACACGAAACATACCGCCCACCAAAAACAACGTTAGCATGGCTAGAGTTTTTTTTTTTTTTAAAACTAACAACTAAAACTAAGTCTAAAAATCTAATTAACTGAACAAGATAAAAAAGCTATTGCGAAGGCAACGGGCATAATTTTATGCAAGGGCGTTGTAAGATTCCCTGTGTAGTCTTGACCGTGGCTACTCTACATGTCCCATCATTTCCGGGGTGGAGTTGCACGATTCTACCTAATTTCCACGCAAGCGGAGTCGTAGATTCACTTCGGATTAGGACAAGAGTCCCAATATCTAAATTTTCAAATCGGCGAGATTTGTACCATTTACTTCTCTGGTATAACTGATGCAAGTATTCATTGCTCCACGTTTTCCAAAAGCTTTGTTGCAGCTGTTGAACAAGCTGCCAACGTGACAGACGCGCTAAATTTATATGTGATAAATCAGGGTCGGGGAGTGCCGTGAGAGGCTCAAGGGTGAGAAAATGACCAGGGGTCAAAGAACCAAGATCGTTCGGGTCGAGAACTCAGGGCACATAAAGGTCGCGAGTTGAGCAAGGCTTCGACCTGAGTGACCAAAGTATATAGTTCTTCAAAGGTTAGAATTTGCAAACCTATCACTCGATAGAGGTGTGTCTTCACAGACTTGATACCGCTTTCCCAAATTCCGCCAAAATGGGGTGCGGACGGGGGATTGAAATGCCATGTAATGGCTTCGCTTTCAGCAGCTAGCTTCAAGTTTTCTTTCAATTCACTAGCCGCCCCAGTGAAATTGGTACCGCAATCACTGTAGATGTGAGAACACCTACCACGACGAGCAACGAAACGGCGCAGGGCCGCCAGAAACGCTTCAGTTGTTAAGTCTGAAACAATTTCTAGGTGAACTGCTTTCACCGACAAACACACGAACAAACAAAGATAAGCCTTTGAGGTTTTTGCACCTCTGGTGTGTCGAGGCACAATGTGAAATGGACCACCAAAATCGACACCTACCTGTGAAGAGGGTTTGGCCTGTGACACACGCACACTAGGAAGATCACCCATAGGGCAAAGCAACGAAGGAGGTTTTACACGAAAACAACGGTAACACTCACCAAGACAACGACGAATAAGACGACGACCACCAAGAATCCAAAAATTTTGTTGTAATAAATACAGCGTCGTATTCAAACCAGAATGCAAGTTCTGGTAGTGAATCTGAAAGATCAAAAGTTCTGACAGAACGTGAGTGCTAGGAAGCAATGCAGGGTGCTTACTTTCAAAGGGTAGATTGGCATGAGTGATTCTACCTCCAACACGCAAAATCCCTTTCTCATCCAAAAAGGGGGACAATTTCAAAAAGGTTTTGGGAAGCTCCTTCTTTTTACGAAGAGCCGAAATCTCCTTCGCAAAAGACTGCTTCTGTACAAGTTTCACAATGTACAAGAGAGCTTGATGAAGCTCGAACGAGGACAAGACACCAGAAAGTTTTTCTGGATTTTGGCAATTGTTGTAAAATCTAAGGCAATAAGCAACAATACCTTGTATTTTACGAAGAGATGAGAAACGAACAAACAAAGAATCAATAACACAAGGTTCAATTTGAGCAACCAAAACAGTTTTCTTCTGTTCAACATCCACACGGGGATCAACAATTTCTACACTTTCAACAGGCCATTCCGCAGGAGGAAGTTTTAGCCAGGAGAGACCCCGCCCACCATGAGGGGAAAGACACAAATTCCTCTGGGAGAAGACCGCGAGAGGCACAATCCGCAGGATTTTCACAAGAACGAATGTGGTGCCAACAAGTAGGAGCTAGCCTGTCTTGGATGACACTCACTCTATTTGACACGAAAGTTTTCCACCGATGTGGAGAAGATCTAATCCAGTTCAAAACTATGGTGGAATCCGACCAAGCAAAAACATTTTCAATTTCAAAAACAGGTTTCAAAGTTACTCTAATCCAAGCGACTAGAGAGGACAATAAAACTGCGGCACACAATTCAAGACGAGGAATCGACAAAGTATGCAAAGGAGCAACTTTGGACTTTGCACAAAGAAAAAAAACGCTAATATTACCACTAGGGTAAACACAACGCAAATAGGCTACACAACCATAACCAAGCTCAGAAGCATCACAAAAGGCATGGAGTTGACAAACTACGGAGGTAAGATCCGCAACAACTAAACGAGGAATTCGCAGCGAAGCAATACAAGGCAACTGATCCTTATACTGCTGCCATCTGGAAACGACATCACATGGAGGCGTTTTGCAAAGAATGTGACAGGGCACAAAAAACCAAGAGGATCGTATATCCGGGCAATTTCGGATAAAATCGAACGTTTCGAACAAATAGAATCGCGGGGATTCACAACAAAAACAAAAGAATCCAATGAAGGCTGCCATTGAAGACCAAGTACCTTCATACAACTATCCTTTTCAAGATCAAAAGACAAATTTTGATTTGCACAATGACTCTCAGGGAGATTTTCCAAAACAGATGGATGGTTGCTAGACCATTTTCGAAGTTCAAAACAACCAGAACTAAACAATTCTTTGACCTGTCTCTGGAGTTCCAGGGTGCCTTCCAATGAATTAGCACCACAGACTAAGTCATCGACGTACAAGTCGTTCTCAATGGCTTGGGAGGCCAAAGGAAACTGGGAGCGTCCTTCCTCGGCTAACTGCAGCAAGGTGCGGATAGCAAGAAAAGGAGCTGAGGAGACACCATAAGTTACAGTGTTGAGACAATAAGTTTGGACAGGGTCCGAAGATGAGAACCTCCAACGAATCTGCTGAAAGCGTTGGTGTCCTGACGCAATTAAAATTTGACGATACATTTGCCTCACATCACAAGTGAAGACAAATGAATGTGCACGAAAACGAAGGAGAATGCTAGCGATGTCACGCTGAAGCTTGGGGCCGATTAGTAGGAAATCGTTGAGAGAAACCCCATTTGCATCTTTGGCAGACGCATCAAAGACTACACGAATTTTGGGTTTACTATTTTCAACCTTGAACACACAATGGTGAGGAATAACGTAGGAGTTCGAATCCTCATAAGGCACTTGACATAAGGTCATATGACCTGAAGCTAAATAATCTTTCATGAAGTTCACATACTCCACACGAAGCAATGGGTTAGAGTCGAACTTACGCTCAAGAGAGAATAAACGACGGTCAGCTTAGAACACGTGAGTTTCGGAAGGTGGGTTCTGCAGCTTTAAAAGGCAAAGAAACCCCAAAACGACCATTAGACAATCTAAAATGGGTTTGGACAAAACTATTTTCTGCTTGTTGTTCCTCTAAGGAAATGGAAGCCTTTTCCGGAACTTCTTCAATTTTCCAAAAACTCTTTAAAGTGTCGTCTAAACAAGGCGTAACGACAGAAGCGAAGAAAGCCTGCACGGGCGGAGGCAGTTTCGAATAAGAAGCAGGACCAACCAAAATCACACCAAATATGGTATGGATACCTACTAACGAACTAAAATCACTTTTCTCAATGTCGGGAAGTACAATTGAGGAATAAATGTCAGCACCTAACAATAAATCAACGGGACCAGGTTGGTGCCACGAAGGATCTGCTAACTTGAAAGGTTTAAAACTAGCTAAATTCGAAGGGGAGAGAGTAGCCGAAGGCATCTCAGAACAAATAGTAGGGAGAACAATCACATCCAAGGGGAGGGATGGCTGCAAGGAGCCAGTAGGTCTAATCAAACAATGAGAAACACCAAGGGAAGATTTTGTAGACATCTGCCCTAACCCTGCAATAGGGATGGAAGAACGAGCACGAGGTAGCTGTATATGTGATAAATCAGGGTCGGGGAGTGCCGTGAGAGGCTCAAGGGTGAGAAAATGACCAGGGGTCAAAGAACCAAGATCGTTCGGGTCGAGAACTCAGGGCACATAAAGGTCGCGAGTTGAGCAAGGCTTCGACCTGAGTGACCAAAGTATATAGTTCTTCAAAGGTTAGAATTTGCAAACCTATCACTCGATAGAGGTGTGTCTTCACAGACTTGATACCGCTTTCCCAAATTCCGCCAAAATGGGGTGCGGACGGGGGATTGAAATGCCATGTAATGGCTTCGCTTTCAGCAGCTAGCTTCAAGTTTTCTTTCAATTCACTAGCCGCCCCAGTGAAATTGGTACCGCAATCACTGTAGATGTGAGAACACCTACCACGACGAGCAACGAAACGGCGCAGGGCCGCCAGAAACGCTTCAGTTGTTAAGTCTGAAACAATTTCTAGGTGAACTGCTTTCACCGACAAACACACGAACAAACAAAGATAAGCCTTTGAGGTTTTTGCACCTCTGGTGTGTCGAGGCACAATGTGAAATGGACCACCAAAATCGACACCTACCTGTGAAGAGGGTTTGGCCTGTGACACACGCACACTAGGAAGATCACCCATAGGGCAAAGCAACGAAGGAGGTTTTACACGAAAACAACGGTAACACTCACCAAGACAACGACGAATAAGACGACGACCACCAAGAATCCAAAAATTTTGTTGTAATAAATACAGCGTCGTATTCAAACCAGAATGCAAGTTCTGGTAGTGAATCTGAAAGATCAAAAGTTCTGACAGAACGTGAGTGCTAGGAAGCAATGCAGGGTGCTTACTTTCAAAGGGTAGATTGGCATGAGTGATTCTACCTCCAACACGCAAAATCCCTTTCTCATCCAAAAAGGGGGACAATTTCAAAAAGGTTTTGGGAAGCTCCTTCTTTTTACGAAGAGCCGAAATCTCCTTCGCAAAAGACTGCTTCTGTACAAGTTTCACAATGTACAAGAGAGCTTGATGAAGCTCGAACGAGGACAAGACACCAGAAAGTTTTTCTGGATTTTGGCAATTGTTGTAAAATCTAAGGCAATAAGCAACAATACCTTGTATTTTACGAAGAGATGAGAAACGAACAAACAAAGAATCAATAACACAAGGTTCAATTTGAGCAACCAAAACAGTTTTCTTCTGTTCAACATCCACACGGGGATCAACAATTTCTACACTTTCAACAGGCCATTCCGCAGGAGGAAGTTTTAGCCAGGAGGGACCCCGCCCACCATGAGGGGAAAGACACAAATTCCTCTGGGAGAAGACCGCGAGAGGCACAATCCGCAGGATTTTCACAAGAACGAATGTGGTGCCAACAAGTAGGAGCTAGCCTGTCTTGGATGACACTCACTCTATTTGACACGAAAGTTTTCCACCGATGTGGAGAAGATCTAATCCAGTTCAAAACTATGGTGGAATCCGACCAAGCAAAAACATTTTCAATTTCAAAAACAGGTTTCAAAGTTACTCTAATCCAAGCGACTAGAGAGGACAATAAAACTGCGGCACACAATTCAAGACGAGGAATCGACAAAGTATGCAAAGGAGCAACTTTGGACTTTGCACAAAGAAAAAAAACGCTAATATTACCACTAGGGTAAACACAACGCAAATAGGCTACACAACCATAACCAAGCTCAGAAGCATCACAAAAGGCATGGAGTTGACAAACTACGGAGGTAAGATCCGCAACAACTAAACGAGGAATTCGCAGCGAAGCAATACAAGGCAACTGATCCTTATACTGCTGCCATCTGGAAACGACATCACATGGAGGCGTTTTGCAAAGAATGTGACAGGGCACAAAAAACCAAGAGGATCGTATATCCGGGCAATTTCGGATAAAATCGAACGTTTCGAACAAATAGAATCGCGGGGATTCACAACAAAAACAAAAGAATCCAATGAAGGCTGCCATTGAAGACCAAGTACCTTCATACAACTATCCTTTTCAAGATCAAAAGACAAATTTTGATTTGCACAATGACTCTCAGGGAGATTTTCCAAAACAGATGGATGGTTGCTAGACCATTTTCGAAGTTCAAAACAACCAGAACTAAACAATTCTTTGACCTGTCTCTGGAGTTCCAGGGTGCCTTCCAATGAATTAGCACCACAGACTAAGTCATCGACGTACAAGTCGTTCTCAATGGCTTGGGAGGCCAAAGGAAACTGGGAGCGTCCTTCCTCGGCTAACTGCAGCAAGGTGCGGATAGCAAGAAAAGGAGCTGAGGAGACACCATAAGTTACAGTGTTGAGACAATAAGTTTGGACAGGGTCCGAAGATGAGAACCTCCAACGAATCTGCTGAAAGCGTTGGTGTCCTGACGCAATTAAAATTTGACGATACATTTGCCTCACATCACAAGTGAAGACAAATGAATGTGCACGAAAACGAAGGAGAATGCTAGCGATGTCACGCTGAAGCTTGGGGCCGATTAGTAGGAAATCGTTGAGAGAAACCCCATTTGCATCTTTGGCAGACGCATCAAAGACTACACGAATTTTGGGTTTACTATTTTCAACCTTGAACACACAATGGTGAGGAATAACGTAGGAGTTCGAATCCTCATAAGGCACTTGACATAAGGTCATATGACCTGAAGCTAAATAATCTTTCATGAAGTTCACATACTCCACACGAAGCAATGGGTTAGAGTCGAACTTACGCTCAAGAGAGAATAAACGACGGTCAGCTTAGAACACGTGAGTTTCGGAAGGTGGGTTCTGCAGCTTTAAAAGGCAAAGAAACCCCAAAACGACCATTAGACAATCTAAAATGGGTTTGGACAAAACTATTTTCTGCTTGTTGTTCCTCTAAGGAAATGGAAGCCTTTTCCGGAACTTCTTCAATTTTCCAAAAACTCTTTAAAGTGTCGTCTAAACAAGGCGTAACGACAGAAGCGAAGAAAGCCTGCACGGGCGGAGGCAGTTTCGAATAAGAAGCAGGACCAACCAAAATCACACCAAATATGGTATGGATACCTACTAACGAACTAAAATCACTTTTCTCAATGTCGGGAAGTACAATTGAGGAATAAATGTCAGCACCTAACAATAAATCAACGGGACCAGGTTGGTGCCACGAAGGATCTGCTAACTTGAAAGGTTTAAAACTAGCTAAATTCGAAGGGGAGAGAGTAGCCGAAGGCATCTCAGAACAAATAGTAGGGAGAACAATCACATCCAAGGGGAGGGATGGCTGCAAGGAGCCAGTAGGTCTAATCAAACAATGAGAAACACCAAGGGAAGATTTTGTAGACATCTGCCCTAACCCTGCAATAGGGATGGAAGAACGAGCACGAGGTAGCTGTAGCTTACGAGCACAAGATTCAGTCATAAAGCTAGCCATTGATCCGGGATCAACAAGACCTCTCACAACATGAGGCTGTCCATTCACATCTAAAATTTCTACCAACACAGTAGACAATAACACAGTTTGACCCTTTTGAAAAGGCAACACACTAGTACCAACATGTACACTAGGACTGTCAGTTGTTGTCGAGGAAGCACCTGACGTTTCTATATGATTACCACCAGTAATCTCACTAAAATGTAAAGACGTGTGATGTCTTTTCTGACATTTTGAACAAGAAGATTTCGAAGGACAAGTTCCCACACCATGGGAATCCTTTAAACAATTGAAACACAAACGAATACGTTTTACAGCCGCATGACGCTCTCTAGCGGTCAAGGGCAAAAACTGAGGACAACGATAGATCAAATGATCCTGTTTGCACAAAGAACAATTTTCTGGAGAATTCCCCGCAGAATTCTGGGAACTACTACTACTAGACAAAGAAGAATCAGTTTGCACAAGTAAAGACTTGGCACGAAAATCAACATCCGCTCTGGGGTGTTGCGAAACACGATGTTTGCTACTTGTCGTAGCTGTACTAGACACTTTTGATTTAGATGTGCCCGATACTTTTGACGAAGCTAATGTTTGTAAAGCGACACACTGTTTTAAAACAAAATCTGTTAAATTTTCAAATGTGGGGATTTCCGCAGCATCACCCTGTAATTCAAAACGTCTGCGTGTAGCAGGGGGTAACTTATCTGCCAACAAATCTACTAAAATAAAATCCCAGGCTGCAACGTCAAAACCTAACCTTTTCAAGATGGCTATGTTTTCTGAAAATGTATCCACAAGACCACGAATGTCCTTTAAATTTTCAGACGTTAAGGGGGGATAATTTTTCAAAATATGCCAATGGCTGTTGGCTAACAAGCGTTTGTTCGAATAGCGTGTCAACAAAGCTTTATATGCTATTTCATAATGATCATGGTCTAACGGAATTGACTGTACTAATGTGAGAGGTTCACCCTCTAAAGAAAGCAATAAATACTGAAATTTGTCGATGTCCGATAACTTTTTTTTGTTATGAACTAAACTATCATAAAGGCTTTTAAATGATTGCCATTCATGAGTTTCACCACTAAACTTCCTCAACTGTAATTTTGGTAAATTAACACTAGGGCTAGAATCGGTTTCTACACTAACCGTAGGCAATAAAGTAAGAACATCTAGTACCGGAGGAAATAAAGATTCATAAACAACGCGAGACTCAAAATAGTTTTCCTCTAAGTCTTTTCGAATTGTGTCTTGAGTTTCAAACTCAGAGTCTTTGGACGCCAATAACACTTTTAAATGTAACTCTTTAAACTTCTCATACAAAGATTCTAAACAACTATATTTAATTCTAAACAAAACTCGCATATTTTCGTCCAATTTGGCTTGTTTTGCTAACTCACAAATTTCCGTAATTTGCGAAATTACGACTTTTCTAGATACAATCGCTTCTTTTAAAGCAGCCATGGTCAAGCTTAATTAAAAAACACAGTAAAATAAATCAACACAACAAACAATAAATAAACGTTTTTAAAGGTTACAAATACAAAAAATGACAGTTGTTAGAATTAACAGACTGACAGAACACTAAATCCCTAGATAAAAACGTTAAATTTAAAATTTCTAGAAAAGGACAAAACTACAATTTTACCCGATGACGTAATCCTGTTGGAATGCAACGGTTTAACGATGACGCAATGCAACGGTTTTAACAAGAAAATGCTTATTTACACGCACTTAAAAATCACAATAGCACGAATTCAACACTAAAGTTTGTTTACAAATTTTAAAGCCAAGCCAACGCTGTCTTTAATGAACTGTAATAACACGTAAAAAACATCCAAAGGACTGTTCTAATGTGGCTCGAAGACCAAATGAATTATCTTCTCAATTTCTAAAGTATAACAATTTTAACAATACGAAGGACCACCTATTTTGAGCTAAACAGGAAAGCATGTGTGACCTACCTTGTAATCCCTTACATGAAAGTGTGGCGGACGCCGAGGCTTCTCTGTCGCCGGCAAATTGTCCACAGATTGAGAAGCTCTAGAGCTGTGTTCTCGCTAGTTGGTTGGATATGTCTCCCACACCATAGGATTTAGTTATAGGGAACTAAATCTGGATTGATTGGCATAAACTTGCCGAATTAGCAGTACATTGACTACATGACTACACACTAAGAGTTCTCAATGCAAACTGAGTAGAGATTGACAAAATCTCTCTGAAAGTCGCTGGTTTTGGCGGCAAGACATCCATTGGTCGATACAAACACTGCCGCTCAAATAAAGTGGCGCATTATTTAAATTTCTATTTCGCGAACACGAAACACATATTGACTGGGATTTAGTAAGTTTTTATTTTCAAAATACAGTATTAGCCTTACGTTAAAAGCTAATTCAAGCAATTTAGATAGAATTGGAATAATTGATATTGGTCTGTGATTGTTGACTTGATCCACATTACCTTTTTTAAAGATAGGCGTTACTTTAGATATTTTTAGACAGTCAGGAAATATTCCTTGTTCAAAACACAAATTAATGAAATAAGTTATGAAAGGTAAGAGCTCATCTTTGGCCATTTTAATAGTATCACTGTTTAGACCGTAATAGTCTCTAGATTTAGATGAACTTAATTTATCTATTAGATAACTAACTTCATATTCCGAGACTGGTTCTAAAAAGAAGGAAAAAGGTACGCTATTGTTCCTACATAGATTTATATAGTCAGAATTACTGCAATTTAAATTTTCCAGAATTTCATTGGCTATGTTAACAAAATAATTATTCAGGTCATCGACACTGATTTCGCGAGATAGTTGATTATGATTAGAGGTTTCCTTAATAATTGCAATGCCGTTTTTTGCTTGTTTTTTGAATTGGCTATAAGATCAGTATTGTGCTTAATAGCTTCATTTTTAAGAGCTCGTTTGTAATCTTTTTTGAGTTTATTGTAATCAACTTTGAGATTGCTGTCAAATGTACTTAAGTCATATATCATTATAAGCTTATCTCTCATAACTTTTAAGTTTTGACTGTATTTTATATTATGTCTTTTCTTTTTGTACTGATTGATGGGAAAAGAAAAATCGTGGCAATTTCTTACATTGTTTAATAAAATTTCGGTCATTTGATCAGGATCAAGGGTTTGGTAAAAATGTGACCAATCACAGTTCGTTAGTGATATTTTATAATTTCCTATTGTATAATTGTTTATTGATCTATATGTCATCTGCTCTTTGGATCTATAGATGTTTGTTGACTCTGAGTAAGAAAAACACAAACAGTTGTGATCGGATAAGTGAGGATTAAATATTCTGGTTTTACTAATATTTTGCTGTATATTCGAGAACACATTGTCAATTTTGGTTGCAGTTCTATTAGTGACTCTTGTGAAATCATTACCACACTCTTGCATGCCAAAGGACAAGAACAAATCCGTTATCAGTTGAGAATTGATAGATTTAACTGAAAAGTCAACGTTAAAATCGGCAAAAAATGTAATAAATTTTTCAGTGGAAAAATTATTCAGAAATGCAGTTAACTTATTATTGAAAATATTTAGGCCTCCTTTACAAGAACGATAAGCACAGCAAATAACCGACTTGGTTTTGCGTAATTCAATCGCACATAATTCAATATTTAACTCTTCGCAATAATTACTAGCGAAATTATATGTTTTATAATCTAAACCTACTTTGACAAAAATTGCTACTCCACCATGGATATGGATAGACGTTTCATAGTAAGCGGCCAGTACGTAATTATTTAAAGCAACTAATTTTATTTGATCATCACGTGTCCAGATTTTACTAAAACATAGAATATCATATTTATTTTCTGAAAGAAATGCGTCGAGTAGTAATAATTTGTTGGATAGGCATTGAATGTTTATATAAAAAATAGATAGTGTATTTAGTCTAGAATCTTCTGTGACGTTTGTAGGTGTAGCTACCACCATTTCCTCTGTGGTCCCATGATCTCCGAAAAAAATTTTGTTTTTTAGACATTTGATTGCCTCCAGAATACTTTCTCACTGCCCCCTCATGAAACTCGGTTACCACAATTCCTTCACTCCATAAAGATTCATCCAAGAGATTATCACCTATGTCTACAGCAGCACCAATTTTGAAAGAACTAAAATTAGCTTGTTCCGGATTTCTGGTTAATTTTTTGACAACAATGGATTGATTTGCAAGACTGTTTTTCAGATGCGTCTCTAACTCTTCGGCAGCTAGGAGTGGATTAAAATTTGCAGCATGAAACCACATCATTTCTTTTTGTTGAACTGCTTTGAATCCATGCCATGCCATGAATCAACTTTAATAAGGGAATTTTACTGTGCTTTTCTACATATACATTTTTTTATCAGAAGTCATTGCGGCAACGTCCCGAGACCCCATCCGTATTGGCAATAGTCTTATTAAAAATACCTTGATAATATTTTAAGGTAAAATTCATCATCATCTAACCTAGGTAAAGTTCGCTTGAACTTGAAAGACACACTGTTTATTACAGTTTAGATATCTTTTATAGTAAACTGCAGATTTAACAGGCACTCAAAAAATGTCCGCATCTTTGGCTTTGCAAGGCGCCTACATTTTTTGAGTGCCTGTTAAATCTGCAGTCAACTATTCATCTTTGTATTTTTATGTTCTTAATAAAAAAAAACCTTTGAAATATTTTGATCTAAAATTATATTAAAACATAGTTTACACGCTTCTAACGATCGTCCTGTATGACGGATATGATTCAATTTCAATAGGAAGTATTCTACCATGCTATTTTATATACTGGGTGATTCAGTTTGGTATTCGCGCCCCTGTATCTTTTTTATTTCAACAGAAAACTACAATAAACCATATATATTTGTAAATCGTTTGTCAAGCTCTATCGAATGACGTCCTTAAATCATATCTTTGATTACATATGCCAAAATAACGATAGTCAACTTTTTTTTTTCTAATTGTATGCTATACATTTTTTTGCCGATTGTTGTAGAGCTTCTCTTTCTGCATTCAACCATGTGGAAAAAGTATTCACTTCCATAAGGAAAATTTCGAGAAAATTAATAAAATACGAAAAAACTTCATTTAAAGGTTTTATTTCTGAATCAACATAGTTAGCCATGAAAACAATTGAATTTTGACATTGTTAGTAATGTCAGATTGAAAATACTGTTATTTGTGACTGTGTTATTCGTTTGTTTTATGTTATCCTTCTAAGGGCCAGTTGTACGAACTAAGTTGAACCAAGTTCAGCTTGAACCAAGATCAAAATCCAAGGTTACGATTGTCACAATAATTGTAACCATGGATTTTGATCTTGGTTCAAGCTGAACTTGGCTCAACTTAGTTCGTACAACTGGCCCTTAAGTGCCAGTTGTACGAACTAAGTTGAGCCAAGTTCAGCTTGAACCAAGATTAAAAGCCATGGTTATGATTATTGTAACAATCATAACCTTGGCCTTTGATCTTGGTTCAAGCTGAACTAGGCTCAACTTAGTTCGTACAACTGGCCCTAACAGATTTACACAATGGTATCTTACACTAATGAAGAAAAATTGGACATGATATTAATTTATGGAGAGTGCGGAAAAAAACAGTAAAGCAGCCAAACGTTTATATCAAGATCGCTTTCAAAATAGGCCGGTACCATCAGACAAAATGTTTGCAAAATTGGCAAGAAATATGAGCGAAAGTGGAAGTTTTGAGAAAAAAAGAAACGTTTTTAAACCAAGAACTGCACGAGATGAGGAACATACAGTTGCAGTTTTAGCCCGTGTTTTCGTACATTTCTATTCGTCAGTTAGCGACAGAAACTGATATTTCATATTCTTCAATTCAAAGATTTCTGAGAGACAATAAACTGCGACCATATAAAATACATTTACATCAGGGCTTGCTTCCTGGAGATTACGAGAGACGTCTAAATTTTGTAACGTGGCTGGCAGTTGCTCAAGAAATGACTATATTAGATCGCATCATGTGGTCAGATGAATCCCGTTTCCATAATAATGGAATAGTCAATAGACATAACTGCCATTATTGGTCGTAGGATAATCCTCACTGGCTTCCGGAAACTAATTTCCAAAATATCTGGAGAATTAATGTATGGTGTGGAATTCTCAACGGACAAATTATAGGACCAAAGTTTTACGAAGGCACGCTTACTGGAGGAAGATATTTACTGTTTTTAAGAGAAGAGTTGTTAAGTTTCATAGAAGACGTTCCATTACATATTAGGCATAACAAGAATATTACAACAAGATGGGGCACGGCCACATAATGCTATAATTGTAACGAAGTACTTAAACGCAGCTTATCCAGGTAGATGGATCGGAAATCGTAGTGAGGGAGTTAAGTGGCCTGCCAGATCACCGGATCTTACACCGTTAGATTTTTCCTTTGACCATATCTGAAAGAAAGAGTGTACTTTACACCTCTAAATGATGTCGAAGATCTTAAAAATAGAATACGAATTGAATGCCGCACATTAAATGTTGAAATTCTTCAACATGTATGTATCCAAGGCGTGATAAACAGAGGACAATTATGTTTTGAAGCGAACGGAGGACTCTTCGAACATATGAAGCAATAAATAATGTTTTTATTTTCTTAATTGTTAGTTAGTTTTCGAGTATTGGTAGTTTTTTATTGGTAATTGTTATTTATTATTAGTTGTTATTTTCATATTATTGTTGAGTGTTATTATCATAAATAGCTAAAGATACGACATTAAATGCTGGTTTATATAAAAATGAATTACGTAATTATTTAAAAACAGAACTTTGTTTGGTCAAAACATTAAACTTTGTTTCGAAATTTTTACGCCTCATCAGTGCCGTATACATCCTCGATAAAATCTCTCTCTTTCAATGTCAAAATTCAATTGCTTCCTTGGCTAACTATGCTGATTCAGAATGACGTTTTATCACATTTTATTAATTTTCCCGAAATTTTCCTTATGTTATAGAATGAATTTCAACATTTAATCTGCGGCATTCAATTCTTATTCTAGTTTTAAGATCTTCAACGTCATTTAGAGGTGTAAAGTAAACTTTTTCTTTTAGATAGAACCAAAGAAAGAAATCTAACGGTGTTTAAAAACGTTTCTTTTTTTCACAAAACTTCCACTTTCGCTCATATTTCTTGCCAATTTTGCAAACATTTTGTCTAATGGTACCGGCCTATTTCGAAAGCGATCTTGATATAAACGTTTGGCTGATTTACTGTTTTTTCCGCACTCTCCGTAAATTAATATCATGTCCAATTTTTCTTCATTAGTGTAAGATACCATTGTGTAAATCTATTTAGAAGTAACACAGTCACAAATAACAGTATTTTCAATTTGACATTACTAACAATGTCAATGTCAAAATTCAGTTGTTTCCATGGCTAACTATGTTGAATCAGAAACAAAACCTTCAAATGAAGTTTTTTCGTATTTTATTAATTTTCTCAAAATTTTGCTTATGGAAGTGTAAACTTTTTTCACATGGTGTAACGGGTAAATAGTACTTTTTGGGGCGAACCCTGTATGCATGGTTCCTTTTTGGTATACCTTACCTTGTCCTGTACGTAAGTGGTAGGAACATTTCTTCATTGAGCGCATAGGAGCGACACAACGCATTTATAATTATATCTTTATGGTGTAAAGTTTGATTCGATTAATTTAAGGAAGTAGCATGTTACCTTATTATTACTATACCTATTGGAAGAATGTCGACTCCCTCATGGTACTAGGAACCTTCAGAGTTTGTTTGGTAATTAGCATGGCTCATAGTGCTTAAATTAATTTGTTGATAAATTGTTGGCGTATGCGGGCGTCTAAAACGGGGCAAAGCAGTAGTGAAACCTTTTCCCAGTATTGTAAATAACGTTGTGTGCGTTTTCAATCACTTTATGTCTGGGATATATTTACATGAAAGTCATAAGTTTCTCAGTTAACATTTGTTTACGCCAATTTTCGGACAGAAACAGCCATGTTAGTTGTTTACGTTTAGTTTAGAATCAGATTATCGGCTAAGCGCACTGTCGGTATAGGGTCAGCGCGTCATTGCGCGATGTATGAATTTTAAATACCAATTGTTTTTCATTACGGGTTTCCAACGTACATGGATTCGGTTTCAGAAAAAAGGGGTTTAGAAGGAGGTAACGGCCATTTAAGAAGCTGTTGGGGCACCGAGCACATGGCTTAGAGAATTTTGTTAAATTAAATTTAAACGAAGGGCCATTCTGCGAGAAGGTACGTCTAAATTTGTTTCGCCGTGTAGGCAGTTTGTTAATTGTTCCTCGTTTGCAGTAACGATAACAATATTTCTTGTTTTGTAGATTTGCCGGCCTAATTTACGTATAGCTAATTTACGTATAGCTAACTTACGTTTGGTTAATTTGCACATGGCTAACTTGCATTTTGTGATTTGCACCTTGGAATTTTCGAATTCATAACTCGTATCCTGTAGACTTGCTGTTTAATATTTAATGATTGTATGATCCTGGATCTATGTAATTTGAGCTGTAATACGGTTATATGGTTGGAAGCGCTGTGTGATTCAATTATTCAACCGGCTATTGGATAACCACGGTCGCACGTGAAGCATGCCGCCCGGCCGCTGAGTCGCTTACCCTGATGAGAACACATGGTTGTAGCACATGGTTGTAACACGTTATGTAAATAAGGAATTGCCCTGGATGTCCATGGTACTGTGAGGTGTCGACAAATTAAAAATAAGGTCAGACTGTTTTTTCTATTTACTCAGAAACGGCGACGTGAAATTCCAGCCTCTGATTTTACAATAAACGTCGTGTGAGACGACGGCGTTGAACTATAAAATTTACCAAACTTTTCAAAGAATTTGTTTGCTAAATTACTAAGCAAATTTTACACCTAATTTAAGTCAGATAATTTCGTTAATATTACGACTTTTAATAAGTTCCACAGTTACTGTGAACCGCAAATAGTACTATTTGAGGGGGCCAAAAAGCGGACCATTTGTGAAATTAAATGAATCAAGTGTTAAGCATTTTGATGCTCGGAGAGCACATTCTTACCCCATAAGGATACCTTATTGTGATACATTTTTATTATTAAATCAAATTTGAGGACCCAACCTTGACTTTATTTTTTTGCAACACCCGCAAACCCAAAAGGCTAGGATAGGCATTTTTTCTTGGTCTTAACTAAAACAAGATTAAGTGGCGCCTATTTAAATAATTGATGCCTCCGACGAGAGAGCTGCCGCCTAGCAAAGTGTAATACCCGGTGGGGTTATAATGGTTGAATGCAGAAAGAGAAGCTCCACAACAATCGGCAAAAAAAATGTATAGCATATACCATTTGAAAAAAAAAAGTTGACTATCGTTATTTTGGCATATGTGATCAAAGAGATGATTTAAGGACGTCATTCGATAGAGCCTGACAAACGATTTACAAATATATATGGTTTATTGCAGTTTTCTGTTGAAATAAAAAAGATACAGGGGTGCGAATACCAAACTGAATCACCCGGTATATTTCAAATTCAAAATAATAATTTTAAGGTCAACAGAGTTTATTTAACAGATAATCGCAGTTAGCAACGGCCGACTGTAACTTTTATTCATTTCATAACAGGTAATCTGATCAGAAATATCATAATAGGCAAGTCCGCCTGGGATTTTTCCCAAAAATTCTCTATACCATTTGAGTTAGCCACGGATTCTTAATAGGAAAAATTCCGCTGAACAAGATTTTTTTATGAAAAATTTTCCTAAACCACGAGCTTCATGGTCAAATAATTGTTTAAACAAAATTTTTTTCGTTTTTATTTAATAAAAAAATCTTGATTCAATAGAAACATATTTTCAATACGCGTCATTTGGCGCCAGGCTCAACTCACTTTGGCATTCATTTGTTATAGCCAAAATAAATTTCTTAATTAACAAATTGATTACTCCGAAACTAATGAGGTCAGGATATTGTTTTTTTCAAAAAACATGCCTTTTATACCAAAGAATATACCATATTTTTTTTGGCCCGATATCTTCAATACTTTTTGATTGTTTAAACAATTGGCATAATTTGTTAATTAGCAAATAACTTTTTTTTTCGAAAGTTTGATCGACTTCAAACCAACTTTAAACCATAAATATTAATGTTGGGCATAACCTCCATACAAGTCTGCACGAATGCAACTTTTTGCCTTTGTTTATTTAAAGTTTAAATTAATTTTGCAAATTAACAAATGGAATATCTTGGCTCTGGGTAAGCGCATCGAAATGGGGTTTTGTGCATATGAAAGTGCTTGGAAAAAGGAAAAGACCAGAGAGAACTTGATCGGATAACCGGAACCGGAAAATAAGTGAGATTGCAACACCAGAGTAACACTAATTTGTTTATTAACAACTTTTTTGACACGAGATTCGGTGCAAATGAAAGCTAACAAGTTTTTCCATAAACCACAAAAGTTCTTCAAAAAATATTCAATCCCTGAAGAGTTATACGCGTTTTTGACCCTTAAAAAAATCTCTCCCGCAACGTGAAAATTGGAAGATTTGACGCGCAATGGGGTGGCGGGTTCGATCCTCGGTGTGGGCAATTTTTTTTTCATAAAATTTGCTTTTGTTTCGTGCAATAAAATATTTCCTATAATAAAATATTTTTTAAATTGTGAAAAACGCTATAAATAATTATTTATTCTTGAGAACTTCATTAACTCCGTAACTCTCGAGCTGATGCTGTGTACCTGCTTTGTATGCTTTACATTTTTATAGTCGAAATCATGGACCGGTGGAATTTTTCCTATAAGAATCCGTTGCTAACTCAAATGGTATACAAAATTTGTAAAATCACCTCTTATTTACCTCTGGCAGACTCGCTTATAATGATATTTTGAGGTAAAATTGATACATCATCTGGTCCTACATAAAATTGGTTCGAACATGAGAGACACCTTTTATATTGCCGTTTAGAAATCGTCATATCTTTGCATACTTAATCGAAAACCTTAGTAACATTTTGTTCTAAAATAAAAATGAAACCTGTTTTACAAATAATTACAGTTTGCACGCCTCTGAAGATCGCCCTGTATGACGTACATGACTCAATTTCAATAGGATAGGGAGTATTCTACTATTTATGCTGTTTTACACATGTTCCAAACTTGAATTAAAAATATTAAGTCTAACAAAAACTATCATATTGTTGCGTGCTTACACCCTTACTTTTTGTAAACACCCTGTATCGTGTTTTCGGAAATTACAACACCAGGGTAACACTAAACACTGATTTATTAACTTACTAAATACAACAATTAATTAAGTACTTTACTAGTATTGCACTAGTACTATAAGTCTCTTTATTTACTTCTTTATGTTTCTCCCATCACTGTCTATATTCAACTGAACTGCTCATTCAACTGACCATTAGAACTGTGCTAATTCAACTGACAATTAGAACTGTGCTAATTCAACTGACAATTAGAACTGTACTAACTGAACTGTCCCTTCACACAGCTTATTATTCTTTTATATACCCTAGGTTATGTGTTCTGGATATTTCCAACACAACATACAATGTTCTACAGGATGTCTGTAATGCTCTAGATGTCTCTAGAGGGTTAGAACACATAACACGCCCCCTCCTTAAGCCTGAACGTCCCGGTCAGGCAATTCAGTCTCTTTCACATACTTCGACAGTCTATCCAAGTGTACAATTTTCATCTTCGACTTTGTCCTTCTTTGAATTCAGTACACAACGTCATTGATTCGGGTAATGACAAAGTAAGGTCCTTCCCAAGGCGGTTGAAGCTTCGGGGATCTCCATTCCTTCCGCTGTGGGTTGTACAGCCAAACCAGATCTCCACCTTGAATCCTCCTGTACTGGCATTCCGATCATAAAGAGCCTTCATTCGGTCACTAGCTTTGGTAATTTGCTCTCGGTCATTCTTCGGTTGTTCTCATTCGTGTAGTTGCTCACGGAAAATGATTCCCCATTGGCAGCACAATTCTTACACTTGCGACACCAGGCCTCCACATCCGTCTTGTTTACGCCAAAGTGTCTGCCGGACGTTTTACTATGCGCTTCCTGGACTACTTCTGGTACACGACACCTGGGAATCACTAGACGCATTGTAACCTGCTTCCCGTCCGGGCTTTCCCATGCTCTCAATAGCCCATCTAAGACTCTCAGTGAATCCCATTGTGACTATAAAGCCTTCAATCCTACTCCTTTCTTCGAAATATGCTTCCATTCTTGTGATGGTAGACTACTCGTGATTCACCGAAGCTGGCAAACCTTTATTTCTCTGGGAGCATCGCTTTCACTAGCCAGCACCACCCCAGCGGCATGTACCCCCTCGAATACATCGAATACCCCCACCTTGGCTTGGCTTTCCACCGCTTTAGAATAGAATAGAATAGGGTTTATTTGTTCAGTATTTTCCAATCAATGTGGACATAGAACGTGTCAAATAGAATTATTGCTTAACCTGTGTTACCAGAGAATCCAGTTTGGCCAGTAATTGACTCATCATTTTCTGCATGTCCCTCAGTATAGTGCCCATGTTCTCTTGGCCCAAATGTGCCTTTTCAACTGTCACAGCACGCACTTCTGACCGCGAGGTGGCTTTAAAGGCAGCCTCTACTTCGAGGGCACGCACCAGAGCCTCGCCAATACTTTGATGCCATGTTAACCTAAGAACACGCCTGACCTCTTCATCCCTTATGCCATCTAGAAAGGCTCCCACGGCTAATTGTTCTTGGAATTCTCTTGGTGCACTCGGGTATGCCAAGTGTGCCAGTCTTTCTACTGCAGCTTCAAATTCTTGCAACCTTTCCCCAGCCTTTTGCATCCAGGATTTCAGGGCAAGATGTTGGTCACCACATCTCAAGTCTAAGGCAGCTTCCAAAACTTTGAAGTCCATTTGCTTTTCCACTGGGATAGTCCGAAGTAGTTCTGAGGTTTGGCCCCTAAGCGCTAAAACTAATGCCATAGCCTTTTCCTCATTATCGCAGTTATTCGTACATGCCGCTGCCTCGAATTGTCTCTTGTACATTGTCCATGAGCTTTGGTCGTCAAACGAGGGAGGTTTTAGTCGAGTACCTGATGATGTAATCAGCTGCCCTCCTTTCTCTCTCAGCTGTCGTTTAAGGCGCTCTACTTCTCCTTCGACATCACTCATCTTTCTTTTGATTTGACTGACTTCAGCCTTTATAACTCCCATATCCTCCTTGATTTTGTTAGCGATTGAATTCATAGCATCTTGTTGGATTTTCATTTGTTCGTTCAGGATTTTCCTCAGTTCTTCCTGGCGTCTTTCTTGTTCTTCTTTCTCCTCTCGACGTCTTCTTCCTTGCTGTTCTTTTTCTTTTTGACATCTTCTTTCTTGCTCTTTTTCTTTTTGACGACGCTTTTCTTCCTCTTGCCGTCTTCTTTCTTGTTCTTTTTCTTCTCGACGCCGCTTCTCTTCCTCTTGACGTCGTCTTTCTTGTCGTTCTTTCTGTTTTTTGTCTTCTCAATGTCTTCTCTCATTCTTCCTTTTCTTCCCGACGTCGCTTTTCCCGTTCTTCTTTTTCTACTTGACGCCGTTTTTCTTCCTCTTGACGTCTTCTTTCTTGCTTTTGTTTTTCTTCCTGACGTCGCTTTTCTTGTTCTTCTTTCTCCTCTTGGCGTTGCTGCGCCATCATCCTCGTAAACTCCTCAAAAAGATCCCGTATTTGTTTTTCTCCTGCCATACTTCTCGTTGTTATGGGCATACGATGAAGTTATCCAAGATTATTGCACAATAATGTTAAGAAAATTCAGATATTTCGTCTATATTTCCAGTGGAACTTTCTAGAAAAATCTCGACATAGCACGAAAGAGTCTTATTTAGAGTCTATGTCACTATTTAGTTGTTAGAATTTCACTATCTCCAGTAATTTTCAAAGAAAATGTTCTAGGGTATTGATAATACCCCAACGTCAATTTTCTTAGCTAAGCTAAGAAAATTGACCCCAATATATGACAAAAAATTTAACTATATTTTTTTTTATATCTCATTATTTTAGTAAAATACAGGACACTATTTAACGCTACAATAGATTAAAAGTAAAAATGACTACGTTTTCGACAAGAAAAATCGACAAACTGAGGTCAAAATGGCTTTTTTGGGAAATTGTACCCTTTTTTTTACTATATCGAGTTTTTTTAGACATGAGCGCATTTTTTTAGCATGGTGATTTTTTACATATTGTTCTTTAGACGTCAACAAATATAAAAATACAAACATTAACCTAAAAAAATGCGCTCATGTCTAAAAAAATTCGATATAGTAAAAAAAAAGGGTACAAGCTTGTCATTCCTTTATATACTCTAGGTTATGTGTTCTGGATCTTTCCACTACATTCCAACACATTCTACAATGTTCTACAGGATGTCTGTAATGTTCTAGATTCTTCTATATGTCTCTAGAGGGTTGAAACACATAACAATATTTACAAGACACGGTCTACTCACAAACACGTACAGAGGTCCATCCAAACTCAATCTCTGACCACTACACTGTTCTCTTTAACACAGGCATTTCGAATACAGAAAATGTAAAAAGTACATCTCTCAGGAAAAGATTTTTTAGCCAAGAAAACTTCAACAATTTTTTCTGTATGTTAGAAAGAGAAACATGGGGTAATGTATATGAAGGCTCAGACTTTAATGAAAAGTTTGGTAATTTTCACAATACCCTTCTACACTACTTTAATATCTGTTTTCCACTAAAGTACTACAAACATACTGATGAAAGAAAACTATGGGTCACAAATGACCTTAAAATTTCTAGTCAAAACTTTAAGCATCTATTGTCTCTCAGAAAATTCAATCCTGATTTAGAAAATATATATAAGAAAGGGAAAAAAGATCATACTTCGCTGGTAAATCGTACAAAAAAAAGATTATTATGAAAACATTTTAAATAATCAGAAAAATAATCAAAATAAAGCTGCTTGGAAAATAATCTCCGATTTAACAAATAGAAAAACAGTACACAGAAATATAACTCTTGCAAATGACAACAATATTATCACCTATCCAACTCTAATTGCAAAAAGTTTCAATAAGGTTTTCATCGAAGCACCTCTAAAAATTATCTCAAATATAGACTTTTGTAATATATTTAGGTAAGGTATTCACTATTTTAGATGTAAGTATGTTTTTATATAGAAACTTTCTTATACCTTACAAAAAGTCGCCAGCACGGAAAAAAAGGTATAAGCGAGGATTTGTAATTCAGTCTGTATCGGCGATGTAAACTTTTAACTGTGAATAAATTGTTGAGTGTAAACTACTATTTCATTTCAAAACAAGAGTTCATAATTCAGCAAGTGGCAATATGTTACATTGGCGACGAGAAAAAAGTGACTTAACAGTGTTACGGAGTGTTAATTAATAAGAAATAATAATTAAGTGTATAATCGTCATAACATAAAGTGCACAAACATATTTTTTGGCATCATAATATGCATAAATGGAAATGGTATCAAAATATACAAGGATTTTTGTTTTAAAGAGGCAGTAAAATATACAGACTATATAAAATTAGTGAGGAAATATCTGGGTAAGCTAATACAATATGGCTACCAGTTATATCGGACATTTAAATAAATTTGATCATGTAACTTGTGATTGGAACATATTTTTAATTCAATTAAAACAATATTTTAAAATAAATAAGATTTCGGAGGACATCCAAAAGGATTTGTTATTAAATTCCTTAAGTGAACGTACCTATAAACTAGTAAACTATTTGTGTATGCCAAATGCTCCGGACAGTAAAACGTTTGCCGAACTAAAAAAACTGTTGGATAAACATTTTAGCCCCATAGTCTCTTTTCACAGTGAACGGATTAAATTTTATAGTGCAAGACGTTCGGAAAATGAATCTGTTATGGACTTTGCCACTAGATTAAAATGTTTAGCGGGTAATGCCGAGTTTGATACCGAACTTACTGTGGTTTTGAGAGATATATTTATACTTGGAATGGGTAAAGGCCCTATTCAAGATCGTTTAAAAGAAGAAAAACCGGACGTTACATTTGAGAAAGTGCTGGAAATTGCGTTAGGAAAGGAGCAATCTCAAAATGAGTCCGATTTTGCGAAAATAAAGATGGAGCCAGGCAGCAGCAGCATGCATCACGTTAGTGAAGGTAGAAAAAAGCAGTTCAGAGGCAGCGACTCTGCAAGGGCAAGACCAACTCCCAGTCAAAGTCATGGGGGGTTTCATCCACAGGCCAGATCTCACCAGAGGCGCAGGTGCAATGTGTGCGGTAGGGAAAATCACGAATCAAGTAAGTGTCATTTTCGAGAGTATGTGTGTCACAAGTGCGGGGTTAAGGGCCATTTAGCCCCTATGTGTAGGCAAGATCAAGACATTAGAAGAAATATACAAAGAAGCCATTTTGTGGGAACTGAATTAGATGACTTAAATAATATGGATTCTCTTGTTGAAACACATGTAGATTATTTAAATACTGAAGATTTTTACCATCTCGAAACAAATAATAAAATAACCATAAATGAAAATCCAACAAAGATTAGATTAAAAATTGAAAATAAGTATTTTAATTTTGAAATTGATACTGGTTTTGCATTTTCAGCAATATCTGAACAATTTTATTTAAATAATTTTTCAGACAAAAAACTACTTCCTTCAGACATACAGTTAAAAGATTATGTTGGACATTCATTTTCTCCACTGGGAAAAATTATGCTAAATTTGGAATTTAATCATATTTTTGACACTTTAGAATTCTATGTTATAAAAAATGGAGGACCACCTTTACTAGGTAGAAATGGTTTGCAAAAATTAAAATTAAGTATACTTAGTTGCTATTAACTCAATGGAAACACTGGATAAAGTGACAAATTTGTGCGATAAATTTTCTGAACTTTTTGATAATGAGCTGGGATTACTAAAAAATCATACCTTAAATTTAACTGTGAAACCTGATGCAACTCCAAAATTTTTTAAACATAGGCCTTTACCATATGCACTTAAGGCCAAGGTCGAAGCTGAAATTGATAGATTGGTTTCATTGGGAGTTCTAAAACCAGTGGAATATTCTAATTGGGCCACCCCAATCGTGCCGGTTTTAAAATCTAATGGGTCAATTAGAATTTGTGGGGATTTTAAGGTCACCCTGAATCCGGTTTTGGATAATATAAGTTATCCCTTACCCAGAATAGATGATCTATTCGCACAATTACAGGGTGGAATTACATTTTCCAAAATTGATTTAAGTCAAGCTTATCAGCAAGTAGCGGTAACTCCCGAAACTACAAAATTATTAACGATTTCGACACATAAAAGTTTGTTTGGTTATACTCGTTTACCTTATGGTATAACCAGTGGCCCTAGTATTTTTCAGAAAATTGTAGAAAATATTTTTGCAAATATTCCCGGTGTGGTAGTTTTTATTGATGATATATTAATTTCAGGCAAGACCGAAAAAGATCATTTGGAAAAATTAGAATTAGTGTTAAAAGTATTGAGGGAAAACGGGTTAAAAGTGCAAAAAGAAAAGTATGCTTTCTATCAAAATAAAATTGAATTTTTAGGGCATGTCATTGATAATAATGGTCTACATAAATCACAAAAAAATGTGGAAGCAATAAAATTAGCACCCACTCCTAAAAATATTTCTGAATTAAAATCATTTTTAGGAATGGTAACTTTTTACATTAAATTTATCCCACACGCATCAACTATTCTCTATCCCTTGTATAATTTGTTAAAGAAAAATAAAAAATTTGATTGGAATATCGAGTGTGCAAATGCTTTTGAGAAAATAAAAAAGGAGTTAATGTCAGATAAAGTGTAAACTCACTATAATCCAGAAAGAAAAATTAAATTAACCGTTGATGCCAGCCCGTATGGGTTATCAGCTGTTATTAGTCACCCAAATGAAAAGGGTCTACCCGATAGTCCTATTGGTTTTGCATCACGAGTTCTATCAGTCCATGAAAAGGTATACAGCCAGGTCCAAAAAGAAGCTCTTGCTTTAAAATGGGGCGTGTCTAAATTTCACCAATATTTATATGGCCGACATTTTACCATTGTGTCAGATAATAAACCAGTCATAAGTATTTTCGGTTCAAAAAAAGGCATCCCTTTCATAGCTGCAAATAGATTGCAGCGATGGGCACATTTCTTATCAGCCTATGATTTTGATATTGAATATGTGTCCTCTAGTAAAAATGTAGCTGATGGATTGTCACGATTACCACTAGAAAATATAGAAGAAGATGCATTGAATAAAATATCATATTTTAATTATGTACAAGAATTTTTGCCGATCAGTTCTCAAGACATAAAAATTGCATGTAGTAGAGATAAGGTTATATCAAAAGTCATTTATTATGTATTACACGGTTGGCCAGACAAAAAATTGTCAGACGACTTTTTACCATATGTTAGGCGTAAGAATGAACTATGTGTTGAACATGGATGTCTCATGTGGGGATATAAGGTGGTTATTCCAGATAAATATCGTAATTCAATTTTAAAAGAATTACACGAATCTCACATGGGAATTGTAAAAATAAAATCATTAGCTCGTTCTTATGTTTGGTGGCCATCCATTAATAGTGATATCGAAAATTTGGTAAAAAGTTGTAATATTTGTCAAAAATTTAGTAAAACTCCGGAAAAAAGTGTATTGAAACCATGGGATTATTCCACTGAGTGTTGGTCAAGGTTACATCTAGATTTTTTTGGCCCACTGTATAATCACTATTTTTTAGTATTAGTGGATTCCACTTCAAAATGGATTGAATGTTACAAAATGAAAAATATAACAGCTATTTTCACAATAAATAAATTGCGAGAAATTTTTTCAAAATTTGGTTTACCAAAGCTTATCGTAACAGATAATGGTCCACAACTTGTATCAGAGGAATTTTCTCATTTTTTAAAGATGAACGGAATTAAACATTTAACTTCTGCTACATATCATCCACAAAGCAATGGTGCTGCAGAAAATGCAGTAAAAATTATGAAAAATGCTATTACACGTGCAAAAACCGAAAATCCAAATCTGGATATAAATTTGATTATAAATAGATTTTTGTTTACTTATAGAAATACAGAACATATCACTACAGGAGAATGTCCGGCAAAAATTTTATTAGGAAAAAGGTTAAGATCTCGTTTAGATTTATTGTCACCCTTAAATAATAATTGTGTTCTTGAAAAACAACAAAAGCAAATACAAAATTATAGAGGAAAGAGAAATGTAACGTTTGAGGTAGGAGATGAGGTTCTTACTAGAGAATATTTTACAGGAAAAAAGCCAACATGGGAACCTGCCACTATTACTAAAATTTTAGGTAATCGAAATTATTTAACAAAAAATAAACAAAATGATTTGGAAATTAAAAAACATGTGAATCAAATATTACCTAGTAGTAGTGACAGATTGCATTCAACAAAACGGCAAAGCATAATTAATAACTCTAATACTATTGAAAGTTCCCCTCGAAGAATTAGTAGTGAATATTCTAATAATCAGATAAATGAGGAAAATGATTTTTTACAAAATTTTAATTTAGATGATAGTACACCGAGTGCTTCTGGCATAAATAATTTTTCACGAAATTTAAGACCAAGGAACATTCTAAAAAAACCAGATCGATTTTTACCTTCGTGAAAAATTGTTTGTAGGGGAGGATGATGTAATATATTTAGGTAAGGTATTCACTATTTTAGATGTAAGTATGTTTTTATATAGAAACTTTCTTATACCTTACAAAAAGTCGCCAGCACGGTAAAAAAGGTATAAGCGAGGATTTGTAATTCAGTCTGTATCGGCGATGTAAACTTTTAACTGTGAATAAATTGTTGAGTGTAAACTACTATTTCATTTCAAAACAAGAGTTCATAATTCAGCAAGTGGCAATATGTTACAACTTTAGTGGCAAAAAAGTAACAAATCACATTACATCCATAGAAAATAGTATTTACATAGAGGAATTCTCTAAGACTGAAATCCTAAATATCATCAATCACAAACTAAAAAATAAATTCTCATCAGGTCCTGATGGTTTACCTAGTGCTGTTATTAAAAAATGTGCAAGTCACATCTTAAAACCTTTAACTTACCTTATTAACCTATCCTTATCTATCGGTTCTTTCCCAAGCAAACTAAAAGTTAGTAAAGTTAATCCTGTTTATAAGAAGCAGGATAGAACTAACGCCGAAAACTATAGGCCAATTGCTGAGGCATCGAGTCTCTCAAAGATTTTTTAATATAGTATGATTGATAGGTTATGGAAATTTTTGAACAAATATAAAATCCTCACTACTGCTCAACATGGCTTTAGATCATCCCATTCTACCATGACTGCTTTAGACTCCTTTCTTAGACGGGTGATTGCTGCCTTGGATGCAGGTGAGAGCCCGGCTGGGTTATTTTGTGACTTAAGCAGGGCTTTCGACTGTGTCGATCACAGTGGCCTCCTGTTTAAACTGGAGAGATATGGCATACGTGGGACTGCCTTAAACTGGTTTGATTCTTATTTGTCAAACAGATCGCAATTTGTTGAAATCGGCTATAAAATACATAGCGTCTATGAAAAGTTTAACTCGGGTATAATTAGTACAGGGGTGGGAGTACCCCAGGGTTCCATCTTAGGCCCTGTGTTATTTCTACTCTTTATCAATGACCTTCCTGATTTTGTAAGAGACTACTTCGTCGTAATGTATGCTGATGATGCCTCACTCTTTGTCACAGGTAGTAATAACAACGAGAATGAGATCAAAAGTAACCTCCTAGTAAACAAGTTATCTCAGTTTTTTAATCAGAACGGTCTATTCTTAAACATAGAAAAGACTGGTTATGTACATTTTCATACAAATCACAATAAAAACAACATGGATTTAAATATAGTCAACAATAACCTCTCTCTGAAAAGAATTGAATCTGTTAAATTCCTTGGGCATACGCTAGACGAGTGTTTAACTTGGAAACCACACTGCAATGAACTCATTGCAAAACAGAATACAGTTTGCTATCAGATAAGAAATCTCAAAAATGTTATAAATGGGGAAATGCTCATTTCATTTTACTATTCGCAAGTGGAATCCAGACTAATCTACGGAATATGCTTCTGGGGCTCTTGTGCATCCATGCGAAATGTCTTTAAAGCACAAAAAAGAATTATTCGGTGCATGGCAGATGTCAATAAAAGACATTCTTGTCGAGACCTTTTTGGCCAGTTCGGCATACTGACTGTCTATGGACTATATATATATAATCTCCTTCAGTATGTATTCATCAATAAAAATACTTTTAATATAAACAGTCATTTCCACTCATATGAAACTCGTAACAGAAATGATCTCACCATTCCAACACACCGCCTTAGTCTCACCAATAGATCCCACATGATATTGGGATTAAATCTCTTTAACAAGCTTCCAAATGATATTAAAAACATTACTTACATAAAGCACTTCAATAAGGAAGTAAAAAATCTGCTACTCAATTTGTGTGTTTACAACATAGACGAATTCACACAAACTATGGTCTAAAAATTACGTCAGTCACTCCATCCAGTTATTCATTTTTTTTTATTTATTTATGTATCTGTATCTTAAATGTTATCTTTTGACGTCCAGCTGCACCAGCAGCTACATGTACAATGTCTTTATACTGTTTGTCTTTATTTATTATTTGTAATCTGACTAGTCTTATAATACCCTGTGTATTCTTCTGGACAATAAATGTTTATTATTATTATTATTATTACAGACACAGATATTTTTTATTCGATATTTGAGTTTAGTCTGTTACGAAACGGATTTCTGTACAAAAATTTTTTTCTACGATTATTAAAAATGTATGTCCGGTTATAATATATCTATTTGATTAAATCAAATAGGTATAATAATACTTATACCTAAACAAATTTACAGAATCAAACACGGAATACTAAACAAAATTGTGTTTTATTTTCATCCAGCAGCTACAACTATATACTTTGACTTTACTTAAAAAAAAAATAAGTAAAATTAAAGTATTATTTTAATAAATAATACAATAATAATACAAAAATCGCCTAATGTCGATTTTTGTTAGATGAAAAAAGTGACATTGAAATTTTGAGTTCAAATATCTTGAGAAATAGTGATTTTTCGAAAATTAATGCTATTGTTACTTATTTACACCCCTTAGTAAACACCCTGTACTGTGGAAATTATAACACTAATTTATTTACTTAGGTACTAATTACAACAAATAATTACTTCACTAGTATAACATTGGGTACTATAATTCAATAGTTCAGTCACTTTGCTTACTTATTAATAACATTGAATAAAAATAATGATCGGCTGGGTCTGTTATATAAGGGAAAAGCTGAAGGCTTTTGTTATGAAAATAATGCGCGATGTTCGATACATATGGCCCGCGCGCCACGCGCTAGCAGCGAATGTTTATGGCGTCAGCTGATGACCTTTCCCCCCTCTTACCATCATCTGACTTAATTTTTCGTCAAATACATTATACATATTGTTTTATAACAATATTTGAACCTTAAAGAAATTACTAAAATTTAAACTGTTTATATGAGCAACGAACGTATTATCCACCGCCATTTTGATTATGATTTTTTATCACTTTTTAGCATTATTAAACAACATACAAAATTTCAACTTTGACGGAATATTTTTTTCTTTTCAATAAATTTTTTACTCGTGGGCCCGTTCTCGTAGCTTCTCCCACCGCGGGTGCGCCAGCTGACCGCCGTTTCGTGTATGTACAGTCTAGGGTGGCCCATCTCTATAGGGGGTGAATTTTTTTTGCGTATTTTTTAAGTCTCACCCCACGAAAATATACTATTATACTAGGAATAATTTATGTCAAAGTTTCAGATAATTCGGTGAACGGTAACCCGTGCCGCATTCAGGTAGAAATTTGTAGATAAGATTTTATTACGGTAATACACTTAAATTTTACTTAAAATACAAATATCTACCTCTTTTCTCATAACGTTTTATTGGTGTAATTATTTCCTAGAAATTATTTGTTTTGGAAGTTTGGAAATATAATGCACCTACGGTAGGTTTTTATGTCAGTTTGCAATTGTGTTTTACAGTGGTGACATTATAAGTTCTAGCATACTTTCCTTTTTGAAAAAACATTTAACGATGGCTGATGTTAGATCCTTACGAAAGGATACTTTCATTTACTTAGTTGGACACTATTCGTCACAAATCATTGGTAATAAATTGCCGTCTAATAGACAAGTATTACAAGTGCTCTTTTATAACATTCGTGAAGTGAAGCTAAGTGTACATGAAAGTGCTAAATTAACAATAAAAGAGGTGTCAGTTTTTTGGGATAAAGCTCGCATTCCGACACGTCAGGATTTTCATTGTGTTAAACAACTAGATAAACTGTATGCAGATTGGAGGAACTTACAAAAATCGGCTAAAAGGGCCAGTGCGGGAGTAAAGAAAAAAATTTCGTTGAAAAATTGGACGATCTTTTTGACATTTCTCATGCAAATGCATTGGAGTTGATGAAAATAGATGAAGATAAGCAGTTTTTAATTAACCAAAGAAAAAAGGGACGTCCTGGATTTATGCATGGTATTGATTACCAACTTGCTTCTCAAGAAAAATCAGCTGAGGAGAAATTACAGAAATTATCCGAACGAATGCAGCGAAGTTAACAAGAAAAAGCTAGATTAGAGGAAACAGTCACCTGTCCATCATCAAGTAGTAATTCAGCCGACTCCAACAAAAATGAAGATGAAATAATCGAAGCCCAAGAAGAGTTGTTACAAGATCAGCCTGGCCCGTCACAGCCAAAATGAGGAGATTGTATGGAACATGTAACATCATCACACCAAAAATAGCCGCTGCATTTGATGCTTGCAAAATAAGCGACAGGTATGGAGTCCATATTTTGACGGCAGTAGCAGAAGCACTAGGACATGACACCACATCTTTGTCCATCAGCAGAACCACACTTCAGCGCTCTAGACAACGCATCCGCGAAGAAAGAGCTGAAATATTAAAAACTCCCTTCGGTAATTCTGAATTGCCGGCCCCAGTCATCCATTGGGATGGAAAACTTTTACCTTCTCTCACTGGAATGGGAAATATCGATAGACTTGCTATCTTAGTTACTAGTGGAGATATTGAACAACTACTTGGAGTACCAGCTTTGCCCAATTCAACTGGAAGAGAACAGACTGAAGCAGTTTATGATGTGCTTTGTGAATGGAATTTGGACGAAAAGGTAATAGCTTTGTGTTGTGATACAAGAGCATCAAATATGGGTTATATAAATGGGGCAGCCACACTATTGCAACAAAAATTAGAAAGAGATATTCTATATTTTCCTTGTAGACATCATATTTTTGAAGTGGTTTTGAGAAGTGTGTTTGACACAAAAATGCCTTCCTCATCTGGTCCAAATGTGCCACTATTTAAACGTTTTAGGGAATTTTGGCCTAAAATAGATCAAAATAAACTAAAAACTGGATTTCAGGTATCAAAAATTAAACACATTTTACAACCAGTTAAAGCCGAAATTGTAAAGTTTCTAAATGCAGCTTTAACTTTGCAACAGCCTCGTGATGATTATAAAGAATTTTTAATGCTTTCTAAACTTTTTGTTGAAGAAGAGCCCACTCACACGACATTCTATCAACCAGGGGCATTTCATCATGCACATTGGATGGCCAAAGCCATTTACTGTCTAAAAATATTTTTTTTCCAAGATCAGTTCCAACTAACTAAAAAAGAAAAAATAGGTATTGAAGATATATGTCTCTTTATTGTAAAGGTTTATGTAAAGGCCTGGTTTACAGCGTCATTTGCTAGTAAAGCACCGCTTCATGACTTAGACTTTTGTAAAGAACTCATTAATTATCAAAATATTGACAAAGAAATATCTCAAGCCGCAAGTAGGAAAATAGTGAACCATTTGTGGTACCTTAATTCAGTAAATGTTGGCTTATCTTTCTTTGATGACGATATTTCAGTTACCACTAAAAGAGAAATGGTTAAAGCTTTGAATAGGAAAGCACCAAATCAAGAGGGTATTAAACGACTTATGATTAGTAACATTACTGACGTTGAAAACAAGGAAATTCAGGACTTCATATTCGCATACACTAAACAGTTTTTTCAAAAATTATGGTATTTTTGGAAAATGATCCAACAACATGGAGGGAAAATGAAAGTTATACCCGATGTTTCAATATTGTAAACAAAATTAAAGTTGTAAATGATGCCGCTGAGAGAGGAATCAAACTTATTACTGACTATAATGACATTTTAACAAAAAATGAAGACCAAAAACAGTTTTTACTCCAAGTTGTAAATGATTATAAATCACAGTTTCCAAATGTAAAATAAGAAACCCTGTCGCATGCTTTGGCCTAGTGCAAAAAATATTGTTTTTCTACGATTGTGCTGAAAGTCAAATTTTCTAACTTCAAAATGAGTGCAGAAAATATCACTTTGCCGCACGCCGTGCGGCAAAGAATTTGTCACACGCCTTGATTACATCTTCACGCACCGGAATAAAATAGTGTGTTTACCTTAAAGAATTTTATATTACTTACTGGTAATAACAATTAAATTCTATAAATGTACATTAATTACACATGAGTTGCAATTACAAAGTCCAATTTTCTTACTTCAGAATGACAGCGGAAAATGTCACTTTAAATAAAATCTGACAAGCAGCAATTTTAAAATTTTGGAAAGACTTTAAATAGGGAAATAACTTCACAACCGTAGAAAAAAAAGTATGTAACACACGTGTGGCGAGCTTCATTGCAAAACTCGTATGATAGGAACACTCGCTGCGCTCGTGTTCCTACTTTCATACATCGTTTTGCAATGAAGCCCTTGCCACACTTGTATTACAATCTACTATTTTATTACTATATGTCTGGTAGATTTAGGATAATATTTGGTACTATGTATGAAAAAAACGTTTCATAATAAAATACACAAAGATAAAACGAGAGTTTTATTTCAAAAACTTCTAGTCTAGTTTTCTTAGATTACGAATTTACAGTAGTATGACACATGTCATAGTCACAACAGATAATGTCTTTGATATTTGTATGACTTGATTAGTCATTCTAAAGATAAATGTTGCTGATTAAAAAAAAAAACAATGCATCAACCAAAGAATGTAAATAATTCCATTTACATTTATTATTGCATAATAATGCATTCTGCGGCACCCCTTGCCTTCAATTTGCCTCAATAATATTTTGAGGGGACTGTTTTTTCTTCAAATGGAACCATTTGCAGGGGTGAGAAATAAAAAATTTCGATTTCGAAAAAGATGGGCCACCCTAAATTGTACACGCAATAAACTATTACATAAGTGAAAATCAGCCTTAATGATATGAGTGCCATGTGTCGCTGTCTCCCGGACTATAAGGAAAACCTGCTATAACAAAACAACGATCGCCAGCAGATCGCTCTGCATATCGTGTTTCCTGACAAATCTCGGCTACGAAAAAAATTTTTTTTCGCTGCACGAATTTAACCCTTTGTGGATTAGTAGCTATCCTGTGGAACCACTTTATGTATGCAAAAATGAACTTTAACAAATAATGAATTAATGAAATTATGCGAATTTTCTTACAAAAAAAAATGTATCATCTTTTTATTTTTGATTATCTGAAATAATTTTGAGAATTGTTTGTCAAGAGTTGTTTGATTTCATGTATTCAGTAGAACAATGATGTCTCAGTGTCCCACGTGTAGGGCTACTGAAAATCCACTAGTAAAATATATTTGAAACGCAAACTGTCCATTGGAAAAAAAACGATAACGATATTAGTAGAACTGGTAGACAATACATTTACCACGAAACTTTTTTCCAACTCAAAGTCTCTAAGGGTAAGACATCCTTACGTATATTGATGATAATCATAAGGTTCATAAGAGCTTGTCGTTTTCTATCAGTCCACAAAGGGTTAAGAAAATTCATTATATGAAATTTTTGGCCCCGGAGGCCGTTGGTTCCGGTAGCTATCGCCGTCTACCTACCCTGACCAGTCTGCGCGATTGGGGTTGCCAGGCCTAAAATTCGAAAAGCCGGACTTTACTTATGAATTTAGCCGGACATTTGGTACAAAATATCGGACAACAGTTGTTCGCCATCAAAAAATTACTAAACCACAAAATCAGTCTTTTAATATTTTTCATTAAACTTATTTTAAAAATGAATATTTATTATATGAAAATAGAAAATTCATCGCAAAGCGATAAAATATGTCTATAAAAAAGCGACTAAAAACGAAAAAAAAAAAAAAAAGAAAGAAAAAATCACGTATGAAACTAAATCATACAGTATCAAATGAAACTTTGTATCACATAATAAAATTATATAAAAAAAATATGTTTAAGAAAAAGCTTTTATTTGAAAAACCTACTAAAAGTAAGAATAACACAGGTTTACAAAAAAAAAAATGTCCGACCAATGGGATTCCATTACCGTACCCCGAAGGTTTTTGACGTGCTGAACACGATGCCGTAGTCCGTTTTGCGCCATCACGTCAGGATTTCGAGAAAACTTAACCCAAAAGGGCTAAAAATATCTTTTTCGTTCATGCACAAATTAAGTCACTCAATATTTTGGCCTGAATTTTGTTACTCGGGGGTTTTTGGGGTCGTTGATAACGAATCTGAAGTCAGAATTTGATAATTTCTAAATCCAAGATGGCGGATCCAATATGGCAAATGCTAAAATCCAGAAATTTATCAAAATTTGAAGATTGTGGCCCAAAACTTATTACTCGGGAGTTTTTGGGGTCGCTTGAGTGAATTAATTTGTGCACGAACGAAGGCGAAAAAGGTATTTTTAGCACTTTTAGGTTAAATTTTCTCGAAATTCTGACGTAATGGCGCAAAACGGACTACGGCATCGTGTTCAGCACGTCAAAAACCTTCGGGGTACGGTAATAAAATCCCATTGGTCGGACTTTTTTTTTGTAAACCTGTGTGATTTTTTTAAAATAAAATGCATACATCTAGAAACCAAAAGCTTTGGGGACGGTCATATAGCGCTATTGCATAGTTACTTTGCTCAATTGACCGCCCCCAAAGCTTTTGGTTTCCAGGTGTATGAATTTAAAAAAAAATATTTTCCCATCTCTTCCCACCTCTTTCCACCCCGTCCCCACCCCTTCCCTTTTATCATTTGAGCCTATTTTATCAAGTAAGTTTTTTTCTTCACAGATCATATGGTAGATTTCTTGGCAACTTATTATTAAATTGCACTGTAGGAACATCATTTTGGCTATCCTATCTATATGTTGTTTATTTCGTTCTTTCGACCATTGGGCATTTATTAACGAAAATACTCTTTCGATACTGGCATTGTGGTCTGGAATAGCAAAATAATACTCTGCCAATATTAATAATTCGGAGTAAAATTCCGTATTTTCCAGAGAGTTAATGCAAACTGGCAACCCTAGCCGGGATAAGTGATATAATTAAATAAATCTACCTCTCTGGATATTGCTAATATTGGCTCAGAGGGCACAAAAAATTAATTTTTGTTTATCATCGATCGCAAAATTTCTCAAACAGGAAAAGCTTTAAAAAATACGTAACATGATTACTTATATCACCTCCTTAGTGAACTTCAATATTATTTACAATCACAGTTCCTAGGTATTTAACTCAAAATTGGTAGTAATTCATATTAAATTGCTATAATTGACTATTATAGCATTAAAGATTATAAGTTTTAGATCCTGAACTAAGTAATTGGAGTTAAATAATATTTCCACGCTTTCTTCTTTTAAAATATTTCAAATAAATTTAGAAGGTAGTAAAAACGAACTGTTTTAATTATAAAATAACCAAATTCATATATCAAAATAAATGCTTAATAACAAATTCAAACCAGTTTCATAAATTTGAATGAATTTTTTAATATGGGTCAAGTTTACGCATTCTTTTACTTTTTATTAACTGAATATTTATTTTAAATACGGTAGTAGAAAGTTCTCGTTTATACAGTAAGGAAGTCCCCAGTAGCTGCACGTTTAGCGGGTAAAGGGATCAGGTATATGAAATAAACTATAATCTTTAATTGTTTTTAATATTAACTTATTTTTTCGGAGTAATAACACAGCCACAATAAAAAGTTCTGTGCAGCGGACCAAATTATATGGATATGGTGTATTTTTCGACGCTGAATCCGAATCCGTGGTCAAAAAAACACCTATCGTGTCAATTTTGTTTTTTTAGTCAAAAACATCCCTTAAATGGTGTAAAATCATAGAAATAATGTAATAACTTAATGAAGTGGGAAAAATGATGGATGTTTTGTAGTAGAAAGTAGAGAATATAAATTTGAGTCACAGTAAGCTATTTCTATAAATTAAACCGAAATCCGCCCTTATAGGGGAGTGAAAACTACCGCTAAAACTCAAAAGACGCAGGTGAGTGTAAATAACATGTACAAAGGCCAAATTTTTGTATCTCATAGTGCAAAATATTTGACTCTGGTGCGACAACCTCTCAAAGAGTAGAGACTCAATCCGATGTAGGGTTAAAACTACCCACACCCAAGACGGGAAAAAAATATTCAGACAGGGGAACAAATATGGAGTAAATTCATTCCAACCACCATAACACATGACTAGAGACTACCCTTAAAGGGCGGTAGGAGCTACCCCCATGCTCAAATGTTACACATGGGTGCTATTAAAATTCGGAAAGGGTCAAATGCTTGTAGCTCATTGTGCCAAATATATAAATCTGGTACGACAACCACACAATCTTTTTAATGAGGTTGAAAAACACCCCTATTGGGGCTTTGGGGTAAAAACTACTCCCACATACGGACGGAAATAGATAGAGGGAAATTTAGTTAATTTAGATATATAGCTTACATAAAAAAATGGTCACTAAAGAGATAACATCCCTGCCAAAAATGCCAGATTAAAACTCATAAAAAAATATAAACAATTTATAAGCCTCTTTAAGGATCTATAAGCTTAATCTGTAATATATAAGTATGTGATATCTGTCGTATACAATTTCTACAAAGTTTCATGATTTTTCATGAGTTTCTAAGGCTAACTGAAAATATACGAGTTTTAATCAGACAATACAGTTCTAATTTTTTTGTTTTCCATGAGTTTTTAAAAGACAAGACGTGTTTTAAGGTTTTTACGAGTTATAACAAGATAATACAGTTTGAATTTTTATCGTTTTCTATTAGCGTTCGTTAGACAAGAAATTATGGGGGATAAACGAATTTTATTAAGACAATGCAGATCAAATTCTGATAGTTATCTATGAGTTTTTATACAGCAAAAAATACTTAAGAATTTAAAAGTTTTTAGAAGAAACTGCAGTTCTAACTTCTATCGTATCTTATCAGTTGTTCATCAGTATAGAGGTTTGTAAGGGATTTATGAGTTTTGGAGAGTATAAAGTCTTAATATTTTATTGAATCCTATAAGTTTTTATGAGATATGTAATTCATCTTTTTGTAGGATAATACAGTTCTAATTTTTTTGTTTTCTATGAGTTTTTACAAGACGAGAAATGTTTTAAGGTTTTTATGAGTTATAACAAGATAATACAGTTTGAATTTTTACCGTTTTCTATTAGCATTCATTAGACAAGGAATTATGGGAGATAAATGAGTTTTATTCAGACAATGAAGAAGATCAAATTCTGATAGTTATCTGTGAGTTTTTATCCAACAAAAACTACTTAAGAGTTTATGAGTTTTTAGAAGAAAGTGCAGTTCTGACTTCTATCGTATCCTATCAGTGGTTCATCAGTCTAGAGGTTTGTCAGGGATTTATGAGTTTTGGAGAGTATAGAGTCTTAATATTTTATTGAATCTTTTAAGTTTTTATCAGATATGCAATTCTTAACATTCGTGTTTTTGTAGGATAATACAGTTTTAATTTTATTTGTTTTCTATGAGTTTTTACAAGACGATTAAGTATCACTTAAAATATTTACTAAACTAAACTTACTAATACAATAAATTTCATATATATTTATATATTTTTAATGTAAATTTCTAGTACGAAACCTGTTAGTATTTGTAAGTTCTTGAAGTATTTGAAATGTGTAGAAATAATCCGAAGAAATTTTTAAAATATGCGAATAAAAATTATAATACAAATTTTCGACATTTCAAAACCAGCCCCCCCCCCAAACAAGCCTGGGACCGAGAGAATCACCCCCGCACCACCCCCCCTCTAGACATGCCTGTATAAGATTCTATGAAGGTGTTAATATGCAATGGGATTTTAATGTAAATTCCCTGAATGATGTCTACCAGTATATTTATAAGTATTTATGGTAATTAAATTGCGAAGTTTTATGGATTTTTATATGAATTTGAAAGATATTAATATACGAGGCCTATAGTATTGTCAGTACGAGGCCTATAAGTATTTATAAGTATTCATGGTGTTCGGAATACGAAAATTGTATAGATTCTGTGAGTCTTTAATGTAAATTCCTCGCTTGAGGTTTATTGTAAGACTTTTATGGAAATAAGAAGGTTTTCTAAAATACAATGTGTATATATTTACAATGGATTTTAATGTAAATTATATGAAATTTATTGTATTAGTAAGTTTAGTTTAGTAAGTATTTGTAAGTGATACTTAATCGTCTTGTAAAAACTCATAGGAAACAGAAGAAAATAAAACTACTATCCTATAAAAACACAAAATTTAACAAGAAGGGTCTCAAAAAACCTATAGGATTCAATAAAATATTAAGACTCTATACTCTCCAAAACTCATATATCCCTCACAAACCTCTAGACTGATGAACCACTGATAGGATACGATAGAAGTTAGAACTGCAGTTTCTTCTAAAAACTCTCGTAAAAACTTATAAATTCTTAAGTATTTTTTGCTGGATAAAAACTCATAGATAATTATCAGAATTTGATCTGAATTGTCTTAATAAAACTCATTTATCCCCCATAATTCCTTATCTATTGAACGCTAATAGAAAATGATGAAAATTCAAACTGTATTATCTTGTTATAACTCATAAAAACCTTAAAACATTTCTCGTCTTGTAAAAGCTCATAGAAGATAAAAAACCGCTGCCCAAAGAATCACTACTTCCACATCCAAATTTTTTATCTAAGTCATTCACAACGAAAAAATTTTGGATGTGAAAATAATTGTTTATGGAAGTTCAATAATATAATATTTGAAATCCTCTACCCCAAAAACCCATAAAACGATACCCCACATCGGTAGCGGGGTGGGGGTGGTGATAGAGGGTGGTAGTGGGGGTGGATGAAGTAAAAAAACATTTTGAGGTTTCTGGTTCTTGTACACACCCTAAATCACATTTTTTTTTCATCCCCTTTAATAATGGGGTGGGGGTGGTAATGGGGGTGGCTAATGCCAAAATTTTTTTTTGAGACCTCAGCTTCTCTTGTATATATTAAATACCAATTTTATGGACTCTTACCTGCTTGATTTACCTATTTTCCCCAAATTTACCCCAATTTACCCCCCAACCCTTCGACGGAACAAGACGAAAATATAATCTAGTTCTAGATCTCGTTAAAGTACATATGTGTACCAAATTTCAAGTCAATATCTCAAACAGTTCCAGAGTAAACGTGCGCACAAAAATAGTTACAGACAGACCGACAGACAGAAATTTTTTTTTCGCTCAAACTTAAAATCTCGACGTTTCGTGACATTCTAAGCCTATTCGAACAATAAAAATTTTAAAAAAATTTTTTGTCGTTACTATACTTCCACTGGATGTGGAAGTAATTAGACCTGTATTATCCTACAAAAACACGAAATTTAACATGAATTGCATGTCTCATAAAAACTTTTACAATTCAATAAATATTAAGACTTTATACTCTTCAAAACTCATAAATCCCTAACAAACAATTAGACTGATGAACAACAGATAGGATGCGATAGAAGTTAGAATTGCAGTTTCTCTTAAAAACTCATAAATTCTTAAGTATTTTTTGCCGGATAAAAACTCATTATCAGAATTTGATCTGCATTGTCTGAATAATACTCATTTATCCTCCATAATTTCTTGTCTAATGAACGCTAATAGAAAATGATACAAATTCAAACTGTATTATCTTATTATAACTCGTAAAAACCTTAAAACATTTCTCGTCTTGTAAAAACTCATAGAAAACAAAAAAATTTGAACTGTATTATCCTACAAAAACACGAAATTTAACACGAATTGCATGTCTCATAAAAACTTATAGGATTCAATAAAATATTAAGACTCCATACTCTCCGATACTCATATATCCCTCACAGAAAACAAAAAAACCGCTGCCCAAGGAATCACTACTTCCACATCCAGCTTCTCTATCCAAGTCACTCACAACGAAAAAACTTTTTATGTGAAAATAATTGTTTATGGAACTTTAATAATATAATATTTGAAATCCTCTACCCCAAAAACCCATAAAACGATACCCCACATCGGGGTGGGGGGTGATAGTGGGGGGTGGATGAAGTAAAACAATATTTTGAGGTTTCTGGTTCCTGTACATACACTAAATCACAATTTTTTTTCATCCCCTTTAATAAGGGGTTGGGGGTGGTAATGGGGGTTGTTAATGCTAAAAATTTTTTTGAGACCTTATCTTCTCTTGTATATACTAAATACCAATTTTATGGACTCCCTCCTGCTTGATTGACCTATTTACCCCAAATTTACCCCAATTTACCCCCCAACCCTTCGACGGAACAAGATGAAAATATAATCTAGTTCTAGATCTCGTTAAAGTACATATGTATACCAAATTTCAAGTCAATATCTTAAACGGTTCCAGAGTAAACGTGCGCACAAAAAAAAGTTACAGACCGACAGACAGACCGACAGACAGACAGAAATTTTTTTTTCGCTCAAACTTAAAATCTCGACGTTTCATGACATTTTGAGCCTATTTGGACAATAAAAATTTTTAAAAATTTTTTTGTCGTTACTATACTTCCACTGGACGTGGAAGTAAAATAGACTGTACTTACAAAAACACAAACGTTAACAAGAATTGCATGTCTGATAAAAACTTATAGGGTTCAATAAAATATTAAGACTCTATACTCTCCAAAACTCATAAATCCCTAACAAACTTCTAGACTGATGAACAACTGATAGGATACGATAGAAGTTGTAACTGCAGTTTCTTCTAAAAAATCATAAATGCTTAAGTATTTTTTGCTGGATAAAAACTATCAGAATTTGATCTGCAGTGTCTGAATAAAACTTATTTATCCCCCATAATTCCTTGTCTAATGAACGCTAATAGAAAATGATAAAAATTCAAACTGTATTATCTTGTTATAACTCATAAAAACCTTAAAACATTCGTCTTGTAAAAGCTCATAGAAGACAAAAATTAGACCTGTATTATCCTACAAAAACACGAAATTTAACACGAATTGCATGTCTCATAAAAACTTTTACGTTTCAATAAATATTAAGACTTTATACTCTCCAAAACTCATAAATCCCTAACAAACAACTAGACTGATGAACAACAGATACGATACGATAGAAGTTAGAAATACAGTTTCTCTTAAATATATTCATAAATTCTTAAATATTTTTTGCTGGATAAAAACTCATAGATAACTATCAGAAGTTGATCTGCATTGTCTGAATAAAACTCATTTATCCCCCATAATTTCTTGTCTAATGAACGCTAATAGAAAACGATAAAAATTCAAACTGTATTATCTTATTATAACTCGTAGAAACCTTAAAACATTTCTTTCTTGTAAAAATTTATAGAAAACAAAAAACGTTAAAACAGTATCGTCTCATTAAAACTCGTATATTTTCAATTAGCCTTGGAAACGCATAAAAAATCACCAAATATCTATAACATTTCGCATTTCAATTACAGTGAAAACGTATAACTACTGATAGACTCCGCATATAGGGAATTTACATTAAAAACCCATTGTACACAGCAAATCTTATAAAAACTTCATATTTCGTATTAATATGTGCAAGTGCTGATAGACCTCAGGCAAGGAATTTACATTAAAAACACATTTCAAATACTATAAAAACTTACATAATTATATTAATAGGTTTCATACGAAGAATGTACATTTAAAACACACACACACAACGATTAAAACTTATAGAAGTTTCGTGCTACATACTTCAGCCTAAAGTAGAGGGAGCTGTTATACATGTCGCTAATTCAGATCTAATCTAATGTAACCTAAGAGACTAGGTTTGTTAAATTAAAAGTAAAGCAGACTCTTTTACTACATTGTGGTTTCACATATATTATCACAGTGTTATATACTCAAAGGAAAGTATAGAGACAGATCATTCAGGTTTCAGTTTCCAGATAGATCCCCCATACATACCATTCTGGAACCACATGAAGCCTCATGTATTCCATTGTGGTTTCACATACATTCTTACAGTATCTTATATATGCTCATAAAGGGAACTCCTACAATTGGATAGATACAGATCATTTAGACTTCAATTCTCATATAGATCCCTATACATACCACTTTGAGACCACATTCAGTCTCATAAATACCAACGAATTCCATTGTCTTTTCCGCATACATTCTCAAAAGATTTCATAATTACCAATTCCTATTTTTAGTGAAACCACATGAAATCTCATATATTCAAATGGCTTGTGAATAGGGAAATTCCGATAAACTATAATAACAACTGTTGCTTTTACATAAAAATCTATGCGAATTCATAGTTTCCTGTCCATCAGTTAATGTATACAGACTCTTCACAATCATTTCTGGAATTACCATGTTGAACTGATGAAAGATGTATATGCAAATCCTGTTATAAACTGGTAAAGTTCGATGAGGGATTATAGGAAATTACAGTTTCACTATCCAACTCAAATCTTATAGATCCAAATATATATATATTTTTTATAAGTTTCTATGAGCCATTTTTGGCAGGGATCCTATATCTATGACTAAAAAAATAGGAAAAGAAAACCACGGAAAAGATATTTTGAAGATGAGAGAGAAAAATGATAAGAAAAGAAAGTATTTGGATTGATGGTCGAAAGTATGACATAAATAGGAAAAAGAATAGCTTTACACAGATTAAAAGATAGATACGTTGATAAATGTTAAGATAAACAGTTGAATAAGCAGATATGGTATAATAAATAAAACACAACTGGTTAATGCTTAATGAATTTATTCCATTTTTACCTACCCTGCCTAAAACTACAAATGCCTGAATTTTTGTTCCAGGATATTAGAAGTAATGAAATCCGTCCGTCTGTGGGGGTAGTTTTTACCCCTCCCCCCAATAGGGGTAATTTTCAACCTTATTAAGATTGGGTGGTTGTCGTACCAGATTTGTATATTTGGCACGATAAGCTACAAGCATTTGACCCTTTCCGAATTTCAATATGCATCATTTAAGCATGGGGGTAGGTAGCTCTTACTAAGGGTAGACTCTAGACATGTGTCGGTGATTGGAACGAATTCACTCCATATTTGTTCACCCTGCTTAAAACTACAAAAGCCTAAATTTTTTTTCCAGTTTTGAAACCTATGAGGGGTGGGGGTAGTTTTAAGCCTCAATTTTTTTTCCAGTTTTGAAACCATGAGCAGTGGGGGTAGTTTTAACCCTCCATAGGATTGATTCTCTACTCTTTGAAAGTAATGGCTGGTTGTCGCACCGGAGTCAAATATTTTGCACTAAGATATACAAAAATTTGCACATGTTATTCACACTCATTTGCGTCTTTTAGTGGTAGTTTCCACGCCCCATAAGGGCGGATTTCGGTTTAATTTATAGAAATAGCTTACTGTGGCTCGAATTTATATTATCTACTCTAGACTACAAAACATCTACCATTTTTCACACTTCATTAAGAGTTATTACAATATTTCTATGATTTTACACCATGTTAAACTGACACGATAGATTTTTTTTTGACCACGGATTCGGATTCAGCGTCGAAAAATACACCATATCCATATAATTTGGTCCGCTGCACAGAACTTTTTTTTTGTGTGGCTGTGTAATTTAACCTTAAATTATAGGATTAAAAATGTCAATGTATTTAAAAAAGGCTTATTACTTTCACATCGTGGAAGTATAGTAACGGTAAAGAAAAAAGATATTTTTGGTTCAAATAGCTTAGAATATCGAGATTTTAAGTTTGAGCGAAAAAAATTATGTCTGTCGTTTTGTCAGTGTGTCAGTAACTTTTTTGTGCGCACATTTTTTTTATTTATTTGTGAAATATTTTACACATATAGAACATGGCATAATATCAAATAAATACACCAAAGTAAAATATGGGGGATGCAGAGAAAGGGTACTGTATAAAATGTGAAAATCAGGTTTATGAATGTGATGTTTGCAAACATTATACGGTGTGTCCCAGGATAGATGTAACAAGAGGTGTAATGGACCAAACATTTTGGAATTTTGGAATGGTATTTGGGGTTGAGTCCTGCTTGTTGTAAAACTAAAGTATACCAAAAATGACTTGATTTGGTGTTCTACAGGGTGTTTTATAAGCAAAGTTGAAAAAACCACCACTAATAAAGTACCTTTATTTTTCAAAATAGGAAAAAATTCCACTAAGAAAAGTTATTTAGAATGCAATTTTATTCCTCTGTACCAAATTTCAGGAATATAAAATTAATGGGAAGTTTCAAAACTTCTCATTTTTTCAATAAATTAGTATTTTGTTTTGAATCATTCAATTAAAACTGCATAGAAATTATTTTTTGTGAATTAATATTTAAAGTTATGTAGAAGCTAAAAGTAGGCTATGAGAAAAACAGTGGATACACATTTATCATTTATTATTGACATATCTGTCCAACGTAGTCAATATTATCCTTAATTTCTGTTTCAAATTAACGAACCAAGCATAAAAAATTAAGTGAAAATGGTACTCATAGTGCGTGAAAAAAATTATATTGTGCAATGCTACGGAATTGGTGGTGAAAACTCGCTAAGAGAAGTGGTAAGCCAATTTAATTTAAAATTTCCAAACACTGCTTTGTCACGTACTCAGGCTATGAGAATAATTAAAAAGTTTCTGGCTACTGGTAGTGTTCTTAACATGAAAACAAAAATAAAAGCATATGATGAAGACAATGCTGGGGCTAATATAGCTCATGCCTCTGTTATAGAAAATCCTAGGATGCCATTAAGAGAGAGATCAGCTCTAGTGATGGGCGATATATCACGAACTGTGATTTAATCACTGATATTAAGAAATCACAGGTAACGACTGTTAGTAAAGTTGGCAGAAAAGCTTGACGTGATCACGACTTTCCTTCCGTATTTCGTTCCCTTGCCATGGTTCAACCAAGACCAATATAATAATTAACAATTTTTCCCGTACGTCGTATTATGAGTATTAAGTCGTGATCACATCACCTTTTAAATTCACTGATATAAGAAAATCACAATAACGATTTACGTTGTGATTGAAAAATCACGATATCGCACATCACTAATCAGCTCTTATTAATATTAGCAAGTCTGAACTCCAAAGGCAAAGAAAATTAGGGTATATAAAGCAAATTATAAACATACGCTTGAAGAGGGAGATGACGGCCGTAGGTTGGATTTTTGTTTGACCATTGGAAAAAAAATCATGGAAGAGAGATTTTTTCATCATTTCATAATTTTCTCAGATGAATCCACATTCACAACCAATGGTGTTGTTTCATCTCAGAATTGTCGGTTTTGGGCTTCTGAAAATCCAAATTTTTAGAATTCATTGTCGAAGACAATATTATAAAAAAGTGAATGTGTGGTGTGCCGTTTCTTATCACGTTCGAGTTATTGGACCTTATTTCATTGAGGGAAGGTTAAGCCAGCACACTTATTTACAACTTCTTGAAAGATTTTCTGAAGAACATTTAAATATTTTAAGAGATATGCCTTTAGTTCATTCTCAACATGATGGTTGCCCTGGCCACTCCACAGAAATGTTTAATCGGTGGTTGAATTTAAATTTTGAAGAAAATTGGATTGCCAGGAATGGACCGATCAAGTGGCCGGCGAGATCCCCAGACCTATCAATATTGGATTTCTTTTTATGGGGTCGCCTCAAGCAGTTGGTTTACGCTGAACCACTTCCTAACGATGTAGCAGTATTGAAGCAGAGAATTACAAATGCCGTAAACTCCATACCGTTAGATCATATTCGAAACAGTTTTAAGGACTTCAGGCGAAGGATCGAAATGTGTGTGGTAGCTACGTCGAATAATAAAAAAATTGTAAACATTGTTTTGTATTGGTCAGTAATTAATTTGTTTGTGAATCTGTTATGTTTTTGACATTTATTACTTGTTATAATTTTTAAACCTCATTAATCTTCTGTTAGTAATTGTTTCTTGTTTTACAATTAGTTCGTTTAACATTATAACTTCTTACATCCCGTATATTCAATTTTTTATTTAAAAATAGCCTACTTTTTGAGATGATTAACATTTGCTCCTACACAACTTTAAATATGAATTCATTCGCAAAAAATGGGAAGTTTCAAAAAAATAATTTTACATTCCTGAAATTTGGTATAGAGGTATAAAATTGCATTCTAAATAACTTTTCGTACTGAAACTTTTTTTTCTATATGTTTATTGGAATAACGGTACGTACCATGTTTATTATTGGGTTTTTTATGCTAAAGTTATCGTAAAAACTTTAGATGAAAAATCAAGTAATTTACAAAAGATTTCAAGCAAGTTAGTCACGAATATGTGACTGTTAAAAAAAAAATGAGCGCAGCTACATGACGCGTAGCGAGGAAAATGGGAAATCAAAGGAATTAAAGTAATGCACATAATATATTAGGATCATGGGTAGGGATTCTAGATACTTTTGGCTGATGTGCGTATCAGTACACGCACATATAGGGGCATTTGTTCAGTACAAGATATATCTCAAATTGGTATTAAATTTTGGGAAAAAAGGAATAACAAAAAATAGGAGCTCCTGCGTAGTTAGATATTTTTAAGTTTGCGTAGTACTAAGGATTATTTTGTTTTATGTTAGGCTTCAATTAGAATATATTGTTTTTTAATTGTTCTTTATGACAAAATTGTAATTAACTGTCCGTTTTATTTGTTTCACGCCCCGCAAATGAGAGACCACACACCGAAGCACACACAGAAGTCTCTGCAGGATGCTGTACCCCACGGACAGGATCCATCTATCGGCGTCTAACAGTGGTGATAAGGGTATCTCTTAAAGGAGGATATAGCTCGAAAACTCAACGTCACCAAGCAAACCAGCTAGTCGGCGAAGTACCACAAGCATCTGAAAATCATCCCTAAGGAACCAATTGTCACAAGGTGCAGACGATAGATGATGGAAAAATGTAGTCGGGTCTTGGCGCCTGGAGGGGCCAGACCATAGCAGATTGTTTTGAGGACTGCAAAACTACCTCTGCTACACACAACATCCAACATCTCCATTTGGCAACTTCCACATTTTTTTTCTTGCCATACATTTCGATGTCCTTTCCCAAAAAAGGCTAGATTTCTTGGTTGGTTTTCAAGTTAACCATGTACTTCCCGTCCTTTTTCGCCATAGTCAAAAATCCTATAAAAAGATACCCTTAAACCCCATGCCACCCAGCCATGGTCCTGGCACTACTTCACCCCATAGGCGGAGAGACGTTCAGCGACGGTATAGAGTCAAGTCCACCGAGGATCAACTGCTAGATCAGGGTTGTAACAGACACTAGAACCAGAGACATCAGTGACAGTGTGATTCAAAACTTAATAGGTGTGTGCTTGAAAAACACTAAGTGTGTTGGAACTCTCAAAGACTTAATTATATTAGATTAGGTAATTTTAGGTAAATTAAAGTTTTAAAAGCTGGGGTCCAGCTTTCAAGGACAGGGGGATTGTGTCAAACCTAATTTTTTATTTAATTTACTAATATAGAATCGTAAAAATAGAAATAAATAATCCATAACTAGCTTGCATAATAATATTTTAAATTATTGTTTTGGTTCAATACAATTGGAATGCACACGTATCGAATACTGCTGAGTCAACAAGGTTTTATTTAGTAAATAAAGTTAACATTGAACTGTAAACGAAATGTATCATCTACCGGGGTATTTAAACGAAAATGTAAACAATGACGGGGGGGAGTCTCTATGCGAGCCCGAAAGGGAGGCACTGCCTTCTGTCCTTAGAAAGCCCTTCAGTAACCACGTTGTGTCGTGGGTTTGTATATTGTGTTTGTGATATTTTTTGTAAGTATAGTGTTTTGTTTTATTGTTGTTATTAAATAAATATTGTTTGTTGAAGTGAGTGGATTTAATTTGTCGTTTCTGTTCAGATATTCGGGTTGAGCACGTTTTAGGCGTGACACATGGTGGAGGCGCCGTAGGTAAAGTTCCCTTGGCCAATTCTTCCTAATTGGTCAAATAATTTTTTTTTTATTAATTTGTGGCTTTTGCGACGTTTTCATCCTTAGGACCAAGAGGGGAGTTGCTGCAGTTGTTGGTTGTTCAGAGAGTGTCATCGAGTGTTACTAATTGTTTATATATACTGTTAAGGGCATTTTTTTTAATTCCTTTATTAAGAGTCTTGTTTGGGATATAATCTATTGACCTTTACTTGTGTTCTTCAACGGGTGGTTTTTTCTCATCATGGGATTTGACATTATTTATTACGTAGGTTTCTCCTTAGCCGCCTGGATTCATTCAGTGGTGAAAACTCTCAGAGGCGGCAGTGATGGATAATAACCAAAGGTTTTGAAAAACTATAAGTGCAGTGTGTTGTTTGGGTGTTTAGAAAGGAAAGTGGTAAATAATTTTTTATCAGTTTGTTTAGATTTGTTTTTTTGACAGCGCCACAAATGGGGGCCTCTTGTAGCGTTTTTAAAGGTTGGAAACCAAATTTGTACGTTTTTTTGGAGAGTCTCTACGCGAGCCCGAAAGGGAGGCACTGCCTTCTGTCCTTTGAAGGCCCTTCAGTAACCACGTTGAGTCGTGGGTTTGTATATTGTGTTTGTGATATTTTTTGTAAGTATAGTGTTTTGTTTTATTGTTGTTATTAAATAAATATTGTTTGTTGAAGCGAGTGGATTTAATTTGCCGTTTCAATTCAGATATTCGGGTTGAGCACGTTTTAGGCGTGACACATGTACCCAAACTTTTCTTATAAAACACCCTGTAGAACACCAAATCAAGTCATTTTTGGTATACTTTAGTTTTACAACAAGCAGGACTCAATCCCCAAATACCATTCCAAAATTTTTGCTCCATTACACCTCTTGTTACATCTATCCTGGGACACACTGTATACACAAAAAATGTTCTGGATTGTCAGCATCAGAAAAAAAATTTATGCCATTGCAGAAGAGATTAATAAACAATGTCTGTTTGTGAAGGATGTAAAGAAGTCATAAAATCGGTTCCGAAGAAGGTGATTATTACGGAAGAAATGAAGAAAGAAATGTCTGAAATAAAAAGGATGATATCTGAGTCTGCATTTGACAATGTTGGGTCACCTGATATCAAAGTCAAAGTTCATAGTTCAAATACAACAATGCAAATCGGGAATGCCAAACCAAAAATGTTGTATAGAGACAAAGTAGCCTCTAATAAAGAAGTGATAATTGTTAAGCCAAGAGAAAGCAAAACTCATGCAGAAATAAAGAAAGGTTTATTCCAAATAATTGATTCAGTAGCTTCAAGGACAGATATCAGCTTGGGTCAAAATTTAAAGAGTGGTGTAGTCGTATTAGAGTGTAACGATTATTAAAGATAAGATACAGAAAGATCTGGGAAGCAAGTACGCTATTCCAGTACCTAAGAGAGTGTACCCAAAATTTAAAAAAATATTGTACCTAAAGAAGTAAGCTGTGATAAGGAAAAATTAATGAATAGAATTATTGTACAAAATAATTTACTACTACTACTACTACTACTAAATTTATAATAATAATAATGCATATTTTAATATATTAGTTGAGGTAGATTCTGAATCATTTAAGAAACTTATATTAAAAGGTTGTGAATGCTGGCTTTACAAGGGCGGATCCAGGGGGGGGGGGGGGGGCAGTAGGGGCAATTGCCCCCCCCGAGAAAAGTATTTGTTACGTTTTCAAGGCGATAAATTTTTTTTCCGCATGAGGTGGGGGAAAATTTTTTTTTGTATTTTTCATTTGCACCCCATGAGGCGAAAAAATGTTTTCAGAATCCGAGGCGAGCGAAAATTTTTTTTTTACATTTTAATAGCATTCTCTGGATGAGGCGAACAAAAATTTTATTGGATTTTCATTTGCACCCCCCCCCCCCTCATGAAGCGATAAAAAATTTTTTTCTGATTTCTAAAATTTTTTGTAGATGTTAGTGCCCCCCCCCCCCGCGCCCTTGCTTGTACAATGTAAGATTTATGAATTTATACGAATCATAAAATGTTAAAATATAAGTGCTGTGGATTTAATCATTTTTCAAAAGATTTTAAACAAAACTTTATTGGCTCACATTGATGAAATAAACAATTATATATAGGATGTAATTGTATTGAAATATTGTCTTTAACAGAGACTCGTGTAACAACTGACATAAACGATTTTGAAATAAATACCGCTGCCCAAGAAATCACTATTTCCACATCCAGATTTTCTACCGAAATCTCTCACAACGAAAAAATTTTTGTATGTGGAAATAATTGTTTCTGGAACTTAATAATATAATATTTAAAATCGTCTACCCCAAAAACTCATAAAACGATATCCTACATCGGTAGTGGGGTGGGGGTAGTAATATGGGGGTGATAGTGGGGATGTATGAAGTAAAAAAATATTTTGAGGCCTTTGGTTCTTCTCTAAATCACAATTTTTTTCTCGTCCCCTTTTATAATCAGGTGGGGACAGCAATGGGGGTGGCTAATGCCAAAAATTTGTTTGAGACATTAGTTTCTCTTGTATATACTAAATACTAATTTTATGGAGTCTTACCTGCTTGATTTACCTATTTACTTCAATTTATCCCCCAACCCTTCAACAGAATAAAATGAAAATATAAGCTAGAGTCAGATCTCGTGAAAATATATACGCGTATCAAATTTCAAATCAATATCTTAAACGGTTCCAATACGCACAAAAAAAAATTACAGACTGACAGGCAGAAATTTTTTTTTGCTCGAAATCTCGACGTGGAAGTAAAATGGATGGCTATTGTAATACACGCTCTAATTCAGACATCAGATGCACTTGTGGTGTAATATGTCACGTCATAGACGATATAAATTATGAAGTGAAAATGTATCTATTGAAAATATGTTATGCCTTTTATCAATTTCAATCAGAAAATATTTAATAGTTATTGCGTATAGATCCCCTAGTTCTAGTATGGCGGAATTTCTTAAATATTTAGAGAAAATTATGGATGATGTTGTAGCATTGGATAATGAAAAATTAATGCAATGGGAGATCTAAATATTGATTTAAGTCAAAATTCATACTATAGAGAAATTGTTAAAACTAATGAAGAACGTTGGATTAAAAATTCAAGATTACACCCATACAACAGAAAATTCAAAGACAATAATTGATATAATGTTTACAAATGATAAAAAAGCACAAACAGCTGTAAAGAGAACACAAAAAATTACAGGTCACGATATAATAAGTATTACAGTGGAAAATAAAAATCAAACCTGAAAACCAAATAATGACATTCAAAAGGAGGAACATTAATAAGATAAAAGGCAAACATTGAAGAAATATTGATCAAGAAAAAATGAAGATGTTAATCATATGTTATATATGTATTATCTAATATATAAAAATCTCGTGTCACAGTGTTTGACCGATTGACCGATTTTTATGAAATTTTTGGTGTATATTTGGTAGGTCTGAGAATAGGTCGTAGGCTATTTTTTATACCTCTAGGTGATAAGGGTGGCCCCATCCAGAAATTTTTTTTTTAGTTTTTGGACAAACATTTATAATTTATATGGCAAAACAACGTTTGCTGGGTCAGCTAGTAATAATATATTATAGAAGTTATTAACGAATAGCTCCTATTCATATAAGATAAACTAAATATTCAACGAATGATAATGAAACTAATTCATAAAAAGAACAAGTGTTGCATATGAAAAGGCCTGTTTACAAGACACAGACATTGATTGGTCAATGTACAAAGAATTGAGAAATTCAGTAACTACTCTAATCCGCAAAAAAAGAAAGCGTACTATGAAAATTTAATAGATGTAGATAAAAATTATAGTAAATTAATGTGGAAAGCTATAAATGAAGTTGTAGGAAAGCAAAACAAAGGAAATACAATTAGTAGGATATATTTTGGAAATTTATTAGTCACTGATAGGACGGAGAGAGCAAAAAAATGTAACCAGTACAAGTTCGCCCGAACCTGAAAGACGCACTGTTTATATAAAATGATTTGATGAACAACCTGTATGACGGAGATTTCTCAAGGAAGTGTTCTAGCATATTATTTTATATAATTTTTTGTATTTTTCATATGTATCAAAGATTTTAAGTTCACAGAAATTATTGTGTTTGATAGACATTCGCAGTCGGCAACGTCCGACTGCAACTTTTATTCTTTTCATAATAGTCTTAATAAAAATACCTCAATAATATTTTAAGACAAAACTGGTATATCGTCTAACCTGCGTACAGTTCGCTTGAACCTGAAAGACGTCCCAAGTAGCACAATTAATTCTTTAAGATATCCCGAGGATAAAAATTTAGGAATTACTAATATCTTCTAGAGGTCTGTAAGAGTTCTCTAAGATGGTCAAATGTCAGCATATCAGTATTAAATAGTACTTCCCAAGGTAATCGAAAAAAGCTATTAGTATAGAATCCTGTGAGCAGCCTTTTGCATACCTATAGAATTTCCATAGTAATCTGTAGGATATCTTATCGCTTGCCAATATAAATGGTCCCGAGGACATCTTTATAGGATTTCTGTTAGATGTACCGCATCGATCCTGCAAACAGATTTAATTCCTGTAGTAATCTTTCGGGTATTTCATCACTTACCAATATAAACGGTACTGAAAACATCTTTATAGGATTTCTATTAGATGTACCAACACACACTACTTATAGAATTGCCAGCGGCAGCTGGTGAAATGTTGGTTAATCAAAATCTCAGTATGAGACATCAAGGCCCAAACCAAAGATTAGAGATCGTTATAAGACTCATCCAAATAAATCGATGATCCCTGAGAGAATTTGAAACTAGCGTCTAGCCCCTGCATATAACTTTCGGGCGACATGCGCAGTTTGATAAACCAACTGACGTTTCAGTTTCAAATCATCCTAACATTCCTAACTAAACTCTATTATTGTTGTCACAATGTCCACCCAGCCAGCCATCTGTTAATAAGCGACAAGTTGTAGTAAGTAAGTGTACTAATAGTTATAAAGGATTTTACGATTTACGTAAATACGCGAAGATATATCATCCGGACAAATTGGAAGTACCTATAATAGCACCTTTAAAAATTAAAATTAAAAATGAAAAACTATAATTTTAAATGCGTCGATTGCAATAAAAATTTAAGTCATAAGTCAAATTGAAAATATCACATTAAAAAAATACACGATGGTATTACAACCTTGCCCAAAAAATGTGCATTATGTGAATATGTTGCAACATTTAAAAAATACTTTTACAAATTTATTTTGGTTTTTGTCATTATTTAATCAATTTACACTCCAGATTTTTATTTTATCAAGTTCGAACTTATTTTAAACACTTAAACGCTCCAACCTTAATGACTGGTATTTTTTCACGACAAAGTGTCAGGTAAAGTCTCAGATAAGTCGATTTTATTGGTATATTCTTGCATATTGTATCTATCATAACATGCATTTCTGTCTTTGAAAGAAATGACAGGCAACCAAGAATACGCAATATGCAATTTCTAACACAGCAGTGTGACTGCGCATGCGCGCCCTGAAAGTTATAACGCAGGGGCTAGACGCTAGTGAATTTGAACGTTGCAGTAATGTTATTAACGTTCTAAAAATTCATGAGTATAAGATAATGCATGACTGATTATCGTCAGTGGTTTGTACGTGGCGTCATCTAGGAATAATTTCTGTAACAAACTACGTGATAAGCAAACAAATTTTTTGCATTAAAAGAATTTCTTCTTGCGATAATAATAATATTTCCATTTTAATACTTTATTTGATCTCTGTAAAACATAGAAAATTGAGCTGTATGGTAATTCCCTTTTAGAACTTCTAGAAGATGCCTATAAGTATTCTGTTAAGGATAATAATACTATTTCCCTTTTAATACTTTATTTGATTTCTATAATACTTAGAAAATTGAGCTGTATGGTAATTCCCATTTAGAACTTCTAGTAGATGTCTGTGGGTTAACAAAAGTTGAAATTCCTATATAATGCCCAGTTTACATTTCCCCAGTGCATAAAAGTTGAGCACATATAAAGATTTCTCATTTTGATTTCGGAAGGACTTCTAGAGTACATAAATACAAGCAGGCCCGTGGAGAGCCGGTACGGGCCCAGGGGTAAAATCAAATTGGCGGGCTCCCCTCGTCTGGGACACATCAAAAATACTAATTTTCAATGCACGTAATATTACATTTGAAATACAGACAATACAAAAATATCTTTAACAGTGATGGTGCCGGGCCCCTTCGGGCCCGGGCCCCGGGGCTGCGGCCCTGCCTGCCCCCCCCTGTCGTCAGCCCTGAATACAAGATATCCTCGCGGGCAGTAAATAGAACTTCTTAAAGATATCTTAAAGAATTCTGTGCTACTTGGGGTACTGTATTGCAGTTTAGATATCTTGCGTACGTTTGCTTTTTTATGTTCTTAATCAAAAACCTGTGGCCTCTAAAGCTACAATAAAGTATATTTTATATAAACATGACACATGATTTACATCACGCTTCTGACGATCACTCTGTATAACGGATGTGATGCAATTTCAGTACGAAGTTTCTACCATGCTATTTTATACATGTTACAAATTCAAAATGAAAGCTTTAAATCCAATAGAAATTATGCAATCGGCAACGCCCGACGGCAGTTACTATTTATCTCAGAACAGTCTTATTAAATATACTTTAATGATATTTTAAGGTAACATTGCGATATAATCTTACATAAAGTCGGTTCGAACCTGAGAGACAACCTGTATATTGCGATTTAGATATCGTGTATGTCTGCATATTTTTCTGCGCGTAATCAGAAACCTCAGTAACATTTTACTCTAAAATTATAAGACATATTGTATATAAATGGTGAGAGTTTACACGATTCTACCAATCGCCCCGCCCCGTATGACTAATATAATTGATATATCATCTAATCTACATAAAGTTGGATCAAACCTGAGAGACGCCCTGCATATTGCTGTGTAATATGTTGCAACCCCTTAAGATTACGATACGATACAGGGTGTTTACAAAAAGGGTGTAAGCACGTCACAGCTGTTTAAAAATTTTGTGCACTTTCATATTATTGGGTTTAAAACTTTAGTAACATTTTGCTCTAAAATTAAACGCTGTTTCACATAAAAATTAGAGTTTCCTGTCCTCTGGTGATGATTCTGTATGAGGCATATGGCCCAATTTCAATAGGGAATATCCTACTATGCTGTTTTGCATATGTTCCAAATTGTAATGAAATATTTTAAGTCTAACAGAAGTTATCGTGTTTACAAGAAACGGTCTACGCATGCACGCACACAGACAGACCGACATTTTTTATTTGATATTTGATTCAGTCTGTTAAGAAACGGATTTCTGTACAATTTTTTTCTACGATGATGATTAAAAATTTTTGTCCCGTTATAATATACATACCTATTTGATTAAATCAAATAGGTATAAAAATATGGACTTATAGTCCAATCAATGAATGCCCAAAAGGGGATTGTAGAGGACAGGTTGCCCAATGAAGTCCCAGACAGTGCCGGCGCCAGGATATTTGGCACCTGAAACAAATATTTGTTTGCCGCCCTAAGAAAAAACATTTACAAGTTACTACTGTTAGGACAAATTTATTAATAAAAACTTTTATAAGAAATAAAAGAAATATTCCAATAGACAAAAATTATTTTATTTTAGCAAAAAAGAAAACAATCAGAAATTATAAGAAACATTCTATAAAAAATAAAACAGATAGATATTCCAATAAAACCAAAAACTAAATACCGGCTCGGTGGCTCGATGGCGCAGTGCTTAGGATGTTAGGCTTGCGACCACGGAGTCCCAGGTTCGAATCCTGGCTAGGGTATGGATGTGTAGTGGCGTTTTTCACGTGTTACCGAGATGGTAGCAGTGGGCTAGACTGCGGTTGTGTGAGAGACAACACGGTCTAGTCGCTCTCCTCTCCTGAGTTCGAGTCTCAGCTGCAGCAGATGGCAATGTCGCAGGGAATGGGTGTTGTGATGTTGTCTATGTGTGAGTGTCTGTCTTGGTAGAGTGGAAGATCAGCCTACGGCTGAACTCCGCCAGGACATTAATATAAATAAGGCTAATAAAAAAAAAAAAATTCAATAAAAACAAAAAAGAAACTAAATAATGTCAAAACGGGATCTTTACACAAATCACATATCAACTTTTCTACATTTCTCATTAACAAAGTCTTCAATAATATCGTCGCAAACCAAATTATTTGTTATATCTTTCTCGATAGCAAGAATGGCTAAGTCTGTTAACCGTTCCTGCGACATGGTTGATCGTAAATAAATTTTTGTAATTTTTAATTTTGAAAACGTATGTTTTCCACTGGCCACAGACTCAGGAATGGTTAACAAAATCCTTAAAGACTACGATGTTAGAGAAGTTTTCGCTCAATTTGCTGTAGCAGTCGTGTCTTGCTCGAAATTGTAATTGTTCCTTGTCCTTGAGACAAAAGCGGTCGACGGCCAGCGCGGCGTCGACATGTTTACTACGAGTAAACGAATAAGTACGGAGTATGGATTATAATATTTAACGCTTCACAATAAAACACCAATTCGGCGTCAAAAAGTGTTTTTTTGAGGTTTTTGTGCAATTAATTTCTGAAATTTATAAGAAGGTAATAATTAGTCTTAAGTCAAGTCTTAAAATGCCGCCCTAAAAAAATGCCGCCTGAAACATCTACTTCGCTGTTTCACCCCTTCCGCCGGCGCAGGTCCCAGAAACATACATTTTTTTTCTTGTGTAATATATGAATATCACCGGATCCTCCGCCATTTTATAGAAAACCGTATGCAAATATATTACATAAACACACACAAAAAAAGTGAAAAGTGGCCTGTTTCTGAGACTCTCTATGTATTTCGACATGCTAAATACGAATCAGGTATCCGTTAAGCTCCATCGCCCACCAATTTTTAGTAAATCGCGACAATAACCTAAATTATAATTTTTTTTATTTTATTTTCGCGATTTACAAAAAAATGGTGAGTGATGAAGCTAAACGGACACCTGATTCGTGTTCAGCACGTCGATATACATAGGGGGCACCCAATGGATTTCCAGGAAGAGAACGCTTTTTTATTTTGTGGAGCTGTGTTATGTATCTGAAATGTTTCTATCAAAACGGTTTACCGTGGTCTGCTGATAAATCACAATCTCACAGCAATCTTTATTTTACAACACTCGACGTATTTACTAACGTAATATTTTGTCGAAATCTATACATTTCCTTAAATATACAGTGTGACTCACTTAAAATGAAGACACCCTTATGACTTTTTTATTTTGTTGCCGATTTGAATCAAATTTTACTGAAGTATAGAACAAGTTAGGATCTACTTGTGACCAGAGAAACATTCGCTTGCTACAAATTCAAAGTCACCTCATGTAAAGTTTTATAAAACTAAGTTTGCTCAGATGTTGAATAGCAGCCAGTAACTAATGCAGGAACAGAATTTCTTTCAGTCCTAGCTGCTGCATTTGGTGGGTGGAGTAAACATTGATTTGAACTTTTCTTCTGCCAGGTTTTATGAATAAAATGTTGCAGTAAACATCACTGCGGTAAAAAAAGGCCAAATATGATTTTCTATTGATTTCCGCATATTTTGGTACCGCAGGTGGCTTTACATTTGTAGCAGGCAAATGTTTTTCTAACCATAAATAGATCCTAATTTGTTCTATACTTGAGTAAAATTTGGCACTGTATATTAAGGCTAGGATTTTGCAGAGTGAGAGGGGAATATGCGTTTATTTTCGATTTATTGTAAATGAACAATCACTTAAATTTGTTTAAATAAAACACACTCTTTACTGTTGTACTTCACTCTGCTATCATATAAAGACTGACTGCCTGGTCCTAATCCTTGTCCTGAGTCAGTAGTTATATCATAACAGCTCGAATGTTTTTATTATAAGAAATCACAGACACCAATGAGTAGTAGTACACTACAGTAAATATTTAAAAAACTACACATAGTATAATCTTAAAACTGCTTTAGATACTTGCTATTGATCTAACGAATACAACTATATATATTTTTTATTATAAATTTCTGTTATATTTAAATATCATAATTTGTCAATGAAAATAGTGCCTAATTTCACTATTAAAGTATGGCATTTGCCTATATACAAAATCAATGATAAAAATTATATATGGTTTTATTCCTTAGAGCAATGGGAAATATCTGAAATTATTTTAAAGATTATACCATTTATGATTTTTTAAATATTTATAACAAACCGAAAATAAACGCATATTTCCCTCTCACTCTGCAAAATCCTAGCCTTAAGGAAATGTATAGATTTTGACAAAATATTACGTTAGTAAATACGTCGAGTGTTGTAAAATAAAGATTGTTTTGTGACTGTGATTTGTTAGTAGACCACGGTAAACCATTTTGTATTTCAGATACATAATTAATTTATTCATTAATTATCGATTTTCGCTAGCCAATATCTCGGAAACTATAACACATAGGAAGAAAATGAATATAGACATTCTTGTAAGAAATTTAACACAATTTAAAAAATTTTACATCGTTTCCGAGTTATAAACGAAGAATCAAAAAATCCATCCCCCTCCCCCCTTTTAGTATATTTACCTCCTAACTACCCCCAACACATTTCTGAAGAGGAAAATTCTCCCCCCTCCATGTCCTCTACAACTCATTCGTTGACTGGACTATTATATTTTACTGATATAAATTTTATGAAGGAAAATGGCAAATCGTACAACCTTGATTCTTATTTCACATAGGTGTATATTAATTTTAATTTAAAATCGACCGACCTCCAAGAATCTGCTTGCAAACTGGTTCAAAAACCCGTATATTTCCATAAATGAGAGGGTTACCCACAAAATCATTAAAACGTTGTTAATGCAAATAGGACTTAACCAGTAGTAAAAGAAAGTAACAATACTATTTCAGTTGTAAATAGCTACACAATATAAAAAATGCTCGAGAAAAAATTGCACCGCCTTCAAAGAAGGTCACTAAAAATTATGAAATAACATTTTACCGTCGTGTGTCGCCCAGTTATTACCGTCCCATACACGGTGATGCAAAACTGGAGCATGCTTGCACGCGAGCAAATGTGAAATGAAAATTTGGAAATACACTGATGAGATTTACTTGTCAGTGCAGCATCACTTTTATTAGTGAGTGGCAGTGGCGGCTCGTGTTACAATTTGTACATTTCCTCACCACCCTGGATATGCTGCTAGAGTAGGCTCGTGCTGCTAGAGTAGGCTGATGCTAGAGTAGGCCCATGTTGCTAGAGGAGGCTCAGCCTCCTCTGCCTTTTCTGACGAGCCGCCACTGGTGAATGGTGTGTGCGCAATGAGCGTAATTCAGCAAAATGATTTATATTTAATTGCTACTGCTATCGCAATCGTGGTAAGAAGAAAGAAACAGAGGAAGAGATCAAAATGGATAAAAACTTGGCTGAAAAAGAGGGAACAATATTCTCATAGGAATTTATTAAATGATTTGCGATTAGACTATCGAAACAATGAATTCTATAGGTTTATATTGACGACTGATTTATATAATGTAAAACTCTAGTCCTAAATTCAACGTTTAAATTCGTTACATTCACTCCGAAAACCAATTTAAAACTGACACGCTTAGCATGAATTGTCTACATACGTACTAGTCAGCCATCCTAAGTTAGCAGGTAGCCGCGCAGAGAGAGAATAAATATCGTCACTGTTGGACAGGACATACAAGATTTTTACGCTTCTTAAGCTAACTAGCTAGCTAGCTTAAGAAGCTTGTTTGTCTGTGTCTAACAGTGACGATATTTCTTCTCTTTCTGCGCGGTTACCTGCCAACTTAGAATGGTTGACTAGTGCAAGCTCAGTCTGGAATCCTCATGCCATGCCTAGACCTGACAAGCCCATCAGTTTTGCATCACTGTGTATGGTAGGATATGAACCTTATTATCTAATATCGATATTGAAGTCGGTTAAAAATACGTTTGAATTCATTATTATTTGTTCATTTTTACATCGACCTCAATATCGATATTATAGTCTAGGTGCCCGCGTACATAAATCCAATTTATACATATCCTCGTATAACTTCTTGTACGCCATAATTGCGCCTAGTCTATTACTTTTTTCCACTACGAAAATTTTCGTAAATGCGGCGTTCCTCCTCGGCATGAAAAAGATGATTTCCACGCGTCGGACTGGAAAATCGGCAAATATATTTTGTCGGACAATTTGAGAAATGGATGCTACATATATATGTTATATAATATTTGGTACACTGTATAAAAACTTGTACGTGACTTTTATTCCTTTTAAACTATCTCAGCATATCATATTTCAGCTACGTGTTGATAACGAATTCCCTCATATTATTTATCGCTGATATGTAATATCATATTTCCTTTGGCTTAGCTTGGGAAACAATACTAATGCTGACTAAGTACAGCCAACCGAGGATATAAATTAGTTAGATAATCTTTTGTATTCAGTTCTTATACTCATGTCAGATTAAACAGTTCATTTTATAACTACATTTTTATTTCGAAGAGTCAACGTTGACTCTCATTAATTTAATAAATCTTTTTAAAAAGTCACTAATGTAAATCGTGATCTAACAATTGGCGCAGTCGGTAGGATTCCGTGAACACCATTAAGAACAAGAAGCCTAACTGGTAGTGACCCACGAAGAACAAGGACAACATCCCCACGAGGTGCCTAACTAGTGCAAGTTGTCTATCAGAACAAGGAGACCTTCCTCACTTGTGGTGGCGGATCCCAATCCCTTACTGGAAGAACCTACACTCGATGAAGAATCTATTAATGTAAGTACTTTAACGAATCATCTCGTAATTTTCACTTATCGTGTTATTATTATACATAGTGTATTATACTGCTAATACACAGAAAAACTATTTCTATTATCCAATCCCCATTTATATTTATTTTTATTATTACAAACAAACTAAAGCTTAGACGTTAAGCACAAACGATTAATCTACAGCATTATACTGCTAATGCTCAACTAAAATCGTAAGAGTTAATTTAAAATACTGTGCATTATACTGTTAATGCAACATTCGTATCACTAAAAACCCAATCGATCTACCAAAGGTTTTTATTCTAATCAATTCATTTTAACTCCTTAAATTACTAAATATCGAGCAACATGCCCGACGAAGTAACACAAGGTACAGCACAAGGTGCAGCATCAGGTCCAGCACCAGCACCAGCACCGGTTCTTGAACCGTATAAATTAAGTGAAATTTTCTCAATTGTGCCTGAATACGATGGCAACCCTTTATTTTTACAAACTTTCTTATATGCTTGTAGCCAAGCCTATTGCATGGCCGTGGCAGACCAAAAAACATTGCTCTCGCTACATATAAAAAATAAATTAAAAGGCAAAGCTGCCGAAGTAATAAATTCAAGAAACCCAACTTCATGGGGTGAAACTAAAAACTTATTGGAGTCTCATTTCGGAGACGCGCGCGATCTAACCTCGCTTATACAAGATCTGCAACGACTTCATCAACTAAGCAACGAATCACCGTTAACTTTTATCTCTAGGCTACAAACTCATAACGCGAAAATGCTTTCCGCAGTAAATAAGCAAATAGCTATGACAAACGAACAGAAAGACGCGCAAACACGCTTAATTGATACCATGACTCTCAACACCTTATTAACCGGTCTTGAACCTAAACTAGGCCAGATAGTCCGAGCTGGAAACCCGGCTACTGTACTTGATGCAACTCTCCGAGTAAAAAGAGAACTACAATTATCATATTTTGAATCTCAGAAATTCAACAAATTTAATCCAAATAAAAATCCCATTCAAACTCAAACAAAACGCCCTCCAATTCCACAAAAATTCTGTTCTTTCTGCAAAAGAAACGGACATACAATTAATGAATGCCGCACAAGGCAAAATCAACAATTTTCATCCCCTAGTTTCATTCCAAACGCTTATTCTAATCAGGCCCAAACTTCAAGACCAAATTTTCAGAATTTTTCCAGCCAAAATAATCAAAGGCAATTCTCTCCGCAAAACTTTCAATCGGCAAATAATCCACAACAAAATAGACCTTCGGTAATAAGACCGAACCCCAACTTCCAACAAAGATTCCCGAATCAACAACAAAATCCAAATATCAATCGTCAAAATCCACAAAGAACGCATCACGTTAATTTTGACAATTACTATGATCCTCTAAACTACGAACATACTAATCATTACAACGAACCTGATAATTTCGACAACCAGCAATTCAATGATTTCCAAAATTACCAAACTGATTTTAACGATCAATATTTGCCACAAGAGAATTATACTGGTAATTCTCAAAATTCACAAACAAACCACATCGACAGCTGGCAAAATGAATACGAGAGTTATACTGCTAATTCTCAAACGCCTCAAGAAGATTATAATACCAATTCTCAGGATTTTTGTTTAGGTCCGGAGTATCCTGCGGATACTCCAACACAGGAAACAGACCAATTCGACCAAATATCGAATCAAATTCAAGCCATGAATCTAAACGACAATTTCAATCCGTTCCTGAACTTCCCGGAACAAGGGTTCATGTAGAAACCCTATCTCACTCGCTGTTGACCGTAAATTCAAAAAATTTATACTACATTAAAGACATCACAAATAAATTCAAAATTCTAATCGATACGGGCGCAGGTATCTCTATATTTAAACCGAAAACAGCTGAAAATTACAAAAGAAGGTTTTCGGAAAATGTAATTATACAAGGTATAACCGATCAGAAAATTACTATTAATGAATCTGTTCTAATACCCTTTACAGACAATGACCCACATAAAGTTTACATTTATGACCTAGATATCAATTTTGATGGGCTGATAGGAGCCGATTTCCTAGAGCACTATCATTGTATTGTCGACATAAAAAATAAACGATTAATAACCAATTTTAAAACGGTTCCACTTTTCAAAGTAACCGACGATTCGTCAAAACCCGAATGTGACAAAATTCAATCAAATCACAACCCTAATCAAAATAAAATCCAAATTGACGGCCGTACTGAAAAAATTTATAAATTAAAATGTAATCTTAGAAATACTTACGCTATTTTGCAAGCGCAGGAAAATGAAAAGGTCCGTTTACCTAATGCTCTTGTTAGAGTAAACGAAAACGGCGAATTTTTAACAACAATAATCAATGCTAATGTCATCCCGAAGACTGTCGATTTTTCTAATTTAAACTTAGAACCTTTACAAAAATTTAAGTCAATTTTTAACTTAAATACGCAAAACTCAGACCAACACCTACTCAAGACGGATAGATCCTTGGAAATTAGGAACGAATTGCGCTTGGACCATCTAAACGAAGAAGAGGCCGAAATAATAACGCAGCTTTGTTTAGATTTCCAAGATATATTCTATTTAGAAGGAGATAATTTGACCTTTACCAATGAAATCAAACACCCTATTGACACCGACAATTCCCGACCGATATTTACGAAATCGTATCGCTATCCCCAGGTCCATAAAGAAGAAGTTAAGTCCCAAGTATCGAAAATGTTAAGTCAAGGCATCATTCAACCCTCAATTTCACCTTGGTCCTCCCCTGTTTGGGTAGTCCCAAAAAAACTGGACGCTTCTGGCAAACAGAAATGGCGCGTTGTAGTTGACTATCGTAAACTCAACGAGGTCACAATCGGTGACAAATATCCTCTGCCCAACATTTCCGATCTCTTAGACCAACTTGGCAAATGCCAATATTTCACAACTCTAGATTTGGCTTCTGGTTTCCACCAAATTGAAATTAACCCCGCAGATATTCAAAAGACTGCTTTCACGGTTGAAAACGGTCATTACGAATTCGTGCGAATGCCATTTGGACTAAAAAATGCTCCATCGACGTTTCAGAGAGTGATGGACAATATTTTATTAGGCATCCAAAATGAACGGTGTCTCGTCTATATGGACGATATCATTATTTACTCTCCCACCATTCATGAACACATTTCTCGGCTAACAGAAGTGTTTAAACGCCTTCGAAAAGCCAACCTCAAAATTCAGCCGGACAAATGCGAATTCCTACGCAAAGAAGTCGCTTATCTAGGACACCTCATCACAAAAGACGGCGTGAAACCAAATCCCACCAAAGTCGATGCCATTTTAAACTTTCCACAACCTAAGAACCAAAAAGAAATCAAATCATTTTTAGGACTAGCAGGTTACTATAGAAGATTCATACCAAACTTTTCCAAAATTTCTAAACCCTTGACAAAACTTCTGCAAAAAGATGTTCCTTTCGACTTTAATAACGACTGTCAAAATTCTTTCGCCGACCTAAAACAAACACTAACTACATCACCAATATTAATTTACCCAAATTTTGACGAACCTTTCATACTAACTACTGATGCGAGCGCATTTGCCGTCGGTTCTGTGCTCTCACAAGGACCAATTGGTAAAGATTTACCTATTGCTTACGCTTCCCGAGTTTTATGCAACGCCGAAACTAAATACTCCACGATAGAACGTGAACTTTTGGCTATAGTGTGGTCAGTAAAGCATTTTAGGCCATACCTATTCGGTAGAAAGTTTAAATTGATAACCGACCACAGACCACTTACATGGCTATTTTCTATAAAAGACCCAGGTAGTAGATTAGCCCGCTGGCGCCTTAAACTCGAAGAATACGACTACGAAGTCATATATAAACCCGGAAAAATAAACAAGAATGCAGACGCCCTATCCCGAATCAAAATTAACCACTTTAACGATTGTTCCAAATTTCATACCAAAATTCTAGCTGCGAACGGAGACGAATCGAATGACGAATCAGATGACGAAACTCGAGACGATAACACTAAATTTACCGATGACCAAATTGCCCAAGAATTCGAAACCTTTGTCAACTTGTACAAGACGACGTCCTTAATAGATTATTCAAAAATCAAAGCCTCTAACAAACAACTATTGTATCGGGAACACAAAAATATTATAACCTTTTTTCAACAAAATAATTTACAAGACCTTCATCACAAAATTATCGATGACATATTTGAAGAAAACCCAGAATTCCATAATGATAAGATCAATATTGTATCGAGCAAGACGGTCAGACATAGGAGATACTTTATCGTCTCGTTACCGTTTGATATCGAATCCATAATTGAACACTTATTTTTAGTATTATTTAAAAACCAAGACGTCTTGGATCTTTCTAAGACTTACTTTGTCGAAAATAATTTAGACCTCCCTATACTTGAAATTCTGTCATTCATTTTTGCGGAAAAGGACCTAAAATTAATAATTTGTCAAGATATTGTCAAAACCCCTGATGAAGACCAAATTCCTATAATATTAGATCAACATCACAGCGGTAAAAATAACCTACACCGCGGAATAAACGAAACTATTCGACGAATTAGAGAAAAATACACTTGGCAAGGTCTAACTAAAGACGTAGAAAACTTTGTAAAAAATTGCGAAACTTGCCAAAAAAGTAAAGTCTGTCGAAAAAATTTAAGCAGTCCGTTAGTAATAACCGAAACACCAAAGACACCATTTGAGAGAATTAACATTGACCTATTCGAGTTCCCCACACGCAATTATGCTTTAACGATACGCGAAGAATTAACCAAATTTACACAAGCTTACGCAGTCCCTGATAAATCCGCTAAATCTGTAGTAAATACCTTATTACTATATTTCCAACACTATGGTACTCCTCTGAGAATACATTGCGACTACGGAGGAGAATTCGACAACCGATTATTACGAGATTTATGTATTTTATACGATATAAAATTAACCTTTTCAAGCGTAGGACACCCGCAATCGAATGGCTCAATTGAACGATTCCACGCAACGTTAGCAGAAATGATAAGAGTTAACCAAACAGAAAATCCGAACGAACATCCGTTCACTATTTTACCTTACGCTGTAATTTGCTATAATAACTCTGTTAACAAAACACATGGATTTACGCCATATGAACTAGTTTTTGGTCATACATCAGTTCGACCGCCAGAAACTTTGTATAACCAAAAAGAATTAATAACGAAATACGTCAGAGATTTAAACAATCGTATCTCCCATTATTATAAAATTGCTAGAGACCGAACGGAACTCCAAAAACAAAAAGCCAAAATTAGATTCGATAAAAACGTCCCCGAAAATCGTACTGAATATAACGTTGGAGACAAAGTTTACGTAAAAGAATCACAGATTAAAAACAAATTACAAAACAAATTTAACGGACCATTCGAAATTACCAAAATCTTTGAAAATTCAGCTATCTTACTCAACCCAGAAACTAAACAAACTAGTAAAGTCAATTTTGACAGAATGAAACCTTATTTTGAAAGTTAACCTTGTTTTCAGGTTATTCCTGCTGTTCGGATCAGCAACACTAGTGGTTTCCCAATATAAAATCACGCCTATAAACAACACTATAGGAATATACTACCACGAAAAAACTGACGTAATAGTAACCAACGACAAATGGACATTACTGGTTCACAAGAACATTTCCTCCCTAAAAACAACCTTTGACAGAAACGAAAAAATGTTAGAGCTTATCCTAAACACTCTGGACGCCGCCGATCAGAAAACGATCACTTTCAGGAGTGAAGTTAAAACAGATCTAAATCTGCTAACCCAAATATCTAAAACTATAAAATCAAAATTTGATGAAATCTTTTTGGATACAAAACGATATAAGCGCGGAATAATCAACGGTTTCGGCACAATTTTCAAATCAATAACCGGAAATTTAGATGCCGAGGACGGTCAATATTATTCTGATTGCATCAATAAGCTAAACGATGACGAACACCAATTGGAGAATCTAATTAAAAATCAAATTTCAGTTACTACATCCGTTATCAAAAATTTCAATTCAACTATTCAAAAACTTCAAATTGACGAAGAAACATTTAACAAAAATATCGAAGAAATCGACCGCACAATTCAATCTATGACAAGTCACATCGAAGCCATTGAAATCAAATTAATATTCTTACATTATTGCGAACAGTTAATGGCAAGTTATTTGTACATCGAAGATAATTTAAATGATGTTCTAAATGCAATAACATTTGCACGCTTGAAAATCATTCATACGTCAATCATCACTCCAACAGACTTAATTTCATCCTTACAGGAAATTTCACAGAATTTGCATAAAAATAACCTACCACTTTCAATAAGGCTATCAAAAGTTGCTCAATATTTGGATATTATGGAACTCCAAGCCTTTCAGACCGATTCAAGTTTAATCTTTGTTTTAAAAGTACCTTTAGTAGACCCACAAACTTACACAGCCTATCAATTATATCCTATCCCTATTCTGGATAATAGAACTGGTTTACACCACTTATTATCGGTATCACAAAAATATATCGCGAGAGATGATGATTCCTTAATGTTCTTACCCATCCCGGATTTAGACGAGTGCAAACAACTTTACATGGGAACCAGATTATGCTCCAACCTGTTCGTCTACCCGATAGATAACAATGCCATATGTGAAGCAAGGCTCTTCAAAAACCTCATGACTCTACCCCAAAATTGTCAAACCTCATTCATAATCAGTCAAGGATACAATGTACAAAAACTCCAAGAAAACACCTGGCTAGTCATCAACGCAGAACCATTACATGTTACCGTTAATTGCCCGAAGAGAAATTCAAAGACAGAAGTCATCACGAAAAATTCCATTATAAAATTACAACCCAGCTGTTATGCCTTTGTCGGTATTACCAAAATCCAGGCCAGTTCCAATGAAGTGTTAGATGTCGAAGATAACACTCACCCAATCGAAATTCCGTACGATTGCTGCAGTGACCTTCCAGACAAAACTCAACTTCCAAATTTGAAACCATTAAAATTAAACAATTTGAATACAGAAGACCTCGAAATTGCGAAACACAAATTAGACCAGTATTCCAAGGATTTAGACGACCTCATCAACGAACCCTACGTGACAAAACACATCTCGTGGTTCACGTACTTCACTATAACCCTAGTGATCTCCCTTATCCTACTCTACCTGTTCTGCAAATGCAGAAAAAGAAGCCGAAAGTTAGCAATTGTTCATGCATCACATGGTTCACCTCCATCTCCACCATCTCCACCGATGCCAAGAAGAACATACAAAAGTTTCACCAGTATCTTGCCTCCAAGGAGAAGACCCAGTATCCAAAGAGAAGAAGAAACCGAAGAAGTGGAACTAACTTAAAGACATCCTACATTGTTACCAATTTTATTTCATGATTAATATTAATTTATGTTATATGTACATATAACATTTTAAATATTCTTATATACTATTTGCATTTTTATATTTTACAATTTTATTTTTTCATTTTATTATTATTCTGCTTTTATATTTTACAAAAGTTGCTGTATAATCACCAACTTTTTTAATAAGGGGGAAGTTGTTATATAATATTTGGTACACTGTATAAAAACTTGTACGTGACTTTTATTCCTTTTAAACTATCTCAGCATATCATATTTCAGCTACGTGTTGATAACGAATTCCCTCATATTATTTATCGCTGATATGTAATATCATATTTCCTTTGGCTTAGCTTGGGAAACAATACTAATGCTGACTAAGTACAGCCAACCGAGGATATAAATTAGTTAGATAATCTTTTGTATTCAGTTCTTATACTCATGTCAGATTAAACAGTTCATTTTATAACTACATTTTTATTTCGAAGAGTCAACGTTGACTCTCATTAATTTAATAAATCTTTTTAAAAAGTCACTAATGTAAATCGTGATCTAACATATATTCAATATATTTCTACAAACTGTCCGACAAAAATTTTGTCACGATAAGGGTGTCTACCACCCTAAACATAACATAACATAACTTTAAAACATTTATTGATAACCAGCTGAGTTTTTCAAGATTGCTTAATAAAGATATGTAGAATCCAATTTTCGAATTGTCGGACAAAATGTATTTGCCGATTTTCCAGTCCGACGTGTGGAAATCGTCTTTTTCATGCCGAGGAGGAACGCCGCGTTTACGAAAATTCTCGCAGAGGAAAAAAGCCGTATAAGAAGTTATACGAGGATATGTATAAATTAAATTTATGTACGCGGGCACCTAGACTATTAGGTAATAAAATTCAATCGACTTAACCCGGTCAAAATAGCTCAAAAAATAGAAGCAAGCTTACAATAATTCGCATAGAGCTAAAAATTGGTACGAATGTTGGGAACACCATTAGAAATGAAATGTGAAAAGTCCTCATCGATCCCACATCTGCAAAAAAATTTATTCAAGGTCAAAGTTGGGTTTTTTGCATTTTTCAGCCAAACGGTAAGTTTTATCATAAAAATAGGTCAGACAAAAATTGTAGATCATGCAATTACACAGCCCCACAAAAAAAGTTCAGACCAGCGAATCAGACCCATGTATCCCTATGTATTTTTGGTCGCTGAATCCGAATCCGAGGTCAAACAAATTCGTACACCCCCAAAATCTTTAGCTAGAGCCAAAAAACACCCCTGGACTGGGGTAAAAAGAATATTAAGCTACGAGAATAGTTGTTACATCCTAATCGATCAAATTATACAAATTAAGGTTAAACAGCAGCGTACATACAATATATATGAAACACACCCCCAGTGAGGGGCGAAAACCAGTCCTCATTTATAAAAAAATCGATCCAAAACAGTAATGACTGCTGAAAAAGATCGAAATTTCTAAGTTTTGTTAAATTAATAAGAAACTGCATCAGATCCGATGTAATCTTCATAAACTGCCCCTATAGGGTTGAGAACAACCACCTCTAAGTTTAAAGGACACAAAACAAGAGAAAGAGTAAAATCCAACAGTATTTCTATTTTGCGTAGTACTCTAAAATAGAACTAGAAATTTACGTACCATCAACGTCTTACAGTGTCAACTCTCAGATGGTGTGAAAACTACCCCCATGTAAGATTTATCTATAAAAATTCGAAACACCTTTGTGTGGAAGTGAGAAGAAACTAGACTATGTTCGACGCTGTGCTTGAAAACCACCCCCATAGGGTGGAGAGATGCTACCCCTATATCCGTAGGACGCTGGAAGTGTGCATCACGATTTTTGCTTTTTTTGTGGGGCTGTGTTATCTATAAAAATCGTTCTTACACTTTTTTTTAAAAGAATCACCATTTCTGAGATACAGCGATTCAAAAAGTTGAAAAAGTTGTGTTCTCTGTAATACCTTTATAATTTAGTTGTACTTGTACTTAATGGTGGTGGGAGCGGGTGGTGAGGAAAGTTAAATTAAAACACGTCTTTACAGCTTGACGGCTCGTGGAAGAAGGAAGTTTCGAGCACGTCGTTTATTCGGCTATTGATGTCGAGCCTGCGCACTCCGTCACATCTCTTTTTTTCCAAACAACAATATTAACTTTTACAAAACAAACAATACATATAATTAAAACAATATTAGCTATATAAAAATAAACAGTACATATAATTAAAACAATATTAACTTTACACAAACGAAATTAATCTTAACTTTATAAAAATAAATACAATATTAATCATGACTACACAAAACAATTTTAGTCTTAATTGCAGACAATACTGAAAAAATTATAAATACAATTTTCTTGGCGGTTTAATAACTCTGCCGTATCGTGACACAATCGGAGTTCTATTATTACAGTTACTTTTATTAGAATCACCTGTTTCATTTAAATTTAAGTCATTTTCATTAAAATTGCTTCCATTTTCATTTAAACTGCTTTCATTTTCATTTAAATTGCTTTCATTTTGATTTAACGGTGAGACATTTACAATAACAGATTTATTATTATTATTTATATTATTTTCACTTACATAACTTTCATTTAAACTGACTACATAGTCATAGTTATGTTTGTTTGGTATTTTATTTATATGTCTCCTATTTCTCCTTACCACTATATTACTATTCATTAGTTTAATGTTATATGACCTGGGTATATTTTCTATTTTATTTAAAACTATTCCATCAAGCCATCTTTTCCCTTTAAAATTTTTAATTTTCACAAAATCTCCACTGTTTAATTCTTTTAGTTCCCTTTTCCCTCTGTCATACATAGTTTTTTGTTTATTTTGCCTATTATACATTTCTTTCTCTACATTATTTTTATTTGCTACCATGGGTAAAAGTAGTTTCTCACATGTTGGTAAGATTGATCTTAACCTTCTGCTGTTTAATAATACTGCGGGTGACGGTAAATTTTCTGAAATTGGGGTATTTCTAAATTCTAACATACTTAGGTATAGATCAGTATTTGAATCTTTAGCTTTCGTTAAAATATTCTTAACAGTTTGTATTGTACGTTCCACCAACCCATTCGATTGTGGATAGTGTGGACTTGATGTTATGTGGCTAAATAACCAATTTTTACTGAACTCTTTAAATTCCACTGACGAAAAACAAGGGCCATTGTCTGAATATACAATTGCAGGGATTCCCTGTCTAGAAAAAATTGATTTTAAATGTGATATCACTGTTACTGATTTTTCATTATTTAAAAGTGCTAATTCTACAAATTTCGAATAATAATCGACAACAATTAGATATATTTTATTATTAAAGTAGAAAATATCCGTCCCTACTTTTTCCCATGGGTTCGTTACAATTTGATGTGGCATGAGGGGTTCTTTTACATTTCTCTTATAAGAATTACAAATATCACAATTATTTATTAAATTGTCTATATCGTTATTAATATTTGGCCAAAAAATTGCCTCCCTTGCTCTTAATCTAGTTTTTTCTTTACCTAAATGAGGAATGTGTAATCTATGAAGCATTTCATTTCTTAAAACTTTAGGAACAAGTAATCTATTATTATTATATATTAACCCTTGACTAGTAGTTAAATTATTTTTAAAAGGTAAGTATACTTTTATATCACTATCTACTTTATTTTTATCGTCTGGAAAACCCTTCTTAATTAAGTCAATTAATTCCGATAGGGTATTATCAGCAGCTGTCTCTTTTTGAAAGATTCTTAATTTAACATCTGTCATCGGCAAACTTTCAGTAATCATATTTATCTGACCCTCAATTTCGTGACATTTACTTTCAAATTGTTCATCTATTTCTTTGATATTTGCCCTTGAAAGGGTATCTGCGATGTATAGTTCAGATCCTCTTTTATAAATTAGGTTAAATGTATAAGGTTGCACCATTAGGAGCATTCTTTGCAATCTAGCGGGTGCTGACATTAGGGGTTTGTTATAGATTGTAATTAGTGGTTTATGATCTGTCTCTATTGTTATGTCAGTTCTACCATAGATGAATTGATGAAATTTAAAACACGCGTAAGTTATAACTAACATTTCTTTCTCTATCTGAGCATATGACTGCTCAGTCTGTGTTAATGCTTTTGATATATAAGCCACGGGCAAATTATTTTGCAATAAAACGGCTCCACAGCCTGTTAACGACGAATCGCATGAAATTACGATAGGATCTTTGTTAGAATAATACTGTAATATCGGAGCTGAACATAATTTACTTTTAATTGCGTTGAATGATTTTTCCTGATCATCCCCCCAATAAAAATGAACATCCTTCTTAATTAAGTCTCTAAGGGGTTTTGTGATGTCTGAAAAATTGCCAATAAATCGACATAAATATGTGGCCATACCTAAAAATCGTTGAACATCTTTAGGTGTCTTTGGCTTAGCAATCTCAGCTATTGCTCTAACTTTGTTATGATCTGGTGATAAACCCTTATCGGTTATTATATGTCCCATGTAATTAACTTGAGTCAAACAAAATTTACATTTATCTAAATTGAATTTTATATTATTGTTTTCAGCTATTTTAAGAACAGTATATAGTCTACCATTGTGTTCCTCAAGATCTCTGCCCCAAATTAAAATATCATCGATATATGTGTCTACTCCTTCAACGTTATCATATAATTGTTTAATATATTTTTGAAATACCTCTGGGGCTGAGGAAATACCATAAGGCATCCTCAAGAATCTGTATCGCCCGAAAGGTGTATTAAAACAACAAAGTTTACTACTATTATTATCTAAGGGTATTTGCCAAAACCCGTTTGAACAATCGACAACACTAAAATACCTTGCGTCCTTTAATTTATGCACGATATCATCAAGTGTTGGAATATAAAAATACTCACGCTTGATCACCTTATTTAAATCCCTTGGATCGATGCAGATTCTTAAGTCCTTGTTTTTTTTCGCAACTACGACCATTGAATTTACCCATTCCGTTGGTTCGGACACTGCCTTTATGATATTCTCAGCCTCCATTTTCTCTAATTGTTCTTTTATTCTTTGATGCAAAGCAAAAGGAACTCTCCTTGGGGGGGTGGACCTTGGGAACAGCATTCTTATCAATTGTGATATGGTATTCATTTTTGAAACAGCCCAGACCTTGAAACACATTATTAAAATTCATTAAAATATCATTACAATTTTCTTTATTGTTAGTTAGGACATTTACTTCATTTCTTTTAATTAAATTTAACATTTTACATGTTTCTAACCCCAAAATCGCAATTTTGTTAGAATCTACAATATGAAATTTAGCAGTGCATTCATTTTCCAGACAATTCACCTGTTTAATTTTGAAAAAACAACATCCTAAGGTATTAATTTTTTTTCCATTGTACCCAGTCAATTCTTCACTCTTGCTCAATTCTTCCACTCTAACATTTAATTTATTTAAAATATATACTGGTAAGGTATTTACGTCTGCTCCAGTGTCAAGACAAAACGTAATTTTAATATTATTTATGAGCAAATCTTCCTCCCACTTTTTATTACATTCCCCATTAATTTTGCCAAGAAATAATTCTTTATCACTTATTCCTGTCAAATCATTTGTATTTTTTGAAGTTTGCAACAAGTCACTAACATCAACATTAGATCTACTACTATTTGAACTACTGCTGTCAGTTTTCTGAGTATTATTTACCACATTTATTCTACTGAAATTCTTTGAGAAATTAGAATGGTTGTTACTTTTACACACGCTAGCAAAATGATTAGGTTTTTTACATTTGTTACAGATTTTACCAAAAGCAGGACATTTGTTTAAATCATGATCGAAACTACATTTAGAACAATTACTTATCTTTTTTGTGTTGTATTTCCTCGATGTCGAGGGTTCATCCCTTCGTATTTTGCCTTTGCCTGGTCCTCGGTTGATTTTATTGACTTCCAGGGGTATCTCTGGCTCATTCAGGATTACTTTCAGCTGCCTTTGGGTGGTCTCCGCTGTCTTGCAGATCTCTACGGCTTTTTGCAGGGTCAAATCGTTTTCCCTCAGCAATTGATTCTTCAATGGAATTTCGGTTATGCCCAAGATCAGTCGGTCTCGAATCAGGGACTCCATGAGGTTTTCAAATTCACAAGAGCTTGCTAGTCTTTTCAAATCTGTGACATATTCGTCCACGGCTTCACCTGGTTGTTTATTTCTCGTAAAAAATATATATCGTTCATAGGTTATGTTCTTCGTCGGGATAAAATATTCTTGAAATTTTTTGATTATTACATCGTATGATTGCTTATCTGCTTGGTTTTCGAATTTGAATGTATTGTAGATCTTCAGAGCTCCGTCTCCTATTCTATTGAGTAATACATAACCTTTATGCGTTGCCGATTCTCCATCCATTTTTGTAGCCTTCATAAATATTTCTAATTTCTGTTTGAAAAATAACCAATTGTCTGCCATGTTTCCATCGAATGATAGCTCGCTTGGTGCTACCGCGTGGTTATCCATGTTCATCCCAGGTAATTTATTTTCTCGTGACTTACTTATTTCGGAATTATCTGCTGCAAACACTCTTCCTTTAATTTTAATTAATATTATCGCCTTTTCTCGACTGCGCCATGTAATACCTTTATAATTTAGTTGTACTTGTACTTAATGGTGGTGGGAGCGGGTGGTGAGGAAAGTTAAATTAAAACACGTCTTTACAGCTTGACGGCTCGTGGAAGAAGGAAGTTTCGAGCACGTCGTTTATTCGGCTATTGATGTCGAGCCTGCGCACTCCGTCACATTCTCCATATATGCATGAGTACACCCCCTATATACATCACTGGATCCGTAATACAAGTAAAAATATTGGTCTGTGTAACTTATACAATCGTACAAATTGTACGATTCTGAGAATATAAACACAAAAGAAACCCAGTCCCTCATTTTATATGCCCATATAACCTTGAGCAACATCTGTCTGCTATTCAAATAGGTGAGGTGTACCCCAACCTCTGCTTCTGCTCATCGACATCTATTTCGAGTATATTATCAAGTTCAAGTATGACTTGGTAATCAACTGGACCCAGAAGACTGCAAACTTTGACCTTGAATAAATTTTTTGCAGATGTGGGATCGATGAGGACTTTTCACATTTCATTTATAATGGTGTTCCCAACATTCGTACCAATTTTTAGCTCTATGCGAATTATTGTAACCTTGAATGTCTATTTTGACCGGGTTAACTGGGCGACGGTGAAATTTTATTTCATAATTTTTAGCGACCTTTTTTGAAGGCAATTCAATTGTTTTTTTTTTCACCGAATTTAGTGACCTCTTTATTTAGCTTCTACACAGTAAAATATCCGTTGTTGTAACTTGGTAAGCTTTAACATTAGGCTCGTTATCAGAGAATCTTCAAATTAGTATGTATCAAATTTCATGTAAATATGCAAAAATATTGTCGCAGCCATATTGAATTTGCCGTCTTGAATTCTTAACTAACACCAGATTCGTTATCAGCTACTCCTAAAATACCTAACTACCAATTTTAATGCAATCCCGATACAATTTGAATTTTTTGACACAAAACTAAAGGACCCCGCACAAATCCTTATATAAAAGTGGTTTCCGTTAAATTGGCTGGATTTTTGATATGTTCTATATTTTGGACCTCTGATCAAATGTTTCAATGGGTCGGAGGTCCCAAATCACCAGGGTTTCAAGATATTTAACATTTTAGAAAAAAATTGGTAGGTGCAACGGTTTGCAAGAACCGTTATAACTTTCTTCGTGTAGGAGATCCTCGTTTGCTCTTTGTCACGTAGAAAGAACACAAGGTGAGCTACACTCTGCATTGAAAATAAATTCCATAATAGTATATCAAGTGTTCCACTTTTCACGTTACATTTTGTCAAATTCAAACCTCAAAAACTTTTTAAATTTACATGGAACACCCTGTATTTTTTTACATCATGTTATGTAAAATTAAATTCTCTTTGCTCTAGTATAAGCATTGTAGGGATTAAAGTTACAACTTTTTGAGATAGGTATTTGCGATTTTCTTAAATGTTCTAGAATTTTTAATACAAATTACCATCAACTTAGCCATGATTAGGCACAATCAATAATGGTCATTCTCTTATGTCAAAAAATGCCAGCATTTTTAAATAACACCCACGAAAACTTTTTAGATTTGTTTATTATTAAGTTATGTAGAATTAAATTATCTTTTCTCTAGTATAAGCACTTTTACATTTCATTTTATTAATGCCTACTCTTTGACATCCACTATCAATTCTCCTATTGATACTCTTCCGTTATCAACGTTCCTATTGCCGGCATCCTGGATGAAATGGAGGAGAGCTCGATTTGGGTATTTTATATACTGTTCATGTAGTGCCCATCCTAGGAAACATAGGACACTTGCTACATGACCTACATGTACACAACAGTCCTCGCTCCAGCCTTGCAGGTGCAATAATACCCTGAGATAGGATCGTCTTCTTCATTCTCCATTGCTTCATCTTCTCTATCATTTTCATCTTCGCCAATTCGAAAGATATCCATAGCTGATAGTGAGTAGCATTTATGTGTCGAGAACAGATCCTGAATCTAAGAAAACCTGGTTCATCTCTGAGCCTATCAAGTTCAAATACCTCGTCATTGGTATGGTTCAATTTATCCTGGATATATGCAGGAGCTAATTCCACTTGGTATGGGCCAAGGGTCAATAGACGTACATATAGGAAATCAAATCGAGGAAACTCAGGGACGTGTACCTGATCCAAACGTTCCCAGATTGCATTTCTTCTGGCGAGATTTTCAGCTGCAACTCTTCTGTACCACGTTCACATCATCAAGTCGATCTCTAATTTCTCGAGCTAAGGCTGCAGTTTTACCTACGATATATAAAGGCGCTCTATATTTATTTATCAAGCCTCCAGTTATCAAGAAGAAATCTCTCAAATGTAAAACGTGAGCCCTTGGTATAGTTCCATTCAAAAACTTATAAATTATTTTCTCGTGGCCATTCCGAGCTTCCACGACCCATCGCTGCATGTTTACCATGCCTGCACGGTTGGACATCTCAGTAGAAAGTTGGCGTTGACTGGCTTCCATATTAGGTAGAATTTTGACAGTGTACCTTGCATCTTCTAGAAACTGAACTGCGTCCCGATAGCCACGACCAACAAGAAAAACATCTCTATCTGGAAGTGCTTATACTAGAGAAGAGAGAATTTAATTTTACTTAAATTAACAAGCTAAAAACGTACTTTTCGCCTGTTCACTGAACTTTTTATATAATTGTTACATATTCTATAGGATACTCTTCACAGTTTCTTGTAAATAATGTTAGTTTTAGATATTTTTAATTTTATAGTACGAACTTAGTTGGTAAAAGACTCAGTGTAAAATAAAGTGGAAATAAAAAAAACTATACCAAACCCCATTTGGGTTTCGAACCCGGGACCCTTGGATTCCGAGTCAAGAGCGTAAGAACTACACCACCACTTTAGACGTAAAAATGTAAATTTTTACATTATAAGGCACGAGCTAAAATCATATTTTGTTTTTTTTTTTTATCTATTTATTTAACGTCAGCCTATTACCGCTACCAAGGCCTATCACCGACGCCAGGAGACGAGCTACCCCCAACCTGGAAATTTAGCCGAACCTCTTCTCGTAAGAAGAATAGGGATCTTTTACTTGGGGATGGGCCACGCATCCAAGTACTAACCGCGCTGCACGTTGCTTCACTGGACTATTGGATACATACACAGTGAAGGCGCTTGCCCCAAAGTCATATTTTCACGGTTATATATTACATTATGAATTGTATATTTGTAAAATATATAAATATTGAGACATTAAAATGAAATATCATTCCACCAGATTTCTATTCAATTACAAAAACATAAAAATCAAAAAAAATATTTTTCAGATTTAAATCATTAATAACATTTTTATTTACCGATCGATTTTGTTCTTCCTCTAGCTAACACTAACTTACTGTCCAAATTTCAGTACAATCGGATTTTTCTTTCTTGAGTTATCGTGCTTACAAGAAACGTGACGGACGAACAGACGGACGTACGGACAGACGGACATTTTGAAAATGGTTCAGAATTTGTTCACTAACACCAGGGGCGGCTTAAGGGCTGGGCAACGCGGGCGACCGGCCGGGGCGCCGGCTCAGAGGGGCGTCAAACTGAGGGCAAATTGTTTAATTTTTGGTTGTACCCTTTTTATTAGATTCCTTTGGAAGAAAATATCAAATAATATCAGTATCTATGTCAGTTCAAATGGTAATAATGCAGAACAGTCCAATAACATTAAAACCACCTAAATAATTCAAAAATGCAATACAAACATTTTTGTTTAGCCAAGATAATTCACTACCTCAAGCTTCCCGCCCTATTATTGACTGAGACGGAGTCGATCATTAAAAATATGCCGGCAACACGTACTTTCATTCAGAAAAATTTCAGAATACTCAGAAAATTGTTATACCAACATCATATCTGTTTGTATTTCATATCTTACGTAATTTACTGTTTATAAATGAATACAATAAATAAATGGCAATTTGTTTCGCATGAAATATTAAAACAATAAAGAGGAACCTTCCTCTAAGTAAACTTGTGTCGATGGTCCTCTCATTATAATAGCATTCAGATGGTGTAGACAAAATATTTTATATTACAAATTAATTACACAGGTCTACAAAAAATAAAAAGGTCTTGTCCTAAGGTTCTTATCTAACTTTTCTGAAATATTTTGAGGCGCTGAAGCCAATTTTGAACAAAACATTTTTTTCTGTCGGGTCAGTTTTCTTATACCACCTAATTTGTTTTTGTGCGAAACTGGTTTCAGCACGTCAAAATACTTCAGAAAAGTTAGGTCAGAACCTTTGGGACAAGGCCTTTTTTGCTATTTTTAGGGGATAAAAGAGGTTGTAGAGGGAACTGACATGATAGAAAAACATTTTTTATCCAAAATTGCCTTCAGCGTCTCAAAACACGTCTCTCAGGGAGGGGCGCCAAAAAGTTCTCCCTCCCGAGTGAAAAATTTACCTTGAGCCGCCCCTGACTAACACAATTTTTTGTCTGCGAGCGATATTTACGGTTTTAGAAATGTGCCAATCAAATGCAACATACTCTTCGTTTTCGTATTTGCGAAGACTATAATAATAAACAAATCTGAAAAGCCTTCGTGGATGTAATTCAAAAGTGCTGGCATTTTTTGACATAAGAGAATGACTGACATTATTGATTGTGTCTAATCATGGCTAAGTTGATGGCAATTTTTATTAAAAATTCTAGAACATTTAAGAAAATCGCGAATATCTGAAAAAGTTGTACCTTTAACCCCTGCAGTGTTTATACTAGAGAAAAAAGAATTTAATTTTACATAACATTATGTAAAAAATACTGGGTATTCCATTTGAATTAAAAAAGTTTTGAATTTGTCGAAATGTAACGTGAACAATGGAACACTTTGTATACTATTATGGGATTTATTTTCAATGTAGAGTGTAGCTCGCCTTATGGCCTTTCTACGTGCCAAAGAGCAAATGAGGATCTCCTACACGAAGAGAGTTATAACGGTTCTTGCAAACCGTTACACCTGCCAATTTTTTTATAAAATGTCAAATATCTTGAAAGTTGAAACCCTGGTGGCTTGGGACCTCCGACTCGTTGAGACATTTGATCAGGGGCCCAAAATATAGAGTATATCAAAAATCCAGCCAATTTAGCGGAAGCCTCTTTTATATCAGGATTTGTGCGGGGTCCTTAGTTTTGTGTCAAAAATTCAAATTGTGTCGAAATTGAATTATCATTAGCGAATTCGCCAAACTCTTGATTAAAAAAATATTGTTTCCAATTTTTGCTCGCCTTATGCTAGATATAGCTTGATAAAATTAATATGAGACCACCGTCAAGCCATTCCTTACAGTTTGATTCATAGGAATCGCTTAAGCGAATCTATAACAGGGTTCGAACTTACATGGAAAACCTGAAAAACATGTAAATTTTTAAATTCCAAAAACATAAAAATCTCAGGGATTTTAAAGCTTTCGTAAAAATCAGAGAATTTTGAGTCACAGTATGGAAAACAATAAATTGCTTGTGAACTCCCAATGTTATTTTAAACTAGTCTTAAATTGAGACCATAAATTAAAAAAAAAAATACTTATTACAAAAAGTCAGCTATGCCACTGAATGACATTTTTATACAACAAATCGTTTTTTATCAAATTTAAAATACCGCTGCCCAAGGAATCACTACTTCCACATCCAGATTTTCTAGCAAAGTCTCTCACAACGAAAAAAATTTTGTATGTGGAAATAATTGTTTATGAAACTTTAATAATATAATATTTAAAATCGTCTACCCCAAAAACCTATAAAACGATATGCCACATCGGTAGTGGGGGTGGCGGTGGTGGAAGAGGGGTGGTAGTGGGGGTAGATGAAAAAAATTGTACACACTAAATCACAATTTTATTTTTTTCACCCCCTTTAATAACGGCGAGGGGGTGGTAATGCCGAAAATTTGTTTGAGACCTTAGCTTCTCTTATATATACTAAATACAAATTTTGTTGGCTCTTACTTGCTTGATTTGCCAATTTACCCCCATTTATCCCAAATTTTAAGTCAATGTCTTAAACGGTTCCAGAGTAATCGTGTGCACAAAAAGAGTTAGACAGACAGACCGATACAGACAGAACCACAAACGTACATTTTTTTTGCTCAAACTTAAAATCTCGACGTTTCATGGTATTCTAAGTCTATTTGAACAACAAAATTTTCAACTTTTTTTTGCGTTACTGTACTTCCAAGTAGAAGTGGAAGTAATTAAAGTAAAACTTATTTGATTATCTAAAATCACATATTTAAAATAATTATTGTTTTTATAAAGAATTTTTTTGTAATGGAAAATTTAGGGAATTATTGCAGCTACGTAAAGTCTGAACCCTGTATTAGTAATGACTGCACAAATATAAAAACCGCTGCCCAAGGAATCATTACTTCCACATTCAGATTTTCTATCCAAGTCACTCACAACGAAAAAATTTTGTATGTGGAAATAATTGTTTACGGAACTTTAATAATATAGTACACATAAAACGATACTCCACATTAGTAGTGGGGTGGGGGTGGTGATAGGGGAGTGGTAGTGGGGGTGGATGAAGTAAAAAAAAATATTTTGAAGTTTCTGGTTCTTGTACACACACTAAATCACAATTTTTTTTCATCCCCTTTAATAATGGGGTTGGGTGGCTAATGCCAACAATTTTTTTGAGACCTGTATATACTAAATACCAATTTTATGGACTCTTACCTGCTTGATTTACCTATTTACCCAAAATTTACCCCATTTTACCCCAACCCTTCAACGGAACAAGATGAAAATATAATCTAGTTCCAGATCTCGTTAAAGTACATATGTGTACCAAATTTCAAGTCAATATCTTAAACGCTTCCAGAGTAAACGTGCGCACAAAAAAAGTTACAGACAGAATTTTTTTTCACTCAAACTTAAAATCTCGACGTTTCATGACATTCTAAGCCTATTTCACCAATAAAAATTTTTTTTGTCATTACTATACTTCCAATGGATGTGGAAGTAAAAAGAAAAAGAACATGCATACTTGTCGAATTGAATCATTTTACTTCCACATCCAGTGGAAGTATAGTAACGACAAAAAATTTTTAAAAAATTTTTATTGTTCCAGTAGGCGTCGAGATTTTAAGTTTGAACGAAATTTCTGTCTGTTGTCTGTCGGTCTGTCGGTCTGTTTGTAACTTTTTTTGTGCACACGTTTACTCTGGAACCGTTTGAGATATTAGCTTGAAATTTAGTACACGTATGTACTTTAACGAAATCTAGAACTAGATTATATTTTCATCCTGTTCCGTCGAAGGGTTGGGGGTAAATTGGAGTAAATTGGGGAAAAGGTAAATCAAGCAGGTAAGAGTCCATAAAACTGGTATTTGGTATATACAAGAGAAGCTAAGGTCTCAAAAAAAATTTTGGCATTAGCCACCCACCCCCATTACCACCCCCACCCCATTATTAAAGGGGATGAAAAAAAAATGTGATTTAGTGTGTACAAGAACCAAAATGTTTTTTACTTCATCCACCCCCACTACCACCCCCCATCACCACCCCCACCCCGCTACCGATGTGAGGTATCGTTTTATGGGTTTTTGGGGTAGAAGATTTCAAATATTATATTATTAAAGTTCCATAAACAATTATTTCCACATACAAAATTTTTTCGTTGTGAGTGACTTGGATAAAATATCTGGATGTGGAAGTAGTGATTCCTTGGGCAGCGGTTTTTTAAACTACATTCGTAAAATTTAATTATGTTCGTTGATAACAATGAAACAAACTAATCTAATATATTTTTGCAAATTCGCGTGTAATATGCCTCAATATACCATTTTGTAAATGGTAAATATTTAACTTTTGATATATGAGATTTTTACAATTCATTATATTTTATTTATTTTCTTTCATCCAGTGGTGTGGTTTTGCACGGGCAATTCGGGCAGTTGCCCGAGGTCCCAGGCATTTAGGTCCGCCCGGGCCCCACAAAATATTAATGTTGCATTATGTTCGCATTCGCAGCTGTGTGGTTTGCCCGAAATATTAATAATAATATAGTATTTGCATTCGCAACAGTGTGGTTTCCCCGAAATATTAATAATAATTAGTGAAGAAAATAGTGCCATACGCCCCACCCCATACACCCCAAGAGAAAACACGAAGCAGCTACGGATACGTGTTTCGGAATCATTGTTCCTCATCAGCGTAGCGTAGCAACAAAAAGGTTCTGGAAAGGACAGATAGAAACAATAATTGAAGGTTGAAAGTACTGTACACAGTACCTACTCTTATTTGTGCGTTCATATCTAGATCGGCCTATTTAAGATCTTCATCGACAGTCGGCATATAGAGCCCTATGTGGACTGCCCAATTTCAACCTGGCGAGTCAAACAAAATAAGAAGGAATTAGTAGGGTCAAAAACAAATAGTGAGGAAAATAGCGCCCCAAAGAGAAAACACGAAGCAGCTTTCGGAATTATCGTTCATCAGCGTAACGTACGCTGATGAGGAACAATAATTCCGAAACACGTGTCCGTAGCTGCTTCGTGTTTTCTCTTTGGGGCTATTTTCATCACTATTTGTTTTTGACCCTACTAATTCCTCCCTATTTTATTAATAATAATATCGTGTTCATTCGCATTCGCAGTGGTGTGGTTTCTGCTCGGTTTCCCCGAGTGAACGCGGGCTTCTCGAGTGCATCGGGGACACGGTTGATGCGGAATATCGATATTAAGGGCGGTGACAAAATAAACAAATCACAAATTCAGACATATTTTTATTACCATAATCTATATTGAAGTCTGAGTAAAATTGAACAAAGAACGAATTCGGACATATTTTTAACTATTTCATCATTTTTAGCGACATTTTTTGAAGCTGGTTCAATATTTTCAAAAAGTTTTAAGTCAAATTTTCATCCCATTCTATACTATCCCTGTATTAAAACGCATGAGTTTGCTTTCTAAATTATATCTAATCTAATATTTTAAAATATTGTGTACATTTTTATTTAACACTATTTTTTTATTGCTTATTTATTTTAAACCGAAAACGTAATAAGTTTCACGCTATTGCACACATACTCCCAAGAAGGTTTAGGCCTACAGTCTACAGTATTTCAAGTATGTATACATCATTATATGAAGGTGAACGTGATGAGTGCTGGGTATCTAGGAAATTGCATCCAAAGTTAGCCACTGGGTACGCCTCTGACTTAGAAGCCAGAAGCCAGAAATATGTTGCACTTTGCAGTAATTATTGTAGCATAACGATAGAATGTCTTTATACGAATTACAATTACAAACTAAAACTATGAAACCAACATCTACATGTATATTTTAACGAAACCGATACATGTTGTATCAGTTTGTTCGAATACGCTGTAGGAGCATATCACAGTTTACATTCGCGGTAACATGTGATAACATTATTTATTTAAAGTGGATGTCCTTTAAATATTTAAATAATTCGTTTATAGTGATGTTATCCTTTGTGCTTTGGATGGTTACCGATACCGATTTTGGTATGTTTTCATTTTTTATTTACGTATAAGATAATTTGTAGAAGGGCATGTACATATTTAAATAATTTGGACCTTCGCTCGCTGCGAACTTTACAACGAATTTTTGTACTAATATCTTAAGGCTTAATTCTAATTATGTTATATTAAAAAAAACAGTTACATTTTTCATTTATTTTTCAACACCGTAATGGTCTTTGCTTACTTTAACTATAGCAAATATGGTATATTGTTAGCAGTAAAAGTAAACACTGAAGTCATCTTTGATCTAAATATGCGTTTTTGCCTCATTTAAAACAAAACTGCTATATTGCAGTCAATAAATTTTAGAATGTGTATGAATCCTAAACTAGTTTAGTTGAAGAAACTTAATCTGGTCTTGTTTAAATAATTCAATACAAGACTTGATCGTGATTAGGAATAATTTTGGAATAATTTTCTACTAGTTCTTCCTAATATATTCCATGCTACTTTATTATGAACGTATTTTTCCAGTGAATAAACATTTGTTTTCTAGTTTAGTGCAAATGGGTAAATTAATAAAATAATTTTCCTACTCACATCCCAGACAAACAAACTTGGTATAATATTAATGTGGAATTATAACCTATCTTTGTAGTTAAACTGTACATGTACATATCAAAATGTAAAATGTATTTTTTTACTATTTAAAAATTCATTTATTATAGATACATTTTTGAACATGTAATAGAGCTCATTAATCAGGGCCGTGTGTAATAATTAATTGCTCAATAGGCTAGGACCAATTACAAGAGTTTATGTTCATTATTCAACAGTTCTTGTGGAGCAATCACAAGAGATGTTTTAAAGTTCGAAAATATCGTGTGTGCCATAACTCAATTCAATATGTCATGATAAGTAGGCCATCGATTTCGTCAAAAGTAAAAAAAAATCACTTTTCGTATGCTCCTGTAGGCTCGAATTATCGATTTCGCCGGTGCGATTCACGATGTACATTACATAGTCCACTCAAATTAGAAAAAAAAACGCTGTTTTAAAGAAAGATTTTGAACAGCAGTTTCTTTGCATAGATAGTAAGTACTCAACTTTTAGAACAATTTTTTGCTTATGCGCAGAAAAAAAAAGACACGATTTCTGAGATATATATATATATACATTTTTTTCCTGTTTTTTTTTTCATTTAGACCTTCATATCTTGAAAAGTACGCATTTTCAAGGCTAAATGAACATAAGTAAACGTGTTCAGAATACGATTTCTTACAAAAAAGGTTCTATACATTTTCCCGATTATCCCATTGTTTTTTTCCGAAAAGCGACTTGAAACATATATCTGTTTTTTCGTGTTTTTTTTTTTATTTTGAATGCAAATATCTCGAAAAGCACGCGATTTTGGGGCTAAATGAACATAAATAAACTTGTTCAGAATGAGATTTTCTACAAAAAACCTCCTATACATTTTTCGATTATCCCATAGGTTTTTCCGGAAAAGCTTCTTGAAGAATATATATACTTGCTTTTTCGTATTTTTTTTTTTCATTTGGACATATATATCTCGGAAAGTACGCATTTTTAAGGCTAAATAAACGTTACTAAACTTGTTCAGAATGTGATTTCCTACAAAAAAGGTTCTATGTATTTGAGAGACATATACGTCAAAATGAAAAAAAAAAAACCGCTGCCCAAGGAATCACTACTTCCACATCCAGATTTTCTATTCAAGTCACTCACAACGAAAAAAATTTGTATGTGGAAATAATTGTTTATGGAACTTTAATAATATAATATTTGAAATCCTCTACCCCATAAACCCATAAAACGATACCCCACATCGGTAGTGGGGTGGGGGTGGTGATAGGGGGTGGTAGTGGGGGTGGATGAAGTAAAAAAATATTTTGAGGTTTCTGGTTCTTGTACACACACTAAATCACAATTTCTTTCATCCCCTTTAATAATGGGGTGGGGGCGGTGATGGGGGTGGCTAATGCCAAAATTTTTTTTGGGACCTTAGCTTCTCTTGTATATACTAAATACCAATTTTATGGACTCTTACCTGCTTGATTTACCTATTTACCCCAAATTTACCCCAATTTACCCTCCAACCCTTCGACGGAACAAGACGAAAATATAATCTAGTTCTAGATCTCGTTAAAGTACATATGTGTACCAAATTTCAAATCAATCTCTCAAACGGTTCCAGAGTAAACGTGCGCACAAAAAAAGTTACAGACAGACCGACAGACCGGCAGACAGAAAATTTTTTTTCGCTCAAACTTAAAATCTCGACGTTTCATGACATTCTAAGCCTATTTGAACAATAAAAATTTTTAAAAATTTTTTTGTCGTTACTATACTTCCACTGGATGTGGAAGTAATACGAAAAAGCAAATATATATATTTTTCAAGAAGCTTTTCCGGAAAAACCAATGGGATAATCGGAAAAATGTATAGGAGCTTTTTTGCAGGAAATCTCATTCTGAACAAGTTTACTTATGTTCATTTGGCCCTAAAATCGTGCACTTTTCGAAATATTTGCATTCAAAATAAAAAATACACGAAAAAAACACATATATATTTTTCAAATCGCTTTTCCGGAAAAGCCAATGGGATAATCGAAAAAATGTATAGAGCCTTTTTTGTAGGAAGTCGTATTCTGAACATGTTTACCTATTTTCGTTTAGCCTTTAAAACGCGTACTTTTCGAGATATACACGTCAAAATGAAAAAAAAAACACGAAAAAACGTATATATATATATATATATATATATATATATATATATATATATATATATATATATATATATATATATATATATATATATATATATATATATATATATATATATATATATATATATATATATGTATATTTATATATCTCAGAAATCATTTCTTTTTCTTCTGCGCATAAGCAAAACCTTGTTCTAGAATTTGAATACTTACTTCCTATGCAGAGAAACTGCTGTTCAGAATGTTTCTCCGCTTTTTCCTAATTTGAGTGGACTAGGTTAGGTTGATATGTGAGTGGGCTAGTAACAGACCCTCCACCGCGACCATCTGGTCTATTGTGGCTCACTCCTAATTATATTTCACCCAATAGATTCAGCTTTTTGATAAAGTCGACTACCTTATTGGGTGAGAGGTTGTCCAGATCCTCTGGCAGCAGTTGCCCTTTGCCAAAAAGTGAGAATCTGGTTCTTTCTGCAGCAGGACAGGTACATAAAATGTGCGCTGCCGTTTCATCCTCCTCCAGACACAGTCGGCATTCAGCGTTGTCCGCTATTCCGAGTCTGTGTAGGTGGTGGTTAAGTCTGCAGTGCCCAGTGTATAGGCCAACTAGAGTTCTTAGGTGTAACCTATTTAACTCTAATAGTTTTTTAGTTCTTGATTTCAAAGGGTATGTGATAAACTCCTTTGAATGAACTAATCCTGGTAGTTCTTGCCAGTACTGGAGGATTTTCCCCTCAGTCCAGGCCAAGATGGTGGTTTTCGCAGTGCTTGCCGATATGCCAAGCACTGGCTCCGGTCCGATAAATTTTGATACCGCACCTTCCCTGGCTAAGGAGTCGGCTACTTCGTTGCCCTCCAAGCCAGAATGGCCCGGTATCCAGACCAGAGTTAATTTGTTGTATCTGCCCAATCGGGCTAGAGCCTTTTGGCAATTCCAGACCAATTTAGAATTGCAGCGATGTGAGCCAAGAGCTTTAAGAGCTGCTTGGCTGTCTGAAAAGATTTTTATTGATCTGTGAGTGGACTAACATGCAATTCTTCCTCTTTCCGTAATGGCATAGTATGACCCTTCAACTCATATATTGAAAAAGATCTGAACGTTTAAAGATTCCGTGTTTCGCCTTCTTTGCAATTTGCGAAAGCGAGCGCCTCGATCCAGTTTTTATCGAATAAATCAAAAAGTATCACTCGTAGCATAAAAATAAAAATTTCCAAGGTAAAGATCATGAACTGAGGAACAATTTGCTGTTTTTAAAATCCCCGTAACTTTTTGTTTTCTTCAGAGATTTGGAGGTTTAAAAATAGCGTCAAACGTTTTTAAATCAAAATACTTCTTTAAAAATTAAATATCTCAGAAAGTATGGCACATACGCCAAAAATGTTAAGAAACCCAATTAAAGATTATCGATTAAGCACAAATTTTCACCACTTGACGGCTGCAATTCGTAAAATAGTAACATCAAAGAAAAATATTGGCATGGCCTAATTTTGGGGGAACTAACAAGAAAGAAGATAATTGAGAAAAACCTATTTTGATTGTCATTTTTTCAACATGTGGAAAACATTAACTAATGATGGAGGCAGCCCCTCTACAATACACAAGTAAGAAATTCTTTGTAGGAATTACACAGCCCCACAAAAAAAAAAAAAATTCAGACCAGCGAACCAGACCCATGTATCCTTGTGTATTTTCGGTCACTGAATCCGAATCCGAGATCAAAAAAAATCGTACACCCCAGGTGAGGTATTTTGGTGTACAGCTTCCGCGTATTACTAGGTATTATTGGGTATTACTTCGACATCCGGTGGAAGATAGTAACGACAAAAAAAATTTTTTTAAATTTTTATTGTTCAAATAGGCTTAAAATGTCACGAAACGTCGAGATTTTAAGTTTGAGCGAAAAAAAATTCTGTCTGTCGGTCTGTAACTTTTTTTGTGCGCACGTTTACTCTGGAACCGTTTGAGATATTGACTTGAAATTTGGTACGCGTATGTACTTTAACGGAATCTAGAACTAGATTATATTTTCATCTTGTTCCGTCGAAGGGTTGGGGGGTAAATTGGGGTAAATTTGAGGAAAATAGGTAAATCAAGCAGGTGAGAGTCCATAAAATTAGTATTTAGTATATACAAGAGAAGCTAAGGTCTCAAAAAAAAATTTTGGCATTACCTACCCCCATTACCACCCCCACCCCATTATTAAAGGGGATGAAAAAAAATTGTGATTTAGTGTGTGTACAAGAACCAGAAACCTCAAAATGTTTTTTTTCTTCATCCACCCCCACTACCATCCGCTATCACCATCCCCACCCCGCTACCGATGTGGGGTATCGTTTTATAGGTTTTTGGAGTAGAGGATTTCAAATATTATGTTATTAAAGTTCCATAAACTATTATTTCCACATACAAAATTTTTTCGTTGTGAGTGACTTGAATAAAAATCTGAATGTGGAAGTAGTGATTCCTTGGGCAGCGGTTTAAAGGTTCAATATAATTTTTAAATTGAAAATGAGAAAAAAAATGTGGTACATTATTTATCGTGAGAAACTACTTGTAACTCGGAAAATTAGCAAGTTAAAAAAATCCCAAGAGACAAAAAATGTTTAGTAGGCCTCAATGCAATGCGTCTGAATTTTCTGAAATTTTTAAATTACATATTTTTGTGTATTAGACATACTGTCTCCAAAATAAAGATACAAAAGGGCGTTAATATTTTGTGAGTAATAAAAGGGGGTTTGTAATGATCCCTTGGTTTTGCTTTACACATGTATACCTTAACACCCTATTTTGTAATATAAATAAATTGTTTAACAATTGTTGTTAACTGCAAATTCTCCAAAAAGGTATTCCATATCTTATGTGCGATTCAACTAATGAGAAGTACGCACTCTTTGCAGCCATGAAACCTAGTTTGTTAGAAGTTATTCTAACTGCGGAGCACCCAGATGTCAATTTTTAACTCAAACTAGTAATATGCACGTCAAATTTTAATTTGTCATCGATATGTAGTCCAAGAAGCTTAGCATGCGATTTATTTTCAATTGGTTGGCTATCAACGATAAGGTCGACATAGGTAAACTTAAGGGTAAGTATACTTGTTTTTTTCTATTGAAAACAAATTAATTAGAATCACACTATTCTTTTACGTTGTAAATGTCTAACTTTATAGTGTCTCGTAGGCTATTTGTGTTCTTACTATGCCACAGTATAGGAGTGTCATCAGCAAAGAGCGTAAAAGTTCCTTGGATAATTATAGTGGGCAAATTGTTAATATATAACAAAAATAAAACTGGTCCAAGCACAGATCCTTGAGGCACACCAATTATTATCTGCTATATCCGATACCTAGCCGAGAGTTTTAACAACTTGACTACGCTGTGAGAGGTAGGATTTAATCCAATTAAATGATACACCCCTAAAAATCAATAACATTTTCTGTTAACTTTGCAGCGATAGTGCAATAGTAATTAATATCATTGAGAGTTCGGCTGCACAGGGGCTCGCTGATTAGTCTTACCTCTTAGATCATTGACAATGGCCCAACTTTCTTTTGTAATTTAGTGCGAATAAGAATCAAAGACCTCAATTTTTTTTTGGCATCAGCCACTCCACTACAGATGTGATACATCGTTTTATAGGTTTCTGGGGTAGACGTTTTTAAATATTATATTATTAAAGTTGTATCTACAATTATTTCCGCATAGTGGAGTGCAAATGGAGTACCATTTTTTTTCGATGTAAAAGACTTGTATAGGAAATCTGGATGCGGAAGTAGTGATTCCTTAGGCAGCAGTATTTTTAGGTATTATTGAGTACTTTTAGGTATTATTGGGTATTTCGGAAATATTACTAGGTATTATGAGGAATTATTAAGAGAATCCTGGGTATTACTAGGTATTATTCTTGTAATACCAGGTATTTTTCAATACTATGTAGGTATTATTAGGTCATATTCTTATAAATCTAGCTGCATAAGATTATTGGAAGTTTTTTAAAAATTTTGTATACATCGGAACATTTTTATAAAGATATAGATTTAAGTTATACCAACAAATTTGAAACATTTTCAAACATTCGTCATGGAAGTGAACGTGAATAAAAAAATTATGTAGCGTCAATGGTTATGGAGTAGAATTTAAAAAGCCACTCGTCATCATATTTTGGAGACTATTCAATCCGTATTAGTAAAATATTTTAATATGACTTAGGACGGCTAATAGAACATTCAGAACAAATTGCGACAGATTGATTAAAATATCTGATAGATAGTAATTTTCCGGAGGTATTCACTTCATTTTTTAAATAATTTTTTCTATACTGTTATTTAGAAGGTATTTGTAGGAATATCAAATGAGCAACGTCTGAAAGGCTTTTCGAAAGTGAAATCGGAATAATTTTTATTCAAACTTTTATTTTTCTGAATCAAAATCAGCACATGAAATTTTTCTGTTGTATTCGATGACACAACCAACATTTTTAATGTAAGACCTTTTACTTGTCAAAATTGTATCGGTCATGTTTAAGATGCGATCTGATATGCGTAATAGTTCATTTTAGTTCTAAACTTTTCACGGACACTAAATTAGTTTCCAACAACACCAACATTCTGAATACTACACTCGAAACGTATTTTACCAACCAAATTAACATCATGTGATGGGTAAAATTAGTTTAGTGAAAATTGAAGAACTAAGTGGATAAAGGTGTTATGTCGCATTTTTAAAAAAAATTACTTTATGCAATTTTTAAACACCCCTAATGTAGATTTAACACCCAATAAACGGTGAATTCTAAATTTGTAATATTTTATAAAAACTTTTTAATTATAAAGGCGCCATGTCATACATACAACCAGTAATTTTAGTGAATGTACACAGTTTTGGACAGAAAAATCTAGTTTCATAACAGCTTGATATTGTTCTTTAATATTAGTGTAAACAAAAGAACATAACCCAAAATTATCTATTTTATGAGGTATTATTCATTTGAATCGAAGACAAAATAAATAAGTTCCAACACAAAACCATTTTGTTTAATTTACTCAAAACTTTAAAAGTGTGACATAACACCTTTATCCACTTAGGTCTTCAATTGATAGTTTTAATTATCTCGAGAAGATGCCATCTTGATGAGCGAAAGATACGGCGAGTACTCAGTGTTTTTGGTATTTCTGAAAACTTGAGTGTCAGTCACACAGGACAAAAAGTTATTATGATTATATGATCAGAAAGTAAAGCGCAAAAAGTTTGATTAGGAAATCATCTTTAAAAGGTATTCTTAACTAAGCTTTCTACTTTTTTCTAGCTGTTTGCGAGATTCCACTGACGGTTACAGTTTTCGATGACGAAATAGTAAATTGAAATAGAAAGGAAGTTTCTTTGATTCATGTCCTTATTAATAGCTTCATAACGCATAAATGGAATTCAAAAATATTCGGTATCGCCGGCAGTTTTACTTTAGAATCTCTCTCATAACGCAAGAAACGGGATGCAAAAACCTTGACCAGGAACGCACTTTTCAAGTAATCTCTAAGGTACCGTCTTGAGGCTCTAACTCAATTCTTGGTTCAGTATCAGTTTCCATTTACATACAATTGTCACCATATTCTAAAGAGTGTGTGAAGTATGTACAAGAATAAAGAATGCCTTCTGGAGAGCTACATTCAGCTGTAACTATAAAACAAGATAAAAATAGTAGATGTTAAAGCAGTCTATATTTATTTGTTAGAAATAATTATTATTAACACATAGAACATTAAAGAAATGCATACATAACAAACTTACTTTAGCATTCAGCTTTACAAACTGTTTTTATAGCTAGCAATATTACCACTGAAAAATAAAGCATATATATAATTTTATTATTATCTTGTATTAAATTTAAGTATTTTATTAAGTTTATGATAATTTTGAGATTTGAGATTTTTAAGTTTAAAGGGCTCGGGGAAGGTGGTCCTCTTACTCAAATGCAAACTTATAACGGTGTTATATCAATTAATTTTTATTCTAGAGAAATTAAAAAAAAAAAATAAAATTTTCAGCAAAAGAAAAACTTAATTTTTGTACTTTAGCATTTTTTACGTATCTTCTTCAGTTTTGGAGTTATTGTGAAAGAATGAAAATTTTTTAAGAAATTTCAAAAATCAGTTCAAATTTTAATCAAACTTTTTTTCAAATCTAGGCATCCCAAACCGGTCGAACTCCTAGAACATATTGTTAGTACTTAAATAAAGTAAATTGTAAATGGATTACGTTCAATTTCAATTCTTGCGGTGAAGCCATTGGTTTTATTGCTGATTTTTTCTCTGGAAAACGAGACAACCATTTTATATTCACCATAACTCCGTTAGTTTTTATGCTCATTTTAAAGGTCTCCTCACGTACTTTTAAAAATGTCTTATATGCTTTCCTCCAAAAATTTTCCGTTTTTCCGTTATTTAACGTTTAGATCGCGGCGAACAAAAAGTCACCTTCAACGAGCCATAACTCGGTTCGTATTACATCTACAGAAATAAGAAAAAAGCCAATCGATTTATTATTTTATAAGCTTCATTTTTGCTTATAATAATTTATTTGATAAAACGTAAGGTATTCTAGTTATTCGCGGAAAATCCCTCTAAAACATGAATTTTTTAGATGAAAAATCAACATTTTCAATCACGAATAACTCAAAAAGTATTGACTCATCGAAAAAACTTTATGGGGCATATTTTTGCTTAGAAATTATTCCCCTATCGATTTCTGCCGATTTCCCCCGAGAAGGAGTGGCATCCACCCCTAGTGTAGAAGCACACATCGGCACTATATAACTTTTGTTCCTTGTGCCATTCCCTAATTACTATGCAAATTTTACGTCAATCGGTTGTGTACCAAAGAATTCTGAGCGAAAAACCGTCAAAGACTGGACTACAAATATTTCTGGTATTATGAACCGACACAATGATGTCAAATATACCGTTGGAAAGCGCGTTTTCTTCTGATTAATAATCACTAATAATATCAAAATACAAACCCGAGTTATATAGGGAAATGTAGAAGCGTGTCACAAAACTTTGGCGGCCATATTGATTACGTCATCAACACCGCTAGAGGACAAGACAAATTTGTGTCCCGGGCTTTTTAGACTTGTTTACCCATGTACTATCTGAATCCAAAGGGGCACATTGGTTGCCAGATGTGAAATATTTTGGTATAATTTTCAGCTACCCGACCCCACTAAACAGGATTTCTACTTTCATGGATGCTATGATCGGCTGAAATTGACGATTTGCATGAAAGAAAGTTTGGTAAAAAGTGTCATGGCGCACAGTATAATGGTATCACTGTAATTCACTACACATGTTGACCAACTCGTCTAATTTCCAAACTTTGCAACAATTAAATACCTATAATACCGTGTGTGTAGTCGCGGGCTAGGCAAGAATTACAACATCGCGTGTGCCAGCTGTCTGAAATGAAATAATAAAGCTGGGATGCTCCACCGACGGACGAAGTTACGGCTGCCGGTGTTGTCAGATCTCTCGCGCTACGTAAATGTACATGCCTAATGGGAAATTATACGCACGGTATAATAATCATAATACTGTTTTCATTATCTTTAATGTTAAACCTACTTCCACTGAATATAAATCATCTTTATTAGGTTGTTTCGTAGTCTACAATATTTAAAAAATGTCAAATTATGCAATTTGTCAATCACTGCTGCCAACTCTTCTAGTAAACTGAGAGTGAGAGTTGGAAACAGTGTTTGACAAATTGCATAATTCGACATTTTTTAAATATTGTAGACTACGAAACAACCTAATAAAGACTATTTATATTCAATGGAAGCAGGTTTAACATTAAAGATAATGAAAACGATGTTATGATTATTATATTATAGGTATTTAATTGTTGCAAAGTTTGGAAATTAGACGAGTTGGTCAACATGTGCAGTGAATTACAGTGATACCATTATACTGTGCGCCATGACACTTTTTACTGAACTTTCTTTCGTGCAAATCGTCAATTGCGTAGTACTCTAAAATAGAACTAGAAACTTATATACCATCAACGCCCTACAGTGTCAACCCTCATATTTCATATCTATTGTATGAACGCTGCTGTTTAACCTTAATTGATGTAACAACTATTCTCGTAGCTTAATCTTTTTACCCCATTCCAGGGGTGTTTTTTGGCTCTAGCTAATGGAGGTGTACGATTTTTCTGATCTCGAATTCGGATTCAGCGACCGAAAGTACATGGGGATACACGGGTCTGGTTCGCTGGTCTAAATTTTTTTCTTTTTTTGTTGGGCTGTGTTATTATTTATGGGTACCCTCCGTTTTTTTTTTCTACAAACTTTATTATTACTAGACCTCTTACGATTCATGAAAATCAACTAAAATATAGCTATGATTGTCTATGCAGTGTTTGTAAAGAACTATGTTGCAAGGCAATTTAATTCTGCTAATTATTATTATTAAAAATAATTATAACTAAAGCTCGAAAGTTAAGTTTTAATGCATAGATCTTAATTTTTTTAAATGTTGTTCCATTTCGATTTGGTCCTTTTACGCCAAATAATATTTATTTAATTTCAGATTGGTTTATGTGTTATTATATTATATATAGGTATGTTAATAATTTAAAAGTAGTAGTAGTGAGTACATACGCGTTAAAAACCAAATGGCCATCGACCAAGGTCCTTCAGTCGATATAATTCATATATTTGTAGTTAATTACATTACATGTGGATTTGATATACATGTGATATTTCATTTTATTTGAGAGTTCAATTCTCATTATTTGTGTAGTAAAGTACCTTTTATCACATTTGGTTTTATTGGTATTTTACGGGGGAGTAACAAATTGATTGGCACTGGGCGCAACATAAGCTAGTTGCGGCATTGACTACCTTTTCGTAATTATTTTTATAATATAAATATAATAATAAAAAAGTAAATACTTTTGTTTCAGTTGCATTGATTAAAACTTTTTCTTTAAAAAATGCCTTTCTACGTATAATTTCACCTAACCTCAACCTCAAATATTCTAAAGTTATTACGTAAACTTTTTTATTTACTATCCAATAGTTTTTTAGAAACAGTGTAATTGTTTACAGATAATTATCTTTACGACATGTACGTTATCACGCTAAATTAGTAATATAACAAACAAAAGTTTGTGAAATAAGAAATGTTTAAATTAATCCTGAGAAAGTAAAGCCACACAATTTGTTTTAAAATCCAATATTGTATAAGTATAGGTACCGAATACGACACCCACTTCGGAAAATAAACAGTTAACTGAAATTCGCGAAATATTTGCAGCTACAAAAATAAGTGTAACGCAGGTAACTAGACACCAGGCAAATGAGGAAAAATACTCAAAATTTGTGCTAACTAAGGTTTCTATACATCATCGATCGGAGACTCTTGTCATACTCTATGTCACTTGATCCCGTGTACGCATAACTCACCATATTGAAAAAAAATTACGGGTATCAAGCATCTAGATAATAGACCAGGAGCCCGCCTACCACTAATTGTGCGTCTTAGCCCAGGCAACACGGTCACGTCATTTTGACGTTATTTTTTCGGCACCTTTATCACCAATGCGACGTTAAGTATGACGTGAAATATGACGGCAAAATGTCACAGCCCATTGACGTCACTTAAATGACGTCGATGGGCTTACATATGTAAGCTATTTTTGATTAATTAATAAATGTACATATGAGAAATATAATAAATAAGCCAATTTGGTGCAATATGGCATGTAAATCTTAAGGGCCCTGGGATTTTTCCATTTTCCGATGTATGATATGCATTACAAGATAAGCTGCCATGTACGATATGTAGATGAATGGACAATTAATAGGTGAAGCACCACTGGTTTTTATGCTATCTCGGCCCAGCCACATAATAATGATCTTTAACGGACCATTATAGGATCCATCCAAATCAATCAACGTTTCCTGAATGTATTTGAACATTGCAATTTATATTATTATTCATTTTCTATAAATTCATTAGATTATAGATAAAGAAGGACTGATTATTTTCAATGGTTTGTATGTGGCGCCATCTACAAATAATTTATGCAACAAACAACGTGGTAATGCATAGTTTGCATGTGGCGCCAACTAGAAATAATTTCTGCAATGACAAAATTCGTCGTATCGACGTCTCAACATGACGTCATAATTTAGTCACAATATGACGTCAGTCTGCTGCCTGGGACAAATTTAGATCACTTTTTGACAAAACCAATATATGACACTGGCTAATGGCTATTGGCCAATGAACCCTAGATTGAAAAAATCCTATACTGTTGGCGATATTAATATACAGCCAAAAAAAAATATAATTGTAATTATCCCGACTTAATAAGACGTTAATTATTACCATGTAATTAATGCTAAAGATCCACTTATTATTATTCTATTTTTAAAGATTCTGTAAATAATTATTGAGGTGGCAATTTTGTAAAACTAATGTTTTTTTTTGTCAGGTATTTAATATCACTAAATAAAAACGTAATGACGAATTTAATCTACGTCATAATGCCGTACAAATGCAGACGTCTTTAAGACGCCACTGGTGTTTAAAATCACTAAATAAAAACGTAATAATGACGAATTTAATGCACGGCATTATGACGTACAAATGCAGACGTCTTCAAGACGTCACTGATGTTTAAAATCACTAAATAAAAACGTAATAATGACGAATTTAATGTACGGCATTATGACGTACACATGCAGACGTCATTAAGACGCCACTTTTTGGTAACATGACGTCGCCGACGAATAGTTATCAAAAAATGACGTCAAAATCACGTGACCGTGTTGCCTGGGAGGTTTACTCCCAAAATGTATGAATTGCTATTAATTTGGGGTAGTAGAGCACAGAAATGCCCATGCCAGCCAATTATCGTAAAAGGCAAAACCTTCGCACCACTTTTCAAAGATGGCAAATGTATTTTCGCAATCAGGAGGTTCATACTTACCAAGTTCCTGATTGCCATTCATAAACTTAGCATTTTTTTGTCCGACTTTTTTTTTCAAAATTGAGCGAACCTCCTTATACCACCCAAAATGAATCGCAGTCTGGATTCATGGTTTTTGGAGGTAAATTAAGAAATCTCTCCAACCCACATGCGTAAACCTATGACTTATTTGTAGCTGTTTTTTTTTTTTTTACTTTTACAAGTCATATTTCTTGCGCATTTGGGGGCCTGCCGTACGCCTCTGTACCAAAAAAAGGGCTGGCATGGACATTTCTGTGCTCTACTACCCCAAATTATCAACAATGCACACATTTTGGGAGTAAACCTATGACACACAATTCCTTCAACAAAATTTACAAAACATTGTTATATGACCAAAAAGTACATTGCATATATCATATTTAAAAAAGTTCTAATCATCGCATGCAAGAACAAATTGGTTTTGAAAATAAAAAGGCGGTAAATGATGACGTATCTGATGATCATTCTGATCTAGAGAATTTTCATGTTTTCATCTATCATGTGGTGGTGCTCTGTTGATTTGTTGTTTACATTTACATTGTGTGTTTAATATTTGTTTATAATGGAACCTAATTTTGTGAAAGGTACTTCAGAGAATTTACCCATAGTGGATTGTTATATGGTACACGAGTTTTATGTAGACAATTTGAACAAATTGAGTGCCGAATCCAGAAATGAGATTAGTATTTCTTTAAAATACATACTGTATGACTCACATCGATACTAACTTTAATCTATTAATCCAGTCAACAGAGAGCTAAAATGACCAACATTTCTAATTTGAATGCTAATGAATGGATTTTGATAAAACCTTGTGCAATGTGTTTGTAATGACGTTAATAAAAGAGCTGAAAAAATGATTAGAATAGGAAATGATCGGAAGGGATAGAAAACGCCCCTTTTATCACGGGTTCCGTAACTTGTAGAATTAGGTCAAAAATGAAAAAGAAACAACAAAATTTACCTTTTCCGGCCCAAAATACGATGTTTTTACTCTTGTAAATTTTTTCCGAGAAATGCATATTTTTGGAGATATAAAAGATTCCTAAAAGTGGGGGAGGGGAAATGTAAAAGTTGAAAAAAAATCTGAAAAAATTCAGGTGAATGTATCATCGAAATACAAGACTTTTTTTATTTGCAACTTTTCTGTAAAGCGCGTTTTAGTCATTTCGGAAAAATATCAAAAACTATCCCTCTTTTTGAAATTGTACCGCTTTAAAAATATGTAATTTAAAAATTTGAAAAATCAGACGTATGCATTGAGGCCTTCTAAACATTTTTTGTCTCTTGGAATTTTTTTGTAACCTGCTAATTTTCCGAGTTATAGGCAGTTTTTCACGATAACTAATGTACTACATTTTTTGCACATTATAAAATACATGAAAATTTAAAAATTATATTTAACTTTTAAAAATGGTATAACTATATAGGTTTCATATGTTTTTATAATAATATACATAAATTCGAATTTTCATGTATTTTTTGTGCAAAAAATGTAGTATATTATTTATTGTGAGAAACTGCCTGAAACTCGGAAAATTAGCAAGTTACAAAAAAATTCCAAGAGACAAGAAATGTTTAGAAGACCTCAATGCATAAATTACATATTTTTAAAGCGTTACGATTTCAAAGAGGTAGTTTTTCGTGTTTTTCCGGAATAACTCGGTGAAAACGCACTTTACATACAAGTTACAAATAAAAAAAGTCTTGTATTTCGATAACATATTCACCTGAATTTTTTGAGATTTTTTTTTCAACTTGGTGACCCCCCCCCGTTGACTGGACTATATGCTAACAGCAAAAAATAAGCAAAGCAAACGACGCCCGTCGATTATTCCTTTATCTAACTGCGCATGCGCTCCCATCTGACGTGGCGATGGGCGCGAATTCAAAATTTCTTAATTTAAATAATTAATTTCACTACTAAAATGACTTTAGATTGTAAAATGAAAAACTACGGGTCAAATAAAATTTGATAAAGTACTTGAATATAAAATGTTTAAAAAATGGTCAACGACCCTATTAGTGGTCGGCGGGCTCCTGGACTGTAACGGGCTATATCTCTCAAACCATTTGACCATTTGGACTGCTTTTTATAATCAAAAGCTCATAAAGTGCTGAAAAGAAAGGTCCTCATGACTTATCCATTTTTACAATTAGCACGCCAAAAATATAAAAAGCGATATTTGCACAACTTCAGTATTTGAGATGCAGTCTCGAACAATGTATTAGTTAAGAAACGTTTTAATGTATAAAAATCGAAAATTTATAAAATGCTGAAAAAAAACGTATGATCGTTCTGTGAAATGAATCGTTTGCATGATAGAAGTCTCTCACAACGAAAAAAATGTTGATACTATATTTTTACTCCACTATGTAGAAATAATTGTTTATGGAACTTTAATAACATAATATTTGAAATCGCCTACCCCAAAAACCTATAAAACGATATGTCACATCGTGGGGTGGGGGTGGTGGTAGGGTGATGGTAGTGGGGGTAGATAAAGTAAAATAAATTGAGGCTTTTGGTTCTTGTATACACACTTAATCACAATATAAATTTTTTCACCCTCTTTATTAATGAGGTGGGAGTTGTAATGGGGTGGTAATGGGCTAATACCAAAAAAATTTTTTGAGACCTTAACTTCTTTTATATATACTAAATACCAATTTTATGGACTTTTACTTGCTTGATTTACCTAATTACCCCATATTTACCAGAATTTACCCCCCCAAGCATTCAACGGAATAAGATCAAAATAAAATCTACTTCCAGATCTCGTTAAAGTACATACGTGTATCAAATTTCAATATCTTAAACGGTTCCAGAGTAATCGTGCGTAAAAAAAATTTACAAACAGGCAGACATATTTTTGCTCAAACTTAAAATCTCTACGTTTCATGATATTCTAAATCTATCTGAACAATAAAAATTTTCAATTTTTTTTTGCTTTTCCACACCATTGGATGTGAAATAAAATTGAATAAACCACAAATCTCATTTTCTCGACAATTTTGAAAATTGGTGCCTATAGTAAGCAATAAGTAGAAAGAAATAAAGTTGAACAAAATATAACAGCTCCACAAAATAAAAAGTGTGGTCTGTTCCTAGAACTCCATGAAGTGTCTGTTTAGCTCCATCACCCACTATTTTTCTGTAAATCGCGAAAATAACCCAAAAACAAACTCATAATTTAGGGTATTTTCGCAATTTACTAAAAATTGGTGGGTGATGAAGCTAAACGGACACCTGATTCGTATTCAGCATGTCGAAATACATGGGGCTTAACAATGGAGTCCGAGAAACAGCCCACTCTTCACTTTTTTTGTGTGTGTTTGTGTAATATATTTGCATACGCGGTTTTCTATAAAATGACGGTGATATTCATATATTACACAAGCACACACAAGAAAAAAATTGTATTTCTGGGACTCCATTGGGCAACCTGTATGTATTTCGACGTGCTGAATATGAATCAGGTGTATGTATTTATCCCCATTTACCCCTCAACCTTTCAACAGAACAAGATCAAAATATAATCTAGTTCCAGGTCTTATTATAATACATAAATGTCCTAAATTTCAAGTCAACATCATAAATCTTTCCAGTGTAAATGTGCGCAGAAAAAAATGTTACAAAGAGACCGACAGACAGACAAATTTTTTATTTAGTTCAAACTTACAATCTCGATGTTTCATTGCATTCTAAGCCTATTTGAAAATAAAATTAAATTTTTGTTTACGATTACCATACTTTCACTCGTGCTTCCACTCACTACGTGGATGTGGAAGTAATAGCCCTTTGAATATAAATAAAACTTACAAAAAAGGCCAAAATTATACAATGTTCAAAATACTTTTTTTTGAAATATGTAATACCCAACTAGCAATTTGGTATTTTATAAAAGCTGCAGAAGTGTTTCCGACACAAATTTTATAAAACAACGCCAGTCTCAGAAACACTTTAAAAACGTTATTACGACAGCTATAAAGGCAAAATTGGCACCATCTTATAAAATATTTTAGTCATTGTTGATGTTTTGTATAAGCTGTTGCAACCATTACAAAATAATTGTATAAACGATTCCGCAGGAACTAAGAAAATTCGGTACCGCCACCATAAAACAGTTTTATTGAAGCTTCATTTAATTGCATTATAAAGCACATACTTCACTGTTATTATTGCTATAAAACACCAATAAAATAAAACAATTTCTTAAATGTATTCAAAAAGTCGCATACTAGTCCAATAATTATAAAAATTTCCATCACAAAAAATGTTATCTGAGATTTTCCTTCAGTAACTGTTAGTGGACACACAAAACTACAAAAATCCGTGAAAAAAGCCTTATTTTACTGATAACTTGTTAACCGATGATGATATAAAAAATTGCTCATCACAAAAAGAAATAATTTCCTAAAAAAAAGACGTATTGTAATTTTGTTGTATATGCCATGGTTTTCGAGAAAATCGATATTGAAAATAATTCCAAAATTTTTATTTTTAATGCTCACGAATTTTCGTTATTTGAAATTTTTGCCAGATAAATATTACTATGGTTGGTGTGGCACTTTAAGGTAACTTTGACCATGATCCATGGGTCAAGGTCATAGATTTGTTCAAGGTCGTCGAGTTTTATACCAGAGTAATATTTCTAGGGTCGAAGAGGCACCTGAAGGTGACTTGGTAGCTATAATAAGTGATAGCTCATACGACCTTTGACCTTCAATATCTCGAAATTTAGGACATTTTGGGCTTTGTGGCGATAAGCACGTTTGATCAGGAAGTTATGGACTATAACATACCAAATTTTCAGCCAAATCGACGGCTGTATGAAATCCCATGTATTGTGTGCGTGGTCATTTTATTAGCATGCTGAAGTTAGCCAAATTTTGGCCAATTTTTTATTGGATTAAAAGACCCAAACATTTTGAAAATTTAGCTCAAAAAATTTTTTTTGAGTTTATATATCATTTAACTATTGTTTCTAATCATTTATTAGTTAAAAAATTGCATAAGAAAAATATCATCAAAAAAATTGAATATGCAGCCTTTTTTGGATTTTTTTTTTAATTAATCTAGCGTCCTTGTATTTTAACATTTTTTAATGTACCCGGTCTAAAAATAAAGGTAAGACTTCATATTAATTGATCATACCATTTAAAATTATACTATATTTCTTAGGAAAAAAAATGCTATTGTAAAATATATATTTTTTTAAATTTGTAAATAAACTCAGATCAAAACTCATTACTAAATTGTTCATTTTGTTACTTTTGACATAACCTCGAAATTAGTGAAAATATAGTGACTTTTATAATTTTTATGATATAAAATTATTCTTCTTTTTCCATAACTTGTCAACAATTGACTTAAAAATTTTGAAAAAAAAATTTTTACTTACACAATCTCCAAATTACAAAACATATATGTACTTTTATTATTTTTTATGGTTACAAAATAAAGTTATTAAATGAATGTATTTCTCTGATTCTATTTTTTATATGTTAACAATTGGCAAATATGTATTCAAAAAAAATCGGGAAAAAATCAATTTTTTCTAACAGAAATCTAGTTAATTTTATAATTTTCTATGGTGAAAAATTGAAGGTTATAAAAATATCTTTCATTTGCTTACTTATTTTCTTAGATATGTCGACAATTGGCGAAGATATTAACGTTTATATAACGCATTTTCTAAAAATTCAATTTTTCTTATATTTTCAATATCGATTTTCTCGAAAATTATGGCATATACGAAAAAATTACAGAAGGACTTTTTTTAGGAAATTAGCCAAGCTTTCTTTTTATAATGAGCAAATTTTTTATATCTTCAACGGTTAACGAGTTATCAGTAAAATAAGGCTTTTTTCACCGAATGGGTGATTTTTTGGGGGAGTTGCGCGGCACCCCCAAAACGAATTTTTTAACAGTTACTGAAGGAAAATCTCAGATAACATTTTTTGCGAGCTTCTGGTGTATTTTTTATTGTACCGACTGGACTATACATAATACATATACTTACAAATATATAATATGCTGATCTCCGTAATACCAGGCTTTCAATGATTTTACTAGATAATGGATAAATTACTTAATAATTATTTTGGAGACGTGCTAACTCATACAGCTTGCAATTTTTTATGCGAAGGAAATTTTATTGTGAATTATGCTATGTATTTTTAATGAATTTTAAATGCCCCTCATGTTTACTGACGGTTTCTAATAATTTCTGGAATTTTATAAAAATCTATTTCACATTTTAAAATTTTTTTTGTAATGAAATTTGATGCCAGTTTGTTTTAATCATCATAATTTTATAATTAGCGTGTATTAATTGCCATAAATATTCATAAAAATGTGATTTTTAAACTTTTTATGTCTTGTCATATTTACGACCTCGAACGCTGGTCTCATAAAATGGCTTCCTTCTATAAAATACTTTTGCGTTTACTACAAGCATTTTATGATAATTAAACTATAGGCAATTCTTACAAAACATCTATATTAGTAGGAGAGCTGGCAAACATTATGGTGAACGATAATATTCAAAATTTTCACTGATGGCAGTCCATTCTTTGATCTTTGGGTATGTCAAAACTGATCGTCCGCCGTTTCAAAGTGGAAGCATTAACTTAGGGGGTTGTATTCAAAAAGGGGTGATTTTAGGTTTTAGTGAACCATATTGTTCAAGAAAAATTTTTGCAGTGGTGACTAATATAGTTAGTCTAGACGGCATTTCCACCTAGGCAGACGATTTTTCTGGTAGCATTATCATAGCAGACGCAACTCAAAATGGCAAGAAATCACATTTCTGTGAACTATATTGTTCAAAAATAATTTTCGCGTCCTTCGATTTGTCTACTTATGGTTTAATAAATAACGAATCGGCAGACGAAAAAATCGGTAGCGTCTCCCTAGCAGACGCTGTCAAAGTGACAGATCCGGTTTTGATGAGCGACATTTATCAAGAAAAATTATGTAAGAAATGATAAATACAACAACTCAAGATTATATTCTCGCCCGGGCACACGATTTTTTTCGTAGCTATATGTATGGCAGACGCCTGTCAAAGTGGCAAAAATCACGTTTCGGTGAACTATAGTGATCAAAAATAATTTTTGCGTCTTTCGATTCGTCTGTCTATGGTACAATAAATAACGAATAGGCAGACGAAAAAATCGGTAGCATTTTCCTAGCAGACGCTGTCAAAGTGAAAATTTTTTTTTTTTCTTATATAAATAGGTTTAGAATGTTGCGACAAAATTTTAAGTTTGAACAACAAAAATCTGTCTGTAGGTCTGTCTGTAACCTTTTTTGTGCGTACAATTACTCTGGAACTGTTTAAGATATTGACTTATGGTGTATATCTATGTACTGTAACGAGATCTGGAACTAGATTATATTTTAAGCTTATTTTGTCGAAGGGTTGGGGGCAAATAGGGTTAAATAGGCAAAGCAAACAAGCAAGAGTTAATCAAATTGGGATTTAGTGTATGTACGAGAAACCAAGGTCTTAAAAATTTGTTGGCATCAGCCATCCACACCCTATTATTTAAATGGACCAAAGGTCTCAAATTTTTTTTTGACATCAGCCACTGCCGCTAGCCCCACCCCATATTAAATGGACTAAAGAAATAAAATCGTAATCAAGTGTGTGTACGAGAAGCAAAACTATCAAAACATTTTGACCACCGGCACGGCCACCCCGTTTCCTTCGACCCATCATTAAATTACCCTCTTTGATGGTATGAGGAAATAGTGATTCCTTAGACGGCAGTTTTCAAACAAAGAATTCCTCTGCATACAAAAAATCGATGACTGTTCGTTATATTTCCTGCGCGAATAAAACAAAAATAAAAATCTGACTTTAAACAACAGATTTATTACTTCTATACAAATAAAAAAATAACAACAAAAAACCTAGAAAACATTATTTTCAGAACATAATAATCTAAAAGTAACAAATAATATGTATAGCCATAAGAATATCAATCTATCATATACGGCTATACTGTAAGGAACATACAAATGACTTATTGATAACAGTAATTTATATTACCAAAAGGAAGATTAAATACGATATCAAGAGCAACTTATAACTTAAATATTCATTTAAAAAATCAACATCCTTACTTAACAAAAAACATAAACTCTGATATATAAAAATGCCTAGATACCTACATGGTAGTGTCACAATATGGTAATATCGCAATAAACAAATAAATATTATTTAAAAAGTAACAAAAAGGTGGTCTTTTTTTAACTCGGTACCTACAGATTGCACAGAATATGCTTTTGCTCTTGAACCATAGAAACTAATTATGGGATCCGAGGGGAATTTATCTTTAAAGTTTCCCAAGTATTAAAATTCTGACGGACAACTTTTATGACTTTATAATAGATAACCGAGAGAAATGTGATACTTCAAACTATCAGGATGAAAATATATTTAATATCCCGAAGGGTCCATCGATTTTGGAAAACTTTAAAGATGAATTGTCCTCGGATCCCATAATTAATTTCTATGGTACAGGAGCAAAAGCATATTCCGTGCAATCTGTAGGTAGCGAGTTAAAAAAAGACCACCTTTTTGTTACATCTTAAATAATATTTATTTGTTTACTGCGATATTACCATATTGTGATACTACCATGTAGGTATCTAGGCATTTTTATATATCAGAGTTTATGTTTTTTGTTAAGGATGTTGATTTTTTAAATGAATATTTAAGTTATAAGTTGCTCTTGATATCATATTTAATCTTCCTTTTGGTAATACCTATAAATTACTGTTATCAATAAGTCATTTGTATGTTCCTTACAGTATAACTGTATATGATAGATTGATAGTCTCATGGCTATACATATTATTTGTTACTTTTAGATTATTATGTTTGAAAATAATGTTTTCTAGGCTTTTTGTTATGTTATTTTTTGATAGTTTTGCTTCTCGTACACACACACACACACTTGATTTCGATTTTATTTATTTAGCCCATTTAATATGGGGTGGGGCTAGCGGCAGTGGCTGATGTCAAAAAAAAAATTTGAGACCTTTGGTCCATTTAAATAATGGGGTGTGGATGGTTGATGCCAACAAATTTTTAAGACCTTGGTTTCTCGTACATACACTAAATCCCAATTTTATTAACTCTTACTTGTTTGCTTTGCCTATTTAACCCCATTTGCCCCCAACCCTTCAACAAAATAAGCTTAAAATATAATTTAGTTCCAGATCTCGTTACAGTACATAAATACACCATAAGTCAATATCTTAAACAGTTCCAGAGTAATTGTGCACACAAAAAAGGTTACAGACAGACCTACAGACAGATTTTTGTTGTTCAAACTTAACATTTCGTCGCAACATTATAAACCTATTTATATAAGAAAAAAAAAATTTTTCCACTTTGACAGCGTCTGCTAGGAAAATGCTACCGATTCTTTGGTCTGCCGATTCGTTACTTATTGTACCATAGATAGATGAATCGAAAGACGCAAAAATTATTTTTGATCACTATAGTTCATCGAAACGTGATTTGTGCCACTTTGACAGGCGTTTGCCATACACATAGCTACGAAGAAAATCGTCTGCCCGGGCGAGAATATAATCTTGAGTTGTTGTATTTAGCATTACTTACATAATTTTTCTTGATAAATGTCGTTCATCAAAACCAGATCTGTCTCTTTGACAGCGTCTGCTAGGGCGATGCTACCGATCTTTTCGTCTGCCGATTCGTTATTTATTAAACCATAAGTAGACAAATCGAAGATGCGAAAATTATTTTTGAACAATATAGTTCACCGAAATGTGATTTTTTGCCATTTTGAGTTGCGTCTGCTATGATAATGCTACCAGAAAAATCGTCTGCCTAGGTAGAAATGACTATAGACTAACTATATTAGTCACCCCTGCAAAAATTTTTCTTGAACAATATGGTTCACTAAAACCCTAATTCGCCCCTTTTTGAATAACCCCCCCCCCCAAGTTAATGCTTCCACTTTGAAACGGCAGACGATCGGTTTTGACATACCCAAAGACCAAAGAATGGACTACCATCAGTGAAAATTTTGAATATTATCGTTCACCATAATGTTTGCCAGCTCTCTCCTATAATAAAATAATGTGTCTCAGAGGTGACGGTCTTGTGACGGAGCCGTATCTTGAATGAAAAATATAACAATTTTTTCCACAAATGTCTTATTTTACATTTTTGTTATAACTTATAAGCGAAAAAAAATAACTGTAAAAATAACCGGAACAAGCATTTTAATAAAAACTGTAATTTATTGTAACTATTATAGTTAAATTGCGTATTAAGTTTTCATTTTAACACCCTTGCTCATTTTATGAAAATTTTCACTAGTAATCTCCCTAGTGCTTGAAAAATTTCTGGTAATTAATTAAAGCACATGGTGGATTCGGTGAGAAATTTCACTCCTAAATTAAATGATAAAATAAATAATATAAGAATGACAGCTAGATTAGGTTAGGTTTTGTTAGTTAGTAGGCTGTGTACTACATAGAAAGGTTGGGTTGATACTGTGAATATAGAGGTAAGGAAGGAGGACAGTTCAAATAAGAAGCGACGGAAATGCATGTAGCATTTTGATTAATGGTTGAACAATATGGCGAATAACCTTGGGATCGGTAACGTTTTTTGTAGTATTGGAATTACTTTTTCTTCATGCGGAACTTTTGATAAAGGATATAATTTTCTGATAACTTACTAACAAAAAAAGTTTCCCCATGTGGTGCACACTTTCTGCCAGACAGGCAAATATATTTACTGTTAGACATTACAGAGATAAAAATGAAATTTAAAATTTGAAAAATTATAGGCGTAAAGTAAAATCTTTCAATACCGTTTTGCCCATTTAGTTAGAGCCCACTTCATCTCAGAAAACAGCTGTTTGTTGTTTTTCATGTATATGCGCGTTTCGGGCCAACATGCTGCTAGGTAACTTTTGTGCGATTCTTATACAATAAATTACTTACTTTCGTGATATTTTTTCAACTTTTTTATAATAAATATGTTGGAATTGTTTTGAAAATGCAGCAACTGAGACAGTATTGACGCAATTTGCATAATTAACCTAAAAATTAGGTTTTTAATGTTTTTTCCATTGTCCTGAATCAAACATTTTTAATTTCTACTTTAGCACGTACGATCTACACCAGTCTGCTCAGTGTTAGACATAAGTTCTGATGCAATATAAACACACAACTTACACACACATAAAACAAAATATTCATATAATATTTAAATTATAAAACGAATTTAGTGGTTGGGTATGTTACCTAGAACTACATTATATTAGATTGAAGATGGTATAGTTCGTTTCATTCCTATTTGTTTAAAGAAATTCCGAGATTAATGTCGGAATTCCGAGATTAAACTCGGAATTTTAAAAAATCAGTGACCCTTTTACGCCTTCGTAGATACTCCAAAAATACCTAACTACCAATTTCAATGCAGTTCGGGCGGAATGCGAATTTTCTATCACTAGCGCATTCACCAAATTTTCGGCTAAAAAAAAATGTGTTTACAATTTTTGCTCTCCTCACACTAGACGTAACTTACAGTTGATGTAACGATCGCGATTTTGCTTTTAATGTTTGATCTAGCTGATTTTGGTTTAAACTTAGTCGATACCACCGGCAGGTTGGTGGTATCGACTAAGTTTAAACCAAAATCAGCTAGATCAAACATTAAAAGCAAAATCGCGATCGTTACATCAACTGTAAGTTACGTCTAGTGTGAGGAGAGCAAAAATTGTAAACACATTTTTTTTTAGCCGAAAGAAAAATATGATTTAAATCAACGCAACGTAAGATCTTAATAAAATAGGAATCCAGGTCATCGAAGTCATTGATGGCCGACAATGATAAAAGTTATTTTACTCTTCTATTTTCCGCTTATACGTACCAATTACTAATCTATCAACACGTGATGTTTTCAGAGTACATTAATTATCACTCCGCACATCCGTTTATAGGAATGTGGGTGATAATAAAACTGTAATTTATATTATTGATATTATCGTCCGAAAAATATATTGGGAACTTAATATTCAGAAATAATTCATTTATACAACGAACAGAAATTGAATACAAAACGAGGCTTTCTCTTTAATATTTTCAGTTCAATAAATACAATTATTCTTTAATTGGTCCATTATGTTCTATAAAATGTAAACTCTAAATAAATTCATTTATATGTAAATAAATCAACATTTATAGTAAATTAAATTTCTCTTCGTATTTTCAGTTTTTGTATGAACATTCATTATTCGATAGCAATATAAAAAGATAAATGTAAAAATGGGCCAGGCAACGATTGATTATAAAGGGAAATTTTAGAGACAGAAAATTTGACTTCGGAACTTTGTTTTCCCTCCCTTTTTTGAGCATTCGTTGCTTGAATTAAAAACTCGTATCACAAAGTATATCAAAGTTAAATAAATTGAAAATTTTCATTAATTAAACAAAAGTTGATTATGCTAAAATACTAAGAAAATTTAATTTAAATTTTTAAATTGGTCTCTACTTGATACATTGCACAATATTTAATCATATCAAATCAAATTTATTGGTGCTTTTACAATAAAGTTTTACACAAGTCAAATAGTGATATCATATTATAAAATATAATAATAAAAATATAATAAAAATAATTTATAAAATAGCTAATTTAAAAATATTTAAAAATATACATACACAAATATACACATTAAAATATACTGAAAATTTAGGGAAAATTGTTGTGCATTATTTTGGTTTCAGTGCCATTAAAATTTAAAAATTCATGTATATTATAAACACATTCTTTTATTAAACATTTTTTTATTAACTGTTTATATTTCACCTCTGGTAAGGCTTTCACCCAATTTGGAATTTTATTAGAAAATTTAGGGCAGTAGCAATTAAAGCCACAATCACTTGACTTAAGTCTATTAAAATCACTAAATTATGTTGACTCCTCGTATTGTACTTGTGAATATCCTCATGTGTTTTGATATTGGTGTATATTTTTATAAATATATATTAGGCAATGAGAAATGTATAGTGATGAAAATGTTAAAATTCCCAATTCAATAAATTTATCTCATCCACAATTTGTAATTATCCTGATAGTTTTTCTCTGAAATCCGAAAATTCTGTTAGCTTGTAGGGCATGGGCCCAGTTTATCACAATATAAGTCACTATTAGCCAGTAATAGGCAGTTAATAAAATTTTAAAAGTTACCATATTTTTTAGGTTTCTTAGTAAGAATACGTTATATGATATTTCTTTTGCTGTGTAACCAACATGGTGGAACCAGTTGAGATTTGGGTCAAGAAAAACGCGTAGAAATTTAAGTTTTTCTAGGTTTTTATAATTTTCAAGTGGCCTATGACTGAAAATCATATTCGTAGTTTTTTGCTCGTTTAATGACAATTTATTTGATGAGAACCATTCTAAAGCACTTAACTTAACTTCACCTATTTGCCTTTCAACAATATCCAATTTATTGTCAGATACTAAGAGAGTGGTATCGTCTGCAAATAATACCAAGTCAACATCAGGTACAGACTTATTTAGGTCATTTACGTATATTAAAAATGGGGTTGATCTTAAGACCGATCCCTGTGGCACTCCGCTCCTTATGTACTGGGATGTCGAGTTAGTATTACTGAGGCTTATATACTGCTGTCTATGCTTTAGAAATTAAGTTGCAGCTGATCATGTCAAATTTATAAAATTTTAATTTTTCTATTAGTAGTAGTAGTAGTAGTAGTAGTACTGTTGTTTTACTAGGCAATCAGGCCGGGATGGCCCATTTTGCTCTAGGGATCTACAGTTTAGCGTGGACTCCAAACCACGGTCCTCGACCACCAACTTTGACCCACCCTGGTCCACTTACACCACCCTTCAAGGCGGCGCATTAACCCTAGGTTCCCGGGTTTCCTCGACCAGCCACCGCCTTTCAAGGTGGTTCACTAGGTGGTTCATTTTTCTATTAGAATTTGATGAGAAACACAACTAAAAGCTTTTTGAGGGTCACAAAAGGTGACTTCTATATAATCCCTATTTTCATTTCCTTCTTTGACAATTTTGTTTATTAAGTAAGTAATTGCGTCATTTGTAGTCGTTTTTTCTCGAAAACAAAATTGTTTATAATGATATAAATTATTATTTTCAAAATGGTGCGTTATTTGATGTTTCGAAAATTTCTGATATTATAGGAACAAGTGAGATAGGTTGAAAGTTATTGTTATTTAAAAAACCTCCGTAAGAATTTACTCATTATTATTATCTTGAATTTTTTTAAGCAATTTTTGGTAGAACGCAATAGCTATTTATGCAACGATTCACGAAAAGATGGTATTTTCCGAGGAAACAAAGCCTAGGTGGACAACTAAGTGACCAAAACATGGTTTTCTCAACGTGTTCCAAACAAGATTATTTCTCACATAATTGTGTTATCATAGAACTCTCAACAACTTTTAACATGTCCGTTTTTCTGTCAGTCGGCTCGTCTGTATGTCTGCTTCTCCGTCCGTCATGTCCCTTTTAAGCTAAATAACTTAAAAGAGAAAAGTCCGATTTCATTGAAATTTGGACAATAAATTAATGTTAGCTAGAGGAAGAACTCCGAAGCTTTTGATTGATTGATTGATTTACCAGCGTGCGGTAGGCATTGCTGCCACTCCCAGAGTTATACAGCTGGGCCTGCTACGTCCACGCTGAGTTGGACTAAGGTCATGCTTGTTGCCAGCAGCAAGTGCCACATGGCGCATGGTAAAGGAATATGGGATGGGAGGTGTAGGTATTTGTGAGATGCGTTACCGCATTGTGTCGTGAGGGAGCGTTTAAGCTCCCTTTTTTGTGCTTTTGGTTCTGGGTATCTGACTCTTCTGAATCTTCGTATGAAATATGTGTTGTGTCTTAATGTGGAGTGTTTATTACTGTTTATGCTCCTCTTTTCTTGTTTCTGCTTCTTCGAATCTTCTTTTTCTGAGTCTTCTGATTCCTTGATTTCCAATTTGATTGAGTCATGCTTGTTGTCAGCAGCGAGAGCCACATGACGCATGGTTTTTTCATTTTTCCCCTCGCTTTTTTTCCCCAGTTTATTTATGATCCTCTCGATTGTTGTTTTCCATGTGTAACATGGTCTCCCTATTTTTAGTTTGGTGCTGTTCAGTGTTAGCGTTTTCTTCAGTAGGTTTTCTGCTGTCCTTTTTGCTTTATTCTTCTTGATCCTTCCCCCTATCTCTCTGCTTACCAGAATATGGTCTATTTGTATGACTGAGCTTCCATTACTCCAGGTGTCAATGCATGTTTGACTTTTACTTCATGTATTTCTTATTGTTAAGTCAAACATGTGTGCTAGGTTTTTCAGCGGGTTCCATTTTCGTTAGACCATGTGTGGAGTATACGTGCATTAAAGTCTCCAGGTACACGATTTCACTACACTATGTATATGCTATGATTTACTGCGTTAGAGGGAAACACTGTGGAAAGTTTGGGTTTGTGTACCTAATTAAACACTAACTAATATTCCTTATCAAGCTGAAAATATTCCGAGGTATAAATTATTTTACAAACACATTCACTTATACAAACTTAAATATAACTTCTATACGTTGTCACTTTGTATTTAACTTTTTCAAGCTTTTATGGGTATCCATTGGTGACAGAACACTATAAGTCATCTCCCTGCCTACCAGAATATGATCTATTTATTGACTTGAGTTTCCGCTGCTCTAGATATCAAGATTGCTCTTTTCTGTGCGTATTTTCTTGGAAACCATTTTCCTGAGAGAAACCTGTATCACGTATACATACATGAGGTGCCATAAGAATTCAGTCTGGACGCTACACACCGACAGTGCCCCAGTGATTATTTCTGACCTAATCCAAGTTAAACTCGTTTGAATATTTTTAGCAATTATGAGAACCTCACTTGAAAGGTATACTTTAAGAGTAGTTCGCCACTGATCATTACGTGTTCAATTTTGATTAAATTTGTTTGAATATTTTTAGTAATTATGAGAAAACACACTTGAAGATTCACACAGAAAATCTGTATAATCACACTTTAATTTAGCGATGCATTACTGATTATTTCGGGTTATTATTATCACCATTATTATATCGCGCGTAATTCTCTTGATTGGCTGAAAGAAATTCGGTTTGGACTATTAATTATTATTTGTATTTTTGTAATAGTTTGGTTTGTATATTTTTTGCTGAAAGAAAAACATTTAGTGCCCTTATTTTAATTTATTGTCTAGGAACTATCAAGCATTTAAAGCATATAGGTATAAATTTAAGTAAAGTGGTATAGTCGTGTTGACTTATCTTTGTGTTGATTGATTTATGGTTTCCTAGAGGCTCTCGGGTTATTCTCCACTTTTCACTTGTTATGCACTGAGATATTCTAATTGATTGTCGAAACGTTGGTCAATATACTATGCAGTATTTTTGTGTTTATAGGATCTCAAATGTGTTACAACACTCTTCATGTGCATTTTTTTCACAAAATGTTTCATAACCTTTATATTTACTGATCGATTTTTTCAAAATCGATAGGTTTCTTCCTATAGCTAACGGTAACTTACTCTTCAAACTTCAATAAAACCGATTTTTCCCTTTTGAGTTATTGTACTCACAGAAATGTACAGAAACAGACGGACATACGACGGACATTTTAAAGTTATTCGAAATCCTAGAACTAACATAATAATATTAATTTTATTTTCTCTACGAGTAATATTTATGGTTTTATAAAAATGTTATGATCAAATGCAATTTTCATTGTTACATTGTTTGTAGAGAATTTTATAAGCTAACTTCGATATATCTAATAGTTAGCGAGATATAAGCAAAAAACTTAATCGTAGCACTATTTCTTCAAGATGGCGTCACGAGCGCAAGATATAGAGTTGGGGACTTTTAATATGTTTAACAGTGGGCCTTTAGTTAACACCTCTGCCGCGTTCCAAAACTTTATCAGTTTTTCCCTCTAATTTTCCCTATTTGACTGGAGTGACTGGAGTAAGTGACTTATAACCTAATCTGAGGTCAAAAGTTAAAAATTCAAAATGGTGAATCCAATATGGCTACAATAATTGGAAAAACTTTAGCAGATTTCCATGAAATTTGGTACGTTGAGATTTCAGGATTTTCTGATGTTGATTTCCTGTTGATGAGTTTAATGTTAAAATCCAAAACAACGTATATATTTTCTTTTACTGCATAGAGCAGAGTAAAAAAAAATAGACCCATCCTCAAAAAAAGCCACTAAATATTAAGAAATAAAAGGACAATGTTAAATATAGCTGATTTTTGGCTCCCTTCGTGGAACGCATAAGACCCAGAGAAAATGGTTGGAAACGACTCAAAATTAATAAAAAAACCGCTGCCCAAGGAATCACTACTTCCACATCCAGATTTTCTATCCAAGTCACTCACAACGAAAAAATTTTGTATGTGGAAATAATTGCTTAAGGAACTTTAATAATATAATATTTGAAATCCTCCACCCCAAAAACCTATAAAACGATACCCCACATCGGTTGTGGGGTGGGGGTGGTGATAAGGGGGTGGTAGTGAGGGTGGATGAAGTAAAAAAATATTTTGAGGTTTCTGGTTCTTGTACACACACTAAATCACAATTTTTTTTTCATCCCCTCTAATAATGGGGTGGGGGTGGTAATGGAGGTGGCTAATGCCAAAAATTTTTTCGAGACCTTTGCTTCTCTTGAATATACTAAATACTAATTTTCCGGACTCTTACCTGCTTCATTTACCTAATTACCCCAAATTTACCCCAATTTACCCCCAACCCTTCGATAGAACAAGATGAAATATAATCTAGTTCCAGATTATGTTAAAATACATACGTGTACCAAATTTCAAGTCAATATCTTAAACGGTTCCAGAGTAAACGTGCGCACAAAAAAAGTTACAGACCGACAGACAGACAGAAATTTTTTTTTCGCTCAAACTTAAAATCTCGACGTTTCATGACATTCTAAGCCTATTTGAACAATAAAAATTTTTAAAAATTTGTTTGTCGTTACTATACTTCCACTGGATGTGGAAGTAATACGTCTTCGTGATATCAAAAGGATGGGGAAAATTCCATTTACATAAAAGCAATTAAAATTGCTTTGAATAATAGCTTATACTAAATGTGAAAATTATATTTATTTTATGATAATTATTAGGTATCGATTCAATAGAGATAACAAAAAGGTAAAACTACCCCTATTCACACCCTATTCAGTGGGTGGAACGACATACACAGCACCAAATATTAAAAAAATAGGTACCAAGGTGATTAAAAAAACTCGGATTGTAAAAAAGATCACCTCCACGTGGTGGATTCTTTTTTTTTAACTACTTATTTAACGTCGGCCTATTTCCGCTATCAGGGCTTATCACCGACGCCAGGAGACGAGCTACCCCCAACCTAGAAATTTTACCCAACATCTTCTCTTGAGAAGGGTAGGGATCTTCTACTTGCCTAATATTTAATAGACAAGGGACCGCCTGCTTTACATCCCCTTCGAAGGATGCTATATCCACTATGTAATCCTCGTCTTGAAATTACATAGTTTCCGTGTATACACTGATATACAAGCCGCTAAAAGGTGGGACGAGTATTTCCCAAGTACTACACTCAAAGAAAATGATAAGTGAAATCAACCAAAAAGAGCATATGAAATCGCGCCTATCTAGTTTCATAGTTAAATCAATCAGAAAATAATAGTCGAACAACAACAATTTTTATTGTCATTTTGAACATGAAATTTAGTTGGTTAAGTAAGTAATCATTTTTTAAGTCCTACCATAACTTTATTTGTTTTCGTAAACAAATAGTAGTTTGGTAAGCATATCTTCTTGTAGAACAACAAATTAAATAGTATAATGACATTTTTTTATGTTCACTAACCATTTTCAGTTTGGTCTTCATTTTCAATTTGGTCTACAATTAAATGGTACAACCACAGAAGACAGGAACTAGTTCCTGTCTTCTGTGGTACAACGACTTTGTTTTTTGTTCACCAACTAATTTTTAGGTTGATCTACACTTATGTTGTATAATGACGTTTTTTTTGGTTAGCCAAAATCTCAGTATTGAGACATCAGACTACCCAAACCATCGTTTATAAGATCCATCCAAGTATATCGATGATCCCTGATAAGATAATGCATGATTGATTATTGTCCGTGATTTGTATGTGGCGTCATCTAGGAATAGTTTCTGTAACAGACTACGTGGTAAGCAAGCAAATTTTATGTAGAACTTATTATCTATCTATTTATCTAGTTTGATTTGACAAAATTCAACAAATTATTAGTAAGATGAATAAATTATAGTCTTATGCACCTATTTTTTAAGTTAATGTTTATTTTGTTGTGTGACAAATTTTTATTGATTGATTTAACCCATACTATTTGCAAACGCAAGCGCTGACGCGACGTCTTAATTCATCAAAGTGGATTGCAGAACGATGTTATGTTTATGTAAACAGAACTGCTGGTTAACTCTACAATAATATTGGTTTATATCTGTCAACTATAATAGTAGAACGAACTGCTACTGGGTTTACAATTACAATTCAACAATAGTTAAAAATAAAATATACTATTATCTAGTTTAATTTGGCAGAATTCAACAAAATAATAGTCAGATGAAAAAATAATAGTCTTATTCATTTATTTTTTAAGTTAATGTTTATTTTGTTGTACGACAACTTTTTATTAATTATAATAACAATCACCTTTTGTTTGAAAATACCATCAATATAATTTAGTTTAACAAAATTAACGGTATTGTTAGTTAGCCATTTTTTTTAGTTAAATTTACCTATTTCTTTGAGTGTAACCGCGCTTCACTGGAGTATCAAAATACCAAATTACCAAATTACAATTTCCTTTATTTTATTCAACTATGCTCACATGTCATTTATTGTCATTTTTATATATATTATATATATTTCAGTTTACAATGATAGAAAAACATTACGTCACATAGTACGCGACTAAGCGCGCGAGTGACGCAACGGCCGATGTGCTTACAAATTAAGACGGTCTCTATTCAGTTTAACCGTAAGCTATCGTTTCGTATCTTCCGATTTCACATTTGAATTTTGTGTGTTTGAGATGGAAGGTGTGCCATAATTTTGTTATACAGGAAAAATTAAAAATAAAAGCCCTGTTTCAGTTGTCAGAGGGTGTATCGAAATGTAGCACAGTCAAGCCTCTACGATCGCCCCCAAAAAAAAAAAAAACAAAAAACAAAACAAATTTTATTCTAAGTTTAGAGCAACTATGTGCCTTGCCGGATCCTGGCCCGGAGCCAACCAAACAACCACCTGGTGGATTCCGCAAAACACAATAAGTGACCAAATGAACAAGAGAAGTTCTACAGCATACTCAGAAGTACCTTCCCATGGATTAATATAACAGATAATAAACTAATATCATTTTCAATCCCTTACAGTGATTAGCCATCTTGAATATCTATCTATCCATTAAATGCAAACATAACAACCAATAGAAACATTTCATTTTATTTTAATTTTCTCTGTAAATATTCCTGTTCTAACATCTCTAAATAATGGCAGTATAAGTGTTGAAATAATATTTTATTATGATTCTATACATTTCATAAAATGAAAATATATATTTTTTTATATTACATTATCTAAAGTGCCTGTCATCTTTCAATTGGAGTAGATTTTGATTCATTTTAGTCACCTTGTTTCCTATTTTTTGGTATTTGAAGCGGTAAATACGATTCTATCACTTAAATAGGGTAGTTTGGTTATTTTCGAAGTTGCTAAATAACTTGCTATTTGTTCTTTATTAAAAAAACGTGTTGACTAAAACCATACAGATTTATTGTAATGATTGATACTCACGTCAAGACAACGTGGATGTCTGTCCCTTTTATTAGTGGAAAATAATTTGGTGCATTACTAAGTGCCGTGGCATTTTTTTTTAGTATTCGAGACTGTGAATAGAATTGCACCCCTCAATAGGGTAGTTTGGTGGTTTCCAGGGTCGTTAACTAAAGCGCTTTTTTGTAATAATACTTGCTACTAATATTATTTCATAAACTTATAGGGATTGTTTTTGAAAATGGGGATGCTGACGACAGGATCACTTGAAGGTCTATTTTGTACATTTTTAATCACCTTAGTACCTATTTTTTTAATATTGGTTGCTGTGTATTGGCGTTCCACCTCCTAAATTAGGTATGAATAGGGGTAGTATAAGGTATTAGTCAAAGCAACTTTAGTTTATAAATTTTTAAGGGTGAAATAGAATTTTTCCCAACCTTTTGATAATACGAAGACGTCTTTTTATTAATCTTGAGCCTTTTCCAACCACTTATGCGTTCCAAAAATCAGCTATTTTTAACATTGTCCTTTCACCGTCGCGTCGCCCGACTAATTAAACCTTATTACCTAATATCGAAGTCAAGGTCTGTGTAAAAATAAACAAATAACGGGAACAAATGTATCTTTAAACGACTTTAATATCTGTATTAGGTAATAAGTTTCAATTAACCGAACGACGCGCGACGGTGAAATTTTATATATTCATTTTTAGTGACTTTTTTGAAGGCGATTCGATTTCTTCAAACATTTTTCCCTGATATGCGTACACTAACAGAGAAACGATTACGAATATGATGATCACCACTAAACCTAATGGTTCGGCCCATCCGATGTTGGTGCTCTTCATACCATTCAGATCACGTATCACCATCAAAATTGAAAATATCACTTTCTTTTTCCATTTAATCTTCTATTGTGCTAATTTGCATGGACTAAAGCCTAGTTCTGCAATGCTCTTTCTACGCTGGAGTTATATAACCCAATAGACGTAATAACAGCCTTCAAACAAATAAAGTTTTAGCACAGGATTATACCAATTCGAAAATATTTACTCTTAATTAACACGTAATATACAGTGTGTCCTCGAATCAACACAACGATAGATATAAAAGACCAAAAATGTTTGAATTGAGTTTTCTTTTATACTGTGAAGAAGACTGTTCAAGATCGACCGATGTAACTGATACATTAAAAATTATTATTGAAATATGGAAACTTCCTCAGAAATGGCACATTTATGACCTTTGTAGAAAAGTCTAATTCTTTGCCGTTTAAAAAGTCTCTACCTGGAGCTATCTGTAAAACGCGTGATGCGTTTATAGCCCAGGAATTTTAGTTTTTGACTCGGAATTAACTATTATAAAGCTGAAAATTTGCAGGATTGTAGTTTTGGTCCAGGAAAATACGTACCAAAAAATCCCCTACTCTCCCCCGTCGGCTTCCCTGTTTTTGCAGAGCAACAAGGACCCAAGTTGCAGAAATTGAAGAGTTGGCAATAAAGTTCAGCAGAAATTTTGTTACTGGTCAGATTTGGGTCGAAATGATCATAAAAGCTTCCGAGAAGCATATCCGTTCATATTTCAGATATTCTATGCATATTTTGTTCATAATTTTCTAGTGCTGTCAAAATTTCAAAAATTGAAAAAATTCCGAAATGGCGCCATTGCGGACAAATGAAGACTCGGAGGGGAAAACGTACCCGAATAAACATTTCTCTTCATGTTTTGGGCTTTCCATTGGTATGTATACCTTCTCTGATGAGTCTTGTTGCGAATTCCTGTTTATATGTTATTGGTGTTTTATAAGATTTATTGAATGAAATTTAACTTGTCAGACTCAAAAAATGACTTTATTCGGCAAGACAATTGACATTATTAATCTACTGGGAAGTAGCGTCGTCCGGATCATCATCCATATCCACTGATTGGCTGTTTGTCCAGCTGTATCCTCTACAACTCCCGCACATAAACATAAACACACCACAGATAGTAGACAACCCCCCGATGTAATGTATTGTTCACACAGTTCCGGAGACGAAGAGAGAGGTTTTTTAGTGCGGTAAGAATCCCACATATCCCCGTTGCGTCAGCTCATCAGCACGGGTCGAACCTTTTGAAGGTTTTTCCTCCCACAAAAAAAAAAAAAAAAAAAATCCATAGCCAAGGCTGTGCGGAAGGAGGTTACACATTTGGAAAAACGCAGACATACATCCATACCCACCGGTGTTGTCAATACCGGGGCTGGGGGTCGAACCCAGAGCGCGGTAGGCAATCGATCAGCATATTCGCCACTCAATAGACCTTCACCGATTGAGCTACCGCGCCGGTAGCTGCATGATACTGCAGTTCAGACCAGTTCCTGCACCCGCACCGGGCATCGCAGTTGCAAGCACAGGAAATTAGCCGCAGCAAGCTATCAGGAGCTGGCTGCTTGGTGGTAGGAACCGGAACCAGGCCGTGGAGTCCTGATTTCTACCCCCAGTCCTCTGGGTTGACGTTGACGTCTAACCATTGCTGGACCTGCAAAAAAGCACATGCACATTAGTTCATTAGTTAAGTACTGCAAGCTTTTCGAGAGATTAAATCCTCACACTATCCTCCCTAACTCCCTCATCTGGAAATATGCACGGAACGCATTTTGTTTTCCCCTCCGAGTCTTCATTTATCCGCAATGGCGCCATTTCGGAATTTCTTTAATTTTTGAAATTTTGACAGCACTAGAACGGAAAATTATGAACAAAATATGCATTGAACATCTGAAATACGAATAGATATGTTTCTCCGAAGCTTTTATGATCATCTCAATCCAAATCGGACCAGTAACAACCTTTCTGCTGCATTTTATAGCCAGATCTGAAATTTTTGTGACTTAGGCCCTTGTTGCTCCGCAAAACCAGGGAATCCGAGGGGAGAGAGTAGGGGACCTTTTGGTATGTGTTGTCCTGGACCAAAACTACAATTCTGCAAATTTTCAGCTCTAGAATAATTAATTCCGGGTAAAAGCGATATATTGACTAAAACTCCTGTGCTATTAAGGGTAGAGAGGGGATTCAAAATATCACAAAATGTAACATGGAAGAAGTAGAGGCCCATTTTATACGTTATGTGATAGAAGATGCGTGAAAATCAGTCAGATTTTTTTTACTCCGTATTCACGTTCAAAGTGCTATAGTACAAATACGTTTTCAATTTCATCGAGATCGTATGTATTTCGATGTACTGAACACAAATCAGATGTCCGTTTAGCTCCATTGGCCACCATTTTTTTGTAAGTCGCGGAAATAACCTAAAAAAAAAACATTATTTAGGTTATTTTCGCGATTTACTAAAAATTGGTAGGTAAAGAAGCTAAACGGATACCTCATTCGTATTCAGCATGTCCAAATACATGGGGGTTGCCCAATGGAGTCCCATGTGTGTGTGTGCCTGTGTAATATATGAATATCACCGGATCCTCCGCCATTTTCTAGAAAATCGCGTATGCGATATATATCACACAAACACATTGGCAGATCGCTGCAGGTCAGGGTGAACAACAAAGTTTCAACTCGACGGGACATTCGCACGGGCGTCCCCCAGGGGTCGTGCCTGTCACCCAAGTTATAAACATAAAACATAAACACACCACAGATAGTAGACAACCCCCAAATCCAAAGCCAAGGCTGTCCGGAAGGGGGTTACACATTCGGAAAAACGCAGACATACATCCACACCCCCCGATGTTGTCAATACCGGGGCTGGGGGTCGAACCCAGAGCGCGGTAGCGAGTCGATCAGCGTATTCGCCACTCAATACGCCTTAACCGATTGAGCTACCGTGCCTATACTTTTCCGATTTTCCGGAGTTCCCGAACACGAACCTTGCCAAGTACGCCGACGACACGGCCATGTACGCGCATTCGCATAATGCACAAGCAGCGAACATGCTGCTGAAAGCGCACATGGCCCGTGCCACGGCGTATTACGACAAGTGGAAGATTCGGATCAACGCCGAAAAGTCGGAGTCCATACTCTTCACGCGCCGGTTCACTGAGAACCGCATCCTAACACCAATTTCCATAGGGGGTCGCCAAATTCCAATTAAAAGGTGCGTGAAGTATCTGGGGGTGAACTTAGACAGCAGACTGACGTTTAACATCCACCTTAACGAGAAAGGTCTACTCCATGTCCAGGAGTCTGTATCCGCTCCTGGCGCGGGGTAGCAGACTAAACAGCACAAATAAAAGATTGTTGTATACGATGGTGATCAGGCCGGGCATCACATACGCGGAGCCGGTGTGGGCAGCATCCCGGCCACGACAATGCGGAATCTTAGAGTTTTAGAACATAAATTTATGCGCCTCATTTCAGACTCCGGTAGGTACACGTCCCTCAGAGACCTCTACGCACGTTGCCACGACATAACCCCACTAGCGGACTTCGTCCGGGAAACATCCCAAAACTTCTATCAATTCAAATTGGGCGACAGTCCGCTAACTCGAAACATAACACGAATCAGACAGCATAATGCCATACTTTCCGATATAAGACACCCATTACCATACCAGGCATTGCCTATCTTTCGGCAACCTCCCTAGCCAAATCTTTCCTATACCAAAATTTCCATTTCACCACCTTTTACTCTCAAACCCCTTCTCTATTCTCTCTATTAGTCTTATTTTTGTTCTTTTGTTTCTTTTTGTTCTTTTCAAAATCCCCTCTCGATCAATAACTTCTTACAAATCAAAACCTTTTAAATCATAACTTCCCCTTCACCCTACCTTTCCGAAGGCATCTGATGAAGATTGTCATTTGTTCGAACGGGTTTTTTCATTGAGTTTTTCCCGTACTAGTAACCCGACCTCTTAAAACAGTGCGCGTGTGCGCGCTTAAACAAAAATTCGTCATTTTCTATTTATTTCTAAGTAGTTCTAAGTATTTTAAAATTGTTCATGATTATTTTTCAATAAATTGTAAGGTTCAAGTTTTATTTCTTATTAAAACAGGAGCCCTAACCTCCACCCATTTTACTTACCGTTCTAGCCGAGGCTGGACCTGCCCCACCCGGCCACCCATCTACCACGGTGTTGCGCGCCGTGGTGGTATGGCCGGCTCTGAACCGGGTTCCAACTCAGGCGCATTTTTTGTAACTAAAATGTTAATAAATCTTTTTGAATTGAATCGAATTTGGGTAACCCTATGTATTTCGACATGTTGAATACGAATCAGGTATCCGTTTAGCTCCGTTACCCACCAATTTTTAGTAAATCGCGAAAATAACCTAAATTATGAGTTTTTTTTAGCTTATTTTCGCGATTTACAAAAAAATGGTGGCCAATGGAGCTAAACGGACACATGATTCATGTTCAGCACGCCGAAATACATATGGGTTACCCAATGGGGCATCAGAAAGAGACCATTTTTTTTAAATTTTGTGTGCCGATGTAATCATATCTTACCTTTAAAGGTCAAAAACTAGTTATTTAATTTTATATAGTCCATTTACTTACTCTCTCAGGGTATGTTATTATAAAATATCCTTATTTTCAGTGTTCTTTAACATTAATGCTTGAATTGTTTATAATGTTGACGTTTCACTTGATATTCTTAAGATTTTGATTAGTTTCCCTTATTATAACTCTTCGCAAAAACGAAGGGTATATTGTATTTGATCGGCACATTTCTAAAATCGTAAATATTGCTCGTAGAGAAAAAATTTTCATATCATTGTGTTAGTGAACGAATTCTGAACAACTTTCAAAATGTCCGTCTGTCCGTCCGTCCGTCCGTCACGTTTCTTGTAAGCACGATAACATAAGAAAGAAAAGTCCGATTGTATTGAAATTTAGAAAGTAAGTTAGTGTCAGCTAGAGGAAGAACCTTATTGTTTTTGAAGAAAATCGATAGTAAATAAAAAAGTTATTAATTATTTAATTTAAAAAAAAATATTCTCTTAATTTTTGTACTAAAATGGAAATCTTGCGAAATATTATTTCCATAATATATATATTTTTTTTGTTTATGAATTTTACTAGTATATATTTCATAGAAGTAAGAGTTGAAATATGTATGATTGTCGAAAGATATATAAGTACCACAGACAATCAATTTTCGTAGCAAGATGTGGTGGCTAAATTTTTTTTATTCTTTTTGTTCTTTTTGTCACCAAAAATTCCATTTTGGCCGATAAACCTTTAAAAATTCAAACATTTTATACCCTATTCTCTTTCCACCACATATTCCTGGCGTCAGGGAGACCACCAGGTCGGCAGTTCTCGTACGGGTTTTTTTTCGTTTAGATTTTCACCCGAGTCAACAGCCAAAATTTATTCAGTGTTACAACCAGCAACTAATTCTAAGTTTTATGTGCATTAGTTTTAGGCCTTTGTGGGCAGCATTATTTTCAAATATATTATTAATTTTAAATCCACGCTAGGTGGGTAGGAATTTTAATTGTTCCTTTTTTTGTCATTGTCGCCAAGCCGAGCCGAACCTATCCCGCTCAGCCCTACAATCAACACGGCGCTGCGCGCCGTGGTTATCTGCCTAGCTCCGAGGCAGGTTTCGGGGAGGCGCATATGTATATATGAATATTAATAAATTTTATTTGCTTGCTTTGCTTGCTTGCTTTGCGTTGTAATCCAGAGGTCCCGTGTTCAAATCTCAAATAGGTTGGATATTTCTTTTTCATTTTTTTTTTCATATAATTTTTTTCACAACATTTAGAATGTCCAAAAACTAACATTATTTACAAGAAAACTGCGAAGAGTATCCTATAGAATGTGTAACAATTATATATAAAAAGCTCAGTAAATTGGCGAAGAGTACGTTTTTAGCTTGTTTAAAATTAGATTGGCCTTGGTGATATTGTGATTTTTAAACGACTACTTTGCTATTTTATTATGCGTTATTATTATTAAAGTAAAACCCTTTACACACTAGGGCGTAAAGTAAATTGTTTATATTTTAATATGTATACATGTATTTTTCGGTATTAGAAAAAATATTGTTTGCAATTCGTGTGTAAAGTGCCTTTTTTTCACTCATGGGATTCTCGAACTCGCCTACGGCTCCTGCGACAAAATTCCCACGCGTGAAAAAGTATCACTTTACATACTTGTTGCATAAATAAGTGTTAACAACTATTCCTTTACATTTTATTTTGGTTTTCTCTATTTTTAACCGACTTAATGTATGTTTTTTTTTATATTAATCCGGTAAATAAGCCGAAAAAAAGTGTAAAATGTGGAGAAGTGATGGAACAGCAATATGAAATTCGTGCCATTTTTTGATGAAAATTCCACATTTTTGGGCGGAAATTTAAATATGAATATTGTACTGCGGAAGTCTGCTCTATAGCATTTTTTGAGTCGCTAATCATGATTCCAAATTGAGCAATTCCATTTCCAGACTAGAATACGTGCCACGGAAAATATGGAAAATGAAATTCCTCTATTTGGACCTCGGATTCGTGATAAGTGACCCAAGAAACCTCCTAGAGCCCATTTCCGAGACGAAATATTAATTTTATAAATTTTTTTATCACAGCTACTTTTTCGGGCACTTCAAACCTCCCTAACTTTTTCATTATCGGACGTAATGCTGATGAAAATTCCTGGGGGTCTAGGGAACACGTGAAGAAAGGATTTTTTCAAATCGGTGCTGTTCCACCACTTTCCCACATTTTCCGACTTATTTATTGGACTATATTTTTTTAATCATTTCTTATAGATTCGCTTAAGCGATTTCTATCAATTGTTCCCAAATTGTGAGGTATGGCCCTTCGGTGGTCCCATATTAATTTCAACAAGGTCTAATGTATAGCGAGCAAAAACTGGAAATATTTTTTTTACTCGAGAATAATCGAGATTATGGCGAAGTCGCCATTGTTAATTCAATGTAGTAAAAATTGTGACAAAAAATTCAAATTCCGTTGGAATTGCATTAAAATTGGTAGTTACGTTAGAAGTAGCTGATAACGAATCTGATGTCGAATGTTGAAAATTCAAAATGACGAAAACAATATGGCTGCGGTAAATGCAATATTTTTACAGATTTACATGAAATTTGATATATTATAGTGATTTCAAGATTCTTTAACAACGAGCCTAATGTTAAAGCTTAAAAACTCAGAATTTTAGTATTTTAAAGTATTTTGCGGTGCAGAAGCTAAATAAAGAGGCCATTAAAAAGGGCGAAAAAACTATATTTCTTTTATTACGAAAAAAACCTGAAAATTGTAAAATAAAATTACACCGTCGCACATTGGACAAAATAGCTAATCTAGCTGCGCAAAAATCGTAATATGAAACAAGTACTGTTTTAGTGGCACTAATTACTTGCGTTTAATTCTAGAAGCACTTACAGTACTGTAGATGTCCCAGATTTAATTAAATAAATAAACTGAACCAGTATATTATTATTGTAACATACAGGGTGGACTATTAATAATAGGCCATAGTTCAAAGGTAGATTCTTTGGATCAAAATATTATGATATAACCAAACATGCTTTAGTAAATTGTAAAAAAAGATACAGGGTGTCAAAATGTAATTTTTCTCTTTTTTTTGCAATATCTCAACTACCTCTTGACCAATCTTCTCCCAATTTGGTAAGGAAGCATTATTTAAGCTATGAATTAATAATTTATGTATCACATCACGCTAGCCTATGGAGAGCGCCTCATGAGCTATACCTGATGATGATGAATATTTTTCTCTTTTTTTACGAAACGTTGTGGCACATTTGACTAAAAAATCTCATGCGGGAGTCATTTCTACATAAAAAAAAGGTACACTTGATAGAACTTGATAATTCCAACCGTTTTCGAGAAAACTGCCGCAAAGATTTCAAGAATTCTTTGAAAACAAACTCAATTTGAAAAGGACAAATTATATTTACTGAAAAGTGTGCTCTGGTGACGTCTTAGTTCTGTCAAAATGTCAAACTAAATTTTTTATAAAGATTAAAGCCTAAGGAACAATTCTAGACATGTTATAGCGTTATCGCTATAAATAAAATTAGAATCGAAGTAAATATACTTATATTTGTTTTTAATACATGTTCATATTTTATGTGATATTAGTATTTTTTAGTATATTGATATTATATTTTTATATCGAATGTTTTTATTTTTCCTAGCGACTCCATGGAAACTTCTCCATTATGGATCGAGTTTTCCTTTTTGTTTCTTAGCGACTCCATGGAAACTTCTCGCTTTTGGAACTTCTCGATTTCCAGTGAGTGAGTCGCTATAGTCGCTATATACACCCCCTCGTTAAAAAAGAAAATAGTCAATCAATCAACGTGTCGATTGCAAAACGTACTTTTTTAATCGGGGTAGGCAAAGTGTCACATCTGTCAACTAATACAAAAGCCGGTTTAACCCCATCAATATTGACAGTTATGACTTTGGCTCCTTTCTTAAAGGTAAATAACTTATCTGAACGAGATAAAACTTTAAACGGTCCTTCATATAAAGGAGTAAATGAACGTTTTAAACGTCCAATGCGAACGAAAATAAAATCGCAAGAGGCAAGATCTGAACTAACAAAAGTTTTGTAATTGCCATGCGAAGTTGGAGGAACAAATTTTAAATTATTAAAATAAATGCGTAATTTGTTAACGAAATAAGGAATATCTGGGGAATTATACGATTCAACGAAAAATTCGCCAGGTAAACGAAGGGTTTGACCATATATGAGTTCAGCAGGTGAACATTGCAGATCTTCCTTGGGAGTTGTCCTAAATGCTAATAAAATGATGGGTAATTCATCTGTCCAATGTGATGTATTGGCTCTAGCTAACAAGGAAGTTTTAAGTGAGCGATGAAATCTTTCAATTAAAGAGTTGCCTTCTGGGTGATATGGAGTTGTACGTATTCTATGAAAACCTAAAAACTTTGCAAATTCATTAAATAATCTTGACTCGAATTGTACTCCTTGATCAGTAGTTACTGACAAGGGAACACCGAATCGACAAACAAAGTTTTGAAATAAAGTACGTGCAACTGTTTCTGCTGTGATATCGCGAAGAGGGTACGCTTCCGGCCACCTAGTGAATCGTTCAATCACCGTAAGAATGTAAGAGTTACCTTTGGATGGAGGTAATGGTCCTACCAAATCTATGTGGATGTGGTCGAATCTGATTTTCGGAATGGAAAAGTTCCCGAGAGCACTTCGCGTATGTCGACTGACTTTGACAGCTTGACAGTTAATGCACGATTTTGACCATAAATTGCAATCTGTGTTCATTTTCGGCCAAAAATAGTTATTTGAAATCAACAGTCTAGTGGCTTTAATACCAGGATGAGATAAGTTGTGAAAAATATCGAATATCGTTCGTCTGTAAACAAGTGGAACAAAAGGTCTGACTTTTGCACGAGAAACATCACACCAAATAAAATCATTTGAATTTGTATCTTTTTTAAAATGAAATTGGTTTTAGTTAGTGATGATTTATCTGACAATAAATAGTTGAGATTTGAATCTTTCTCCTGAGCTTCACTAAGCAACTTTAGGTCAAAGTTAACATTAAGGAAGGGAGAATTTTTAAGTTGAAGTGGTAAAATATCTTGTTTTAAGGAAGAAGTGTCGTAAATACGTGACAAGCTGTCAGCTATTACATTATGTTTTCCTTTAACATGTTGCATTTTACAAGAAAATTGAGCTATGTATTCTAAATGACGTATTTGACGAGGAGATCTTTCTGCTTTTGTGAATAAAGCGTTGATTAAAGGTTTGTGATCTGTAAAACAATTAAACTTTCGACCTTCAAGTATAAACTTAAAATGTTTAATTGCAGTATATAATGCTAAAAGTTCTTTGTCAAAAATCGAATAATTGGTTTGTGCTGTGGTTAATTTACGGGAAAAGAATGCTAAAGGAGCAAGAAATCCCTTATTATCTTTTTGCTCTAAAACTGCACCCATGGCAAGGTTAGAACAATCGACTGAGAGAGATAAGATAGTATCGTCATTATTGCAAGGATGAGCTAAAACTACTGCATTACTTATTGCGTCTTTGGCTTTCGAAAATCCGTCTAAACATTGATCAGGCCAACTATTTATCTTTGTAATTTTATCATGAGATAAACTGTTACAAAGAGAATATAGGGGAAGTAATATTTCAGCAAAATGAGGTATGAAACGATGATAAAAATTCACCATACCTATGAAACGTTGTAGTTGTTTGAGAGTTGTCGGTAAAGGGAAATTATTAATGACTTCGACTCTCTCAGTTGATGGTAAAATACCTGATGAAGAGATGTGATGACCTAAAAAGGTTAAATTGTCAACTCCTAAGATACATTTAGATGGTTTAATGTTAATTCCGTATGTGTCTAATCTCTTGAAAACCTTTTCCAAATGTTCCAAATGTTGTACATCTGATTGACTTGCGATTAATATATCATCCAAATAGACGAAAACGAAAGGTAAATTGACAAGTACTTCATTCATAAAACGTTGGAAAGTTTGACCGGCATTGCGTAGACCAAAAGGCATGCGGGAAAATTCAAACAGTCCGAATGGAGTTGTTATAGCTGTCTTATAAACGTCATTTTCAGCGACAGGTATCTGATGGTACGCTCGCACTAAATCAACCTTGGAGAAAATAGTGCAGCCGTGCAACTGAGAGCTAAAGTCGTGGATATGAGGTAATGGATATCTGTCTGGAATGGTAATCGTATTTAGTTGTCGATAATCTCCACAAGGTCTCCAGTCATTCTCTTTTTTCGCCACTAGATGGAGTGGAGAGGAAACTTGAGAAGATGATGGTTTGCAGATACCTAATTCTACCATGTTATTAAATTCTGTTTGAGCTATTTTAAATTTAAGATTGTCTAATCTACGAGGTCGTGAAAAAGGTAAATGACCTTCAGTAACTATATGATGTACAATAGAATGTTTAATAGGTAAATTGTAATCTGGGGAACTAATTAAATTAGGAAATTGTAAAAGTAATTTGTTATATTTATCTGTCAAAGGAAATAATTTAAGTGAATCTAATCTACAATTGTCTAAAGGACTATTTTTAATAAAACAATTAACTGACAAATTAGTCTTGTTATCAATTATTCGAGCTCCTTTAAGATCGACAACTAAACCAAAATGAGACAAGAAATCTGCTCCGACTATCGGTATGTCAACGTCTGCTATATTGAAAACGAAAGGAAATAATCTACGTAAGTTTAGATTGACTTTTAACAATTTCTTACCGTATGTAAAAATGGTTGAACCGTTAGCCGCGGTTAATATCGTATCGAAATTCTTTTTTAAATCTGTGAAAGCATTGCGTGGCACCACAGATAAATCGGCACCAGTGTCAATTAGGAAGTTCAGGTTGTTAGATCTATCGTAAATAAAAAGTCGACGACGTTTGCTGTTAGAAATGTCAAAATCAGACGTCATAGAATTATCAAACTTCAGTCATCTTTGAGAATTATCAGATTTTTTACAATTCTTACTGAATTTGCACCATTCACCTCCACAACGATAGGCATTGGTACCATAAAGTTGATGGTAGTAACAAATAGTATTGTCTGTACGATCAAATTTATTGGAAACATTATTACGGCTGGGTGAACGATTGCGATTAGTGGTACGAGTTTGTGAATTGCTTCTACTTTTGCAATTGTTGCAGCATGAAGTAGAAGGTTGAGGCTCGAAGGATTGATTGGAAAGTCTGGATTCTAAAGAGTTTAATCGAGAATTAAAAATTTCTTGTTTTTGTAATACTTGATTAATTGAATCATGAAAAGTGATTGAAAAATGTTTGATAGTGGTAGTTAAATCTGATAACGGGGTTGACTCAGAGTCAAGAGGATTTTTGGAGTACGATGCAACCATTGAATTTTGACAGGACTCCCAGATCTGATCTGCAATATCTAGAATCTCTTTTGTGTCTGTTTTCCCTGAAACTGTAATGGCAATATATACTGTTTGAGGTAAACGTCTTTTCCATAGCTTTATCAATAAATCTTGACTAACCATGCTGAATCCTCCAACCATATTCAGCATGGATCTATAGAAATCTGAAGGTTTCAGATCGCCCATTTGGGAACCTGATAACAGATCATTCAGACGTTTTTCCTCACTCGATGATAAACGTGAGATTAAAACTTTCTTTAAATTTATATAGAGATCCGTTTCCGAGGGATTAGATATTATATCGTATATATTATCTATCACATCTAATGGCAAATTAGCTATAACCTGATCATACTTTTTCTTGTCATTGACAATTTTTGCAACAGAAAACTGTGATTCGATCTGGGTAAACCAAATTTCTGGTTTTAATTTCCAGAATGGGGGTAATTTGACAGACGTGACATAATGGGTTTGAGGAAAATCCTCGTCTGAAGGTTGTGTTGGCATAACTAATCGATTGTGATTGATTAATTGATTGACTACTCTCTCAGATAAAAAAGGGAATGTACTTTAACTCACTCACCGACAGATGACAGTACTTGTAATGTACAACTTCAGTTGATTGAATTAGGAAATTACCATAAATTATAGGAACATCTATTCAACTTTGGAACCTCTATTCAAAATTCATCTGGAAAATTCTTCTCTTCATAAAATGGTCAATTTATAACGGTAGTTGATATATTGAATCTCTTCTTGTATATATTTATCACGTTGGACATAAAATTTTCACTTCTGGCATATATTTATGACGTTGGACATAAAATTTTCACTTCTGGCATATATTTATCACGTTGGACATAAAATGATCACGTCGGGGTCACCAAATTTATAGCGTTATCGCTATAAATAAAATTAGAATCGAAGTAAATATACTTATATTTGTTTTTAATACATGTTCATATTTTATGTGATATTAGTATTTTTTAGTATATTGATATCATATTTTTATATCGAATGTTTTTATTTTTCCTAGCGACTCCATGGAAACTTCTCCATTATGGATCGAGTTTTCCTTTTTGTTTCTTAGCGACTCCATGGAAACTTCTCGCTTTTGGAACTTCTCGATTTCCAGTGAGTGAGTCGCTATAGTCGCTATACATGTCTTAAAAAAAAATTGGCTGTACTTTCAAAATGGCGGCCACATGTAAAAAAAAACTGGTGCAGATGTTGTTTTTCTCATTTAACACAAAAACTAAAAAAGATGTAAAAAAAAAGAACGTTCATAAAATTCTCCACAATTTTGTTCCTATACAATATTTGGATAGGAGTTGCCGTTTTCGAGATAAATGTTTGCAAATTATGTACTATCCAATCTGGGATCAAATTTTCAGTATGGCGCAGCGCAGCGGTGGGCAATGATTGCCAATTTGAAGTTACAAATATTAGTTTTAGGAACTCCTCAAGTCACCCCGTGTTATTTTACCGCTTCGCTGTTTATATTAAATGTGAATTACTCTTTGATACCGGATTTGGCAATAAGAGAAGGCTTATTAACATATCCGCATTAGCAGAAGAGTACGGACCTCAAAAATGTTCGGCATTACTGGGCCTTCATTCATTTACTGGAAGCGACTCAGTCAGCGCCTTTAAGGGAAAAGGGAAGGTAAAACCCCTAAAAATGTTACTGTCTCCCAAATATACCAAATATATCCGAACATTTCAAGATTTGGGGAGCAGCTGGAATATTGACGATAAATTAGTCGCATCATTAGAGGAGTTTAACTGTGCCGTATATGGAACGAAGAAATGCGCTAGCGTGAACGAGCTTCGCCTAATTGCCATTAGACAGAAATGCGGTGACAAAGATTTGTCTTTATTAATTGTCACATGATTTTTCTTCAATTCCACCATCAAGAGCTTGTCTTACCGAGCATATTGAAAGGAGTATTTACCAAACGCGTATTTGGCGATTACCCGACGAAGGTATTCACAATATTCCAAATCCTTGAAATGATTATGGATGGCAAGAAAATGGAGAATCTCTTTGGTGTTCAGCAGATAAAATACTGCCTCAATCGCTTACTGAAATTCTTCAGGAGATGATTCCTAATCAAATCGAAAGTGAGGATGATGACGATATCATAAATGAAGCAGTAGAGGAAGAAGACTTTTTTTTTCCGGAGTGGAAATCCTTTATGGACACCTGAACGGTAGTGTGGGACTCACCTCTAGGCATACCCACTAAAACCACCCCTCTTCAGTGTATGTTGTACATGGGCGCAGCCAGGAGGGAGCCATGGGGCCCGCCCCCCCCCAAGCCTTCTTCCGTGAGCCAAAAAATAAAGAAGCAGTACAAAGCAGTATCTAAATTATGCCTTGAAATAAATATTTTGTAATTAATGCCAATATTATCTAATTAAAGGAATCTACATCCGTTTTCAACCATTTTCTGATTGCCCCCCCCCCCCCCCAGATGAATTTTCTGGCTGCGCCACTGATGATGTATCCTGGAACCGCTCTCGCTTCTCTTCAGGATACACGTCAATCGTTATTCAATGTATAGATGTTGTTTTTTTTCCCGTGTCTTTGTTCCCTGTATTCCCTCTAGTTGTGCAGAGGGTATAGGTCGGGATTCCTCTCACCTTCTCCTTTATGCACGACGATCTGTGTAATAGCTGTGTCGGCCTTTGCCCAATTGTCTTCAGATTGCAGCATGAATTCCACAAGTTCATCCGGCCCTAGACGATTTATGCCTCGTCTCTCCTCCACCCATCTGTTGCAGTGGAAGACTGTGTGCTCTGCATCGTCTATTTCGCCACAATATGCGCACTCTCGAGAATCCAGCTTTCCTATTCTCAACAGGTAGTCGGCAAAACAGCCGTGACCTGTGAGGGCCTGCGTGAGATGATACCCTACTTCTCCGTGTTTCCTTTCCACCCACTCTTTGACTGTAGGGATCATGCGGTGAGTCCATCCTCCTTTATGGGCGTTCTCCCATCTGTTCTGCCATCTTTCAAACAGTCTTTCCCTGGCGGTTCCTCTCTCGACTTCTTCGTACACTTCTACCCTTTCCTTGACCAGTAAATCCACTGGAGGGATCCCTGCTACCACCAGCACTGCCTCGTACAAGACTGTCCGATAGGCGCTACATACCCTCAGTGCCATCTGCCGTTGAATCCTTGCCAGGCTTCCTTTGGCATTAGCCCTTTCTTCTAAGGCGTATCCCCAGACCGGGGCGGCATATAATATGACTGAATGCACCACGCTACAAAGCACTCTTCTTTTGCTGGCCTTTGGCCCCTTCGTGTTGCACATCACTCTTCCCATAGCGGTTTCCCTGCTTTTTCCGCCGTTTTTGTTATGTGACACCTGAATGTTAGTTTTGGGTCTAGCCAGATTCCGAGGTATTTAAGTCCATTCCCCGGTCTAATTTCTATATGTCCAACCCTGATGGTGACAGGCTGGACAGTTCTTTTCCTTGTGATCATCACTGCTTCGGTTTTTTCCGGAGCAAGTTTTAATTTTACGCTCTGCAGCCATTCCTCTATTCTCTCAATAGTGGCATTCGCCTTCTCCTCGATTAGCCCTGACCAGTTTCCAGTCACAGTTAGGGCAAGATCGTCAGCATAGCCCGTAAGGGTGACCCCATTTGCGAGGGGAATCCGTAGGACGTCGTCGAACATAATGTTCCACAGTGTTGGCCCGAGTACCGAACCCTGTGGGACACCGCAGGTCACGTTTCTCCATTCAAAGGTGTTATTTGCGTCCATCTCTATTTGCCTATCCCTGAAGTAACTCTTAATGATATTAATGATATAAGGTGCCACTTCCAATCTCTCTACTTTGCTTATAGTCGCTCCCCATCCTACAGTGTTAAATGCGTTCCTGATATCAAAGGTGACGATTGAGCATATTCTCTTTGCCTCCATGGCCTCTCTTGCCTTGCTCGTGATACGGGTTACAGCATCCACCGTCGACATTCCTCTGCGGAATCCGAACTGGTAGTTCGACAAGCCATCCCTCCGGTCAATTTCTAGCTCTAGCCTTCCCAGGATTAAGTATTCCAGCACCTTTCCCAAAGCATCCAACAAGCAGATGGGCCTGTAGGAGGATGGCTCCCTTGCTTTCCTCCATCTGGATGGAAAGTCTCCTCTCTCCAACGCTCGATTCATGACTCCTAATACCGCTTCGGGGGATTCTTCGACGACTATTTTGATCACCTCCGGGGGGATGTTATCTGGACTCGGGGATCGGCCGCTCTTTAATCTCTCGATTGCCCCCTTCAGTTCATTTTCTGTGAATGGGGGGGGGGGGGGAGGAAGAAGACTTGGAAGAAATATTCGATGTATCGGGAGACAGCGATAGTGAATCTGAAAGCGAATGAGGTGTTACTTTTTATATTGAATTTTATATTTTATTTTAAGAGCTGAATAATTTATCTGGAAAATGGTAACTCCTGTCCAAATATTGTATAGAAACAAAATTGTAGAACATTTTATGCACTTTGTTTTTTGTGCAGAAAGTTCTTCTCCATCTTTTTTAGTTTTTGTGTTAAATGACAAAAACAACATTTGCGCCAGTTTTTTTTAAATATGGCCGCCATTTTGAAAGTACAGCTATTTTTTTAGGACATGACTAGAATTGTTCCTTGACTTTAATCTTTATGAAAAATATTATCCCCAAGGATCGGGGGATGCACGTACAGTTAGGGTGGGCTCCCGTAGTACAAGGGCCACTTCCCATAAGAAACCATAAAATTCTGTAAAATCGTCTTTTCACCCCCTTGTATCTCGAAAACTGTCCATTTTTAGACATTGTGCCCATAAGAACTTTTGATGTACAAGTCAGGAGGAACAACATATTTTAATTTCAGCCATTTTCACCGAGGGCCACTTCCCATAAGAAACCATAAAATTCTGTGTAAAATCGTCTTTTCACCCCCTTGTATCTCGAAAACTGTCCATTTTCAGACTTTGTGCCCATGAGAACTTTTGGTGTACAGGTCAGGAGGAACAACATATTTTAATTTCAACCATCTTCACCAAGGGCCACTTCTCATAAGATATGTGCGGGGTCCTTTCATAATATAACATCCAACCGTGGAAATATGATTTCAACTCATCGTTTATAATATAAACATTTACATTTTTTCACGTGACAGGTGGTGGTATAGTTCTTACGTTTTTGACTCAGAAGAATCCCGGTTCGTAACCCATAGAGATTTTGGATATATTTTTTTTACTTTATTTTATACTGAGTGTTTTACCAACTAAATTCGTATTATAAAACTAAAAATGTCTATAGAATGTGTAACAATTATACAAAAAGTTCAATAAATCGGTGAAGAGTATAATGCTTCCTCTAGTCTAGTTACTCTCTTCTTTACCAAATGGAGCAAAATCAAGCAGGGGATCCCAGAATGAAAAACTCATCTCTTTAATTTTTGGTCTTTTGCACATATAATTACGTTAATCCGGGGACACATTGTAGATACAGATATAGAACTATGTGCTAATGGAAATAGTTATAAATAAAAAAAATTATCGTTGAAATGTTGTTACTTCTTATATTAAATTAACCAATTGGAATACAATTACGCATTGTTACGACTAATTGATGATAACCAGAATATAAACAGTACTACTTAATATCTACGGTGCAACTTGTTGAATAATTTACAGAATAAAATGTGATAACTTATTGATAATATATTCACCGGCATAATAAGTCCCTCACGTTATGTTTAAGATTTAATAAAATTTCATCATCGCCCGGTTAATTGGGCATTATTACTTAATATCGATATTGAAGTCGGCTAAAAATAAGTTTGGTTTCGGTATTTGTTCATTTTTACACCGACCTCAATATCGCTATTTGGGAAATTTTATTTCATAATTATTTTTTTATTTTAGTTTTTTATTTATATTTTTTCGAATTTTTTGAGTGGTTTATTTTTTAAAAATTTTCCATTCTATTCAATGGCCTCTTATTTAGCTACATAGTGAAATATAATATATATGTATGTAAAATATAAATATATGCATATAGTACAGTAACTAGAGGTTTTAACTTCGGAATAATGTCATATTGAACGGATTTTGTTCATTTTTGGCGGTATAATAGTAAATGCTTCACAGAAAAGTTTCTATATTGTGCGGGGGCTTGGTAATTTATAGGGGGTGGATGCCACCCCCTCTCAGGGGGTGGCACTTAAAAAATATATATATATTTATTGGAGTTGAAATAGAATCAAATTTTAAGAAGAAAAGGTTCTATGCAGTTTTTCACATAAGTTGATAATTTTTAAGTTATAACGACTTTAAAATTTCGATTTTAGCTTAAAAAAAAGTATTTCCAAACGGCTTTCGTCAAGTATCTCGAAAAGTATTACTTTATCGAAAAAATGGTACAGACCAATTACAGAAAGTACAAACTGGGAATTAGTTATATTTTTTGTTTATTGAGGTAGGATTAATAATTTCGGAGATATTTAAGTTTATATTTGGTATCCAAATGTTTCGAAATTACCTTTAAAGTTTAAAATGCATTTTGTTCTAAAGCAAGTGCTTTAAATGAGCAAAAAAAAATTTAGCATCTAGGTAATGCTACATTTTAACGAAAAACTGTATTTGAGATAATTTTTTTAAATTACTGGCTAATTAGAGTAAGAAAATGGTGACCTTTTGATATAAAAAAATATAAATACGCATATTTTTCCGTCATAACTTCTTTATTTCTTATGCTACAGAAACGAGTAAATAATAATTTGAAAGCGCAATTAATTGTCTTTAATTTCATTTCTTAACATGCGTGACGTAGGTGTCACAATTTCTGAGATATTTAACATTTAAACTGCATTTCTCGTCTTACAAACGTTCGGACGCCATTTGTAAACTTTCATATCTCCGAAACTGTTAAATCTATGTAAATAAATAAACAAGCGAAATGCATTATCAGTTTATGAGCTTTATTTTTGGTCTCTACCCATTTTTCAATAAAACTAATATTTGGAAAAAAAATACGTTTTATCGAAAATATCTTTATAGTTTAAACTGTATTTTTTTCTAAAGCAAGTGCTGTATACAAACCAAAAAATTTGAGCATCTACGTCATGCTATATATTAATGAGAAACAGTGTTTGAAATTCTTTTTTTTTTAATTACTGGCTAATTACAGTAACAAAATGGCGACATTGTTATTAAAAAAATGTGTAGACGCACATTGCTTCGGTCATATCTTCTGTGTTTTTTATGCTACAGAAAAAAATAAAAAAATAGTTGAAAGCTTAATTAATAACCTATTATTCTACTTATTAGCATCTTTGACCTAGGTGTCACAGTTTCTGAGATATTTAACTCTCACTCTAAATGATTATCTTATGAACACTTGGATGCCAAATGTAAACTTAAATATCTCCGAAATTATTAATTCTACATCAATAAACAAAAAATATAATTAATTCCTGTAACATTTTTTCGATAAATTAATACTTTTCGAGATACTTGACGAAAGCCGTTTGGAAATACCTTTTTTAAGCTAAAATCGTAATGTTGAAGTCGTTATAACTTAAAAACTATCAATTTATGTGAAAAATTGCATAGAACCTTTTCTTCTTAAAATTTGATTCTACCTTAGCTACAATAAATATATAAATTTTTTAAGTGCCACCCCCTCTCAGGGGCATCCACTCCCTATAAATTAGTAAGCCCCCGCACAATATAGAAACTTTTCTGTGAAGCATTTGCTATTATAGTGCCAAAAATGAACGAAATCCGTTCATTATTACATTATTTCGAAGTTTTGCATATTTTTTACCTCTATTGTACTAATAGTAAAAGAAAATATTCAACATTTTGAATTTTTAAGCCTTATCATCAGACTCAGTATCAGCGAACCCTGAAATCCTCATGTGCCAGATTACATATAAACCGGCAAAAATATTAAAAATCGTTTTCTCACCATCACCAGCGCTCGCCAAATTTGCTAATATGCTGGTAATATAAATGTGCCACCATGCTTAATAATATAAAAAATGTACATTTTTTCTCACCTTTATTTGATGATAGGACCAATGCTGAGTCTTAACCTACAGTTGTATAATATTTCATAGAAATTGCATAAGCCATTTCCGATCAATAACTGGACAAACGAAAGAAACACACATATGGGGTCAATTGAGAATCTCTTTATTTTTAAACATTTTAAGATTAAAAATTAACCTTTTGGTTCACTGGTACGGCTGGAGGCTGGACAATTTACTCATCAATTTCGTGCTCAATTGGTGAGAGTGATGATTTCTTTGTCATAATTACATTTCCTTGGACTTAATCACATTATGCAAACTCGACTATTATACAAGATATATCGTTTGTACAAAGACCTAGCACACAGAGTACTTTCAAATCTAAAGTAAAACGATCGAACCTCATATAGAGTACTCGCTATCAAAGTTCATATTTCTTATGCAAATTGTTTTATTTTTTTATTAACAATTGAATGTGTCGAGCTGTAGGTTAAATTTGGGATACTTATCTGTAATGGCAATACAATGTTTGATATACAATGTCAGAAAATGTTTCATTTGGGTCGGCAATGAGAGCAAGCGAGAACGAAGCAACTAGGCTATTCTTTTTTATCGTATAACACATCCTTCTCGTGCCACCTGCTTTCCCCACCACATGTACGTGGGCAGCTCTGTCTGCGGGAAATGTAAAGAATTATTTGACTCGTTTTGAAAGTATAACGAGTTAAATAATTTTAGTTATTAAAGCACGTAATAATATTACCTATACAGAACAGAGCCAACTACAATAAATTGTACTGAAATTTTTAATAGCAATGATGTACGTGTTTTCTTGATAGCGCGTCATTATTTGCTCCGTCTACTAGAGCACTGGTACACGCCTTTATTCTAGGCGGTCTGTCAAGCCGTTGAAACTAAGCCTGCCACTCAAATCCAAAATCTTCCGATACTGTATAATCTTCTTGGTTTCAGTCAAATAATCAAAGTTAATCATCCATTTTTTCAGCTGTTGCCAATACGTTATTAAGAGTGTTTTAAGGACATTTCGCGCAAATGTTAATAATCACAGTGAAATATTTTCAAGTCGCCGTTTATCTAACCATAAAATCTCTTCGGCTGTTGGAAGACATATTCGCAAACAGGAGTGCTTTGCTCCAGCAGCTGCTGATGAGGGCTGTTGGTGTATCATTATGATTACTGAGCGTAAGGAACATATTTTGAAAAGATTTTTAGAATACACAACTAGCAAATATTTCATTAAAATCGCTTATGCTGATTCAGAGTAATGAGTGAACAAACTTAAAAAAACAAATATACAAATATCGCATTGAGAATCTCTTCCCTTTTCGGCTAAAAATAAGTTAATCGACTCTACTCTACCTTTTATCTCCTTAAAAGGGCGAAAAAAAAATCTTGTCCGAGAGTTCTGAACTAACTTTTCTGAAGTATTTTCTTTTTCTTGGAGAAATGATTTGTAATATGATGCACTATACAGGAAAATCTTAACAAATATTTCCAGATGCTCACCTCGAAATCATCAGTGCGTCTGTCTGCCTTCCTGACGATCCATGTTTCAGAGAAAGAAAATACTTGAGTGTTAATTAACCTGATCCCTATACTTTTTCATTTTACTTCCACGTCCAGTGGAAGTATAATAGTAACGACAAAAAAAATTTTGAAAATTTTTATTGTTCAAATGGGCTTAGCATGTCATGAAACGTTTTAAGTTTGAGTGAAAAAAATGTTCTATCTGTCGGTCTGTCTGTAACTTTTTTTGTGCGCACGATTACTCTGGAACCGTTTAAGATATTGATTTGAAACTTGGTACACATATGTACTTTAACGGGGTCTGGAACCGGATTATATTTTTATTTATTCCGTCAAAAGGTTAGGGGGTAAATTGGGGTAAATGTGTGGTAAATAGGTAAATCGAGCAGGTAAGGGTCCATAAAATTGGCATTTAGTATATATATGAGAAGCTCAGGTCCCAAAAAATTTTTTGGCATTAGCCACCCCCATTACAACCCCCATCCCATTATTTAAAGGGATGAAAAAAATGTGATTTAGTGTGTGTACAAGAACCAGAAACCTCAAAATATTTTTTTACTTCATCCACTACCGATGTGGGATATCGTTTTATGGGTTTTTGGGGTAGAGATTTCAAATATTATATTATTAAAGTTCCATAAGCAATTATTTCCACATACAAAATTTTTTCGTTGTGAGAGACTTGGATAGAAAATCTGAATGTGGAAGTAGTGATTCCTTGGGCAACGGTTTTTTTCTTTTGTTTAATGCCTTATTTATCTTTGAAGAATTCCGTTTTCTAGTAAAACTTTATCTAATTTTATTGACTTAAAAAGCATTTTTTTCGTGTAGTATAAAAACAAATTACAATAACTGGTAGATAGGAATAGGTAATAGCAGTATAACAATGATAATACCTACTTGTGACCTTTGTTAAAAGCAATTACGAATAATGTACATTTATCAGTAGATTTAACAATGCTCGTACATAGTACACAGTCTGCAATCAGTACACTCATAAATTTTAATAAAAATCTAAATTGAAGGTTACACTAACCAAAATCCTAATTGTAAATATCAATATTTATAATTATTTTGAGGATTATGTAAAAAACGTAACCATTTGGAAATACCAGACACAGATTTGTTAAATATTTGAACTACATATGGTATGGAATATATATGGAATGGTTATTTCCGAGGGTATTTCTTATGTAATTCCAAATCCAGAAATAAGAGACTCCCCTAGTAGTCTGGGAGGTAGTGTCAAATTTTAGAGGTGATTTTGGCACGATTTCTGTGAGTTTATGATGATAGTTAGTACGTGTTGAAGAACTAAAATTGATGTTAGCTGGCGCGACTCCGTGACTTTTGGGCGTGGGAGGCTGCGAAACTTGTAGAAAAAAAATTTTTTGGACCATTTTGGCAAAGATGAAAAAGTATGAATGATTAATTTATGAAACGCTGATCTTAAAAAAATGTGTGAGCTGCATCGGATCCATGGAAAAACGTGTTAGCTGACCACGTAACATGTCGGAAAATCGGAGCATTTTGGCAAAGCTGAAAATTTTATATATGAAAGTTTATGATTTAATAATTGCATTAATATGTGTCAGCTGTAATTCCGATGTGGCAAAACCTGTTAGCTGGACTTTCAAATTGTGGCGTAGCGTTTAGTTGGGCGCAACGCGCGGCAGTTTCGTGACTCAGCTAACGTATTTTAGCAGCTGTTAATGTTAATAATTTTGTGAATGAATCGTATCAGTTTATTTTTTATTATAATTCTCATACATACTGCTCTGTCAACCTTTCCCCTAAAACTAGGGTTGGGTTTCAGAGTGTCCGGTTCTCGCTTATTATAAAAAATCATCAATTAGATTTATTACGACAGTAAAATTATTTACTGCACAAATAATTGTTAAAAATAAATGTTTTGCAGATTTTCTGAAAAGATAATGAAATCATGGAATATTTATGATTAAGTTATTCTTAGATTAAATAAAATATTTCCAAAAAGCGTACGTGCATAAAGAGATTTTTGTATATATTTTTGAATAATATTTTGAAGGCTATGTCGCACTTCGAGAGTTCAGCTAACAGGTTTTCCTACATCGGAATACCAGCTGACACCAATTAATACGATTATTGAATTTATAAACTTCAATATATGAAATTATCAGCTTTGCCAAAATGCTCCGATTTTCCTGAATTTTTCGACATATTTACATGATCAGCTAACACGTTTTTCCATAAATCCCATGCAGCTGACACATTCTTTTAAGATCAACTTTTCGTAAATTAATAATCCTTTCTTTTTCAGCTTTGTCAAAATGGTCAGAAAATATTGATTTTCTACAAGTTTCTCAGCCTCTTCTCATCTTAAGTCACGGTTTTGAGCCAGCTGACACTTCGTTCCTTAATAAGCTATAGAACAACAAGCTATGTTAAAAAAATCAGCTTTGCCAAAATGCTCCATTACCATTTGACACTACCTCCCAGACTATAGCCATTTTAACATGTAATGTTAATGCACGATCAAGTGAAGGGCAGTTTGTGTGTTCTGAGAATGTTAACTTAAATTTTTTTAAATTAAATTCGGTCACATTCTCAAAACATCGCTAAAAATTACAAAATAAAATTTCACTGTCGCGTCGTACAGTTATATAAACCTTATTACGGTCGGTGTAAAAATGACAACGAATTCATACCTATTTTTATTTCAAAATTATTAGCGATCTTTTAGAAGGCGATTCAATTTATCTTCAAAACATTTTGTTCACTTCTTTTATTTAACTTCTACATAGCAAACTAACATATCCATCGTTTTGAACTTTTAAAGTTTAACAATAGGATCGTTATCACGGAACCCTGAAATCACCATATATCAAATTTCATGTAACTCTGCAATAATATTGCATTATGGCAACCATGTTGGATTCACCATTTTGAATAATTAATTTTGGAGATCGGATTCGGCATCAGCTACTTCTAAAATATGTACAATTCCGTCAAAATTTGCACGGCGCGTGGCGTCTTCAAAAAATTTTCATATGTAATATCACTAGTGCTTAAAATTTTATCGAAAATTTTTTCGAAAGCTTGTTGCCTGGTAATATAAAGTGTGCAAATTGGCAGTTTATTATCTGATTAAATCCCGACCGCTTTAACGGGAGGGATTTAATCTTTGATAATAAACTGCCAATTAGCACGAGTTATATTAACTAGGGGCAACTTAGCTTGAGAAAAAATTTTTAGATAAAATTTAAAGCACGAGTGGTATTTGAGGAGAATATTTCACGAATAAATAATTCATTAAGTACATCTTCAATATTATGTTTTCTCATTAATTGCCTTCAGACGTTTTCTTGTCACTTTTTAGAGTTTACTGACCTTTATTTTCAATTTCCTCATTAATTTGATATACAGAAATATTTCCAAACCGACTCATATTGTCAAAACAGCAAATCTGAAACAAACGCAGTAGAAACAATGGAGATTCCCTATATTTTAAAATAATCTAGTGACGTTTCTATGGCAACTAGTGAATAAAACGAGTTGAAACCTTAGATATTATAATATATAGACTGGCTTAACACCTTTCAGGCGTTTCTGAGGTGCAATATGACGAGGAACGATAGAGAGAGCACTACTTTATTCCCGATGTCCCGCCTATTTATTACTATACACTCATGGTTGAGCGCCATCTAGCGCTACCGCTACTAGAGTTATATTCCATAATAATTGTTCATTGATTCATATTTACGTATTTAATCCTTATTTTTAACTTACGAAGTTTACAAATTATGTTGAGGTTTGCTTCGTTAGGCAGAGTAAATTTTAAATACAACAAATTAAAATATTGCACAGCTTTGATTCCACTAGTTACTTTTTGATAGATTACCGTATGTAAGTAGGTACCTAGGTACATTTTTAGTTTGTTTCCAGAGCGAATGTGTTTACTTGACATTTATAATAAATGATTTGCTTAACTTTGTAACTACGTTATTTAGCTATTGAAAGCTGTGCTTGACTTGTTCCTGTATTATGAGCTAGGTATATTAAGTACAATCTTTGTATATTATTGGTACCTGATTGAAAAGTAGGCAAATTGAAATAGTTACAGATAGGCAAAGGTTATAGCCTATATATTTCAGACAGGCTTATCTTTGGAACTGACGATTGTTTACTATATATGTGGTGTGTTTATGTTTGCTAGTACATAATACAATATTACAATTTACAAGGTAAGTTAACAATTAGTAATAAGCTAGAGAAGATATTTATAGATAAAATTTAAAAGCGTGAGTTGCCCTATTTGCCGAAAATATTTTGCGAAACAAAACGTCAAAAAATTATCGCAGTATTTGCCGCTGCAGCGACATAAAAAATTAGAGCGATAAATTTTGCATGTTGGTACTGTCAAAAGCCGATCTAGCTTGAATTATCACTAATAATGACATTTGATTGGTGCGATGTTGTGAAAAAACGGGCTCTCATTGGCTATAGCGTTAATGAGTGAAATAATCAACTAAAAATATATTGTCTCCAATTTTTTGCTCATCTTGCACTAGACGTAGCTTGATGAAATTAGTTGGGACCACCGCCTCCTGTAAATTTTTTCGGTTAAAAATTATTTTTTTCATAGTTTAAAATAAAGAATTTTAAAAATCATTATTAGGGAACCACTGCTCGCAACTGTTGCCAACCGTTGCATTCCCTAAACGCACCCATTGTTTAATTTTAAATATAACTCAAAAATTAAAATAAAATATAAACTATGTACCTACACTTAAATATAACATTGTTGTTATTTGTTTGAAGGTTTGAACATTTTTTGACATTTTAATTTTAGTGAGCAATTCATTAAATAGTTTAAGACCTTCACAAAAAAAAGATTTTTTTTAGATCATTTGAATCACATTTTTCAATATGATAATCTTCCCGATTTCTTGCCTGATGTGTATGTGGTACTCGATCTTTTAATTAAATATGTCTGTACGTACTGTGGGACTAAGTTATTTGCTATTTTATATAACATATTTATAACATTAGAGCAGATTGTTCGATTATGTGTTTAATATTTAACCATCTTAAATTAGATAACAGTACTTTTATTGGTTCATATATATATCACATTTCGGAATCATTCTTGGCATTGTGCGAATGGTCACGCTACCTTACCCATTTCTTTATTATAGATAGATAGATAGAATTAAATTATTCTAATTATTATTTTGTTTTGCAATATCTGCAATTTGTGAAAATCGTACTTACTACAGGATATTAATAACGACATACAATAGTCAAAATAAGGATAAATAATAGTATTACATACTAACAATTTGCTCCATTTAGGGAGATTGTTTGAAATTCTACAGAAATACCCAATTTTTTTGCCTATATATTTTTTAAACAAAAAATCTACGTGTTTGGTGAAATTTAAATATGGATCCAAAACAATTCCTAAGTATTTTATTTTATCAACAAAGTCAATTTTCATATTATTTATTTTAACAGAAAAATTTTGACTCATAAATCCTTCGTAACTGTTTCTAGTGCCCAAAACTATACATTTGGTTTTGGATGAATTTAACTGCAATTCGTTGTTGCATAACCATATGTATAGGTGTTCCATTTCTTGGTTCATTGTATCAACTACTTCCTTATAATTTTTTACCAGATACTGATAGAAATGTATCGTCAGCAAAGAGACTTACAAATTAATTATTTAATACATTACATATATCGTTCATATAAACAATAAATAGCAGAGAACCCAACACACTCCCTTGAGGGACACATTATTCACTGCTGATTTCATCCGATAGAACCCCATGCACTTAGTTCTATGATACCTTTCGTCTAAATAATTTTTAATAGCAGCCAAAATATTATTTTTACCCCACACCTTTCAAATTTGCTATTAAATCCTTTTTATTGATCGTTTCAAATGCTCGCTATAGATCCACAAAAACACGAAGAACAATATCACCTTGATCAATATCTCGTCTGCATTTTGAACACACTAGCTGCACTGTTGTTTCACAAGAATGTCATTGTCACTATACAAAATATTTGTTTATATTAAAGCGGTCATATAATTGCTCATATACTATTATTTCCATATTTTTTTTCTACCGCAGGTAATAAATTTATTGTTCAGGTTTTTTTGGAATCACTTACTTTGGGAACTGGTACGATAACACTACATTTTAAATCGGAAAAAAATTTCCAGTTTTTACAGATGTATTAATTAAATTTAATAACGGATATATCCGGATATCCAATAACTGTGTTCAATGCCTGTGTTCGTTGGTTGAGCTGAAAGAAATTTCAGATTAGATAACATGCCCGTTATCCAGCAACTGAAGCTTCGACCTCCTGTGCCTCTGTGCGTCAGCTAGGTTGTAGTCAGTTGTCTTCCTAACCAGTGAATTCTCATGCTCTGCTGCACAGGCGTAGAGTTTTTTCGCTCTTTCCTGGATGACTTCAATTATTGGGGTGTACTCTAGGTCCCTGAAGATGTCGGCGTTTCTGAGAAACCATGGTGCATCCACGGCACATCTCGGTGCTACATACTCCAAAGCTTGGATCTTTCTGAGGCAAGTAGTCGCTTGATGTCTCCAGGCTACGGAGGCGTAAGTCAGTTGAAGCCTGATAAGAGTCCGTCCTGATAAGCGTTAGCTTGTGCCTCAGGTTAAGTTGGCTCTGTCTACCTACCATTGGGCAAATTAACGCCTTGATCCCTTTGGCCTTTTTGACTATTTCTTCCGTGTTTTGTCTCGATTCACGCCACGCCAGCATACTTGGCGGTATCGTGCCATTGGATATCCTCGCCATTCATGGTTGCATGCATTGTGGGTATCTTCTTCCTCACTTGTCTGAAGAGTATTGCCTTACTCTTCTCTGCATTGACTGCGACTTTCCATTTGTTGCACCATTCTTCCAGAAGAGATGCAGCTTCCTTGTGGTAGCGGATTATTAGTCTTGCTCGCTTGAATCTTGTGACGCTTGCCGCATCAGGGAGGCCCTCTCGGTTCGTGATAGATCGGAGGTGAACAGGTGCGGAGAAAGTACCGATCCTTGCGACATGCTTGCTTCCATTGGTCTATAAGTTGACGAAGTTAGTCAGCTATCTTCACTCAAAGTTTCCTGCTGTTGAGATAGGGTTCCACCAGTTTGTCTGTGATTGAACTCCTCTGTCACGTACTCTATGAGATGGAGTACTTGAATTTCGGTGGAATATCCAGTCCGGTATGCGAATTGCTCACCTGGGATGATTTGCAGATCGTCTATGTGTCTGATGGGCCTGTTTAGGATGACCCTCTCAGCAACTTTACTCATCGTTAAAAGAAAACTGATGGGGCTATAACTAGAAGAGAATATTAGATCCTCACCTGGTTTGAGTATCATGATGTCACCGGCTTTCTTCCGGGGAAGTATGTGAAAGTCGAGACAGCATTGACGATGTTCACCAGCGCAGCTACGCCTTTGTCTGGTAGCTTCTTAAGGACGATGTTTCCTATCCAGTTTCATCCAGGTGCTTTACGGGACTTGAGGCTCCTTAGGATCTCTTTGACCTGCTTTGGGAGATACGATGTCGTCATCCGGCATACGTAGTCATCCGCTGACCCTGCGCTCCATATCGCCTACCCTGTCCTCATCTTCGTCTTTGAGTTTGTTTTCTCTATTTTGTAGTTTTAAGCTGTCGGCGAATGCCTCGGCTTTTTCCTGATGACTATAGAAAATCTCGTTGTCTCCGTGAATTGGGTGGGTGCTTTGGTTTGCGCTGGCTATGCAGGGCCTGTTGGGTGTTCCATATGCTCCTGTCTTGAGGGTCGAGTGACTCCAAGTGGCGTTGCCACCTGGCCTGTCGGTGTTCTTGTAAGGCACTATTCTCGTAATCATCTGTGGAGGAATTTTATAAATGATAATATATTAAAGATAAAGATAAATATAAAATTGCCCTAACAATATATTTATTTATACCAATAATTTTGCCTTAAGTGTTAGTTGCAAACAAATCAAATCAAATAATTTAACGAAATGTAAATGCAACAAAATATATTAAAATTAGAATATGAAAATTTTAACAGGAAAAAAATGGCTTATAAATTGGCACAATTTGGAAGTCATGTGAATGTCATAAATTATTATTGTATTCGTGCTTCAACATGCATGTGTGTGATACTTAGTTATCTATAATATGCCGTCAGCTTAGGATATCTTAAGTTCCAAGAATTCTTTATGTTAGAGTAGCGATATAAGTATGTCCATAAACTCTAATAAATAACTTAGACATTTTTGTTTTGTTGGTAAAATAAAGAGAAAATAAAAACATCGTTTAACACTACGTGATTATCATTTACTAGTCTTATCGGTATAAGACATGAAAAATGCATAATATGAATCATATTCAGTATGCCAAACTAACTGATTATATACTGTTAATTGTGCTAAACAACTTTACAGGCAGCTAGACGGGGAGTTGCAGACATTCCTCACCGTCCCACAGTGGTCTGAATCAAGGTAAGTTGTTTCAAAAATGGCAAGAGAACGCAAATTCAACCAAATTCAAACTTTTTTTTTTAATAAAGGCCGAGAATTTTTATGTATCTCAATTCAAAATATTGGAAAATGGTATTTTTGAATAAACAGCAGTTGACTAATATCCAAAATTAGCGAATCTTGCTTAATGCCATACTGCTACTTTTCGATATTATCTATTAGGTTACATAAGGTTATGTTAAATTTGAGGGCATTTCAACTTTTATTTTTAACTTTCTAATAGTTAGCTTTTTTACAAGATTATAAATGCTTTTTTACGACTGTAAATTTTGCGGTTGTAGATTATTTTAGTTATGTATGGTTTCTATTATTATTTAAAATTTTATATCTAGGAGCATATTTTATAAACATAAGAATTAAAATCCCATTTAAAACCAATAATTAATTATATTATTAAATATATTTAAAATATCAAGTAGCCATATTGAATCCGCCATCTTCGATACAGCCAATTTATTATATTTTTATTAAATATCACACAGTGGGCTAGAACCACCTTTAAATGAAATATGCATGCACTCTTTCAATTCCTACGGGAAATTGTAGCTTTATCTGTCCCGAAACAATTCCCGTAAAATCTGAAATCATTCCCTTGGCCGTTTTCTAGAAAATTCACTTTTTTTTTGAAAACTGATTTTTTGCATTGATAAAAACAAGAATCTACTACATTTTTGAAGCCTCTGAATACCCGGACATATTTCAAGCAACCTATTAGTTAAGTATCAGTTATCTTCTTCAATCCGTGATTCTTACGTTTATAAAATAGACAAAGACAATATCTATTTTCATCGTGCGTTCTTGCATGATTTGCGTTGCATTTGCATTTTGCATAATTTCTTTGATTTTAATCATGGTCACAGAAAAGTTTCACTCTTCGAGTCTTGGATTGTTTGCCTAGTGAAGTATAAAGAGTAACTGACCAAGCAACGCCAATATTCTTTGGCAGTGATGACAGTCTCAGATATCTTAGGTCGAGCAGGACTACTGCTCTTTACCCTAGTACATCGCTGTAGACCTGAACCGGCCTCGTACGGGGTGGGCCAGCTTACTTTACATTAACCCCACTCACAAATGTGAGCGATGTGGATGATTTCGGCCCACCTCCCCGGGTCCTGGCCTTTTGGACCTTGCTGGCTAAGGCTTTTATCTTCTGGCGCTCTTCTGTCTTGATGCTCTTTTTTCGCCAGCTTGTCACCCCCTGGGTAGTCATCTGTCTGTTCGGAAACTTTGGGGTATTTTTGGCTGGGATTGACTGCCGGTATGCAGAATGTCAATTGACATCCTGCCATTCGGATCGTCGATTAGGTAGGAATGAGCTATGTAGCTCGAGGAAGTGCAGACCTAAGTGCTTTGGTAGCACTTTCGATCTGCACGGAGCTAGGTGACTACGGGTACTGGATGGCATTTCGTCCGATACCTGCAGGGTAGTGGGTAGGTGGTTGGGTTATCGTCATGTCTCTTCTGTTGGTTGTCTTCATCAGCGGTGGTATAGTTCTCATACTCACCCGTTATCTGACTGAGCAAATAGAAAGTCTACTCAGATGGCTAATAGAGGCGCTCGGATTTCCCTATAGTAAATCCAGTTACGCAAATAGTAATGTTATTCATTGGTTACGGATATATTGGTAGACAAAAATTGCTGTCATTCAAAATAACATAGGAATAGATCTAATGATTTTGTCTAAATTGACTACTTGGAAAGTTTATATAACCCGATTATTATCAAAACGTCTGGAGTTGTCGAGCATGAAGGTTTCTTGTATGTTATTTCCTCAAACTTGGCTTAAGTTGAAATTTGTATTGGACTGTTCAATTTTACTTTCTTGATTGACATTTTAACAAGCTTATCAATGCAAAAAATTAGTTTTCAAAAAAAAAAAAAATTAAAAGTGGATGACTTTAGATTTTACGGCAATTGTGTCAGGACAGATAAAGCTACCATTTCCCGTAGGAATTGAGAGAGTGCATGCATATTTCATTTAAAGGTGGTTCTAGCCTACTGTGATCATTATTAGTGACTCCTGGATCCATCCATATTAAATTTTGAAGAAAATCGTTTAAAATTTTTTTACATTTGGTTATTTGTCAATTGCTATTTATTCAAAAATACCATTTTCTAATATTGTAAATTGAGTTACATAAAAATTTAAATTATTTTTCGAGAAACGGCGACGATTTGATCGAAATTTCTCGAATTTTATTTAAAAAAATAGTTTTCCTTGGGTGACATTTGCGTTCTCCAGCCATTTTTGAAACAACTTACCCCGATTCAGACCACTGCACGTCCCCGAAATTGAAAGTTAAGCGTGAACAATAAAAATGTACTTCAAGTTAGATCAATTTAAGACGAAGTCGGCAATAAATCCGTTATGCTTCCTACTCGTTTCATCGCAAAAGCTATTGACCCAACTATAGTAGATATCTCTTAAGGTACGTATAAATTAGTAACATATACCAATGGTATATGTAACAGAAGCTATTTAACAAAAAGAAAGGAATAAGACCCTTTGAGTCAATTACAACTTTAATGCAAAATTTTTCGTTCATTTAGAGTCCGGGGTCAAAAATGGGGGTTCCTATTTATAAAACAGTTGACCTTCGAATGACCTTGAAAATGGCCTTCAAAGTCAAATCCTAGGTCACCAAGTTATGCCCCTCGATGACCACGATAACTTTTATAGAGGTCATTTTCCTCATATTTAACTGTCTTTCGGCGGCCTATGAGGGATCAGGATTGCATTTTTTGGACTTGTGCCCATGGAGACTTTTGTCTATGAAGAACTCTATAGCTATAATATAAAATCGGTTTCACATAATTTGACCCGAAGTAATTTTCAATATAGAGTGTGCCAGGTCCTTTCATGCAAATCTGCAATAATGTTGCATTACCATACCGTTTTGATTTCTTAATTTTTGAGATTGGATGCGATATCAGCTACTCCATAACTACCTACTAGTTACCAATTTTAATGCAAGTACTATGAAAATTGCGCGGAGCCTTCGCCAAATATTGCAATATTTTCAACTAAAAAAATGTTTCCAAATTTAGCTCACCCTGCACTAATAGCCCGGGAGATAGCGATGCATTTTTGATGGTGATTTTACGCCGCTTGATTTTGTGTGTAATCGATAGTCTAGATATGGCTAGTAATCGAAACAAGCGTCCGCGGTCAGGATCGTGGTGGACCTGGTCATGAGAGAACATTTATTATGTCGCAAAAAAAATTCAAAAATAATTTCAGGTCATTTGAAAAATTGTACAACAAATGTTTACATGATAATAATGATTTAAAAAAAAGTCATTTCAGGTTCAATGAAACTTATACAGCTAACTCTTTATATTATTAAAATGAGAAAAACAGTCGTCAGCTATTCTTTCAATGGGGGCAAGACCGTCAGCTGAAGGATTATAAGTGCTAAGCGAGCTTTTAATCTGAGTATGGTGCAATCCAATGTATGATCTAACTGACGATCTTCCCCCCTTTATAGCAATAGCTGACGTACATTTTCATTTAATATATTGTTTAAACAATCGTTTCTAGAAATTTCAAGTGACTTGAAATCAATTTAAACTAAAATTTATCGTTTTAATCTAGTTTTCATAGCATACATAATGATTCCTTTTGGTTCCTAATGAAAGAATATGAGATTTGAAGCCTGTAGGTTTAGAGGAAAGTTTGCCCCTGGGGGCTACAGTTTTAAATTTCTATAAAAAAACGCCGAAATTAAGAAAAGAAATTCTTTTTGAAAAATATATTTTCTCTAATTAAATGAATGTCTTTAGGCTTTTTTCTTTTTATTGTCAGATATCTTATTTGTTACTTGTTAGTGCGGCCTAAACTACTTTATAGGATCAATAGTTTTGTAACTGTCCAAGCAGTGCCGTAGCTGTAAATCATCCATGGGGCTTTAGGAGCGTTCATCTAGCATTTAATGTAAACCAGAGCATTGAAAAGACAGATTTGCCGTAATTTATCAACCTTTTCTAGCTCATAACCCATCTGCTTGCTAAATGCGCACATTTTCGCTGCATAGATTATTGTTGACATCCATCTTGCTTTATGAAAAACTCCAGGCTCTGCCAGTTAATTCTGCCCAATAGTATTAGTAGGACTTCAGCATGTTCTCTGTAGTCTACACGAGGAAGGAGATCCTTGTTCTGGCTTAAAACAAGTTTCAAGAAAGTAACGGCTTCCTCTTTCAAAGATCTTAAATTCCTGTCTTTGATTAGAAATAAATATGAAATGAAGGAAGAAGATATACGTTTTTAAATATAGCAATAATCAAATGTATTTTATATAAACATGATAAACTGAAAAAAGTGCATACTTACCTACATGTCCTTTTTGCACGGCTTGGCAACTGCGACTGAAAATAAAACTGGGCAAGTCTACAAACCTTAAAAAAATGGCGATTTCACGTGCGCCAACTTGGATGCGCGAACTCTTTCCGCCAATGCGAGTTACACTTCAGGTTGTTCAGTGGCTAGACAAATGGATCCCCCGAATTCTTCTACTTAACTAGATCCCAAAGAGCCCTAACGGTCATAGGTAAGGGTGCAGGAAATTTACGTAGAAATGCGCAGATAGTTACTGTCACAATTGGTCAAGGTCTGTGCAAATTTAACCTACAGGAAAATACAATGGAAAAATATATTTTTTAAAATTGTTTATTTTCCAGCGTTAGTGTATATTACCATTGTAATTGAAACCATACATTTTAGTTTAAATTGATTTCAAGTCACTTGAAATTTCTAGAAATGATTATTTAAACAATATATTATATGAAAATGTACGTCAGCTATTGATATAAAGGGGGAAAGATCGTCAGTTAGATCATACATTGAAATGCACCATACTCAGATTAAAAGCACGCTCAGCACTTATAATACCTCAGCTGACGGGTCTACCCCCACTGAAAGAATAGCCGACGATTATTTTTATCATTTTAATAATATAAAGAGTTAGCTATATAAGTTTTATTGAACCTGAAATGATTTTGCATTAATTATTTTTTAGATAGGTTTATATAAGCGGCTGACGTATAATCCCCCATTATCTACGCAGCTGACTTTTTAAAAATTATTATTATCCTGTAAACATTTGTTGTACAAATTTTCAAACGACTTGAAATAATTTTTTAATTTTTTTTTTTTTTTCGACATAATAAACGTTCTCTCACGACCAGGTCCACCCCAATCCTGACAGCTGACGCTTGTTTTGATTACTAGCCATATCTAGACTATCGATTATACACAATATCAAGCGGCGTAAAATCATCATCAAAAATGCAACGCTGCCTCCAGGCTATAAACATTGCTTGAAGAAATTAATATGGGACCACCATGGCGCCATACCTTATAGTATAAGAAAGATTTCAAAGAAATCATGCTGACCGAATTGAGAACCTCCCCCTTTCGTAAATTCAAATAAATAAATAAATAAATAAAGTCGGTTAAAAAGTCGTTAATTTGCTTCATTTTTACTCATTAAAAATGTGACAATAATTTTAATGTTTAATTAACTTAATTATAACAAGTAACGTTATCCGCAACTAAAGATTGCGGAAAATATCCACGTTTCAAATTAAAAATATAACTCCTTTAACTTGTGCTATTTATAATTTAAATTTAACAAAGATGTATATTTGTACTATCGGATCTTTTTGTTGATAATTGCTGGTTTACGAATACCTCATGTACTAGTTTCCATTAAATAATCAAAACATTTAAGATAACGAGACATTGGGAAACAAATTTTTATAATAAACCATTGGTCACATCCAATCTTGAAACTGGATGTTACTGTTACTTTAACCTAAACTATATTCTTCGTATTTCCCCACACTCCTGGGACATCCTGTATATAAATATTTAATATTCATTGTTATATGTTATTAACAATATTTTAATACATAATAATAGATATTATTGCCAATACCTTGTTATTATTAATCATAATCGGAAAGAACAATAAAACAGTACATGTTAATTTCTATAAATATGTGGATTTATAATAATAATTCTAAATTAGTTGATTACTATGATTAAGTAAGTAATAACAGCCTAGATAAAATAATCGACAGATTTTCTTTAAAGTTAATATTTGCAGTTTGTCTTTTTTTTAATATTGTGTTATTAAATATTTTTTGTTAAATCTGATTTGCAGATATTTGGAAATTTGCATTAACGATGCTAATTCTAGAAAGTTTGTAAAAATAAGATACAGTATTTAAACATAGGATTTTGCAGAGTGGAAGGGAAATATGCGTTTATTTTCAGTTTATTATAAATATTTAAAAACCGCTGCCCAAGAAATCACTACTTCCACATCCAGATTTTCTATCCAAGTCTCTCGCAACGAAGGAACTTTGTATGTGTGAGTAATTATTTATGGAACTTTAATAATATAATATTTGAAATCATCTACCCCAAAAACCCATAAAACAATATGGCACATCCTTAGTGAGGGTGGGGGTGGTGGAAGGGAGGTGGTAGTAAGGGTGGACAAAATAAAAAAAAAAATGAAGCCTTTGGTTCTTGTACACACACTAAATGACAATTTAATTTTTTTCATCCCCTTTAATAATGTTGGGGGGGCAAACAATTTTATGACACCTTAGCTTCTCTTATATATACTAAATTTCAATTTTATGGACTCTTACTTGCTTGATTTACCTATTTACCCCCATTTACCCCAATTTACCCCCATTTAACCCAGTTTACCCCCAACCCTTCAACGGAATAAGATGATCTCGTTAAAATACATATGTGTACTTACCAAATTTCAAGTCAATTACAATTAATTATTTTTTATTTATTTGCTTTTATCATGATTAGAGAATATTATTTAGGTATTATGAAAATCACAACTTACACACTTTTTTATTTATTATGAAAATACCTACTTTCTGTACATTGTTGCCCTAATCTGGGCACGCTAATATACTAGTTAGGTAAATACTTTAAAACACTCATTATTGGAGAACCTATCAAAACAACTACTCTTCTAGCTAATACTGACGAAGTATTGAATTACATGATAGGATTCTTAGCATTTTAAAGAAAAAAAAATATATTGAAAATACTTAAATCATTTATTTATATTTAGTCATGCACAATTTTTTCATTTAATATGAAATTATCTACTTTTTGTATATTGGTACCTTAAATGATTTAAGTATTTTCAATATATTTTTTTCTTTAAAATGCTAAGAATCCTATCATGTAATTCAATACTTCGTCAGTATTAGCTAGAAGAGTAGTTGTTTTGATTGGTTCTCCAATAATGAGTGTTTTAAAGTATTTACCTAACTAGTATATTAGCGTGCCCAGATTAGGGCAACAATATACAGAAAGTAGGTATTTTCATAATAAATAAAAAAGTGTATAAGTTGTGATTTGCATAATACCTAAATAATATTCTCTAAAAAATATATATAGTTTTATTCGTTAGAACAATAGCAAATAAAAATTTATTGTGAATCGAAAATAAACGCATATTTCCCTCTCACTCTGCACAAAAAGTTGGCGGTGCGGTATGGTGATCGTAATTCGACAATTTCTCCTACATCCGTGACATGATTCAAAAAATTTTTTGACGGGCTTTTAGAGACAACTTTATAGAATGGTACTAGGTTATTGAAAACTAAAGAAGGAATTTTTTTTCTAGTGCGAAAATTAAAAAAAAAAATGTTGATTTCAATAGTCTGGTATCATTCTATCAAGTTTTCTCTAAAGACCTATCAAGGAATTTTTTCAATCGGTTCAGGGATGTAGGACAAATTGTCGAATTACGAAATCATTTTCTTAAGCACGGTACCGCCACTTTTACTAAGGTAATTACTTATATCTATTATAACAGCAATACGTCTGTATCTTCCGCATTGTTATACTGATGTATTGAACACCTCTTCCTTATTAATTATACCTAATTGTTTTAATCAAGTAGGTATATTATAACCGTACAAAAATTACTTCTACATCCACATAATGGAGTGGAAGTATAGTAATCGTAAAAAAAAAACTGAACATTTTTTTTTGTTCGAATAGGCTTAGAATGTCATGAAACATCGAGATTTTAAGTTTAAGACAAGGAAATCCGAGAGGAAATCTGTCTGACTGTACCTTTTTTTGTGCGTTTATAATATCGACTTGAAATTTGGTACATACATAGCAAATTTGGTATTATAGCGAGATCTGGAACCAGATTATATTTTGATCTTATTCTGTTGAAGTGTTGGCAGTGAATGGAGGTATGTAGGTAAAGCAAGCAAGAGTCCATAAAATTGAGATTCACTGCATGTACGAGAAGTCAGTCTCAATTTTTTTTGTCATCAGTCATCCCCACCCCAATATTTAAGGGGGTAAAAGTATAAAATTGTGATTTAGTGTATGTACCAAAAGCCTCAACTTTTTTTTTGCATCAGCAACCAATAATACCACTCTCAGTACCCATGTGGCATATCGTTTTATGGGTTTATGAGGTAGACAATTTCAAATATTGTATTATTAAATTTCCACGAATAATAACTTCCACATAATATTGCGAAGATAGTACCTATTTTTTTCGTTGTAAGAGATAGGAAATTTGGATGTGTAGTAGTGATTCCTTAGGTAGATTTTTTAATAATTATCGTAGAAAGAAGTTTTTGTATAGAAATCCATTTCATAATAAGCTTAACTCAAATATCGTCCTTACGGTGGACAGTTCAAAATATTGATTTACCTATATTTTCAATAAAGTTGGGAATAAAGTATTTTTAAAATTTAAAAATTAGATTTAAAATAATTACCGGCCAGATACGAGCCGGAGTCTCGCGCAGAGGGTTATGTACCAGATATTTAATACCAAAAAAGCAACAAGAAAAATTGAAAATTTTAAAAAACCCCTGCCATTAACTAAATATATACCATATAAAGAAAACCACATCGATATCGGTTGAAACATTAAAAAGCTACGTGAGAAATATTATGATGATGTACTGCTCTGTGAATGTCTACTGAAATGAGACCTTACTAAAAACCTCGACAAACTACACTTTCAAATAAATTGAAAACTAAGTTTTTAATTTACGTCACTGGACATTTGCCTTTGTGAATATGCTGGTAGTAATAATTAACTCTTAATTGATTATGTGCAGCTCTCTGAAAGTCTACCGAGGAACCGTCTCAACACAATACTCTTTCAAATAAAGAAAGCCAGATTCGGATCATCCGTTAAAAAGATATGAAGCCACAGACAGACAGTCAGACATACAAACTTAGAACAGCATCCATTTTGTGTCGGGGGTTAAAAATACAACCTCTTCAAACATATTGAAGTATTTACGCTTTTTTCACTATTCTGGGAGGGGTTTTGCCACTAGTCACAAGAACATAATAGGACCGTTCCAATTTCGTGCGTACAATCAAAATTGGGAAACATATTTGAGTGATCGCAAAGGTGATCATAGTTACATTTTTAACGACGTTGATTCTGGACGCCGTAATTTTAATTTCTGTCTATACCTTAGCCGGGAAAGGAGGATAGTGATGAATTGAACTGTCAATAGTGTCAAGCGACACATGTCATTGAACGACGACGTTGATTTGATAAGCCCTTGATTTTACTTTTTTGAAAAAAAAATCGTTTTCGGGTGGAAAATGAACCCTAATCAATTTTTTCCTGTTAGAATGAAAACTTTGTTTTTATTTGTAGTAAGTTTTCCGCAGACAGGTATTTTTAGTTATATAAAAAAATAAATCAAGCCTATTTTTTTTATTAAATGTTCCGCGAAATGTTCGTTATTATATTTCTCACTTATCTATAGTTAAAATATAAAATTCGATGAAGTACTGTTTCCAAAATACTGTGTCTTAGGCAGGAAAAGTATGCGAGATCAGTGCGTGCAACAAATCTATTGGCGTTTAAATGTGGAGGGAGGTAAATCCAAATAATTTTTACAAAGGCTTATCAAATCAACGTCGCTCAGTGAGTTGTGCCGCTTGATACCATTGACAGTTCAATTGATCACTATTAGAGGTGGGTAGTACTCGTATAATGGCACGAATCCTTGCAGTGATTCGAATGGTACACAATTGTAATCGTATGCATTTGTACAATCGAGTCAGTCCAGATTCTTGAAACGAAATACGAATGTAACCGCCGCGCAGTGACCCCAAGCTGAGTTTTTTTTCAAATTAGTCTGCAGGTCTTTATACTTAAAGAATCAGAAAGTTTTTTTTCAAATCTTCGTTTTTTAATTGCCTATCGATCTGTCAAGACAGATTTTCGATTTTTGTCCCTGATTTTTCAAAATTTTCCGAAGAATTTTGAATTTTTATCAAAAATTTTGAAGAATCAGAGACAAAAAATCTGGATTGACAGTTCGATTGGCAATTAAAAAACTAACATTAAAATAAAAAACTTTCCGATTGCAGTCTGATTTGAAAAAAAAGTCACTTTGTCATCAGTGTGCTATTTCACACCACCGTGACTGATTCACGAACAACTGGTGAACAACTGTAAAACGCCACACAGTGTGGCAAAACGGTCAAAAATGGCTTTGAGAGTGGACTGTCTTTTTCTTTTTTAAATACCTACAAAGAAATCTGCAATAGTGAGTCACAGTCGTTATTATAGGCAAAAATTTATTTTTAGTTGAAGCACCTTTGAACCTTTGAATCGAATTCGGTTCTAGGATGAAAAAAGGGGGCGATTTTCAAGAAAAAAGTATTAGCGATTTTTTTAGAAAATGGGAGCTAGGTTGTATTATGTTAGGGGCCATTCAACAAATACATTCGCAAAAATTAATATTTTTACCCCCTCCCTTCCCTTTGTAACAACCGGCTGGCGGAAGATAAAGGTGGTATTCATACCAAAACCAGGGCGTGATACCTACGCCCAGGCCAAATCCTTCCGACCTATCAGTCTAACATCATTTCTTCTGAAAACCCTGGAGAAACTGGTTGATAGGCACATCAGGGACGATAAAATGAGTACAAAACCTCTACATCGAAACCAGTATGCCTACCAAACAGGAAAATCTTGTGAGTTAGCAATACATGAGCTTACTCAACAAATAGAAAGGGCCCTAGACAGTAAAGAAACTGCCATAGGAACCTTCTTAGACATAGAGGGTGCCTTCGACAATACCTCATTCGACTCACTAAGTGAGGCAGTGAAGAGGCGCGGAGTCGAAAAGTCAATAACAAGATGGATCGACTCAGCACTCAGAACTAGGAAAATTCAGTCCACGCTAGGATCCACAACAGAGGAGGTGTCCGTGACCAGAGGATGCCCGCAGGGGGGGGTCTTATCTCCTCTCCTGTGGTGCCTGGTTGCGGACGAGCTCCTATCTCGACTGGAACAGCGGGGAATATATGCGCAAGGTTATGCAGACGATATCGCCATCCTGGTAACAGGAAAATACGAGGGCACTGCAGCGGAAAAGATGCAGCGAGCCCTCGTTATGGTAGACGAATGGTGTACCCAGGAAGGTCTCTCCGTGAGTCCAGGGAAGACCACTGTGGTCGCCTTCACAAGAAAGAGGAAACTCAACCTAGGAAGATTATATCTCCGGGGAAACGAATTGCAGGTGAGCAATGAAGTCAAATACTTGGGACTGATTCTAGACACCAAATTAAACTTCAATGCTCATCTAGATAGAGTGACTACCAAAGCTACGCGGGCCTTATGGGCCAGCAGAAGAATGGTAGGTAAAAATTGGGGACTGCAACCAAGAATGGTGCACTGGCTGTACCAAAGGGTTGTAGTACCAATAATAACCTATGCCTCCCTGATCTGGTGGCATAAAGCCGGAAAAGGGGAGGCAATGAGAAAACTACGGAAAGTACAAAGACTAGCATGTCTAGGCATAACGGGAGCAATGTCAACAACGCCTACCGCAGCCACGGAAGCGCTGCTTTGCCTGCCCCCACAACAATTAGTAGTGGAGAGTGAGGCACTGTTGGCGGCGTACAGGCTGAAAATAAACGGACATGGGACCATTCCAAGAAAGAATACCACACCGAAATATTCCAACAAATAAGAAAAAATCGACTACTAGATATGCAGTCAGATAGAATCAGCACAAGCCACAACTTCACAAAGACCTTCAGGGTATACATACCCGATAGGGAAGAGGAAGGAACAAGGCAACTGCGAAGACATCCAAATGATACCATATGGTATACTGACGGATCGAAAACGTCAAGAAGTACTGGAGCAGGTGTTACGGGGGACCAACCAGGAACAGACATCAGTCTGAACCTGGGCAGTACCGCAACGGTGTTCCAAGCAGAAGTCACAGCCATAGAAATCTGTGCACAAGAAATGATCCGGAGGTCATATACTGACAAAAGAATCCGCATCATCACTGACAATCAAGCAGCTATCAAAGCTCTGAATGCAGTAGAGATACGTTCCAAAACGGTAAAAGACTGCCTTGCATCCCTGGCGAAACTGGCGGAACACAACAGTATACAACTGAAGTGGACGCGAGGACACCAGGGCAATGAAGGCAACGAAAAAGCAGATAAGCTGGCCAAAGAAGGCGCAAAAACAGCCTTGATGGGACCGGAGCCATCCTGCGGGATATCATACAATACCGCAAGAGGAATGGTAAAGGAACTATTGAGTCAGCAACATATCTTTTATTGGACTGGCGCGCCGGGGATGAGACAGTCACGTATGTTCATCACCGGCGGGCCATCCAAGACAAAGACTAACGAATTGCTAAAGCTGAGCAGAAAACAGCTGAGGTGTGCAGTGGGAATTCTAACAGGACACTGCACACTGAACAGACACCTAACCAACATAGGTGTGAAGGATAATCCAGAATGCAGGATGTGTGGTGAGGATGAAGAAACTCCTCACCACATACTATGTGAATGCCCAGCCTTGGTGGCTGGGAGGTTTTCATACTTCGGGGGACTAACCGTGACCCCGGAAGAAATAGCCAGAGCTCCCATTGACCGTATACTCTCCTTTTGGAGAGGAACGGGATTAATGGGATAACGAGACTATGGGGTACAATAAGCTTTAGCTTCAGTACGGCGGGCTCCGCACCGCAACCCATAAGGAAAAAAAAAACATTTATGAAACCCCAGGCGAACGTTTGTTTACAAAGTGCCCCTCCCCCCATTATACTTCAAAAAATATTCTGTTGATTAGTTTGTCATAAGAGAATGTACATAACATGTTTTGTCGAAACGTGCACTTTTTATAATTCCTACCTCCCTCCATCGTTCGTTTTGTCACATTTTCAGTAACCAAGAAAAAGGCGAACGTATTTGTTGAATAGCTCCGCACCAATGTTGTGAAATGTTTCATATGGACACGAAATACTTTGAAGGCAAGATCTTTCAATAGAAATCTTCTCATCATAAAATCTGTTTATTGTTGCTAGGCAGACATGTGGCAAAAATAGGCTCGTATTCCTATAGAAAGTTGCCAATGAATTGTTCAACCTATTAGAAAATACAACGTCAAATGTCAAAATTTGCTAAAATCATACAAAGAAAAAAGGACATGGCTTGGTGCTGCGGATGGTTACTTTGTAGACCAGCAAAGTATTGCATGCAATGAACTCCTCATTACGAAATAGTTTTTAAATTCATTAATTTTCTATTTCTAAAGGATTTTGTGGTGGGTGGATGAAAAATGCAAGTGAAATCATTACAGAGAAACCGCTTCACTCGAAATAATTTGCCTATCAACCTGGCAAATCAACAATAAATGCTCTACATGGCCTGGTTAAAGGCATCGAAAAGACATTTACAGCAAAGGAACTGGCTTTGTGTGCTTTCATAGATATAGAGGGTGCTTTTGACACCACCTCCTATGAATTCATACAAAAAGCCGCGGAGAAAATTGGAATACAGTCCCCAATAATCAAATAGATACAATTCATGCTAAGAAGCAGAATAATTACCACAAATATGGGGAACAAGTCGGCCACCGTAACTGCCGTTAGGGGCTATCCACAAGGTGGAGTCTTATCGCCCTTGCTGTGGTCAATGGTGGTCGACGGTCTCCTCCATAAACTGAGTAATTATGGCTTCAACGTTCAGGGCTATGCTGATGACCTGATGGTTACTGTTAGAGGCAGGCATGAGGTTATGATCTCAAACCACATGCAAATTGTCTTCAACATAATACCTAAATGGTGCTCGTCAGAGAGCCTTAGTGTCAATCCGAGCAAAACAGTTATTGTTCCAGTAGACAAAAGGAGAGCTCCTATGTTAAATGGAACAGTACTGAATTTTTCCAGTGGAGTCGAGTATCTAGGAGTAATGCTGAACCAAAGACTTACCTGGAACTCACACTTAGAAAGGACACTTACCAAAGGAATGACGGCTGTTTGGACGTGTGCCGTGGCTGTTTGGTAAGACTTGAGGTCTGAAGCCTAAAATTATACTTGGTCCTACCTTTCGGTTGTCAGACCCATGGTTACCTACGCATCATGTATATGGTGGCCAAAAACAGAAGAGAAAATAGCACAAGGAAAGTTGCAGAAATTGCAACGCCTTGCCTTTCCATTGACTACAGGAGCAATGCGCTCCTGTCCCACAGCAGCTATGGAGGCAATGCTGGACATACTTCCTCTGCATTTGCATGTAAGGAAGGAGACAGCACTTAGTGCCCTAAGGCTGCATCAGGCACTTAAATTCAGACCAGGCGACTGGTCACTTAAGGATTCTGGAGCTAATCCAATTCGAATCCATGACCAAACCCACTGACTCAATGCCAATCAAGCATGACTTTAACTGTCCGTTTGATGTGCTGATTTAAAGCCGTCAGGCGAGCAAAGTCGAAGTACTGCGGTTGGAGAAAGAGTCACACATCTGGTACACAGATGGATCCAAGATGGACGAAGGAGTTGGTGTGAGCGTAGCGGGGCCTAAATGCAGGTTATCTAAAGCACTTGGTAACACCCCAACCATCTTCCAGGCAGAAATCTATGCTATAGGTCAGTGTGCTCAGGAATGCCTAAATAAAGGCACTCGAAGGGCAAAAATCTATATACTTTCAGATAGTCAGACAGTACTAAAGGCCCTCAGGTTCTATACCTTCGAGTCTAAAATTGCCTGGGAATGCAGACAATCCCTGAAATAACTGCCAAAAAACAACAAGGTTACCTTGATGTGGGTGTCAGTGCATGAGGGAATAGAAAGCAACGAATTGGCTGATAGCCTCGCAAGAAAAGGAGCTGAAGCCCCATTTTTTGGACCCGAACCGTTCTGCGGCTTATCTAAGGAAGACATAACAGAGGAGCTCCAGAAATGGGAAAAAGGACACTGGAGGAATACTCCAGGCTAAAGACAGGTGAAAAGGTTTATAACCTATTCAACAAAGAAAGCCACAAGGCTTATCGAACTTGAAAAGTCCAACCTAAGGCTGATCACAGGCCTTCAAACTGGCTATTGCCCCTTGAGATATCATCTCAAGAACATGGGCATGGCAGAAGATGACAAATGCAGATACTGTGAAGTTGCAACTGAGACTACGGAACATGTACTTTGTGAATGCAAGGTACTAATCCGCATTAGGCTAAAGTACCTAGAACAGGCGGAACTAACGCCTGAAGACATAGGGAAATTATCTCCCAGGAAAATCACAGGCTTTGCAAAAAGTCTTGAAATCCTGGGCAACAATTAGTTGTAGGGTAACTCACAAAATACCTTTTAGGTCGAAGTAAAGAAAGGCCAACTCATGGCCAAGCCAACAATCTACAATCTACTGCCAAAATATACAATGTTAAAATTCGGCGTGAATTCGGAAATAAATAAACTAAAAAATGTCTGATGTATTTTAGCTGAAATTAAAAAGATTTATCAGTTTTAGTAGGTTTTTAGGGGAACCGACACTGCCTGGGGATCAGTTGTTACTCTCGACGGGCCTGTATATTATATATTATTAAATAGTCAGGAAATGAATACACCGAGTTTCACTATTAAACCACGTTCAGATAAAATGTTTTAGAGATTTCAACAATTTTAACACATCTTAATACATATTTATAACAATTAGTTCCGCTGAATATAGTTTTTCCTATATAATTAAATGCAAATTAAGAGAAATAGAAAAATTAATTCTGAAAAAGCTACTTTAACTGATGCGTGCGGTAATTGTCTAGTCAGAATTATGTAACGGAGCAACACTTATCTGCCTTATATAGCGTTATATGCCCTATATAATATTAATGATTCGTTTAAGAAACACATATACTATTTTCAGATATGAAAAGTAAGTAGTATAATCGTATCCAGAGTTGGTCAGAGTACCGCACTAAAGTACTCACGAATACTTCACAAGTACCTTTAAAAAGTGCTCGTGAAAACTTGAGTACGAGTACTTGTTTTTGAAGTACTCTAAGAAATGGGTACTTTTGCAAAATTTGGAGAGTACTCTTCTAAAAATAAGTAACGAGTACGAGTACTTTGAAAGATACCAAATTGAAATAGGTAATAGACAAAAAATTAGAATACCACTCATTTATACCACTTATAGAGGTAAAAAATATGCAAAATTTCGGAATAATTTCATATGTAATGATAATTTTTCTTTATAGGTTATTATTGTAGTAAAAGATACCGTCTTCAGTTTCTATATGGACCAGCTACTTGCATCAAGGGGTGAAAATGTTGCGGAACCCTTGTAGCATATTATCCTATCCACATACGTTTATAGGCCTCAGAGCCCAAAATTCGTATAAAGCTTCCAACCGACGTAGAAAAACCAAATGGCAGCACTTGAAAGACATAAGTATGTCCTTCGTAAAGAAAGCCAGTAAACTTATGATGTTCAGGAACAATAGGAATTTGCCAATACGATGCTGTTAGTCGATCGTGCTCAGACATTGACCTGGAGTAAAATTATATAAAAAATCCGTAGAATTTGGTGGCATCACGTGATCCTTAACCATGCGAGTATTCAGAACCCGTGCATCTAAACAAACTCTAATCGAGTCATCCTTTTTCCTCACAATAACTAGTGGGCTAACATATTCAGTTTGACTCCACCGAATAACCCCCCAGTCTAGCATTTCTTCTATCTGTCGCCGTACTTCATCCTTGTAGATATACGGAATGGGATACGATTTACAGAAAAAGGGAGTATAATCATGCAAAATTATCTCGTGAATGTAGCTAGTAGTGAGACCAGGTTGATCCGAAAATATATCCCGAAAATTTGAAAGTAGCGAGAACAGTGCATCTTTGTCCGATTTATCAAATGATTCGGCTCGCAGAGCCTCTTCATGAATTTTATCATCCGAATAACAAATTAATTCTGGCTTACGCAGTTGAACAAATTCCTCATCACTAATCCCACTTACCGAAATATGGACAGCAGAGTTAGGTTCTCCAATAAATGGAATTTGATGGTTGCTGCCCGAGAAAATACCATGTAGAATATTTTTAGAAAAATCAATTATTACACGGTTGTCGCACATCCAATCACACCCCAGGATGACACTTCTTAATAGATTCGGCACAACTAAAAACAGATAATCGAAGTTCAAATCGCCTATTTTAACATTCAAGAAAACCTGCTCTTGAACTTTAGTTGCTTTACTCCCAATTGCCCCTACTAAGGTAACGCGTTTCGCCGGCACTCGTGGTATGTCGGGATTTACTTGCAAAAGTTCCCCTAAAAATGCTTGACTAATCCCTGTAATTTGGCTATCTGAGTCAACCAAACAGCGGGTTGGCATTGTTTCAACACAAATATCTTTCGTCGGAACTGTAACAATAGATTTTAAATTTGGGTCTTTTTCTTCTAATAATTCCTCAAGATCCCGGTTAAAAACTGTAGCGACAGCATTCGAAACTTCCGGGTCTGAGTTATTTACCGACCGATTTTCACCCCTGCGAAAATTTTGTTGGCCCTGGCTCTGCCTGTGCATTTGGAAAGGTCTATTTTCCCTAAAGTTTTGATTTCGACTAATGTTATTAGTAGCATCTTCCTCGATACCGTCTATCCGCCTAAGATGATATTCAATGTCTTCTATATTCTGAAAACCTGAATTTATTATTCCCCTGCGTATCTCAAACGGAAGATGATTTGTTATCAACCTGATGATTTCATCATCCGTCAACGGTTGATTCAGATACGAACAATTTTTAAAAAATAGTCTGCCCGAGACCCCGATTCATAAATTCCAAATTTCACCTTAGAGAATGTTTCCCTTTCCTTTTCTATACTCCAATACCTCTTAAGGAACAACTCTTTAAAACGTTCAAAGGATTTAAACTCTGTTATTTCAGCCCAATCTTACGCTGAACCTCTCATACAATTTTCTGAAAAATAAACCATTTTATCTTTCGGCACCCCGGCTTCATCGAGTAAGGTTTTTAATTTTTTAATGAATAACACGAAAATATTAAAATATTTTCCATTTTTATTCCTCCACCAAAGACATTGAGCATTGAGGTACGGTCATTGTTCTAAAGTATAAACATAAAATTTTAACGATGCAATACATCTAAGAGGCGAAACCGACGATTTTCACAAAGACGGCGTAGCGCCGATAAGCAAAAATTTGATAAAAATCAATGCACATGCACAAGGACGGTTTCTCGCATAGAAAGAGTTTGGAATCACTCAGCGGCTCGCAATTTGGTCGAGCGCATTGAGTAGTCCATACAGAGAGATGGTAGGAAGGCCAATAGCAGGGCTTTCCAAATAATAAAGTTATAGAGAAAAACGCCTTGTGCATAAAAAACCAAAAATTCAATTTTGCCTAAAATTCACTCGAGGTGGATCGTTGTAATTTTGCTAATATTGAACAACTGCATAGGGGCAAGTAAGTTGTGGACTAATCGAACGCCAAACAAACTTATGCAGTCATAAGTCCTCATGAATGCTTTTGAGTACGTGAACCGCCACGATACAAGAACTTTATTAAATTTATTTAGTAAAACTTTTTTAAGTTAAAATCAGTCAGCCGTAATTATAAAATTACAAAGAGTCTAAGACTTCTCTGAAAAGCTCGCATTTTGATTCTGAGAAGGTATGCATGAATCTTTTCTACCTAGTCGATCGTTAGCGTAAGCGCTCTCGCTTGTATGGTCTGAAAGCCGTTTGTCTTAATTGGGGAAGGCGCGATTCTTAGAATAAGAATTTTGCTATAACCCCTTTTTGTATAACCATATCTGTTAAATAAACGGATTCATTGAACTATTGCATCTTAATTGATCTTGAGACTTGTTGCTAGTCTATAATCCCTGGAACTTTCGTATCGAAAACCGGAGTTACTGCACCACACTTGACCTTCTAGTTGCTGTACGGAGGTTTGATAGGGATTTTTTATGCGTTTTTCTCAGAAATCCTCGGGTGTAAAGTCCGTTATTAGCAGACAAAAGCGTGATCAACACGACAAAAATTAATCCCACCGGAGAGAAATTCTTCGATCGGAATTTTTTTATGCAAAAATTTAGCTTTTCAAAAGGTACAAAACCCTAAACCAGGGAAGCCACGGCCAGAGAACGCCGTTAATGATCTGAGGTAGTGCAGCCTTGACCCATTACTCGGCTATTGAAGTGCATCTTATCTCGAACCCGTCTGGGAGTAGAAAAACGGGGTAGCACGCGACTGGCGCCTCTGGGAAATAAATTGGTGTCGCGTCATTTTGACGCCCGGTAGTGCGTTCTTCTACAATACATCTAAATTTAAATATTTAATATTTGAAAAAGTATTAGTAATTTATTTTTGAAACTTGGATAGTTGTGTTTTTGAGGTCGCTGATTACGAATCTGAAGTGAAAATTAAATAATTCAAAATGGCGGCTCTAATATGGCGGGTGGAACTTTTTTCTAAAACAAGTGTTTTAAACAGACAAAAGATATTGAACATCTAGCTGATGCTATATATGAACAAAAAACAGCATTTTTGAAAAAAAAAATTACTGAGCAGTTACAACAACAAAATTGTTAAAAAAAAAATGTAAAAACGCACATTGAATCGGTCATAACTTGTTTATTTTTTGGGATGTAGAAATAGACAAAAAATTATTTTAAAGGTTGTTCCTTACAATTTTTTATGGAAGTGTCACAGTTTCTGAGATATTCAGCATTTTAAACTAAATAGTTCATCCTAAAAACGATCGAATGTCATCTATAAAATTAAATATCTTCGAAACTATCAACACTACACAAGTATATAAAAAAAAGCAAATTCATTTTCAGTTTATAAGCTTCATTTTTGATATCCACTGTATTTTCTCTAAAACTTATATTTATTGAGATATTTACAGAGAAACAAGAATATTACGTTTTTTCTAAAATTCCTTTACAATTTAAAATGCATTTTTTTTTCTAAAGCAAGCGTTGCAAGCAGACGAAAATTTGAGCATCTAGGTCATGCTATACAGCGTGTCCAGCCGGGAGCTTACACGATCCATATCTCGAAAACTACTGAACAATTTACGTATATGTATAGTAAAGAGCTAGATATAGTAAATGTAAATTTACAATTTTACAAAAATATGTTCAGTAGTTTTCGAGATCGTGTAACCTCCCGGCTGGACACGCTGTATATTAACGAAAAACAGTATATGGGTATGTATTTTTTTAATTACTGACTACCTACATTAACAAAATGGCGACGTTTTTATTAAAAAGAAATGGAAAAGTACATTGCTTCTGTCATAACTTCTTTGTTTTTATGCTATAGAAATAGACAAAAAATCATTTGAAAACGTAATTAATATTCTTTAATTTTGGTTGTAAGCGCTTTTGACGTAGTTTCTGAGATATTTAACATTTAAACTAAATACTTCGTCTTATGAACGTTCGGACGCCACATTTATACTTCCAAATCTCCGAAACTATTAACTCTACAGAAATTAGAAAAAAACGAAATTCATCCTCAATTTAGTAGGTAGTTTTCTGATTTGTCTCTAGCATGTTTTCTCTCAGTGTAATACCTTTTGAGTTATTTAACGAAAACCTATTTGAAATACCTCTGTTTTCAAACAATAGTCCCAATTTTCAAGTCGTTATGGCTTAAAGACTATCAATTTATGTGAAAAGTTTTTTTTTATCTATTTATTTAACGTCGACCTATTTCCGCTACCAGGGCCTATACTAGGACCGACGCCAGGAGACGAACTACCTCCAACCTGGAAATTTTGCCGAACCTCTTCCCTTAAAAAGAGTAGGGATCTTTTACTTACCTAACATTTAATAGACAAGGGAACGCCTGCTTTACATCCCCTCCGAAGGATGGTATATCCACTACGTAATGCTCGTCTGAGATTACATAGCTTCCGCATATACACTAATACATAAGCCGCTAGAAGGTGGGACGAGATCGCTGTGTTTCCCTAGACGGGTCACCCATCTAAGTACTAACCGCGCTGCACGTTGCTTCACTTGAAGTATCGAGACACTTACACAGTGAAGACACATCTATGCTCGCCCCATGTGAAAAGTTGCATATAACCTTTTCTTCTTAAAATTTGATTCTCTTTCAGCTATAATGATTTTATTTTTTTAGTTGCCCCCTTAGAAATTAGCAAGCCGCCGCATAATACAGAAACTTTTCTTTGATGCGTTTACTATTTACTACTATTTAAGTTGCCAAAAATGAACGAAATCCGTTTCATATGGCATTATTCCGAAGTTAAAACCTCTAGTTACTGTACTATACACCATTTCTCTCCTACAGACGATGAGACATCCCTAGCACCATCTAGTGTCGAATTAAATCATAGATTTGTAAATTCAGAGCTTATGTGTTCTGTCTGTGCCTGTCTGCGGCTTGGGGGTTCTGGGATGTGGGGTTTGAGGTTCATGGTTTGGAGCTCGTTGTATCATAAGCAGGCCATAGGCCTGGCCTATCTGCGGTTTAGGGGATCTAGGTTGTGGGGGTTTCAGGTCCATGGTTAGGAGCGCGTTGTACCATAAACAGGCCTTAGGCCTATCTGATGTTTAAAGGTTATGGAGATTTGGGGTTGATAGTTTACATTTTGTTTGATTAGAGACAGACCTTGGACTTGTAGCGCTTATTTTCACGGTTTCTTGTATTTCCTGCAAAACTGAGACGTGCTGGATCAAAATACTTCTGTAATTAACAAAAAAAATCAGGTAGCAGTAAGTCGAGGGAAAACACGTTAGCTGATGCATTTAAACAGGCGATAGATGCTCCCGCCTAACTTCTGCGTTACAACTTCAAGGTATCAGCTGACGCTCTTTCCACCGAGGTACAGCCAGCTGACATTTATATTCATTCACAGTAGCATATAGGCTATCATCAGGTAAATTTTTAGTTGAGAGGAAATCATTGAATGTATAATTTTTTTTTTCAAGTTCAAGCGACCAGCTGACGTATACACCATGTTATAGTCAGCTGACTTTTTTTTCTTGAAGATATTGGATTCGCTATAGTTTGACAAATTTGTAGTCAGGAGGAAATGGCTAAAAACATTTTTTTTTCTCCGTGCGTGGGAGGCTACCACCGCTCATCCCACCCACGGAACCGCAGCTGACATTCACGAGGCTTTATAATACAACTCCCTGATGCATTCCACTAATTACCGCTTGAGAGGGACTTGGTCATGAAAATCTGTCGCTGTATGGGTTCTACAACAATAACACTGCAAACGTCTTATACAGATGCTAATAAACAGACTAATTATAATGTAGATGACATTTCTTTATATTTTTACAAGCTTTTATTTAACTTGCTTTGTATGTATGTTAGTTTGTTTAGTTCAAATCTTGCAAGTCAATTTTAAAACAGTTATCCCCAACCGATTGAGCTGAAATTTTGCGTACACGTTTAGTTTGGATAACAATGCATGGTTAGCTAAGTGACGTCTTTCTAAATCCAATATGGCGGACTCCCAGAGGTGGCGTTATTTTTTATGCACCTCCATAATATGGGTATCAAATGAAAGGGATTGCTGAGAAGAATACGAAAATAAAATGACGTCACACTATATTCAATATGGCGGACCAGTTATTTTTTATGCACCCCCATGATATGGGTATCAAATGAAAGGGTTTGCTGAGAAGAATACGAAAATAAAATGACGTCACACTAAATTCAATATAGCGGACGCCCCAAGATAGCGGACAACATTTTTTAATCTTAACACTATAATTTGATCGTATAGTGTATTCGCTCATACGTTGCATTCTAAGAAATGGTGAAGGATCCGGTTTAAGTTATAGGTTTAATATCGGATAGGAACGACGCAATGAATATATAAAACTAATTAAGGTGTAGCTAAAAATTTAAAAATTAAATTAAATGTACAAAAAACTTTTTTAAAAACAAGCTTTTATTATTTAGGTGTACTAAAATGAAAAAAATAAAAATAAAAAAAATTAATTGTCTTAAAAGCTTGTTGCGTGAATAGAAATAAAAAAACTTACTTAGGTACTTACAATCTCTGTCAAAAAAAAAATAATGCCTGTATGAACTTCTCGCGCGCGACAGGCTTTTAAGAGAATTATTTTTTTTCATTTTTATTTTTTTCGTTTTAGTACACCTAAATAATAAAAGCTTGTTTTTAAAAAAGTTTTTTTTACATTTCATTTTATTTCTACCAAGAATATTTAAAGTTACATCTTTCACTACCGGATCCATTCATCAATTTGTAGACTAAATTATGCAAATTAAATTAAATCCCTTGTTTATAAAATCTCATCAAAGGATATCATTAATATAGACGAGGAGTCGGTAAAATTATAATAAAAATGTTAATGAAACAACATAATCACAACGGAATTATACAAAGTACATAAAAAAATTATTTACATAAAATATACTCATAACGGAATTATACAATGTACATAAAAAATTATTTACATTTTATATATTTAGCAAATATTTACTACCAAAGCATCAGTAGCAATTATGGTAACGTATTTTTTTATAAACGTTTGATTTAATCAAATATGTAACCGGACCAGAATATGCAAGTCTTTGTGGTCTCGCATTGCCGACTGTGAAATCTACCGACTTGATAAACATTTTACTCGACATGAACAATTGTAGTAATTGCACTACCTGGCATTTTATCGAAATTTTGTGCACCAAAAAAGCCCTATTTGTTATGTGTTATAAATTTGACGTGTATGTTTGTATAGCTGTATGTCTGTCTATCTGTGGCGTCATATCTCTTCAGCGATTGATCCGATTTTAACGCGGTTTTCTTTTTTTCAAAGAGTATTTTATCGGAAATTTTCTTAGCAAGATTTTATCTCGGTAGACCTTCAATAAAGAGTTAATTATTCTTATATAAATCTCTATAGTGGATTGTGCGAGTCTGACGAAAACCCGATGAAACTAGATTAGTTCTCTACCCCCCCGCCCCCCATTTTCGGAGATGCTGAACCGTGATAGTGACAGAATTTCTCGTTGGGGTGACCCACCCTCAAACGGCCAAGAACTACCCCCAAACGGGGTCAAACGCGTATTATAATTGAGAGACTCTTACTCGTTTTCGATGATGCTGAACACCGTGGTGATGGTGGAATTCCTTCCCAGGGCGATCCACCTCCATAAATGGCCAATAACAACCCTTCAAAGTGGTAAGAGTTTGTTCTCAGCATACCCCCAGGCAAAGCTCCTGCACCCTCCTCCCCATTTTTGAGTATGCTACACAGGAAAAAAAAACATAAGATGTCACCTCGATGTCGTCAACAAAGTAGTCATCTTCATTTACTGTGGAGCTGAAAAAAAAAAGAATGTATGTTTTTTGTACATATTTTTTGCTAAAAATAGGTTTATAATAATTGAAACATCTGATTTATTTAATTATAATATATTATATAAAATATTTTTTGCCATTGAGGAGGTTAACAGGTGTCAAGCACTCGATTCGTAGTCCTTTCCGGGTTCGGCTTGCTCGAAAATGGAAGGGAAACCTTTGTGTCCAGTGGTATGGTGAGAGCACTCTCTCATCCCTTCGAAGAGTGGTTATTGCCCGTTGAGGGGGTGGACGGGTGTCAGGCATGCGTTCCAGGGTCCTCCCCATAATTGGCATGCTCGAAAATGGGGGATTAAGTTAGATTCCGTGAAACATTATCAATACTCGTTTGACCCCGTTTGTGGGTGGTTTTTGGCCGTTTGCGGGGGTGGGTCACCACGGTGTTCAGCATCCTCGAAAACGGGGGGAGGGAGAACTACTTTAGCTGCATCAGACAGTAGTCGGGTTTTTCGGGCTTTTTTCCGACTCACACAATCGATTTCGAAATAGTTTTCTTTAAATAATAGCGCAAAACAAATGGGACAAGTCTTATAACGTATTTTT